>BSBK01001097.1:3150000-3800000 GCA_027943335.1 Chamaecyparis obtusa
ATGTTTAAAGGTGGTATATGACATTGGCCCTTGCTTCAAGGGTAACCTTTGAACATATACTATTGAGTCCTTGGAAACACCAAAAACATAGGTGCCCTCTAGGGGTGACATGACTGTGTGAGGTGAACACATGCACGTAAGCTGTGACGCATGAATTTTTTCTTCTCTACCATTTTTTTTGTAAGGATAACTAAGTGATTGTTTCAAGTCTTAAACTATCCATCGTGATTAAACAAAGACTCCCATGATTCTGACAAGTTGCTTTGTCCTTGGTAGAACTATTTGCGGCTACTTCTTGCATCACTATTGCTTGATCTAAAACTTCATGCTTGTAAATGATTGCTTGCAACATTCAAACTAAGATTGTTGATTCAAACTATCTTGAAACTATCCAAAAAATGGAAATTCTATCAGAGAATAGTCCATTTTGTCTCTTGAAATCTGATTTTTACCTCAAAAATTATGTCAATCTGTCAAAACTTGGTCTTTTCCCATGTGAGATTTTAGAACCTGTGCATTTCCTCATGCAATATTTCATTCTCTCGTGTGCAGTTTGGCAATTCCTCATGTGAACCAGCACTTCCTTGCGCAAGCCTATACCCCAATTTTCAAAACAGCAAGCTATTTCCTATTGACTGGTTAATTTTCTGCCTGATTTGATTTTTGTCTAAGGTCTATTTGCTTATTCTTCTGTCATTCACTATTTGATATTGAGTGTCTCGAGCTATGAACCGAATGATTACTACTTAAACTCGTATTGTCTCCCTATTATTTGTCCTATCTTATTGTTCTTTTGCACCTTGCGACATGATAATCAAATCTTAGCTATTCTAGCCATACTCTTGACGACTCGTGCCGGATGAATTTCACATCTTGGTTGTTCTAGCCTCTCTTATATCCTTTTTTCTCTATCCTAGAGATATAGTTCTTGCATAATCCCAAGTCCTCTCTCATTAGATTTTTGTCTATGCTTGTTATGACTAGAAGCAGCAAAACATTCCCCATCTGTGGTATCAGACAAGGTAGAGGTAAACCTTGTAATCAAGGAAGAGGTCATTATGAACCTATTATCCAATTTGAGAGTTGTGAGGGATCCTCAAGTTCCTCTTCATTAAGTACATTGAAAGATAGCCCATCTCAATCTTGATCTCCAATATTCTAGGAGTGTTATAATCCTTTTTTTCAAAGACAACCTCAATTATTATTTCAAGAACAACATAACCCACTATTCCAAGATCAATGAAACTCTGAAGGGTCACTTTCTACAATTAATCCTATTGACCCCCTTTAACCTATCGACCCTTTTGATCCTATTAATGTGCCAAAGGTTTACCTTAGCCACACTCTTTTGGCATCATTCATATCATTTTACGGAGTCTACACTCACTGCACAATCCTACATTGATAAGATGGGAGACCCCTTCAAATTCCAACTAGGCCAATACAGCAAAAGTCATGACCAATCTCAAAACAACCAGTGCCCTGGTCAATCTAAAAATGATCAACATTATGATCAATCCCAAAATGATCAAAATCAAGACCAATCTCAAAACAAATCTGATGAAGGGTGCTCCCCTTAATACCACAAACACATAACAAAAATAGAGAAACAACAACAATATGCAAGAATAGAAAACTAGCTTCTTATTATCTCCACAAATGTTGAATTAAAAACTTTCAGAATTACAATATGCAAAGCCACATGGTTATTCCCTTACAATATTTTGTAGGACAAAGCCTCGAATCAATACCTAGATCTACTACCCATAACTATTTAGACAACACTACGGGCCTTCTTTATATAGGCAATTTCCATCACCCGAGAAGGTTCCAGAAATTTAGCCCTTAAGGCCGAATATACATAGAATTATTTTATTTTCATAATTTTTACAATAGGGTCAGCTCAAAAGAAATACAAAATATGCTTTTAGGTAGCCCAACTTCTGGAGGCCATAACTTTTTCACCGTAGCTCTATTTTTCTATTGTAACCACTTTTCAAAAATGCCATGACGAGATCTATAGTGCCTGACATGCGCCAGCACTAGTCAGCCGGGGGTCAATTACAATCTGGAGTCTCTAAGGCCTTCAAAATTGACCTGAAAGATTTCATACCCAAAAACCTTAATAACTTCACTGATACTGATGATGTGGCAATGAAACTCAACTGGTAGGTAGAAATGACTAGGATGAACCTCCAACTGTGAAATCAAAACATTATAAGATCATATGACCAACTTACTAAAAATAGTAAGTTACCATAAATAGTAGCTCTGCACAAGATAGCCCTTATTGAAAAGCAAACAAAAATATTTTTGGGTGATGCAGGATTTCTCTTACACCCAGGATGCTCCTGCATCAAAATCTCAAGGAGATCAGTAGCCATATCACTATCGCCCTCCTCCACATGACCAGAGTCAAGATCAAGTCCTGAGCATTTGTGAGATCCTTGGTAATGATGATGAGATGATAACTCAGAATGACATAGATGCTATAAAAGCCAACAAGAGTCTTATCAAGAAGATGGAGATCTCCTTCTAGAAGAGAAGGAGAAATACTTTCTTGAGCTAGCCAAATAAGGGGCCAAATTACCCCCAAATTACCAAGTCAAAATGCTTATGGCCAAAGAAGAAGAAACTGAGACCGCTAAGTTGCAAAATATTATCCAAAACATGCAAAACCAAATTAGCCAACTTGTGAAGGATAAGGATAAACCTGTACAACAATTCACAATAGAAAGCATATGTCCTTTCCCCTTCGATAAGAGTCTTCACATGCCACCTTTTCCTAAAGGTGTAGAGCTACCTAAATATGACAAATACTTGGGTACTACTGAGCCCTAGGATCACTTGAGGGAGTTTGGTGCGCTATCCATGGAATTTGTACATGATCAGACATATCTTATGCACCTCTTTCCTCATAGTTTGGGTGGGTCAGCTATGGAGTGATTTTCTCAGTTACCCACTGGAATTAAATATTTTGACGAGATTGCTAATTTGTTTATCCAACATTACTCACACAATATTCAGCATCCAATCAATATTCAAGACCTTTGTAATCTGAAACAATAGCAAGGGGAGCCTTTCTTAGCATTTCTCTAGAGATGGAGATAACTATGTAAAAAATATCCTCGTAAGCTACCAAAGTCTGAGAGACTCGACATCTTTTTGGAAAATCTTATCCTAGATTTTGGATATCAAGTACAATTACAAGGTCCCCTAACCTTCGATAGCATGATTAAGCAAGCTATGCACATAGAGGCATTTATGATCAAGAAAGGAAAGTTGACTTTGAATAAAGATAACAAACAAGGTTCTTCCTCCTCAAACAAAGATAAAGGGAAGTTTTTCAATTATAATAGAGATGTTGTAAATGATGGATTGGTTGACAATGTGACCCCGAAGCCTGCAAAATCTATTTTCAATCTTTCCTCTAGTATATAGGTGATCAAAGCTACTGAAAAGGCTACAACAGACACTCAACAACCTTTGAGATTTGCTAAAAAAAATCCTTGGGCATCTTGACCCAAGCATGAGTTCACATCCTTAGGAGAACAACTTGATGTGGTTTATAAAACTCTCATGCAAAACTAGATACTCACTCCTTTGGAAAAGCATCTCTATGATCCGCAACTATGACCCCATTGGTGGAACAACAATGCATACTATTATTATCACCAAAATAAGGGTCATAAAACCTCTACTTGTCTCCAACTATGCCATAAGGTCCAAGATTTTATTGATAATGGTGACATTCTTGTGGACAACCATAACAAGAATTCAGATCATTAGGCATTTAAAGATCCCTTTCCTCCTCATGAGAAAGGTGAATCTTCCAAGACTAAGAACACCAATGCTAAGGTCAATTACATGTATACTACCAATGACAATGTCATTAACATGGTTGATCATGTTGTGGTTGAGTATTGCAATTTGATTACTATCAAGGGGAGCGAGGATGATCCTAAGCCTAAGACTCCATTTGTCTTGCGAGGCCCTAGATCTCATTCTTCCAAACCTGAATCATCTCAGGATTACACAAATGTTATTGCTCGCTCTCATGCAAAAATTACCATTAATGGTCCTAACCCTTCTACATCTACTCCAAAGCAACTTGTAGATAAAGATGTTGTTGGTCCTACCAACAAGAACTTGAAATTGGTCCCTACACCTAGCATGGCTAATTATAGCATTCTAGAGTAGCTACAACGTACCAACGCTCAAATCACTATCTTTGAGTTGTTGAAGATCTCGCCTACTCATAGGAAGATTCTGGATAAAGCCCTCACCGAGGCAAATGTCCCAAAAGATTTGGATCTTGATCAGTTTCAATCCATGGTGGGTCACCTAAAATCACCCCACTATTTTTCCTTTTCTGAAGAAGATGACCATTCACTGAGCCATCCACACAATGCTTCTTTGCATATAGAAGTCATGATAGGTCCAAAGTGCGTCCATTGTTTCCTCATTGAAAATGGTGCTGGCCTCAATATTTTCTCTACTAAGTTGCTCACCCAATTAGGCTATGATGAAGATTACATAGATGTCCGTAAAAAAATTATCATTAAGGCATATGATGAAGAAGAATGCAAATCCAAGGGTTTGGTTGTGCTGCCAATCCGAGTTGGGCATGTTGAAAGAGATGTCATTTGTCAAGTTCTAGATATTCCTATGGCATATAATATACTATTGGGTAGACCATGGATCCATGAAATGTACATGGTTTTGTCCACATATCACCAATGTATCAAGTTCCCATTCCATGGAGCAAAAGTGACAATACCTTCCAATACCAACTATTCTTGCAACACACTCGCACAATCTAGAGATAGTCTTGTCCCAACTAATAGAGATTCCACTAAATTCTATGATGCCAAACTTAAAGAAATGGAACAGACTCTAAAACTCAAAGATACAGGCATGGGAGGCTATCAGATAGAACTTGTGCTATCATTAGAAGCTCTACCTCCATCTTCACGTTCCTATGGGAGACACTCTACGAACAACAAACCTTCTACTTTTTCTCCCCAAATAATCTATGATGGTGTCTTTGTCAAGGCCATAATTCCATTAGAGGATGAAGATGAGGAAAGGGCTATTACAACTTGGCTTTATAAAGGAAAAGAAACATCTTAACAAATCACTCATCTTCGTGACTTAGAACAAGAACCATATAGTGAAGCCTTCAAAATCATGAAGCACTTTGGTTATAAAGGGAGTGGACCTATAGGGGTGAATGAAAATGTTTTTATTAAACCAATTGAAGCCACAAGTCATCATACCAAGGACACCATAGGTCTAGGCTTCAAGAAAATCCCATTTCATCTAGGGATTAACAAGTTTTTACTAGTCCTAGAGCCAGAACTAGAATTAGAATTCTAGCCAAAATCTGAAGACATTACAATAGTTGCAAACCCAAAGGATGGCTCTGACGAGGATACTTTTCCATATCCTATTCCCCTAGAATTTGTTGGACTCTTTGCAAAACTAGATGAACCTATTATACATGTCCATCTAGTAGAGACTAATAGTGATTTTGATGACACTGCTTCAGTGCATCGACTCACATATGACCAGTGGAGAGAAATACAAATGGTTGATCCCAATTTTCAAGGTGAATGATACATACCACCATAGTTTCAAGAGTGGTTTGAACAAGATCAACTTCAGCAAACCATTAATACTACAAGAGATGATGATGATTTAGATGGTATGGCTAGTGTTGATGGAATTCCCATATCAAGCATCACTGAATCACATGAATATGAGTTGGATTCTCTTTCTGATGAAACTTTTGATAAAGATATAGATGTTCATGTGTATGAAAACATTTTCAAAGTAGGTGAAGGGTCAAGTGTTAGGATGATTGAGTGTGAATTAACTAATGCTGACATACCCTCTACTTCTGACGTGAGGTATTGAGAGGAATCAAACACACCTTTGGATGAGATTGCTCTAGGTCTTCACTTACTCATCCATGATTTTGATGGCTATACTATGAATGCACTTGAACCCGCCACTTTTCTTTCACTCCGCCATCCCAAACTTATTGAATGGAACTCTCCCTCTCCAGCTAGCAAACTCCTTATGTTCCAGAATGACTACATTCTTTCCTGTTATCTTAATTTTGTTGAACCTGTAAAGTTCTCCACTAGTGAAGATAGTATCAACATGACCAAAGCTGATATCAAGTATCTTAGTCATAAAATTAAAAGAAAAAAGAATAGGTTCTCTGATGGTGAAAACCACATTGTGGTAGTGTCAGAGCTAAAAAAAGTAAAAATAAAAGATGTATCCAAGGGTGAAAACCTCTCTAAGGTGCCCAAGGATGAGATACTTGATACACTTCCCAATCATTTTCAAGAAAGATCATCAGTATTGATTGAGCTGACACAACCAGTGAGTTTGGGTACAGATGCTACACCTCAAATTAATCATTTGGCATAGTCTCTATCTGCAGAAGAGAAAGAAGAGTTCACCAATTTCTTTCAAAGCAAGAAAATTAATTTTGCATGGACTTACTCTGATATGCCTAGATTGGATCCCAATCTAATCATGCATCATCTATCTATTGCACCACGTGTTAAGCCTCTCAAACAAAAGCTTTGAAAGATGCATCCACATGTGGCACTATTAGTCAAAGCTAGTTTCATTAGAGCTATTGACTACGTAGAGTGGATCTCTAATATTGTTCTAGTTACAAAGCATGATAAATCTATCCCCATGTGCATATACTTTAGAGACTTGAATAAAGCATGTCCTAAAGACAACTTTCCATTACCCAATATTGACATGATAGTAGACATGATAGCTGGTTACCAAATGTATTCTCTAATGGATGACTTTTTTGGTTATAATCAAATAAAAATTGTGCCAGAAGACCAAGAAAAGATAGCCTTCACATGTGCTTAGGGAAAATTCTATTGGAATGTCATGCCCTTCGGACTTAAAAATTCCAGAGCTACATATCAAAGAGTTGTCACCACTATTTTTCATGACATGATGCACAAAACAATGGAAGACTATGTATATGACACATTGGCTAAGAGCATGTAGCGGAAAACACATCTTGCAGATCTAGGTCCTATACTGGATTGAATGGAACAATTCAGTCTAAGGCTCAACCAAAAAAAGTATGCATTCAGTGTCACTTCTGGCAAGTTGTTGGGTTATATCATATCTGCTAAAGGCATAGAGGCAGATCCTAAGAAAGTTCAAGCTATCATGGAAATGCCTCCACCAAAGAACATTAGTCAAAGGAGAGGACTTTAAGGCAGACTGCAATCTATTTGGTGCTTCATTGCACAAGTGGCCGATAAGTCACAACCATTCACCAAAACTCTACATAAAGGTGTGACTTATGAATGGAACAAAGAATGTGACAAAGGGCTCACTCAAATCAAGTAATATATTGAAAATCCACAAATTTTGATGCCTCCTATTCATGCAAAACCACTCATCCTTTATATTTTAGCTACAAACACATCTCTAGGTGCTCTATTGGCTCAAGAAGACCAAAATAACAAGGAAAGAGCCATTTATTACATTAGCAAAAATCTGGTCTCTTATAAGATGAACTATTCAGTTATTGAAAAATCTTGTCTAGCGGTGGTGTTTGCTTCATAGAAATTATGGCACTATATGTTGTCTCACCTATGAGACTTATTGCTAAAATTGATCCATTAAAGTACTTACTCAGTAAAACTACCCTCATAGGCAGACTGGCAAAATGGGCCATGATACTCAGTGAGTTTGACATTGAGTATGTAGAGTGAAAATCTATTAAAGAACAAGCAATTGTAGATCAACTGGCAAAAGCTCCTCTCAAGGATCATCAACCATTGAAAATTGAATTTCCAGATGAGTCTATAATGCTTCTTACACATCAAACATGGAATATGTTCTTTTATGGCTCATTTATCCAGTAGGGGTCAGGTGTTGGAATACTATTTGTCACACCACAGAGATACTCTTTACCAAAGGCTTATAAGATGTTGTTCCCTTGCACAAATAATATCGCTGAATATGAAGCTTTAATCAATGGCATGAAGATAGTCATTGAATGGCATGTGGATGAACTTAAGGTTTTTGGAGACTCCCAATTGGTCGTCAATCAGGTTAATGATATCTATCAAACAAAAGATGAAAATTTAGTGCCTTATAAATGGATGGTGGATGATCTAAAAAGGTACTTTGCACACATTAATTTCCACCAAATTCCAAGAGAATATAATAAAGAAACCGATGCCATGTCTATTCTTGCCTTCATTCTACAGATGCCAGAAAATGACTTCAGACATGAATTCCTGGTGGAGACATTATGCTACCTAGCCTACAATACCCCTGAATCCAAGATGATTTGTTCAGTCATTGAACATGATTCATCTCGCTATCATCATATCTACTCCTACCTTCAGGACCAAATTATTCTAGATACTTATACCCAAAATGAAAAATGTCACCTAATCCACAGTGCTTCATGATATGTCATTGTAGCTAATGACTTGTATAGGCAAGGTCTAGACGGTACCCTCCTTAGGTGTCTAGAACCTGACAAGTCCAAACATGCGTTAGCTGAGGTGCATGAAGGCATATGTGGTTCTCATTCAAGTGGACTAACATTGGCTCATAAACTTATTTGAGTTGATTACTACTAGCCAGATATGGAAAAAGAAGCTATACAATATGCCAAATCTTGTAAATAGTACCAATTTCATGGAAATTTGATTCACTCTCCCACCAAGGAGCTCATTACCTTCATTAGTTTTTGGAGTTTCAACAATGGGCCTTTGATTTGGGGGGTTAGATACATCCATCTTCCTCAAGAGGACACAAGTTCACTATCATAGCTATAGATTATTTTACTAACTGGGTTGAGGCATTGCCTCTCACCATAGCTGATGGCAAGTCTGTAGCAAGGTTCATACTAAATTACATCATCTGTAGATATGGTGTACCCTCCTTAATAATCACTTATAATGGGGGGTAGTTCAAGAACAAGGATTTAAAAGAGTTATGTACTAAGTTCAAAATCATTCAACATTAGTCCTCGATCTATTATCCCCAGGGTAATGGATAGGTAGAAGCTTCCAACAAGACAATCCTCAAGATCTTGCATAGAACAGTTCATAAATCTGGTAGAGATTGGCACCTCTAGATTAATTCAGCTTTATGGGCCTACAGAACAAGCATTCAAACTCCAATAGGGGCTACACCTTTTTCCTTAGTCTACGGTGTAGATTTTGTATTGCCTATTGAGGTCAAGATTCCTATATTGCAAGTCTCTCTAAAGAACCTCATTACTAATGAAGACATTAGAATATCTCAGCTACAAGAGCTAGAGTTACTGGATGAATGTCGGCAAGTGGCATTCAATCATCTAAGAGCATACCAGAAAAGAATGTCTAAGAGCTACAATAAGAAATTGAAAACAAGGGAATTCCAAGTGGGTGATCTCATCCTAAGAGAAAATCCTGAGAATCAATAGCAGCGGATCCAAAAAGGAAAGTTTGAACCAAACTAGCTCAGTCCATACATTATCACTACAACATTTGGGTCTAGTGCTTACCAACTATCTACTACTGAAGGAGAACAAATCAAAGAGCTAATCAACACTCTGCACATGAAAAGATCCTACAGCTGAGACATTTTCTATGTGCTCTTGTACATACTTTATTCTGAAAAAATTCTAAAAATTGTAAAATGTTCTGAAAAAATGATCATTTTAGTGAAAACTTGGTAAACAAGCACTTTGATGTATCTATTATCCTGGTGAAAACCTGGTAAACAGGCACTTTGATAATAATAAAAAAACTTCAAAAATTCAAAAATACAAAAAAAATCAAAAATTCAAAAATACAAAAAAAGTGAAAATTCAAAAATACAAAAAAAGTGAAAATTCAAAAATACAAAAAAAGTGAAAATTCAAAAATACAAAAAAAGAGAAAAAGAGAAAAGTACAAAAAAATTGAAAAAGAAAAAATGTGCCATTGATGAAAACCTGGCAAAAGGGCATCATGGTAGCAAAAATAGAATCTATCCCAAGATGGTGAAAACCTAGTAAATAGGCACCTCTTGTTCCCTAATGCTATAGCTATTGCAGCACCACTTGGCTCCTACTTTCCTGCTTTAGTTTTCTTTCCTATTTCCTGGTTTAGTTTGTTTCCTACTTTAGTTTGCTAGCTCATACACTTTCTTTTAGTTACTTTCGAGATTATGCTCGACTCTACATGGATTGAAACTGGTCACACTTGGGGGCACCTTCTTGGTCTAGGGGGCATTGTCCTATCATTTTTGGAGGATTTTCCTTGCAATAGTCACCAGTGATTCTCACTGTGTCTACCTATTGATGCCTAGCTAATTTTGATATTTCTCTCCTTGAGGATCTCTTGTGTATCAGTCATGAGTGGTCCTCACTGAGCCTACCTACTGATACCTAGCTATCACTTGGATCTCTTTCCTTGAAGATCCCTCGTACATCAATCACCAGTGGTTCTCACTACATTTTCATGTTGATGTTTCATTCATTCTCAGATCTTTCTCCTTGAAGATCTCTTGTATCAGTCACCAGTGGTTCTCACTATGTTTTCCTGTTGATACTTCATTAGTAATCCAATTTCTCCTTGAGACTGTCTCTCATGTCAGTCACCAGTGGTTCTCACTACATCCACCTACCGTCGATGTCCTATTGAGACTTCTTGCACTATATACTTTTGATCTTACATCAATCCACTTAAACTAAAACTAAAAACTAACTTTGTAACTCTCTAAAGCATGCTCAACTTTTCTTTTGTGTGTTTTTCTTTTCACTTTATCATTCCTCCTCGAGCAACTCTAAGACATCTTTCTTGACCAAGAGAAGAAAAGACTAGGGGGCATGGTCTTTCCTTTTCTTTCTATTTGTTGGTTTAGTTCCAATGATCCAATGAATCTACATAAGAGGGGTGTCCACTATGAGAGCCTTCATCTCATTTTGGATGGCCATGTGTACCTCGACTCCTTTTATATGGAAACTTTGATGAGGTTGGTTCTTCTCCTTGTTTGTTTGAGTGACTTCTTTTTGCTACAAGTGGAATCGCAAACACTCATCCTGCAAAGTGAATGTAAGGGTCATTACGAGCACCTTAATATTCTTATCATTCACTTAGAAAAAGGAATAAACTCTCGTGTGTCTAGCGTGTCTGTATGCAAGCAACATTCTGGTCATTCTAGCAACTATGCTTTGATGCTTATGTTAACTTGCTAAATCAAAAGGAATAGGTGTTCAGGTCATTCTAGCTTTTTGTGCCTTAATGCTTACACCTCATTCTGACAAATCTAAGACTAATGTCATATTCATATTCTCATGATTGCAATGTCAGTGAGGTTTGTATGACATCTTATGAATGTCTGTTACTAAAAAATTTATGATGATAATAAAATGGATCCAACAACCAAGTCTTAGGATTTGCATTTAGCTTAGGCTTGCATTTTCATTCTAGGCTTGCATTAACACAATGTTTTGGTGCTCTCTTTATTGTCTTCCTCTAGATTCATTGATTGAAGGTTTTCATCTTTAGTCCTGAGTTCATCTTGGCTACACAAGTGCCTGGTCCTCGCTCTCAATCTTCAAACATTCTTTTGGTTAGTACCTGATGCAGGAGCATCCTGGGTGTAAGAGCAATCTTGCATCACCCAAAAATATTTATGTTTTTATATTCAATAAGGGTTATTTTGTGCAGAGCTGCTATTTATGGAAAGTTACTATTTTTGGTAATTTTCGTATGTGCTCAGAATGATCTGATTTCTTTCTTGGAGGTTCATTTTGGTCATATAAGTCTGCCAGTAAAGTTTCATTGCCAGATCAAGTCTGGTTTTGAAGATATTGAAAATTTTTGATTTTGAAAACAGGGTACAGAAACTTTGAACTCAGTTTTGAAGGCTTTAGAGGCCCCGGATGAGGTCGAATTTTGGGCTGAATGAAGCTTGCTTGATTCAAGTGTTGTAGAGCTCCTCGCGCCCTTTCCGAAATGGGGTTACAATAGTCAATCGGGTCAACTGGTGATGACTTATGGTCTTCGGAAGTTGGGTCACCTGAAATGGCAGAAAATGGTTTTTTCTTCAAAATTTTTGTTCGGGTTTCAAAATTTATTTTGAGCCGACTTTGATGTAATAAATTGAAAAATAAAATAATTCTAAGTTTGGTCGGCCCTATGGGCTAAATTTCTGGAACCTTCCCAGGCGGTGAAATATTGCCTATATAAGGAAGGCTGTATTATTGTCTTAGGTAGTTCAGAATAGTTCTGGGTAGTAGATCTGGGTATTGATTCGAGGCTTTGTCCTAAATAATATTGTAAGGGAATGCCCATGTGGCTTTGCATATTGTAATTCTAAAAGTTTGTAATTCCACATTTGTGGAGATAATAAGAAGCCAATTTTCTGTTCTTGCATATTGTTGTGGTTTCTCCGTTTTTGTTATGTGTTTGTGGTATTAAGGGGAGCACCCTTCATCAAGTGGTATCAGAGCAGGTTTTCTTGAGTGTGTAAACAGATCGCCGACTGTGAGGCAGTTTGCACCAGGACCGTGGTTAGGGTTTCAGCGCACATCGCGAAAATGCCTCCACGAAGAGAACGTGGCGGAAGAGCTGGTGTTGTGACACCTGAGGTTAGAGAGCTGCAGAGACAAGTGCGAGCATTGCAAGAAGAGATTCGCAGAGGAATGAATCTTAATGTCAGAGATGAAAGTGAGGATGAAGCCGAAGAAGAATATGAAGCAGGAGAAGTTGAAATTGTGAACCATGAGGAAGAAAGACTTTTTCAGGCCATTTCCAAGATTGGGAAAAGACCCAAGATTGAGGTCCCTACATTTTCTAGAAATCTTAACCCAGAGGAATTGATCGACTGGATCAATGAATGTGAAGAATATTTTGAGTATGAAGATATTGAGGATCCTAATAGGGTCAAATTTGCGAAGGCCAGACTGAAAGGTCATGCGAAGATATGGTGGCAAGAGATTCAGTTGGAGTGAAATAGAAGGGGAAAAGAGAAAATCACGAGATGGGATCGGATGGTGGATAAATTGAAGCAACAGTTCATTCCTGTTGATTATGAGCTTGACCTACTGAAGAAAATGCAGAGTTTGAAGCAAGCCGGAAGATCTGTTCAGGAGTATACAGAGGAATTCTATCGACTTCTCATCAGAATAGGCCATGCAGAAGCTGATAAGGAGAAAGTTGCCCGATACCTTAATGGGTTAAGGCCAAGCATTCAGGAGGAGCTGAATCTGGTTCAAATGAATAGTATTGAAGAGGCATACCAGTTTGCCCTAAAAGTAGAGGAAAAGCTGAACAAGAAGTTTGAGAGCAGAAAAAATGGAAGAGGTCGCGGTGGACGATCTGGTGGACGGTCATATGGTGGCCGAAATGAAGATCCGAAAAAGGATGAGGCCAGTAGCAGTCAGAATCAGCGAGGAAATAATTCCAATCGCTTCCAGGATCAGAATAATAGAGATCAGAGAGGAAGAGGAAGAGGACAAGGATCTGGAAGAGGTGGCTTCCGTGGAACATGTTTTCACTATGGAGAAGAAGGTCATAGGGCATTTGAATGTCCTCAGTGCCAAGGCAGAAAAGACAGGAGAAATGAAGGTCAGGCCAGAGTTGCACATGTAGATGAAGATGCCAGATCATCAAATTCTGAAGATGCTGAAAGAGGAGAAACATTGATTAACAGAAGAGTCCTGTTGAGTGGTGAGAATGAACCTGAGCAAAGGAGGAGCCTGTTTCGTACCAGGTGCAAGTGTGAAGGTAAATGTTGTGATGTGATTATCGATAGTGGAAGCACTGACAATTTGGTGTCAGAAGAGATGGTGACAAAGTTGAAGCTCAAGAGACCGAAACACCCACATCCATATCTGATTGCTTGGGTACAGGATGACCACAAGGTCATGGTCAATGAACAATGCCTAGTGAAGTTCAAGATTGGCGGATACCAAGATGAGGTATTGTGTGATATCATATCTATGGATGCATGTCATATGTTGTTGGGTAGACCATGGTAGTTTGACAGATGTGCTGTACATGATGGTCGTGCGAATACCTATTCCCTGACAAAGGATGGAGTGCGACATAAGCTAAAACCATTGAAGGAGACTGAAGAAAAGGTATGTGGTACTGCAAGGATAACTCTTGTTGATGGAAGAAATTTCCTAGATGGTATGAGGCATGAGCATGTATGTTTTGCTTTAATTCCAAAAGCTGGTAAAGAGGAAGTAGAAGATGTTCCTGTAGAAGTTGCAGATTTGTTGAATGAGTTTCAGGATATTGTATCCGATAACATGCCTGATGGATTACCACCAGTCAGAAAGATCAGTCATCAGATGGACTTGATCCCAGGAGTGAGTTTGCCAAATAAGGCAGCACACAGAATGACACCTGCCGAAAGTGAGGAGTTGAACAGACAAGTACATGAACTATTATAGAAAGGATTGATCCATGAGAGTCTGAGTCCATGTGCTGTACTAGTGGTATTAGCACCAAAGAAGAATGGAGAGTGGAGGATGTGTACAGATTCCAGAGCAATAAACAAGATCACAATTAAGTATAGGTTTCCATTGCCATGAATGGATGATATTATGGACTGTTTGAGTGGAGCTGTGTATTTTTCAAAGATAGATCTAAAAAGTGGATATCATCAGATTTGGATTAGAGAAGGAGATGAATGGAAGACTACCTTCAAGACAAAGGAAGGACTGTATGAGTGGTTAGTCATGCCTTTTGGGCTAACCAATGCACCGAGCACTTTCATGCGGCTCATGAACGAGGTTCTGAAAGAATTTCTAATTTCAGGAGAAGGTCTAAAAATGGATCCAGAGAAGGTACAGGCTATCCTTGAATGGCCTACTCCAAGGAATGCTACTGAGGAATTTTATGCTATAGTTCAGGCATTAAAGAAGTGGAGACATTATCTGCTTCCTAAGGAGTTTGTTTTGTATACTGATCATCAAGCTTTGCAATATTTGAATAGTCAAGGAAAGTTGAATCAGAGGCATTTGAAATGGGTTGAGTTTTTGCAGAGTTATACATTTGTTTTGAAACACAGGAGTGGAAAGTCTAATAGGGTTGCAGATGCTCTTAGCAGAAGGCAACTATTGCTGACAGAAATGCAGATTGAAGTGGTTGGGTTCAAGGAACTCAAGAATTTATATCCAGAGGATCCTGATTTTGGTGAAGCTTGGAAAGCTTGTACAGAACCTGTTACTCTAGACAGGATGAAATGGCTGGATTTTATCATCCAAGATGATATGCTATTCAGAGGGAGTCAGTTGTGCATTCCACAAAGTTCTATGAGGGAGAATCTCATCAAGGAGAAGCATAGCGGAGGATTGGCTGGACATTTTGGTCGTGATAAAACCCTTGGTTTGGTTAGTGAGAATTATTATTGGCCACAGTTGCAGCAAGATGTGAAGAAGTTTGTACAGAGTTGCAGATTATGTCAGATGGTGAAAGGAGTGAAGCAGAATACAGGATTGTATCGGCCATTACCTGTACCAGAGAAGCCTTGGGAGGATATCAGTATGGACTTTTTTCTTGGTTTACCGAGGACTCAGCGGGGGCATGATTCAATTTTTGTGGTGGTTGATAGATTTTCAAAGATGGCACATTTCATTCCCTGCAAGAAGACTAATGATGTTGTTCATGTAGCAGAATTGTTTTTCAGAGAAGTAGTGAGACTTCATGGTTTGCCAAAGACCATAGTTTCAGATCGAGACACTAAGTTTGTTGGATATTTTTGGCGTACGTTGTGGAAGAAGTTGAAGATAGATTTGAAGTTTAGTTCATCACATCATCCACAGAATGATGGACAGACAGAGGTGGTGAATAGGAGTCTGGGAAATTTGCTGAGATGTTTGGTTGGAGATAAGCCAACGGGATGGGATTTCATTTTACCATAGGCAGAATTTGCATACAATAATTCTGTCAACAGGAGCACTGGTAAATCACCATTCCAGATTATATATGGAAGTAGTCCAAGAAATGCATCTAAGTTGAGAAAGATAGATAAAGGAGAAATAAGTAGTGCTGAGGCTGAGGATTTTGCAGAACACTTGAAGAACATCCATGGGGAGGTGAGGAAGCATATTACCAAGATGAACGCACAGTATAAGGCTAAGGCAGATGAGAAAAGGAGGTATAAGGAATTTCAGGTTGGTGATGAAGTCATGGTTCATTTGCGGAAGGAGCGATTTCCAATTGGTACATATAACAAGCTGAAAATGAAGAAGTTTGGACCATGTAAGATATTGAAGAAGCATGATTCAGGAAATGCATATGAGGTAGAATTGCCTAGTGAGCTGAATATTTCACCAGTGTTTAACATTTCAGATCTGACAGAGTATCATGAAGGAGGTGTTGAAGATGAGATCACAGCAGCACAGTGGAGTATTCTAGCAACTAGTTCAAACACTAAGGAGATCGAAGATATACTGTACAGTCGTGTTGGCAGAAGCACAAGGAACAGGACATATGAAGAATATCTGGTCAAGTGGAAAGGATGACCTGTTGAAGATTCATCATGGCTGCAAAAGGAGGAGGTTAGCCATCTTGGTTTTCCTCTGCACACCTGAGTCGTGACAGGGTTACTTCTCAAATTACCCTGGGTGTCTGATGCAGGAACATCCTGGGTGTAAGAGAAATCTTGCATCACCCAAAAATATTTATGTTTTTATATTCAATAAGGGTTATTTTGTGCAGAGCTGCTATTTATGGAAAGTTACTATTTTTGGTAATTTTCGTATGTGCTCAGAATGATCTGATTTCTTTCTTGGAGGTTCATTTTGGTCATATAAGTCTGCCAGTAAAGTTTCATTGCCAGATCAAGTCTGGTTTTGAAGATATTGAAAATTTTTGGTTTTGGAAACAGGGTACAAAAACTTTGAACTCAGTTTTGAAGGCTTTAGAGGCCCCGGATGAGGTCAAATTTTGGGCTGAATGAAGCTTGCTTGATTCAAGCGTTGTAGAGCTCCTCGCGCCCTTTCCGAAATGGGGTTACAATAGTCAATCGGGTCAACTGATGATGACTTATGGTCTTCGGAAGTTGGGTCACCTGAAATGGCAGAAAATGATTTTTTCTTCAAAATTTCTGTTCGGGTTTCAAAATTTATTTTGAGCCGACTTTGATGTAATAAATTAAAAAATAAAATAATTCTAAGTTTGGTCGGCCCTATGGGCTAAATTTCTGGAACCTTCCCAGGCGGTGAAAAATTGCCTATATAAGGAAGGCTGTATTATTGTCTTAGGCAGTTCAGAATAGTTCTGGGTAGTAGATCTGGGTATTGATTCGAGGCTTTGTCCTAAAGAATATTGTAAGGGAATGCCCATGTGGCTTTGCATATTGTAATTCTAAAAGTTTGTAATTCCACATTTGTGGAGATAATAAGAAGCCAATTTTTTGTTCTTGCATATTGTTGTGGTTTCTCCGTTTCTGTTATGTGTTTGTGGTATTAAGGGGAGCACCCTTCATCAAGTGGTATCAGAGCAGGTTTTCTTGAGTGTGTAAACAGATCGCCAACTATGAGGCAGTTTGCACCAGGACCGTGGTTAGGGTTTCAGCGCACATCGCGAAAATGCCTCCACGAAGAGAACGTGGCGGAAGAGCTGGTGTTGTGACACCTGAGGTTAGAGAGCTGCAGAGACAAGTGCGAGCATTGCAAGAAGAGATTCGCAGAGGAATGAATCTTAATGTCAAAGATGAAAGCGAGGATGAAGCCAAAGAAGAATATGAAGCAGGTGAAGTTGAAATTGTGAACCAGGAGGAAGAAAGACTTTTTCGGGCCATTTCCAAGATTGGGAAAAGACCCAAGATTGAGGTCCCTACATTTTCTAGAAATCTTAACCCAGAGGAATTGATCGACTGGATCAATGAATGTGAAGAATATTTTGAGTATGAAGATGTTGAGGATCCTAATAGGGTCAAATTTGCGAAGGCCAGACTGAAAGGTCATGCGAAGATATGGTGGCAAGAGATTTAGTTGGAGCAAAATAGAAGGGGAAAAGAGAAAATCACGAGATGGGATCGGATGGTGGATAAATTGAAGCAACAGTTCATTCCTGTTGATTATGAGCTTGACCTACTAAAGAAAATGCAGAGTTTGAAGCAAGCGGGAAGATCTGTTCAGGAGTATACAGAGGAGTTCTATCGACTTCTCATCAGAACAGGCCATGCAGAAGCTGATAAGGAGAAAGTTGCCCGATACCTTAATGGGTTAAGGCCAAGCATTCAGGAGGAGCTGAATCTGGTTCGAATGAATAGTATTGAAGAGGCATACCAGTTTGCCCTAAAAGTAGAGGAAAAGCTGAACAAGAAGTTTGAGAGCAGACAAAACGGAAGAGGTCGCGGTGGACGATCTGGTGGACGGTCATATGGTGGCCGAAATGAAGATCTGAAAAAGAAGGATGAGGCCAGTAGCAGTCAGAATCAGCGAGGAAATAATTCCAATCGCTTCCAGGATCAGAATAATAGAGATCAGAGAGGAAGAGGAAGAGGACAAGGATCTGGAAGAGGTGGCTTCCGTGGAACATGTTTTCACTGTGGAGAAGAAGGTCATAGGGCATTTGAATGTCCTCAATGCCAAGGCAGAATAGACAGGAGAAATGAAGGCCAGGCCAGAGTTGCACATGTAGATGAAGATGCTAGATCATCAAATTCTGAAGATGCTGAAAGAGGAGAAACATTGATTAACAGAAGAGTCCTGTTGAGTGGTGAGAATGAACCTGAGCAAAGGAGGAGCCTGTTTCGCACCAGGTGCAAGTGTGAAGGTAAATGTTGTGATGTGATTATCGATAGTGGAAGCACTGACAATTTGGTGTCAGAAGAGATGGTGACAAAGTTGAAGCTCAAGAGACAGAAACACCCACATCCATATCAGATTGCCTGGGTACAGGATGACCACAAGGTCATGGTCAATGAACAATGCCTAGTGAAGTTCAAGATTGGTGGATACCAAGATGAGGTATTGTGTGATATCACATCTATGGATGCATGTCATATGTTGTTGGGTAGACCATGGCAGTTTGACAGATGTGCTGTACATGATGGTCGTGTGAATACCTATTCCCTGACAAAGGATGGAGTGCGACATAAGCTAAAACCATTGAAGGAGACTGAAGAAAAGGTATGTGGTACTGCAAGGATAACTCTTGTTGATGGAAGAAATTTCCTAGATGGTATGAGGCATGAGCATGTATGTTTTACTTTAATTCCAAAAGCTGGTAAAGAGGAAGTAGAAGATGTTCTTGTAGAAGTTGCAGATTTGTTGAATGAGTTTCAGGATATTGTATCCGATAACGTGCCTGATGGATTACCACCAGTCAGAAAGATCAGTCATCAGATGGACTTGATCCCAGGAGTGAGTTTTCCGAATAAGGCAGCACACAGAATGACACCTGCCGAAAGTGAGGAGTTGAACAGACAAGTACATGAACTATTACAGAAAGGATTGATCCGTGAGAGTCTGAGTCCATGTGCTGTACCAGCGGTATTAGCACCAAAGAAGAATGGAGAGTGGAGGATGTGTACAGATTCCAGAGCAATAAACAAGATCACAATCAAGTATAGGTTTCCATTGCCACGAATGGATGATATTATGGACTGTTTGAGTGGAGCTGTGTATTTTTCAAAGATAGATCTAAAAAGTGGATATCATCAAATTCGGATCAGAGAAGGAGATGAATGGAAGACTACCTTCAAGACAAAGGAAGGACTGTATGAAGGGTTAGTCATGCCTTTTGGGCTAACCAATGCACCGAGCACTTTCATGCGGCTCATGAATGAGGTTCTGAAAGAATTTCTAGTTTCAGGAGACGGTCTAAAAATGGATCCAGAGAAGGTACAGGCTATCCTTGAATGGCCTACTCCAAGGAATGCTACTGAGGAATTTTATGCTATAGTTCAGGCATTAAAGAAGTGGAGACATTATCTACTTCCTAAGGAGTTTGTTTTGTATACTGATCATCAAGCTTTGCAATATTTGAATAGTCAAGGAAAGTTGAATCAGAGGCATTTTAAATGGGTTGAGTTTTTGCAGAGTTATACATTTGTTTTGAAAGACGGGAGTGGAAAGTCTAATAGGGTTGCAGATGCTCTTAGCAGAAGGCAACTATTGCTGACAGAAATGCAGATTGAAGTGGTTGGGTTCAAGGAACTCAAGAATTTGTATCCAGAGGATCCTGATTTTGTTGAAGCTTGGAAAGCTTGTACAGAACCTGTTACTCTAGATAGGACGAAATGGATGGATTTTATCATCCAGGATGATATGCTATTCAGAGGGAGTCAGTTGTGCATTCCATGAAGTTCTATGAGGGAGAATCTCATGAAGGAGAAGCATAGCGGAGGATTGGCTGGACATTTTGGTCGTGATAAAACCCTTGGTTTGGTTAGTGAGAATTATTATTAGCCACAGTTGCAGCAAGATGTGAAGAAGTTTGTACAGAGTTGCAGAGTATGTCAGATGGCGAAAGGAGTGAAGCAGAATACAGGATTGTATCGGCCATTACCTGTACCAGAGAAGCCTTGGGAGGATATCAGTATGGACTTTGTTCTTGGTTTACCGAGGACTCAGTGGGGGCATGATTCAATTTTTTTGGTGGTTGACAGATTTTCAAAGATGGCACATTTCATTCCCTGCAAGAAGACTAATGATGCTGTTCATGTAGCAGAATTGTTTTTCAGAGAAGTAGTGAGACTTCATGGTTTGCCAAAGACCATAGTTTCAGATCGGGACACTAAGTTTGTTGGATATTTCTGGCGTACGTTGTGGAAGAAGTTGAAGATAGATTTGAAGTTCAGTTCATCACATCATCCACAGACTGATGGACAGATAGAGGTGGTGAATAGGAGTCTGGGAAATTTGCTGAGATGTTTGGTTGGAGATAAGCCAACGGGATGGGATTTGATTTTACCACAGGCAGAATTTGCATACAATAATTCTGTCAACAGGAGCACTGGTAAATCACCATTCCAGATTATATATGGAAGTAGTCCAAGAAATGCATTTGAGTTGAGAAAGATAGATAAAGGAGAAATAAGTAGTGCTGAGGCTGAGGATTTTGCAGAACACTTGAAGAACATCCATGGGGAGGTGAGGAAGCATATTACCAAGATGAACGCACAGTATAAGGCTAAGGCAGATGAGAAAAGGAGGTATAAGGAATTTCAGGTTGGTGATGAAGTCATGGTTCATTTGCGGAAGGAGCGATTTCCAATTGGTACATATAACAAGCTGAAAATGAAGAAGTTTGGACCATGTAAGATATTGAAGAAGCATGATTCAGGAAATACATATGAGGTAGAATTTCCTAGTGAGCTGAATATTTCACCAGTGTTTAACATTTCAGATTTGACAGAGTATCATGAAGGAGGTGTTGAAGATGAGATCACAGCAGCACAGTGGAGTATTCCAGCAACTAGTTCAGACACTAAGGAGATCAAAGATATACTGGACAGTCGTGTTGGCAGAAGCACAAGGAACAGGACATATGAAGAATATCTAGTGAAGTGGAAAGGACGACCTGTTGAAGATTCATCATGGCTGCCAAAGGAGGAGGTTAGCCATCTTGGTTTTCCTCTGCACACCTGAGTCGTGACAGGGTTACTTCTCAAATTACCCCGGGTGTCTGATGCAGGAGCATCCTGGGTGTAAGAGAAATCTTTCATCACCCAAAAATATTTATGTTTTTATATTCAATAAGGGTTATTTTGTGCAGAGCTGCTATTTATGGAAAGTTACTATTTTTGGTAATTTTTGTATGTGCTCAGAATGATCTGATTTCTTTCTTGGAGGTTCATTTTGGTCATATAAGTCTGCCAGTAAAGTTTCATTGCCAGATCAAGTCTGGTTTTGAAGATATTGAAAATATTTGGTTTTGGAAACAAGGTATAGAAACTTTGAACTCAGTTTTGAAGGCTTTAGAGGCCCCGGATGAGATCGAATTTTGGGCCGAATGAAGCTTGCTTGATTCAGGCGTTGTAGAGCTCCTCGCGCCCTTTTCGAAATGGGGTTACAATAGTCAATCGGGTCAACTGGTGATGACTTATGGTCTTCGGAAGTTGGGTCACCTGAAATGGCAGAAAATGATTTTTTCTTCAAAATTTCTGTTCGGGTTTCAAAAAAATTTTTGAGCCGACTTTGATGTAATAAATTGAAAAATAAAATAATTCTAAGTTTGGTCGGCCCTATGGGCTAAATTTCTGGAACTTTCCCAGGCGGTGAAAAATTGCCTATATAAGGAAGGCTGTATTATTGTCTTAGGTAGTTCAGAATAGTTCTGGATAGTAGATCTGGGTATTGATTCGAGGCTTTGTCCTAAAGAATATTGTAAGGGAATGCCCATGTGGCTTTGCATATTGTAATTCTAAAAGTTTGTAATTCCACATTTGTGGAGATAATAAGAAGCCAATTTTCTGTTCTTGCATATTGTTGTGGTTTCTCCGTTTCTGTTATGTGTTTGTGGTATTAAGGGGAGCACCCTTCATCAGTACCTGTCATGTATTTCAAAATCCTGCATGAGATGATTAGTACCATATCCATTGCATTTCTATTTGCATCCATAAAATCATCTACATATTCATATCCATGTGGACTCATTATAAGCATAAATCAAATCATACATTGCATGTATTTGTCTACCATCTATCATTGCATTTCACATTACATACTCATATAAAATCAAACATGTGCATATTCATTTGCATATACATAAAGGAATCATGTGCATCTCATAGCTAATCCATACATCTAAGCATATAGGAAACATCAACATAAAAGCAATATATATACACAAGTACGATGATATCAAAAGTTAGGCTCATATATATATAGATTGATCAATGTCAATAAAATCAAAAGAATGGTGCTACTCAAGCACAATATATCAAAAATGGGGCAAAATACATCAATATATATCATCAATGTCCTGGATCTAACTCTGCCATGGTGGAGGTTGAGGTGGTGGTGCTTACGGTGGTGCCTATGGAGGTTCTTGTGGTGGTGGTCCCTATGGAATGGCACTTTCTTTGCTAAATCCAGCACTACCCCGACATAAGCTACATACTATGCAGCCTCATATCTTTCCTTGAGTTGTGCCCTAACCAGTGCCTCCTAGAGCCCTCTGATCTCTCAATCCCTCTCTACTACTTGGGTCTCTTGCATGATGACCTATGTGTGGAATTCATCCTACTCTTGCTGCACCTGCCTAATCCTCTCTCATCTCTTTCTGAGAGCCTCCTATAACTGTGGCACCTACCCTCCCATAGGTGGATCCTACATGTTTATATCATCACCCTATGTCCCTTGTCAGGAGGTTTCTTTTGAGAGGTGTCACCTATCCTCTGCCTAGTAGACCTATCCTGGGTCCAGCTACCACTAGCACCTACATCTGACCCCATCTATCTCAGAGGAATGGAAGTTTGTCCAATCCTCAGTCTCAAAACCATATGCTACTACTATTGAGCAACCTATTGCTATGTAGGCTACTGATGTGGTACATGTTGCTACTATATTGGTACCTTCTACTAGGTAGGCCACTACTATGCTTGTTGCTATTGTGCGGGCTATTTTTGTGCTTGATGTGCCCACTGGCCCATGCCAATAGGATCTATGAACCTAGGGTATGGGTGTGCCAAGATGTAATCCCTGTATGCAAGCATCATCCCTACATTGGTCACATCTACCATATAATCCCACCGATTTGGTGGTATCCATGCCTCGATCATGCACCTACCCTAGTCTAGTCTTAGTTGCCAACCCTTCTTCATCTCATCAATGAATTGGGCATAGGTCCAGTACTCCTGGGAGACATCCTGAGGTCTCCCAAACTATCATAGGACCCATGTGAGAGTGAAGCATTCAATGATATTGATAGTGCATCTAATCAAAAGACATGAGAAGAACATATGTGGGAGCTCCTACCGAGCATCATCCCATATCTCTATAGCCACCCATGGCTACCAAATCACTACAACCATGTCATCTAGCTGCCTGCACCATTGCTCTATCTTACCCAATTTTGGATGGGTCATAGCACCTACATATCTATATATATAGCTCTAAGGGCTGTCATGTATCATGGAATACTTGCCTACATATCGGGAGATGCTCCCAAGCCCATATCTACAAAACAAAAATGCTAACGGCAATGGTTCATGTACTTTGATACACAATCTCCTGCATATCCTGGTACATCTACACAAGCATGCACTCACCCCATCCAAACCTCGTAGTTGGTATATCTAGCTTCTATTGTAGCATGTGCTTCCAGCCGCACTCTAATCCAAGTTGTCCTTGATTTGGTACCACGTAACAACTCAGAAATATGGCTAAGACAATGGCTAATCTATGACCAGCTCCATACCTGTTGATCAAGTCCTCCCATGAGATGGCTCATCCCATCACCAACTCATCCTGAAAGATGGCCCTCAATGCCAGTGTGCCCAATCTCAGCTAAATCGCATACTCCATGTGGGCCCCATGGAATGGTATCCTTAGAATCCCATATATATCCTTGGGGTTGACTATCATATATATCCTCGAGGGTGACTATCATCTCCCCCATCGGCAAGTGAAAGGTCTTCATCTCTAAGTGGAAATGCTTAACCAATGCACCCAATAGACTATGATTCACCCAAATGTCAGGCAGATCATGTGGATAAGATAATCCCAGCCCATCGATGTGGGCACCTTTAGCATCACTCAATCTCTATACTAAATCATTGATAACTGTTAGAAAGTAAAGTCCACCAAGATAACTGAGAGGGGGGGTGAATCAGTTATTAGATAATTATAATCTTTATCAACTTCAATAGCATTTAACCATGTAAGCAATGTAATTACCAACTATAGAAAGAATTCATACATAATGACACAATAACACAAGATATTTTGACTAGGGAACCTCTTGATCAAAGAGTAAACCCCAGTGGGAATGATGCCCACAAAAGATGCACTAATATAAATATTCCTTGTGAAAGGATGGACTTTGTTACGAGTCTTATGAAATACATTCAGTGCATATGAATCCTTGTTAGGAGATTTTGAATCCCTGTTAAAAGATTCCAACCCTGTTAGGAGTCATGGAAGACAGAAGGACCCACTACCCAAATAGCTTTAGGGTAAGATCATTGAACACACTATCCAAATGACCTTAATATTATTTAGTAGAATAATATGAAATATGTTACCTCCTTATTGTGCCAAACCGCACTCACTGCTACACCAGATCTCAATTCCAAATCTCTGTACTTCGCATGTCTTCCTTCACACTTTCACTTTCACAACTTCAATAGCTCTTTTCTTCACTTCATTCTTACATTCACATTCAACCATACCATGCTCACACTTCTTTCACATTGCTACTACTTGTACAATAAAGAAAAAAATTCCTTCCTTTATACCACACTCAAATAATTACAAATGAGTGGGCACACAAATATAAAATAAAAGTTTCCACGCGCTACATCAGAATTACACAAAACTGTCAGCTTCTAGATGTAATAACTCTTCACTCATGTGACCTCAAAGTTTGCACTATGAACCACATCACTATCAATGTGTCTCAACCTTCCCTTTAACTGTGCAAAACTAGATTCCATCCTGATTAGGAGATATCATCCAATTTCCACAAACCGCTACTCAGGAACACTACCTAAATACTGCTTCCACTAAAATGCTCATAAATTCTATGAATAAATGAATTTATGTCTACTCTCTTAACCATAGACAAATAACATATCAAAGAATATAACCTCAACATCACATAGCTCTATCTACAATATCCCACATGCGCTAATCAAAACACTATCTGCTTCTTTGCTAGTTTCTAGAAGATCACTGTGTTGACATCAATGACAATCATAGTCATGAATGCAACAACAACTGCTATAGAATGACTACCAACATCTAGCATTCATTCCTAACAATCTCCCCCATTGGCATTGATGGCAACATAGATGAAAAATATCCAATGTTCCAAAAATCCAATACTGCTCTGACAAACATTTCAAATCTTGCTTCGTTATCCTATTCAGTTTTCTCCAACAAATGGTACAAGTGGTTTTTCATATACACTTCTCCCCCATTGGCATCAATGATAGAAATTTCATCACTATGTCAACAACTTAATGTCAATAGACACTATTTAGAAAATACATTCACAAGAGTCCTCATGACCCAGCTCACATACTCCCCCATAGAGGAAGTACCAACATCCAATCCAGAAGAAAGATAGGGCTCATATACCACTAGACGGATGCAACCAACTACATCATTACTCAAAAGTAGGCTGGGGCATAACCCCAAGCATACCTCAAAGATACTCAAATGTATCCTTAGGAAAAGGCTTTTTAAATATGTCTATTATTTGTTCCTTTGTTCTTATGTACTCCAGTCTGACTTCTTTTTTAGAAACTTTCTCTCTTACAACATGATACTTGATCTCTATATGCTTAGTCTTAGAATGTAAAATAGGATTCTTAGACATACTAAATGTATTGGTGTTGTCGCAATGTATGAAAATAGGCTCAACAAACCTAATTCCAAACTCCTTCAGCATCTGCTTCATCCAAATTATCTGGTTACAATTGTTTGCTACTGCTACATACTCTACTTCTGTTGTGCTCTGTGAAATAAAATTCTTCTTGCTTAGCCAAGAAACTAATCTTCCTCCAAGAAAAAAGGCTCCACCACTAGTTCTTTTCTTGTCATCAACACTACCTCCCCAATCAGCTTTTGTATATGCACATAGGGTAAAATCATCAGATTTTCCATACTACAATCCATAGTCCATTGTGCCTCTTAAATATTACAGTATCCTCTTTACTAATGCATAATGTGACTCTCTAGGTTCATCTTGAAATCTTGCTACCATTCCAACTGAATGTTGTATATCTAGTCTAGTATGTGTTAAGTACTACAATCCTCCAATCATGGATCTATATTTCTTCTGCTCAACTACTGGTGTTTCATCTTTCCTAGATAGTTTATGTCCTGTAACCATAGGTGTTCCAACTGGTTTACAGTCCTCCATTCCAAATCTTTTCAGCAAATCATTCAAGTACTTTGTCTCACATACAAAGATACCATCACTATTTTGTGTTATTTGTAATCCCAAAAAGTATTTCATCTCACCATTCATACTCATTTCAAATTCAATCTTCATTTCATCAGCAAATTTGTCACTAGCTTCATCTTCTCCTCCAAAGATAATGTCATCAACAAAAATAACTATAATCAACAAACCATTTTCAATTTCTTTTGTATATAGATTGCTATCAGTTGTTCCTTTAGTAAATCCCAATTTCAACAAATAATTATCCAGTCTAGCATACCAAGTTCTAGGTGCTTGCTTTAGTCCATATAAAGCTTTTTTTAGTTTACATACCATGTCTCCTTCTTGAGTCAAAGGAAAACCTTTAGGCTGCTCAATGTAGACTTCCTCTTCCAATTTTCCATTCAGAAATGTTGACTTCACATCCATCTGATACACTTTGAATTTTTTAAAAGATGCATAGGCCAAGAACATTCTTACTGCTTCAATTCCTGCCACAGGTGCAAAAGTTTCTTCATAGTCAATTCCTTCTTGTTGCGAGTATCCTTTACAAAATAATTTTGCTTTGTTTCTTACTACTTCTCCTTGTTCATTCATCTTGTTTCTGAATACTCATTTAGTTCCAATCACATTCTTGTCTTTAGGTCTAGGTGTAATACCCCAAAAATGGGCTATAAGTTCATTAACCTTCTATATCAACAATTCAAATGAAATTGACATCAAAGTCCTAACCTAAGGCACATCTAAACATCATCGAATCCTAATTGATTATCTTAAATTTTGCATCGGCGAATATTCCTAGTAATATTCCTAATTATCTTAATTATCTTTAATTTAATGATTATTTGGCGATAAATCCACATTTATCCTAAAATTTGATTAATTAAATATTTTTCATATTTAATTAATTAGATTTAATATTTGCCACTTAATTGTTTAATTAAATTTAATTCTATCTATTATTAATTGTATTATTTAATTTTGACAATAAATCAAAATTCCTATGAATAATTGATTAAATTCTTATTTAATTAATTAAAGCATGTTGTCATTATTTAATAACATAATTTTTAATAAAAATTTGGTAAAATAGTTGATTAACCCATAAATCAATTGTTTTATTTTTAAAATAAGTTAAGCTGAGCATAAATCACTTTATTTATTAAATTAATTCATAAATAAAACATGCACAATCATAAAAGTAGACAACTATCAATTATCAATTAAAGCTAAACTCTATTTTGAGTTAAAACTTAGCTTTTGCATGTTTTTGTGAATTAAATTATCTTTATTATAAAATAACTCAAAAATCAACCTGAGTTATTTGAGTGATTTATGGCTTTTTTTCATGCACCTCCAAAGCCTTGGATTTCTATAAAAACAAGGCTCATCTCTTCATAATTCATCTCTCAATCATCTCTCAAATTTGCATCCAAGCATCTCATATTTTTGCACAATCACGCTGGAGAATTGGAGGCTGAGGAATCAACTTGCGAATTCAAAGCTTTGTGAGATCAATTTTAATTGCATAGCTTTTATATCTTAGCATAGAATTTCATAGTTTTCATATCATTGTTAGAATCTTCATTGTTAGATCATTTAGCATCCATAGCATATCAGTTTATCATTCTTATTGCATAGAAAATATAAAAAATATAGATTAATTGCATTCAATTTCATATCCATCTTTTGCATTCAAATCCTTCATTTAGGTGTCGTCTAGGTCACTGATCTTGATTACAATCTGAGAACATTAATCTCACACCTATTAGAGGGCAGTAAATCACTTGGTTAGATTAGTTTTCAATTTTGCATGATTTTGATTATCACTAACCTCTAATGTTTTACTGAAGTGTTGTGTCTACAGATCAGGTACAATTTTTACACACACACTAGGGACCAATTCCCATGTCTTGTTCTTTTCAATTTGATCTAGTTCTTCTTTCATAGCATTAATCCAATGTTCATCTTCACAAGCTTCACTAGTAGATTTAGGTTTAATTTGAGAAATCAAACATAAATGTACCTTATTCTAAGTTAGAACTCTTCTGTCCAAACTTCCAATAACTTTTTCAATAGGATGATGTCTCGATATATAACTGTTCACTATCATAGTTACAGATCTTGCTTCACTGTATATTCTTCTCTAGATTCCTCTTTGGTTTCTTCTACAGGACTCTCATTCAATAATTCACTATCAGTCTCATAGAATAACTCAGTAGTTTCAATGTTAGGTTGAGGATGAGCTTCTTCATCAGATTCGTAGTCAAGCATTCTTTCCTGAATTTTAAACTTCTCATCAACTTTAACATTTGTGCTTTCAACAATAGTTTTAGTTCTCTCATTGTAACATCTATATGCTTTTCTCTTCAAAGAATATCCAAGAAAAATACCTTCATGACTTCTAGGATCAAACTTTCCAATATCATCATCTCTCTTTATATAACATTTGCTTCCAAAAATTCTAAAATACTTAACTGAGGGTGCATGTCCAAACCATAATTCATAAGGTGTCTTGTCTGTGTCTACACTGATTTGTACTTTGTTCATTGTATATACTGTTGTATTCACTACTTCTCTCCAAAATATCTTCACCAATCATTCTCAAATAACATAGCTCTTGCCACTTCAGTCACTAACCTATTTCTTCTTTCTACAATACCATTTTGTTCAGGTGTTCTAGGGGCTGAAAATTGTCTCTTAATACCATTCACTTCACAAAAAGTGTTAAACTTTCTAGAAATAAATTCTCCACCTCTATCAGATCTCAAACATTTAATCTTCATTCTAGATTCATTCTCAACATTATTCTTAATGATCTTAAACTTATCAAATGCTTCAGATTTTTCTTTCAGAAATGCAATCCACATCATTCTTTTAAAATCATCAACAAGAATCATAAAATACCTTTCTCCATAGAATCCTCTAGTCTTGGTAGGACCGCTTAAGTCTGTATGAACAATCTCCAACTTCTCTGCTGATGTGAACTTCTTACTAGGAAATGAACTTCTCTTTTGCTTAGCCATCACACATTCTTTGCAAATCATGTTAGTAGGCTTCATAATTTTAGGCAAATCTCTTACTGCAAATGTAGTACTTACTTTCACAATGTTATCAAAGTTTATATGACAAAACTTTCTATGCGACAACCAAGTGTCATCAATTTTAGTAATCAAGCATGTCATCTCAATAGGATTCAACTAAAATACATTACCTCTGGTTCTAGATCCAGTTGCAATCAGATTTCCATCTTTACCTTTTATCACACAAGTTTTCTCAGTAAACCAAACTTGGTATCCCTTATCCACTAACTATCCAACACTCAAAATATTATGTTTCAGTCCATCAAAAAAGTAAACATCATCAGTATTAGTCTTTCCATCAAGAGTAATAGATCATATACCTTTAATCAAACAAGGTGCATTGTTACCAACTCTAACAATTCCTCCATCATAGTTGTTAAACTTTATGAACTTCTTCATGTCACTAGTCATATGATGTGAACAACCACTATTTATAATCCAATTAGATTTCTTTTCAACTTGGGAAACTAATGTTTTTTCCTCCTTAACATTAGATTCAGAATTTTCTTCTTTAATTGCTACAAATCCTATTTCATCATTAATCTCAGTATCACTTTCACTCAAAGTTCTTTCTATACTAAATTCAAGATCTTCATCATTAGCATAATAACATTCCTTAGATCTTCTAGGCTTAAAATTATTTCTATACTTCTTAACTCTCTTAGGACACTTAGATGCAAAATGACCATATTCTTGACAAGTCCAACATTTAAAATATTTCTTATCGTCTGGTTCTCTTTTCACAAGCAAGGCAATACCTTCTTCAATCTTCTTATGTTCTTCATTTCTAGATCTGCTATTGCTGGCATATTCTCCACTCACACTGGTACTTCTTAACAAAGTAGGACAAATATTAAGAGCACTGAATGTTGTCTCCATTCTGGGTAAGTCTCCTGATACCCTCAGGTTCATTTCTGATGCTTCCAATCTTCCAAGAAGAGTCTCTCTGGTATTGTTTGTAGTACAAGGTATAACTTGTTCAATCATCTATGTTTTTTGCTTAAATACAGGAGTCAATGTCCTCATAATTTTCCATATCACTTCATTCTCTATCTTTGTTCCTCCACAAGCTTTTATTCTTACAACAATTTCTGACATTCTACCAATATAGCTTCTAACAGATTTATCTTCCATCATTCTTACATCTTCAAATGCACATATCCAATTATGTAATCTAGCTCTCTTTGCATGTTCATCACCTTCAAAAGTAGAGTGTAAAGCTTTCCAAATTTCATGGGCTTTTGTTAAACATTTTACTTGATTGTATTCATTCTCTGGAAGTGCTGTCAAAAGTGCTTCTCTTGCAAGTATGTTACACATGAATAGATCTAGCTCATCTTTAGATCCTGTCTCAAGATTGTCTTCTGCAATGATAGTCTTCTCATTCTTTGTAATCAACCAATAACCTGGTCCTAAACATGGTAGATGTGTCTTCATCTTCTCTTTCTAGCTATCAAAATTTACTCCATCAAACTTAGGGCTTTCTTTACTAAAATTCACCATGGATCTCCTTAAATTTTTAAACTTTTCTTTCAAGGACCTGCTGCTCTGATACCAATTGTTAGAAAGTAAAGTCCACCAAGATAACTAGGGGGGGGAGGCGGATGAATCGGTTATCAGATAATTATAACCTTTATCAACTTCAACAACATTTAACCATGTAAGAAATGTAATTACCTATTGTTGCTCTCAAAATTTGGCTCAAATTTGGAATGACCAATTGAAAATTTCTCTATATGGAAAAATGGGTACTCTTAATTTTTTTGTGAAAAGGCCTAATTGGTGTGCTTGTAAAAGACACCCTAATGATTTTCATGAGATGTAGCTTGGGTAATAGGTTCAACACCTTTCATATGACATATGCAGTAGGTTCCAGCTCCTAAAATTCAAATCAAACCTGTTTAGGGAGTAGCCCTTTTAAGGTGTTCACTGAAATTTGTATTTTTGCCCAAATGTCAAATCACTGTTATAGGCCCTATTTGTCTTTAAATACCTTGTACTCTATTGAGTTTCATGGCTTTTTGCTTTGGGAATGTTTAGAATGTATACCAAAGAGCTTATGTTTCAAAGCTCAAGCCATTTCAAATCCGTCTAATAAGTTTTTGGATCCGCCAAAGTTGGTCTTCAAGAACTATCTTATTTCTTTGTTTTATCCAGTTTTCTGAGTGGCCCTGTTTGACTGATTATAAATTTTGACCATTTGACCTAATTGAGAAAATTCCTTTTTCACTATACTCTAGTGGTCAAGTACTTCCTATGTTTCAATTTTTAGGTCACAAAGAGTTCATTTGGTTAGTTTGCTAAGCCCATTCCATTTGCAGTTTCTAATAATTTGATGTTGATCAGTTGCATACTTTAGTCGGAGGCCCTGTTCGGATGATTGTATCTTTTTCCCAAAGATTGATTGTAATGTGATAGTGGTTGGATCATGCTATAGACATGGGAATGAGTCATCATGCCAATTTTTAGCTCCCCATGTGCCTGTTTAGTCACTTTTCCAGAGTCATTCCATTTGTAGATTGTCAATATTCTCTGAGTGTGCATTGTTCAAATTTCCAGTCACGTTTTTTTTATCATAACTCAAAAAATACAAATTGGGTCGGGCTGAATTTTACATATGTTTGAGACCACTATGTGTGCATTATACAGTAAAAATTTTAGAAAAACTTAGTTTGAAAATCAAAAGTTATGGTCCTCTGAGTACTGGCAGCAATAAAAAATCAGCAATGCTTCATAAAGTTTAGTCCCACATTGCTCCCAATTTTGAATTTTAAAGTGTTTATATGGAATGCTCCAAACATATGAAGTAAATGAAAGTAATGGAAGCTATGCTTGCCCAGGCTTGTGTGTTCACCTCATTTTTTGTGCCAGTGGGCCCAGAAGAAATTTTGCAGAAACGGACACATGTCACTTAGTCTCCAAGTCTCACAAAGGAAAGAACTCATTTAGAGACTTAGAGACTTAGTCTCCAAATCTCCAGATGTGGATTCAGAGACCTAGAGACTAAAGGTAGTCTTCAAATCTCATAAAGAAATATAAAGAAAAGAAATGATTATGAGACTTGGAGACTAGTCTCCAAATCTCCAAATGTGGATTCAGAGACCTAGAGACTAAAGGCAGTCTCCAAATCTCATAAAGAAACATAAAGAGAGGAAATCTTTATGAGACTTAGAGACTTAGTCTCCAAATCTCTAGATGCGGATTGAGAGATCTAGAGACTAAATTTAGCCTCCAAATCTCATAAAGAAATATAAAAAGAGGAAATGATCTAGAGACTTGGAGACTTAGTCTCCAAGTCTCCAGATAGAGATTCAGAGATTTAGAGACTAAAGGAATTCTCTAAGTCTCTAAAAGAAACCATGGTCAAGGAAATAATTCAGAGACTTAGAGATTCATGTAGTCTCCAGATCTCCAGATGGACTGAGGTTAAAGGTGATTTTATCTGAACATCCAATGAAATGGTGACAAGTGGCAAGTTCTAGTGGCATGTGCAGATTTTAAAGGTTCAAAAAGATTTAAAAAATCATAAAGTTGAAACATTGGAGAAATTTTGAAATATTTCAATGATAGAGCTATTCACGGGAAAATGCCTGGGAGATCCATTTTTTGTCCAAATATGGCAATATAATATGTTTTCAGAAACACCAGAAAATGATGGATGCAATGATGGTAGTTAGAATCAGATCAGATCAAGTTGCTGAGAGCAGTAAGATCTTTTAAATCCATGACCAGATTTTGGGGAGACTTTTTTCTTTTCCAAAATTGATTGATTTTGCAAATCCAACAGAGGGAATGAATTAGAATTGCATGATGATAGGAAAAGAGGGTACATAGGACTAAATCACATTTCAAGGAAGAGCAAAGGACAAATTAATCAAATTTCCAGTAGATGAGCAAATTTTATGCAAAAAGGATAGATGTTTTCAGATTTTGGAGGTGCCCGAGAAGATCATATTTTCAGAGGAGAGAAAAGATAGTGAGATTAGATTTGTAGAATGGACAGGTGTTGGTCAACTGCAGATTTTAGGGTTTCTCCTTCTGCTATTTATTATCTTCTTTTCTCTATTTTTGGGGTTCATGTTCCTATTTTTGGAGGGCTCCTGTAGTTGTTTAGTTATGAGTAGGTCCCTTGATGATGAATGTTAAAAATACAAGCTTTGTAGAACATACTTCTTATTTTGAGTCTGAATCTTTGAGTAAAGAGTTTTTCTTTGTATGTATTGATACACTTTTCATAAAATACAATACAATTTTTGTCTTGGTTCAGTTACTATCTCTTGGCTCTGTGTTTATTCTTGTATGTTTTTATTTGTAAGGCACACAAAAACATACTAGTTGTCAGGCAATTACTCTAATTGGTTCATGAGTTTCTTTCAAGGAAAGGATTAAATCCTCATGTACAATTTCAGAGAATGAACATATCTGTTGGGATCTTGATGATAACAATCTAAGATTGAGAAGATAGTCTGTCTGGCATTTTGTCTGGCATTTTGTCTAAATTGTATGTAGTTTGCAAGGCACACTACTGTATTTTCTTGAAATTCCTCTATTGATTCATGTTAGACTCTTCTACCCAAAGGATTAGGCACTGGTCTGATTTTTGTTTATGCAACTACCTTTCTGTCATCAAGCACAAAATTTAATCATTACCAGTTCTTTTATATTTTTAAGTTCATGCATACTGTGAAAGGACTACATCCAGGTGATACAGATCACATTTTTTGATTCCTTGAAGAGAGAATAAGAGGTTAACATTCCTTGAGTTGATCTCATAAAAAGAAGAAGGATTTATGTCCTTATTTCCATTGTCAATGCTGTTACATTTATAGTTTCTATTGTCAAACTTTTTATCAGGAGATTCTCAGTTGTCTACAAAGTGATCTTTTGTTGAAGTGATCTGAAGCCTAAATAGCATGATATTAAAGACCAAATCCACTAATCAAAAGCTTACTTGAAATATAGTAACCTATTCATAGGCAATACCTGCCTGAGTCCTGTGGAGCTCAAAGCAGAAGGGGGATCTTATCCAATCCTCATTAATTAGGCTTTTCTTGCAAACTTGGAGCCCCTTTTAACTGAGAATCTAGCCTATAATTTTGCCAAGTTTGACCCTACAAGAAAAATCCCTAACATTACCAACCATAGAAAGATATTCATACACAATGACACAATAATACAAGATATGTTGACTAGGGAACCTCTTGATCAAAGAGTAAACTCTGGTGGGAATGATGCCCACAAAAGATGCACTAATATAAATATTCCTTGTGAAAGGATGGACTCTGTTAGGAGTCTTATGAAATACATTCAGTACATATGAATCCCTATTAGGAGATTTTGAATCCCTATTAAAATATTCTAACCCTGTTAGGAGTTATGGAAGACAAAAGGACCCACTGCCCAAACAGCTTCAGGGTAAGATCATTGAACACATTGTCAAAATGAACTTAATATTATTCAGTAGAATAATATGAAATATGTTACCTCCTTACTATGCCAAACTGCACTCGCTGCTACACCAGATCTCAATTCTAGATCTATGTACATCGCATGTCTTCCTTCACACTTTCACTTTCACAACTTCATTAGCTCTTTTCTTCACTTCATGCTTACATTCACATTCAACCATACCATGTTCACACTTCTTTCACATTTCTACTACTTGTACAATAAAGAAAAACATTCCTTCCTTTATACCACACTCAAATAATTACAAATGAGTCGGCACACAAATACAAAATAAAATTTTTCACATGCTACATCAAAATTAAACAAAGCTGTCAGCTTCCAGATGTAATAACTCTTCACTCGTGCGACCTCAAAGTTTTTGCTATGAACCACATCACTATAAATGTGTCTCAACCTTCCCTTTAACTATGCAAAACTAGATTCCATCCTAATTAGGAGATATCATCCGATTTCCACAAACCACTACTTAGGAACACTGCCTAAATACTGCTTCCACTAAAATGCTCATAACTTCTATGAATAAATGAATTTCTATCTGAACTCTTAACCATAGACAAATAACATATCAAAAAATATAACCTCAAAATCACATAGCTCTATCTACAATATCCCACATGCGCTAATCAAAACACTATCTTCTTCTCTACTAGTCTCCAGAAGATCACTGTGTTGACATCAATGACAATCATAGTCATGAATGCAACAACAACTGCTACAGAATGACTGCCAACATCCAACATTCATTCCTAATAATAACTAGGTGGTGAGACTAGAACACTATATCTGGGAAGTCAACCTGCAAATAAAATGACAGTATTCGATCAGTATCTCAATCATGATGGTTGTTCAAAGCAATAACAACAAGTGAGGATATGCATCTATCCTAAACATGACTCTTGGATGCTCTAATTGGTTGATTTTATGTAAAATTGGACATAGACGCTAAAATGTTGTAGCAAATTCCTACACAAGGAAACTATTCCTCCACCCGAGATAGGATCTCTACTCAAGCGAGAGTCAATCATTGGGGATGAAATCTCATGCGGCATCATCGGGCACGTCACGCGAGCTCACCGAGATGCCCTGTGCGAGGAAGTCCTAACCTATGCAAGGAAACCATTCTCTCATGTGAGAGGCAACTAAGGTTGGCATGAGGAAACTTTTTCCTCACGCAAAAGTTGACAAACTAAGCCCTAAAAAGCATTAAAATCTAATCTAAATCTCCTAGAAAGTGTTAAAAATTTGAAATGCGAGATGGTTGTTCGACTACTTATAGGTGCATTATATTTCGGTGGGTGGTTGTGTCGTCAGGAATGCTCAAAATGATGTGAATGCACTAGCATGCTCTCCATGTCTCTCAAAGCTCTCAAATTTGCTAGAAGACAAAAGTGAATAATGAATTGAAAATGACCCCTCTAGGCCTTATATAGCTTTTGACCTAATTTTCAAAAGTGCTCTATTTTGCATGAAAACTTCACCCTTGGCTAAATCGCCCATTCTAAATCCATTTTTGGGATCGAAATTGAAATCTAACACTCGTAGATAGCTCGAAATTGCATTTTAAATTTTTGGGACCATCAGGATCTGACACTTGTGTAGTCAACCTTCTGGTGGCATTTTCTTGCTAGAATCTTATCTCATCATCTTTTTCTTGAGATCTTTAATGTTTTCATCTCTAGTCAACTCTAGTCAAATTTGGTCAACTATGGTCAAACCATGGTCAACAAGACCTCCAAATCACCCCAAATTGCTTATGCATCCTCTCGATGCTTCCTTTATCTATTCTAAGTTCCTCTGGATTTTTGATTTTCTCTATATTTGCAACCTTTTGCTTTCAATCATCTTTTTGACATGTCATCTTTCAATTTCACTCTTGAGGGGGTAGGATGATTGCATCTTTGAATCTTGTTGAATCAATTCTCAAATCAGTCTGATCTGAATCAAAATTCCTCATTGCTTGGGGCATCTCTTCACTAGGGGCATATTTGTGCCTCACGTCTTGTCCTCTAGTCATCTATCTTTTGGGTATCTGAGTAATCTAACTCAGATCCTTGAGGATCAAGATTCATTTTGGAGATGGTTCTCAAAATCTCATTAGGTATTGGGGCAATCTAACCCTAATCCTTGAAATTCAAGCTTCATTCTGGAGATGACTGTTGAAAACTCTTTTAGACTATTATTTGGGCAATCTAACCCTGGTCTTAGAGGACTAAGCTTCATTCTGGAGATAGTCCTAAATCTACATTGGTTATCATCTAATCAATGGGTACTGGGACAATCTAACCCTGATTCCAGTCTTCTCTCAAGTGGTAATTTGACTGAGGTCTTCGCAATCTAACTTAGACTTCGGAGAGTCATCCTTCCTTCTAAAATTTGTTCTGCATATCAATCTAATCGGTGTCTTGGTGATATAACCTTGACTCCTGAGGGTTAAGCTTTGTTCTAGAGATAATCCTGAAACCTCATCATTTGTCACATCAGACTATTCTTTGAATCAACGCGCTTCTCCAACATCAATTCAAAGAGGGGCAAAATATAATACCCCAAAATTGGCACCTTATAATTCTAATCAATTTTGGTGCATTCCTTTGAATTTCTACATCATCAAAGTCATATTTTACTAGGCAATTATGTCTCCTAATTGACTTTATTTGACTTGGTGTCAAATGCAAAAACCCTAAATTTACATTAATCATACACTATATTTAATTCCTAAATATTCAACATTTATTGGCTAAATAATCCCTGTGATTAATTAATTCAATTCTAAAGTCCTAGTGCTTTAGTCAAATTAATTCCACCCCCTTTAGGTAATACACATCAAAGGAATTAAATAATTATTTAGTTCTTTGAATGGAATATCCCAATTTGAATTCAATTATTCAAGAAATTGGAAAAGCCACCCATGTGGCAATATTTCATTTAATTTATTAAAGAATTCCTTCAATTTGTCTCACCTTCCTCCATGGAAATGAAGAGTCAGCCATTTCATTCCAAGAAACTCTTCATCCTTCTCTCGAGCTCTTCTATATTATGGACTCCATTTTCCTCACTTGAGGAGGCAATTTTAGAGTACCAAAACTAGAGTGAATTTTTGTCTGAATTCTCTCATGCTTTCAAGATTTTCATTGCATATTAGTAGCATTTAATTGCATTCTCATCTTAATATAGTTTTCTTATTTTGTTAGTAGCTTAATTCTCATATTCATTTTCAAGCTTCTTAGGTTAAATCTATACTTTGATTCTTAGATTACAATTGCATCTTCATTTTAGATTAATCACAATTCAATCATCTTCATAGCATTTTCTTTAAATCCTCCATTTTAGAATCGGTCTATGGTTGTTGGCTCTCATTCTAGGAGTAATTCAAACACCCCATCTAAATAGGAGGAAATAGGTTGATTCAATTGAGTGTGTGAATTGGAAAATTCATGTTCACTTTGGTATATGATGATTGAGCAATGACTATGTTGTGTTTATGACTGAATTAGAGGTCAACATTCAGACATAAACACAACCCCCTCAAAATGGGTTGTGAACTGTAAGTGTGAGGTGCCCTCACCCTAGCTAGTACCACACTAATGTACAATTTATAATGATAGGATGTATGGGAGGCCAAATATGTGTTTGTTTGCTATAATTGATCCTGCACACTCTAGAACTCACAGATCTATTGATCTCTATCCTGCTCCACCAGATGTAGCTATTCCTTAGATACCATTCTCTATGTCTTGGCATATGCCAAGTATGCTCTCAACTGTGTGATCACCTCTCCAACACCACCCTTCTCTCCCTCTATTGGCTCTTCCCTAAGTGCCTCCATATGTGGAGTCTACATTGTTATCTCCTCCCCATAGGCTTCAGTCTCCTCTCCCTTAGTCCTATTCTTCCTATCTCTCTTGAGGAGATGTCCTCTATCCACCTTCTTCCTAACCACTCACTCCCCCTCATCCTCCTCCAACTCCTCCTCAATGGCCACTACCACCCTCATAGTTCCCAAAGAACTACTCTCTCTCCTATCCCTCTGCACCCCTGAATGGCTCATGCCAGCCCCAACAACTCCTCATGGTCATCCACCCTATCCCCTTCTTACTTGTGGTGGATCATCAATAGGATCATCTTCATCAGCACAGGGTGCTCACTCTACTAAATCTATAAAGTAGGGGAATGAATGAGTGATGAAATGATGGTTGAAGATAGATGTCACTCCTAAATCTATAATAGCTGAGAGGTAGTCTCAGTCTACCCCTACAAGATCCCACAGCTCCTAAACTGTGACTGCATATACAGGTCAAGGTCCCCATTTAGCCTCATCAGCAAAATGGACATATGTCACGAACTTAGTAGGCATGTCCTAACACCACCCAAACTAGTTCCATACATGGCTGATGCAAAATCACTTCACTATGGGAGCACTATTACAAATTAGATGGTACATGTTAGAATTTGGAAAGTATAGATATATCAAGAAAGAAATACAATATTGATAAAGCATCATAAATCGTGAGGAACCTACCTACCAATAAATGGCCTACTACTGAACGTAAAAGTGTACTCACAAGATGAGCATGTCCACCTCTCGTAGCCTATGTATGGTTCACATACCACTATAGTCCTATCATCAAACTACCACCACCAAAAAGAGGTCTTGTCCAAATTGGATTGATGAATATAATGTGTACCAAAAAATATAAGACATACCCACTCCTCGAGTAGCCTGCGCAACAAGGCATACAATAACAATGTTCTCCCATTCCTAGATCTCCAGTACTATCACTCCTACAACCATGCTCCTCCCATGCCGATACATGATATCATGCAACTAAAAGTACATGTGTCATAAAAAATAGGCTACCCAACTAAACCTGTGTGGCCAAGTAAGTATATTATACAAAATGCAGCCCCATCTACACTAGAAGCCTTGTTGGCTGATCAAGGATCGTGACACAACCCATCAAGCCAGCCAAAATACATGCCAATGGGTACTGCTACCCATACTAACAAATCATGTATTCCCATGTGATGTGGCACTCCATGATTGTATTCTCAGCAAAAATTTGTCGCATGATTTTGATACCCTTAGAAGGATTCTGGTCATACTATACAAGATCACCAACAATTGGAAGGTGCAAGACCTGATACACATCCTCAGGGGTCATGATAATCTCCCCTATTATAATATGAAAGGTATTATTCTCAAAATGGAAGCACTTTTCCAACACTGTCAATAATCTATGGTTCAAATAGATATCAAGCAATGTAAGCAACTTACCTAGCCCGCACTGATCCAGTACAACTAGGTCATCAGCAGATAGTAATCAAACTAATCGTAGCACATGTGGGTATGTCCATATCAATATAGGGTCAGGAAGATGAATTTGCAAAATAGGAAATAGGGAAAGACATCATTAATCATTCTCAATCAAACATCAAGATGTCAAAAATCAACTAATAAGCATATCTAAAAGGCTACAAAGTTACAAGAGAAGATAGAAAATTTATAGCAGAGGACAAAAACTCAATTTGTGGACCATACAATGAAAGAGTTAACCCCTAATTAGAGTATGATGAAACTCCATAAGTGAAATCATATGATTTTTCAATGTGATAAAGTTCCATGTATCGTATGATATGAGGGTCTTTCTCATACAATAAAACATAATGAAGGTAATGATACACATTTTATCACCAGTTTATCATATGATAAACCTCAATGAGGCATCCAATACACTTCTATTACATTATGAGTTGTCATTAGTGTCACACAGATAGTCGGTGAAGGAAGAAAAAAAGCTAGTTAGTCAACACACTAAGTATAGTAACCGAATAGAGCACAAGGGGAAGAATGACATGGTAACCAAGCATAGTCTTGACCAAGAACATACATTGAGCTAGATGATTACTGAGCACCAAGTATAGTTATAACCTATTTGAAATATTCAAGACTAGCTAGGTTACTGAGAGGGGAGGGGTGAATCAGTAACTTCAAAACTTTTACTAATTTTAGATCTCAACCATATTCTCAATTAGATTGATAAGCTAACTGTATGCATGAGTAACAAAAAGAATAAAAAATTCATAACACTTTGAACACAGAGATTTGGTGACCCAGAAACCTTCCAAATAGAAAGTAAAATTGGGGTGGGGATGAAACCCACTAAACTTCAATACTGCAGTATAAAGTTTGCTGGTTAAGGCTTACAATGATCACTTCTGATGATCTACCCTGTTAGGAGCAATAAGGAATGCTAGGTCCACCTTGTTAGAGGATTTACAAACATACAAAGAAGTATGCACTCGGTTAAGAGATTTTTTCAAAGACTGTTAAGTCTACCTGGTTAAAGGATTTGGGGTTGATTCACCTGTTAGGATGAAATAGTAGATCTCTTACTTGCAACTATTCTTGCTAATTGAGATTCTCTGATGTACTGATCACCTTCTATGATAGATATGTCTCTGCTGCTTCTTATACTATTGTATCCCTTTGTAATTTGCTTATCTCTACCTTTCTTCTCTTTTTTTTCACTTCTTACTTTTTCACACTTTTGGATAGGATACAAAACATTGTTTATATATAAATCAAAATAATTACAAAACAATATCAAAGTTAGCTCTAAACAACCAAACACAAGTATTACTAAGTCGGCCCAAATATAGTGACTCAGTTACTACAAACTAACTCGGTGACTTTCTAATACTCGGCATCATCATGCACTCGATAGAAGTGGAGGCCCGGTCCATACTAACCACTCGGTTGTAGTTTTGAACTCAGTATATACTGGAGACTCGGTAGATATAGTGTCACTCGGTAGAGACTAAATTTCTTGTTTACTGTGCTGGCACTCAGTAAACACTGCTCATCTCATCACTTGGTGAAGATAACTCAGTAAGCACTGTTCTACTTGGTAAATACTGTTCTGCTTGGTAAACACTATTCTGCTTAGTAAACATGCAGAGTCTAAATAAGTGTAGTCACTAATGACAATCATACTTAATGCCAACAATCTCCCCCTTTGGCATTAGTGACAAAAACACTTATTTCCCAAAAGCAAAAAAATCATGTTGAATCTGTCTCTCTTTTTTTTACTATTTTTTTTCATACTGTTGTATATACATTTCATGTCTCCCCATACAGTATATATAAAAATATCTTGTATCTCCTCATACTCATATTTTCTATTTATATTTTCTCCCCCTTTCATATCTCATATATCTTATATATGTTCTCCCCCTTTTTGACAATAATGCCAAAGGTGTATATACAAATATTTTACACGGAGATGCCAAAATGTGAGAGAAAATCAGAGTGTACCTTTCTTATTACTGCTAGAGTTCTATCCCAATTCTCTTGCAGAATCTTGCATGTATGGAGTGCAACTTGGACTTTTGCATAGAGTTCAATCATGTGATCTGCAATTGAAAACTTATTGTCATGGATCAATGTTTTTGAGTATGCAATATGTTTTTGCATTGTATCCATGATGGGAAGGATCATGTTCTGAATATCTATTAATGTTGATCTGATCCTTGCATCTTCTCTCAATAATTATGACTGCTTATTAGATAGGAATTTGACTGTCATATGATGTGCAGAGCTTGAACTAGGTTCAAGTTGCAACTTTTGTGCACTGATCTTTAGATCCTCATCAATCTTATTTATTTTGTCTTTGATCTCCTTTGAGAACTCAGCAACATTATAGATTTTGACAAAAAGAGATGTTACCTTGGAATGGGACGACTCAATGCTAGTCAAGACAAAAGATAACCCTGCCTGATTGATAGCTATTTGCTGAGCAATGTGCTCAAGCACTTCATTATCAAACTTCTTCTCAGCCTTCTCAAGAAACTTGTCTGTTCCAGAGGAATCATCATTGAACTTGTTAACTTCTTCTGCCAACTGCAACAAAATGTGTTGAGAGGAATCAACTTCAACACCTATAGCTTCTATCAAAATGTTCTTGGCATCCTCAATGATTTTATATTCCTTATCTCTTTCTTCTTTTAGTTTCTTCTACTTTTCCTTCTTCTGGAGGAGTTCACCAACTGTTTTCATTTGATCTGTAGTGAGGTTTGCAAAATCTAACTGGGGAATTTTTATCTCCTCATCTAGATCTATACCTTCTACTACACTCTTGCTCAAAAATTTTGTACTTGGTTGAGTCTTTATACTTAATGCTTTTGTAGTAGAAATTATGGTAGACACAGTAGGACTTGTAGTGAAAACTGATAAACTTCCAACTGATGGGATGCTAATTGGAATATTTGATAAACCAAAAATTGAAGTATTTACAACTGTAGAATCTGAAGTACTTACTACTAAAAAACTCAAAATTGAAGAAGGTACAGAAGACTGTAACTCAGTGGAAGGAGGCTGAAGCTTGGTAGATGAAGTGGTAGCCACTTCTGTCATTGATACATTGAGCTGTGCTAGTGATGATTGGACATTTGATGTATCTGAGGGAGTTGTCACAATCACACTTGAAGTTTTCTCCAGGCTAGATGTAACAATTTTTACTGGAGAGTGGGGAAGTGAGGCAATTACCTCTGTAGCTATCCGAACTGGATCATCTTCCTCAACATTCTTCTCAGCTTCCTTGGTAGCTTCTTTTCCTGCTTCTTCTATCTCAACATTATCAATCTGAACTATTTCTTCTTCTTCTTCATCACTGTCATCTTCAATATCTTTAATTATCATAGTTTCAGTATTCAGTTTGTGAAGATGATAAGTGTTTTTCCAAGTAGATTCTACACTCTTCACAACTGACTCTATATCCTTCATCAAAATTAAGCAACTATTGAATTTTAGTGTCATCTTGGACTCATTATCTATCAATGCCTTATTTATTTTAGCATTTTTCAAACTTGGCATCAATTGCCTTAAGGTTTGAGCATAGATGTCCTTGACAGTTTGCCTTGCATTGGACCATCTCATCTTGATTGGGTTTAATAAAGCTCTTGGGATTTGAGAAGCTAATTCTTCAGGTGAGTATTTCCATCTTCCCATTTTCTCAATAACAGCATCTTCAATTTCCTGCTACTCTGCTTCTGACCTTGTTTCATATTTGAGAGATTTGAAATTTTCAATTCTAGATCCTTCTCTCAAATCCTTTACTTTTCTTCAAGAGAGGGAGGAGGCCTTTTGAGTACTATGTCATCCTTGACTTTTCCTTCCTTGTCCCTTGATCTTTTCCTTGTGAATACTGCAATGGGTTTATTAGGTTCCTTGGTGATAGTTACCTTTCCTTTTTTCTTTACAGGCACTTGTTCTTCTTTACTCTCATCCTTTTCTTCTTCTCCAACAATATCCTCTCCTTTGTCCTCGGTTAACATTAGAGTTGTGCTAGATTGCATCTTGGCCATCCTCTTTCTACCTTTGTTAACTGCCTATGGAAGCTTTATGCTTAGCTCAATTCTTACCTTAGCTTCATCATATGTTCCAAACTATGGAGCCTTTGGATCAATGGGTTGATTTATTAGGGCTTCAATTATATCCTTTGTCTCATCAATGTTTATCTCATAAGGAAGAGGTTTTACCCATACAATCTTGGGTCTTACTGCCTAAATATATACTCTATCACAATCAACCATAAAACAAACATCATCTTTATAATCTTCCACCAACTTTAGTGGAATCCAGAATCTGTTATTCATCTTCTCCTTAAAAGATTCAAAATAATTATCCATTATGCTTGTAAAATTCTCACCCATTTCTACAATATACTCATTTATCTGATAAAGAATAGGCACATCCTTTCTCCATTTTACCATGCCTTTAGATGGGAAAAACTTTTGAGCATAGAAAAATAAACAAACCAACAGCGAGCCAAACTTACATGGATTGTTCTTTGAGGTTTGGATGCTCTCCATATTCTTGTTGAATTGTTTCAACAATAGATCTGCTAGGTCAAATGACAGATTTTTCTTCACAATCTTATAGGCTAGCTCAACTGCTTCACATGGAACACTATTCTGCCGACTTGAACTATATATCTTGTGAGCTATTACATATGTGCCAAATTTTAGTTCTACATCAGTAATGTTGTTTATTCTCATACCTCTACCATCCCAATCGGCTAGGGTTTTCTTTTCTAGCTCTACCTGACCTAGGGTTTTTTTAGATTTTGCCTTGGCAAGCATGGGAAGACCAGTGATTCGGTGAATCATCTTCTTTGATATTTCCACTGGTTGCTCAAGCCAAATTTTACCTTCATGCACTTAGCTTAGAATATATCTTATCCATTTTATCTAGAAACTCTGAGGCAAGTGGGTGATATGTGTTAAACCCTTATCTTCCAAATGTTTATGTTCCGGTTTGAGAACACCATCAACACACAGTTCATCATGAACAACATCTATCTCTAGGGTTCCAAGTTCTTGAATTGTACCTATTAAATGACTGTGAATGTCATTTACAAGAAGTACCTTTGGAGGAATTTGAGACTGAGCTCCACTCAGATCTAGGGTTTCTGCAATCGCGGGCACGAGTTTGAAATCTGGTGCTTTCCATTCTCTGTGAACTAACATTTCCCAACCTTTCTTTACTTTGGTGCTGGATGATGCCATGGTAGCTCTTCAAAAAAAAATTGCTGCAAAATTTTGCTTTGAATCACCTGATCGCACTTAGAAATTTTTCTGCTCAATATGCTGATATTCATGGTGAAGAATGAATTTGATTTCATGCTTTTTGTTAAAAACTTTTTCATTAATGCTCCATAGGAATTAGGGTATAGAATTCAACAGACTATCATCCACTAAGCATTAATTGCTCGATGAAGATTCTGCAACTTGGGGAACATACTACTCCGACCTTACTTAGTAACCGAATGAAATTACATTACTCCTGACCTTTGTCAGTTGAAACTGATACTAACCTTCCTGTGTTTCTCCTGTATCTTGCATACTAATTTGGATCTGTCTTCCTTTCAATTCAGGAACTGTTTGGAATATGTCTATGAGGATACAGCTCTAGTTCTTTCTTGGAGACTTAGTTAGAATTGATAGAGCCACTCTCTTCATGAGTGACTTCATTACTTGGAATAGTTTTCTTGGTAGGTTTAGGGATCCACTATTGTCTTATCTGCTTCCTGATGCTAACTACTTTTGCTTTCTTTTCATTTTTGACTTTGCCTAGATTCATGCAATTTTTAGCTATGTGACCAAGCTTAGTGCATTTGTAACATCTTATGGTAGTTTCCCTTTTTCTCAAGTGATGCCTTACATAATTCATGCCAATGTGTCCATATTCTCCACAGTAATGACATCTACACCAAGTGTTGTAATCCCAACCAAACATTGCTTTCATAATTTGTTCTGCTGGATTGGGTGTTTTAGTTTTGCATTCTGATGCCTTGTGACCTTGTTTGTCACATTTGTGACATTTGCCTTTAAATCTTGGTTTCTCCTTGCATTCATTTTCTTTATGACCATGCTAATTGCAATTGTAGCATTTTCCATTAAATTTTTCTTTTCCATTGCTCCAACATTTGTTTGAAGTATGACCAATTTTTCCACAGTGATTACAAGTAGGTTTCTGATTCATTTGAGTACCTTGTTTGGAGGATTCACCTTCCTCTTTGTATCCAAGTCCTGCTTTTCCTTTTTGCCTATGAAGGTTCCATTCATACACCTCGTTCAAATCTTCTTGAGATTTCAACATTCTTTCATTGATTTTCCTTTCAGTATCTAGGTCACTTGTCAATCTTAAATTGATTTGCTTTTCAGATCTCAGTTCCTCTCTTATATTTTCATTTTCTGATCTTAGAGTCAAGATTTCTTTATTTGCATTGGAGACTTGATTAATAAGGTTTTCTAGCTGAAGAGTTTGATTCTAGATTTCATTTTTCTTTCCATCTATTTCATCTTTCATCTTGTTTCTTTGTTCCAAGATTTCATATAATCTTGTTGACTAAATTTCCTATTCTCTTTTTAATTTTCTTACTTCTTCTTGCAGAGATCCATTCTTTTCTAGAAGTTCTTTTGCTTCATTGTTTGCTTCATCTGAGCTACTTGAACGGAAAAAGTCTTCAATCTTTTCTTCAACATACTGGTGGTCATTCATCTGATTTGCAAGTTCCTTCCTTCTTTTTAGGGAAAGGGAAAGATGCTCTTTTGCTTCCTTGAGTTGAGTTATGGCCATTTCCAGATCTAGCTTTTCATTCTCAATTACTTTGTTAAGTCTAAATATCTCCATTGTCCTGAATCTTTTCTCAAGCTGTCAAACTTTATTCTGAGAACCAGAGTGGCTCTGATGCCAATTGTTGGAAATATTCAAGACTAGCTAGGTTACTGAGAGGGGAGGGGTGAATCAGTAACTTCAAAACTATTACTAATTTTAGATCTCAACCATATTCTCAATGATATTAGATTGATAAGCTAACTATATACATGAGTAATAGAAAGAATAAAACATTCATAACACTTTGAACACAGAGATTTGGTGACCTAGAAACCTTCCAAATAGAAAGTAAAACTGGGGTGGGGATGAAACCCACTAAACTTCAATACTGCAGTATAAAGTTTGCTAGTTAAGGCTTACAATGATCACTTCTGATGATCTGCCCTGTTAGGAGCAATAAGGACTACTAGGTCCACCTTGTTAGAGGATTTATAGACATACAAAGAAGTATGCACTTGGTTAAGAGATTTTTGCAAAGACTGTTAAGTCTACCCAGTTAAAGGATTTGGGGCTGATTCACCTATTAGGATGAAACAGTAGATCTCTTACTTGCAACTATTCTTGCTGATTGAGATTCTCTAATGTACTAATCACCTTCTATGATAGATATGTCTCTACTACTTCTTATACTATTGTATCCCTTTGTAATTCACTTATCTCTGCCTTTCTTCTCTTTTTTGCTTCTTACTTTTTTTTCACACTTTTGGATAGGATACAAAACATTGTTTATATATCAACCAAAATAATTACAAAACAATATCAAAGTCAGCTCTAAACAAGTGAACACAAGTATTACTGAGTTGGCCCAAATATAGTGACTCGATTACTACAAACTAACTCGGTGACTTTTTGATACTCGGCATCCATTGCATTACTCGACATCATCATGCACTTGGTAGAAGTGGAGGCCCGGTCCATACTAACCACTCGGTTGTAGTTTCAAACTCGGTATATACTAGAGACTCGGTAGATATAGTGTCACTAGGTAGAGATTGAATTTCCTATTTACTATGCTGGCACTCAGTAAACACTGCTCATCTCATCACTTGGTGAAGATAACTCGGTAAGCATTGTTCTGCTTGGTAAACATTGTTCTGCTTGGTAAACACTGTTCTGCTTGGTAAACACTATTCTACTTGGTAAACACTGTTCTGCTTGGTAAACATGCAGAGTCTGAATAAGTGTAGTCACTACTGACAATCATACTTAATGCCAACAATAACTAAACATTCATATTTACCAAGCAACAATATTTTATCTAGACATGAATGCAGTATATACTGAGTAATACAGGAATGACATAAAAGTATGGAATGACACAAAAAACAATGCAAATGGTTTATATTGAGATAGAAAATAGTTTATATAAATTGAGGTAAAGATTTATTGGAGATGTAACTATTAATTGGTGATGATCCCTATGCAATATTGATTTAGGTCATTCATTTAGATCGTAGATCTAATAGTTTGTAGATGATTCCATAACCCTAATTAGGGAAAATCCTTATGATATAAGAATTATTAAGATATCGTTTTTATAAGAGAGAGAAGACACATGTGAATTAGACACCTACAAGAGACATCTAAAGATCAGACAAGATTGTGATGTTAAGGTTTTGACAGAGCATTCAAGGATTATGTTCAGAAGCACACCAAAGGCTACTAAGTAGTATTCAAAGAAGATATCTATCACAACAAGCTAATATCATTTAAGTGCTAAGAAGATCTAAAATTAAGAAAAGTAAGTTGCTACATCTAGATCAGTTTACTATTACTTTCTAACAAGTGTGGCAGACTAAATCTCTTAATAGAGTAGACCTAACAAGTCTTTTGTAAATCTCTTAATCGAGTGCACACTTAACAATGTTGTTTAAATCCTCTAACTAGGTAGATCTTAATAGGTCTCAATTGTTACTCCTAACAGGGTAATATCATCAGAAGTGATCAACATTATAGCCCTAATAGGAAAACTTTATTATTGCAGTAGTGAAGCTTTGTGGGTTTCATCCCCACCGCATTTTTTACCTTCTAACAAGGGTTTTTTCAATACAAAATTCTTGTGTATTGTGCATGAAGTTTCATGAATGTTTACTTATTAGATTAGAAAGCATTTCTTATTTTAATTATGTTCTAAGTGAATGGAAATGTTAATATGACAATCTATTAATGAGATGCATTATCTTAAGGATAAAGAACATAAAGTTTTTAGGGTTAGTGATTCACACCTCCCCTCTCAATAACTCACCTTTTCATAATCCCAACAATTGATATGAGAGATAGCTCTCTTGTTTAAGAATTTTAATCACTAAAGAGGAAAGATCTTAGAGATGGAAAGGTGTAAGCTTGATAAGATAGTTAAAAATCAGAAATTGGAGATGCAGATTCTCCTAGAATAGCTTAAGGATGTCAAGGAAAAGCTGAGATAGTCATTGAACAAAATAAAGGAATTAGAATTTTAGGTGAATAAGAATCAGTGTAAGGAAGAAGAGATAGAATAATTATTTGAAGGATCTGGAAGTATATCTAATGCATATGAAGGAATTATCTCAGATCTATCTGAAAAGAATCAACACCTCACCAAATAACTAAAAGAAATTAAAATTGGACAAGAAACACAAAAGGTAAGAATGATTGAATTTATGAGCAACACACGACAAGTTGAACAAGAAAGGAACATGGCTATTGAAGACATAAGACAAATTACTAAAAATTTGGAAGAGAAAGATTCTATAATACTAAGGTTGACTGAGCATCACTTTGAAATTTCTAATCTAATGGTTGTCATGAGATAAGAAGTCAATCGATAAAATAATGAACTTGCTAGGAAATTGGGAGACATTAGGGAACTAAGGGAAGAGAATGAAAGACTGAAAAAATGAAGTAAAGATGAAACAACAACAACAAAATGAAATGATAAATAAAACTAAGGAAAGTACCAAAAGGATGGATAAACTCTTAAAGTGTCAGAGAAGACTAGACAACACCACTGGATTAGGTTATATTGAGTAGGGAGAGTCATCAAATCAAGAAAATCAAAAAATTTCATATGCAAATCCCAAACCAAAGAAGCTCTCATGCTATCACTATTGAAAACCATGTCACACAAAAAATTTCTACAAAAGTAAAGCTAAAGGTACTCCTAACACTTTTTCTAAATTTGATGGTTATTGTCATATATATCGCAAGAATGCAGGGCGCAAGTGAAATAAGTTTGGAAACCAAAAATACAAAACAATACCTATCAATTGAGAAGACAAGGTAATTCTTACACTTGGTATTAAAACACTTGGGTTAATTATAAAACATGTGAAAGATATGGTCATATTGCAAAAAATTGTATGAGGTTACACTAAAGAGGAAAATTTAGAAATTGGAAAAATTATGGAATGGCATGTTGGCACCATCACACGGTCGATCACTTAAGTAAAGATTGTAGAGACCGAGCACCAAAATTGAATGTTGATATAAATGACAATACCATTGATGGAATCAAAATGAAGATGATGTTAGGAATGGGAACACTGAGAGGGGGAGGTGAATCAGTGTTCACTGTATTTTAACTTTTCACTTAATTTGAATACTGAATTATAAATGTTTAAGTACTGAGTTAAACATTCACATAAACATGAAACATGAAATCAACACATGACACTAATATGGTCACAGGGAAACCCAAATAGGTAAAAACCCTAGTGGGACTTGATACCCACTAATAATCTGCACTAGTGTTTTGTGATCCTTGTTAGAAGATCCTTTACCCTGTTAGGAGTAGCTTTACAATTCTTTTAGTACAATAGACCCGGTTAAGGGTCAGACCCTATTAGGAGTCTTTTAAAATGATCCCTATTAGGGGATTGGACTCACTATCCTAGATCTCACTACTCAAATGATGAAGTCTACAACCTTCTGAATCAGATACACACTATATCTGCAGGTGAACTATCACTATGACACTAGTTGTCAGATCAATTCCTTTGGTGCACTGATGCTTTGACCTCTAGAAAAGCTCTAATACATCTTATGCTCACTTCACATACCTTTTTTCTACTTATCACAACTCTCTTGCAACTTCCATACCAATTACAATGGGTGCACCTTATATTTATGTGCTCATACCAAATATACAATTAGGTCAGCCCTATAACTAATTACAAATAGTGCTTCCAAATGAATTGGCTTAAGCATGCTTACACTTATACATATACATATGTCAAAAACCTAAATACAATAGGTGCATAGCCTCTACAACATTAATTTATAATCGCATACCAAAATAGTCACTGTCGGCTCCATGCTCTGTTTACTGCTGGCACATACTGGTTGTGCAACTTCAATTGACTGTAACTTTCACATCTTTACATATCTACTTATGCACTCTTGGACTAAGCATAAGTATAGTCTAACAACCTTAACTTCCAGGGTGCATACCTTAATTCATCCATACACACATGTGCTGATGCTCTGAGTCTCTGGTGCTCTGTATGTTGTCCAGTCTTCAACACTTAACTAAATTCTAATCTTTACACTTAGTGTGTTGTCTCCAAACTGGTATATGAATTTGTTTCCATAATGAAAACACTATAACTAGTCATATATCTTAGTATAGACAAATTTACAACAATCTCTCCCTTTTTCATTGATGGCAACAAAGGAATATGGCTAAGTCTCTAATTGTCCCTTAATACAAAAACTTTTTGTCTTCTATACATCTTTATACATACTCTTATATCTCCCTATACATATATGGACTCCATATTCTATATAATTCCCCCTTTGACATTAATGACAAAGGTGCATCAAAAAATGTTATCTACATATACTTACTGAGGGAAAACATATAGACATGCAATCTTGAGTTTCTAGATCTCCTTCTTCCAAAAGTTTATTAGAGAATTGACTATCTGTAGATGGGTGCATAATGCATATTGTAGCTTCTCCATCTTCTCCAATTCTATTCTCAGACCTTGATCATAGGTTATCATGGTTGCATCAATATCCTTTATGTTTTGACTGAGAATATCTAGAGAGGGCGCAAGAGTGTTCCTCAACTGAGTCTGTCTAGATCTTATATTTTCTATTTCTTTTTCTGCCTTCCCAATTATATCCAACTATCCTTGATAGACATTGTTACACATGTTTACATTAGTGGAAGTTTCTACTATTGAAATCTTCACCTTCTCAATCATTGCCTCTGCATCTTTGATCTTCTTCAAATGGGCATCAGAGAACTTATCCTGCTCCATGGATTCTACAATAAATTTCCTTCCTTTCTCTACAAATTCCTTCAATGATGCCTGAATAGACTTAAGAGAGGTCAAGTCTAGTACAAAATTACTTATTAGTTTATTGAGTCTCTTCTTTAAGTATTTATCCTCTACCACTATGGTCACAGATTTTTCTTAGCTGGAAAAATTTACTTTGAACTGAGAGATGACTGTGCTTACATCATCAACTAAATGTACATTTTCCATCTTCTTATCCTCTGGTAGAAAACTATTCAAAATATTTACTGATTCTACTAGGAGAGTATTTCTCATTAATTGCTTCTCCTTATCCTTCTCCATAGCTAGGACGCTGAACTTAATCAGGTCCTCTTCCTTCCAAGAGTCCAAACTGCTAGTGTCAGGTGTGAAACTTGACAACAATGCTGAGGAGGGAGTGATGGGAGTGCTATCCATCATCTCTTACTTCACCTTGACCAAATCAGCATAAGATTCATCTTTATTTTCTTCATCAGATATATCTTCTATGATTACTTCTTGCTAATTTTGAGGGATATTACTGCATAGAATTTTGTCTTCCTCAATGTTGACAAATGCTTCTTCAAACTTATATAACTCCTTATCAGTAGCTGCCATGGCTGTTTCCACATTTTCTATGATAATTGTGTTGTCTTTGGGTGATTATGTCATAGGCACAGACTGATCTGCTTCTGTTTGAGTTTATGTTGTGGGTGCTAAGTCCTAAGGACCTATCATTGGTACATTAGTAGGCTCTACCACTTTATCTTCCTTGATGAGTGATGGGCACAGTAGGTGGTTTGATCTGTTGTTCGAACAACACCTTCTCAAAGGCCTTTGTTGTTTCCTTTGTTATCAACTCATAATCTTTGTTCATAATATGAAGAGTTCTCATTTTTTTTCTAAGGTGCAGCTTCACCAAATTCAACATCAGTTCCACTTCTTCTTTAGAACATACTAGCAGATTATCTTCTAATACTTTTTCTCTTATTCTTTGATCTTCCTCATTAGCTTGTCTCTTTAGATTTTCCAAAATGTCCCATACTTTTCCTAGAATTTCTATTTTCAGCTCAAGGACTATTTTCTTGAATTTGATCATATGTTTGACAATCATATTATTAATCTCTAATTGGTCAATCTCACTATAAGATTCATAGAACTTTTCTACTTGATCAATTCTTCTCTCATCAACAATTTTTGTATTTAGAACCTTGAGGCTAGGTCTAAATCTTTCCTGAGGAGGTGCTTGAGTGTTCTTCTTTCTCCTTAATGCTCATGAGGATGGATGACTAATGCTAGCTTCATTCATCCTTTTGAACAAAGGCTTATACTCCAAAGGAGTATCTTTGGACGGAGAAGGAGTACTATCTTCTTTATCCTTCTGACTGTCATCTTTTTCAATTTTTATCTTTTTCAACTTGGGATCTTCTTGTTATTCTAATGTACTCTTCAAATTTAGGGAAATCTTCTCATCCCTTGCTTTATCAAGGTCTACTTGTGATAGACCATGAATTCTTAGGATTTCTGATGTGACCTTTGCAATCTTTCTTAATGTTGCAGCACTGTTTAGCTTAGCATCAACTTCTCTAGTCTTTTCTTCATAGGTTCCCCACCTAGGTTCATTTTCATCCTTAGGGCCTGATAGAATTACCTATGCATAAGCTTTAAGAACTTGTTCCTCAACCTCATACCCAAGTGGATGAATCCACTTAGTTCTAGTCATGCAAAGTGGCAAGCGGAAGCCTTCAAACAGTGAACAATTGGTGAGTTCCAAGGTCTCAACTACCCAAATGGGGATCCAAGTGCCCAATACTTATCACAAGTATGGTAAGGACTAGGGTAAATGGTTATCACAACCCAAACACCCAAGACAACCTAATCACTAGGCTATGCTAAGTCCCAAACATCAACAATTGAGAAGTTACTAAGAGGTCTCCTTAACTCAAAAGACAACCAAACCCCATGAAATGACTTATAAGACCAGGGGTGGCCTACAATCATTTATCTAGCCTATTTAGGTCCTATTCATTTATTTCAATTGGTTCTTTCACTTACAATCCCCCCATAGCACTAAGTTGCTTCACAACCCAAGGATTTGGCTTGTAGCCCTTCCTAGAAGGAAATTTGAACATAAGTCAAAATGCTTCCAAATGAGATATTGAATTGGTTATGGATTTTGATACCCTTTTGGGTTTTATAAAACATATCTAAGCACCAAGGAGTGGAGACAAATATAATTCACTGAAGTTGCAATGTTAGACCGGGCTAATAGGCCTAATTAGGTCTCCAAATGCACTACAAGTGCTCTTTCTCCTAAGGAAATGCATGAAATAAGTATGGGGGCATGTGTGGACATATAAAATAACTCAAAATCCAAGTTTTGGAATCTTGGTGAATCCCCAACCAAAGGTTATGGTGACTGTCCTAAGTCACAAACTGGTGCACACATAGAGATGTACACCTAGGGCTTTGTGGAAAAACCAACTCCCTGCAAAACTCCACCTCTAACCTGCATATTTTTAAAGTGCATAAATAAAGGTCAAATTCCACCAAGGGGCATCATATTCCCATGGTGGAATTGGGTCAAAAGATCAAACCCTATCGAAAATCTTGTTGGAGACCTTCAATGTAGGCAAGCACACAAGAAACCCTAATATCTCCTAAAATAGGATGAATTAGAACATCAATCCAATTGTAGATGAAATTATATTGGATGAAAAAACATTTGATCTCAAAGATTCATGCACACTAGTCTATACCCATCTGTACTAGGCCATTTTTCCCAAGAATTGCAGAGAAATGGTTTGTTTTTATTGATTCAAATGCGAAAATTACACATCTTACCTTCCACCCACCTGAAAGGGCTTCTTGAAGGCTTCCCCCATTGATTAAAACTGAAATTTAAACCATCTAACCATTGGGGGCATGATTAAAGCTTTTGGAAAGAAGTTGTTAAAGTTGCCAAGCAACTTTTACAACATTTTTGCAGCTTTTGCTTTCTAGGAGACCAAACTTGGTCTAAGCCTAACCTAGTGATCCAACATGGATCTAAAACATTAAAAACATGAAAATGACTAAAATCCTATGATTCTAGGCCCTTTGACCACTTTTGACCATAGTTAGCCAGGGGCTTATAGTTGTGCCAATCCTGGAACTAGGCCTTACAACTTGGTCTAGGTGCCTGACTAATATATCTAAGCTAAACTAGATGTGCTTAGGACTCTTGAGAGTATTTTTTGTTGAGTCTAGAGTAGGTTCTCTTGCACCATACTCCCCTTGATTTTTAAAACTCAAGTCCCTACTTGAGGATAACTGGTCCACTGAAGTCCCATGTTGTTTGATTTGGTCTTCGGTCAGCCAAGTAGCATCTATATTGGGGAGTTCCTTCCATTTGACTAAGTATTGCATGTACTTCTTAGTTCTAGTCTTCCTTAATAACTTTGTGTCCAAAATTTCTTCTAACTCCACTACTTTTCTTTGGGGAAGATTTGTGACATAGTCTTCATCTTTGATGTTTGTTTCCTCACCTTGCTCATTCGTTGAACCTACTGTAGCTTTATATGGTGTGATGCCTGCCACATTGAATATTGGAGAGATTTTCAAGGTTGGAGGAAGAGAGATTTCATAGGCATTCTCACCTATTTTATTAAGTATGCTGCATGGACCTACTTTCTTCATTTGTAGTTTAGAGTATCTACCCTTAGGTAGTCTCTCTTTCCTTAGGAATGCCCAAACCTTGTCTCCCACTTTGAAGTGGACATCTCTTCTTCTTTTATCAGCACTTTCCTTATACTTCAAACTTGACCTTTCTAATGCTTCTTTTACCTCTTGATGCACCTTTCTGATGAGCTCTACCAGTTCTTGGCCTTGAGCACTAATTTTGAAGTCAGATGGTAGTTCAATCAGGTCTAATGATCCTTTGGGATGAAGGCCATATACTACTTGGAATGGGGTCTTACCGGTTGACATGTTTATAGAGTCATTGAATGAAAACTCTACTTGGGGTAGGAGTGTATCCCAACTTTGAGAATATTTCTTGGTTAGGCATCTTAGGAGATTTCCTAGGGATCTATTTACTACCTCAATCTGTCCATCTGTTTGTGGGTGATAGGCAGAGCTATAGGTGAGGTTTGTTCCCATCTTCTTGAAGAGTGTCCTCCAAAAATGTCCTTGGAACTTTACATCCCTATCAGATACAATTGTCTGAGGTGAGCCATGAATTATTACTACTTCTTTGAAGAAGAGATTGGCTATGTGAGATGCATCATTTGTGCTTTTGCATGGTACAAAATGGACCATTTTGCTAAACCTATCTACTATGACAAAAAAACTATCAAACCCTTACTTGGTCTTAGGAATTCCCATTACAAAATCCATTGAGATGGACTCCCAAGGTCTTGAAGGGATTTGTAAGGGTTGGTAGAGCCCTTGATTTGTTGTCATTGCCTTAGCTTGCTGGTAGATTGTGCAAGTCTCTATAAACTTCTTGACATCATTGTTCAACTTAGGCCAAAAATAGCTCCTCTTCACCATGTTTGTTGTCTTATCAATACCAAAGTGACCTCCTAGGCCACCACAGTGCATCTCTCTTATTATGTTTTTCCTCATTGAGCACTTTGGTATACATAGTTGTGCTCCCTTGAATAGGAGTCCATTTTGAATCAGATATTCAGAAAAGTCAGTGTGGTATCTGCCAACCATCTTTATGTAAATCTGATATATCTCTGCAAAGTCAGAGTCATCCGAGTACAAGTGTTTGAGGGACTCAATTCCCACTGAACTTCTTCAATCAAACCAATCCTCCTACTAAGGGCATCAGAAAAAAATTTTGCTACACCATTTTTATGCTTGATGTTGAAGGTATAGGCCTGCAACTACTCCACCCATTTTAGATTTCTGACAAAGAGTTTCTCTTGAGAATTTAAGAAACTTAATGCATGGTTGTCAGTGTATACTACAAAATCTTTTGGTATCAAATAGTGGCTCCATTTCTTGAGGGCTTGGACCATGGAATAGAGCTCTAGGTCATATGTAGAGTACTTTCTTTTAGCTTCATTCAATGTCTCTGAGAAGAAAGCAACTACCTTGCCTTCTTGGCTTAGGACTGCACCTATAGCCAAATTGCTTGCATCTGTCTCCACAGTGAAGACTTTGTTAAAATCAGGGAGGACCAAGATAGGGTATGGGGAGACTCTATTCCTCAATTATTGGAATGCATCATTGGCTTCCCTTGTCCACACAAATTTAGTCTTCTTTCCACCTTTAATAGTTTCAGGCATTGGTGCACACACATGACTGAAATTTTTGATAAACTTTCTATAGAAAGTTGCAAGTCCATGAAAGCTTCTTACATCACCTTGGTTCTTTGGTGGATGCCAATTAATGGTTTCTTCTACCTTCTCAGGATCTATCTTGAGGTTACCTTGTGAGATCAGAAATCCTAGGAACACAAGTTCCTTCCTCATAAAAATGCACTTTTCCAAGTTGATTACCAACTTGTGTTGATGGAATCTTCTTAGTACTTGTTCCACATGATCAAGATGGTCTTCCTTGCTATGATTGAATATTAGTATGTCATCAAGGTAAACAACAACAAATTTTCCAATAAAATCAATGAATGTCTCATTCATAAGCCTCATAAAAGTGCTAGGGGCATTGCTTATGCCAAAGGGCATTACTAACCATTCAAACAAACCTTTAGTAGTCTTGAATGTTGTTTTCCATTCATCTCCTAGTTTGATTCTGATTTGATGGTATCCAGACTTCAAGTCTATCTTGGTGAAGTAGCAATCACCTCCTAGTTGATCCAATAGCTCCTCAATCCTTGGCATGGGGAATCTATGGCCCTTCTATTAGTGCATAACCTCCATTTTCCATCCTTTTTAGTGCCCAAGACTAACGGTACTGCACATGGACTAAGACTCTTTTGAATGAGTCCTCTTTCCAACATTTCAATGACCTATTTTGCAATCTCTACATGTTGCAGGGGTGTCATTTTATATGATTCCTTATTAGGCAATGATGAGCTTGGCATGAGGTCAATTTGATGACTAATATCCCTAATGGGAGGGAGGCTAGTGGGCAGGTCACTAGCAGTGACATCTCTATACTTTTGCAGCAGTTACATGGCTTCCTTTGGCATAGTTTCTTTTTTATTAGACTTGGTGTTATCCTTGGGCTTTGAGATTAGGACAAAGGCTTCAATATCAGGTTCCTTCAAGGTTTTCAACATCTCTTTTTCACCCATGATAATCATAGTGGGTTCTTTTTCAGATTTGTTATCTGGTAGGGGCTTCATAGTAAAGGTTTTCCCATCTTTAGTGATGGAGTAGGTGTTCATCCTACAATGGTGTATGGGATCTAGATAAAATTTCTAGGGCCTACCTAGAAGGATGTGTGAGGCATCCATCTCAACCACATCACAAAGAACTTTGTCCCTAAAATCTACAATTGATAATTCTATCCATGCTTGTTCTATTACTAGAGTTTTTTGGCCTTTTGTTAACCATGAAACATGATAGGGGTAAGGGTGTGGCTTCTTATGGAGTTTTAACTTTTGAACCATTTCACAAGATACAAGATTTTCAGTTGAACCAGAGTCTATAAGTAGATTGCATACCTTTCCATGACATTTGATCTTTGTCCTGAAGAGATTCTTCCTTTGTGGAGGTTCTTGGGTTTGTGGCACTTGAAGGAAGACCTACCTCATCATCAAACATACTCCTTCCTCTGGTTTCAAGTCTCTAGCATTAGCATTGTCTTCTTGTTTATCTTCTTGGACAAGTTGTGCTCTCCTCTCACCTTGGTTATTGTTGTTCCTCTTCTCAGGGCATCTTCCGGCATGATGAATTTGATTGCAATAGAAACATTTCAATGTTTCATTACCTCTTCCAGAGTTTTTCCTTACCCTATTGAAGGGCCTCCTTCCTCTATAGTTTCCTCTTGAATTAGATTCACTATTTTCTTTATCTCCTTGGTCAGGGGTCCTACTGCTGCTGCCACTATTTTGTCCCTTGTTCCAAGAGTTTCCTTTGCCTCTAAAGTTCTTCCCATTATCATTACTCTTCTCTTTGCCAAAATCCTATTTTCTTTTCCATTTTTCCTCTACCTTGATTTCCATTTGATAGCACCTATTGACTATGGTAGGGCAGTGTAGGCTTAGCTCCTCTTGAATGGATACCTTCAAGCCATTCATGTATCTTGCTAGTTTTTCTTCCTCATCTTCTACCATATTGTTCTTTATACATAATTTTAGGAACTCCTCGATGTATGAGCCTACATCCATGTCTTTTTGTTTCAAACTTTGCTTCCTCCTATGGAGTTGTACCCCATAGTCCTTAGGCACATATGTCTCCCTAATCAATGCTATCATCTTGTTCCATGAATTGATCATGCTCTTTCCATATTTCACCCTCTCTATTTGGATGAAGTTCCACCAAGTTAGGGTTGATCCCTTTAAATTGGATCTTTCCACCTTTACCCTCTACTTTTTAGGGATGTCCTCACATTCAAAGAACATTGTCAAAGCCTCTATCTAATCCAAGGCTAAATCTACATTCATCTTGCCATTGAAGACTAAAAAATCTATCTTCTCCTCCATGGTTCTCCTCCCCATGGATTTCAAGGCATCTATGAAAGGCCTTTGGTCTGTAGTGATGTGTTGGTTAGGATCATCCTCCTCTTCTTCACTCCCTCTTCATTTTCAGACCCATCTTCTTTGTTCTTGTCAAGCTTCTTCTCAAGTTCTTGAAGCCTCTTAGTTAAGGTTGTGTTTGCAGCCCTTTGCTCTCTCACCATATTTTCTAACTCACTATTTATGACCCTTTTAGGGTTCTCTTCATCCTCAAGAGCGTACATGGCTTTGATACCACTTGATGCAAAGTGGCAAGCGAAAGCCTTCAAACAGTGAACAATTGGTGAGTTTCAAGGTCTCAACTACCCAAATGGGGATCCAAGTGCCCAATACTTATCATAAGTATGGTAAGGACTAGGGTAAATGGTTATCACAACCCAAAAACCCAAGACAACCTAATCACTAGGCTATACTAAGCCCCAAACACCAACAATTGAGAAGTTACTAAGAAGTTTCCTTAACTCAAAAGACAACCAAACCCCATGAAATGACTTATAAGACTATGGGTGGCCTAAAATCATTGATCTAGCCTATTTAGGTCCTATTCCTTTATTTCCAATGTTTCTTTCACATACAAGCCCCCCATAGCACTAAGTTGATTCACAACCCAAGGATTTGGCTTGTAGCCCTTCCTAGAAGGAAATTTGAACATAAGTCAAAATGCTTCCAAATGAGATATTGAATTGGTTATGGATTATGATACCCTTTTGGGGTTTATAAAACATATCCAAGCACCAAGGAGTGGAGACAAATAGAAGTCACTAAAGTTGCAATGTTAGACCGGGCTAATAGGCCTAATTAGGTCTCCAAATGCACTACAAGTGCTCTTTCTCCTAAGGAAATGCAAAAAATAAGTATGGGTGCATGTTTGGATATAAAAAAGAACTTAGAATCCAATTTTTGGAATCTTGGTGAATCCCCAACCAAAGGTTATGGTGACTATCCTAAGTCACAAACTGGTGCACACATAGAGATGTACACCTAGGGCTTTGTGGCAAAACCAAATCCCTGCAAAACTCCACCTCTAACCTGCATATTTTTAAAGTGTGTAAAAAAAGGTCAAATTCCACCAAGGGGCATCAGATTACGATGCTGGAATTGGGTCAAAAGATCAAACCCTATCGAAAATCCTGCTAGAGACCTTCAATCCAGGCAAGCATACAAGAAACCCTAATATCTCCTAAACTAGGATGAATTAGAACATGAATCCAATTATAGCTGAAATTAGATTGGATGAAAAAACTTTTTCTCTCAAAGATTCATGCACACTAGTCTGTACCCGTCCATACTAGGTCACTGTTCCCGAGAATTGTAGAGAAATGGTTTGTTTTTATTGATTCAAATGCAAAAATTACACATCTTACCTTCCACCTACATGAAAGGGATTCTTGAAGGCTTCCTCCATTGGTTACAACTAAAATTTAAAATATATAACCATTGGGGGCATGATTACAACTTTTGGCAAGAAGTTGTTAAAGTTGCTAAGCAACTTTTACAACATTTTTGCAACTTTTGCTTTCTAGGAGACCAAACTTGGTCTAAGCTGAACCTAGTGATCCAACATGGATCTAAGACATTAAAAAAATGAAAATGACTAAAATCCTATGATTCTAGGCCCATTCACCACTTTTGACCATAGTTAGCCAGGGGCTTATAATTGTGCCAATCTTGGAACTAGGCCTTACAACTTGGTCTAGGTGCCTAACTAATATATCTAAGCTAAACTAGATGTGCTTAGGATTCTTAAGAGTATTGTTTGTTAAGTCTAGAGTAGGTGCTCCTACACCATCTAGGTTCCACACCTTCCATAAATGTAGTATCAATCTCCACCATGAAGCATATTGTATCCTTATACTTCTCTACAATACTCTCAGGAATCCTATACCTCATCTGCATTCTTGCTCTGAAATTCTTTAATTCTAGGGTAATGTAATCTCTAAGTGTGCTTTATGTGGATGCCTTGTTTGATATCTATGGCATGGTAGGAATGGACTTGTCTAGTTACAAGTTTGACACTTTACCAACTATATGAAGGTACATATAGATGATTAGGGACCTAAACCTGAATACCTTAGTCTTATCATGTTTTGTAGCTTTGATATTGTTTATCAACTATGTGCACAAGATTTCACATCGGTTGAACTCTCCATCTTCTTGCACAAGATGGATGGTTGCTATAATAGTGCCCGCAAACACACTATTCACCCTATTGGTGTGATGAAATATGTAACCTAATATCATTGATATAAATTTGATGTATGGTTTCTCTATAGGCTCAATGGTCATGTCATGCTTATCATTTCTAGATTTACACACTTTCTCCACCATTTTCCTAACATCCTTACCCATAAGGAATGATGGTGCCTATCTTAGAAAGGCCTATCATCTCATGAATTAGGTCTCCTATTATTCTTAGTGGTACATCTCCAATCCAAAACAAGTCATCATGGATTCTGCTCAACAATATCTTTATCCATTCTTTCTCATAGAATTCATATTCTATGGCATATTCAACAATGGGGTGATCATTCCATTTTGTGTATTGATCCATGAACATTTTTTTAGGTTTAGACATTGTGTCCATGTGCGCCCTTAACCTATCTAGTCCAATAGGTTCCTTCTTACAATAAATGTAAGCCCTTATGTCTTCTACATGCATGACACCCATCGGCGTGCGGGAAAATGCTCCCTCTAAATCATCTAGGGTTGATTTAAATGGGTGCCTCTTGAAAAAATACCGCTTCTTCTCAACAACATCAAAAACAATGGGAGTGACCATGACTTACTTGTTATTCACTTTCCAAATGATCTCTGAGATGTTTTGATGGCTTTTGAATTGGCACAACAAGCTAGGGTTTCCTACAACTGATCAAATGCACTGCAAATATTGATAACTCAATCTCCAAATCTTCACAAGAACTTCCAAAGCTCAATATTCTCTTTAATCACTCTGAGTATGAATGCAATGAGTCAACAAACAACTTTTTGTGTACTTAAAGTAAGAAATTCACCATTAATGCAACTCGTGTAAACTAGGCTGTCACTTCAAATTTTCAAACTTGAGTTTTTCCAATAATCAGCATGTGCACTCTTGCACAAAGGTTCCTATACACTCCAATAGCTTAAGTCCAAAGGTGCATACTCTGAGGATGAGTATACCAACCATGCAGGGGTCTAGAGCTAAATTAGCTCCCCCTATGACCCTGAGGGCCATTTATGCAGATGTAGAGGGTGCGTCCACTTGGGATGCATCCAATACATTCTCAACAACATTGTCCTTCTTTCCTTCTGACCAAATCAAGCTTGCATCCTTTGAGGCTGTTACAAACTTGACTTCTGCTTTAGGATCCAAAACTGGTTCTTTGGTCCTTTTAGTGCTTTCCTGACCTTGTGTCCTTGATGTACAAAACTTTGAGATATGTCCAGCCTTGTTAAAGGTGTGACAAATCACTGGAGATCTATTAATCCTTAGCGCATTGACATGAGTCACCATTCTACATGTTCTAGCTGAGTGACCATTATTGTTACATATCTAACATGTAACATTCTGAGAACTTCTTGCATTGGTCTGATTCTAATTTTTTTGATCATGCTGAATCCTATTCTTCTTACTAGTCTTGCAATTTATTGCTCTATGACCAAATCTATTACATGTATAATAGTAACCATTGAAAGGTTTTACCTCTGTACAGCTCCTTGCAATGTGTCCATGCTTGTTACATGCAAAATAGGTGCATTCTATAGGCTTGCACTCATTCTTAGGAGGATTATTATTGTCTTCAGTTTGATCTTCAATCTTCTCAGTATCAATAGAGTCCTTTTGTGAATTTTTTCTTGCTCGCAAACTATCAATTTGATTATGTGCTTCATTGTATCCAATACAGGTATTGTCTCCTTTGATTCTTCTTGCATACAACTATGATTCTATCAATTCAGCACTGGTGTATAATTTGTCAATATGATCCTTTGACTTCTTTAATTCAAATTCCAAGCTCTTTTTGATATTCTTTAGCTCCAAGATTTCTAGATTAGCTTCCCTTAGTTCTTAATTCAGTTGAAGGTTCTCTTTGACTTGTTCATTGTAGACATCTTGATTGTTCATCAGTTTGTCATCTAATTCTTCAAGCTAACTTAACAAGCATGCATTTTCTTGACTCAACTTCTTCAATTTTTCTTCAAGTTCACTGTTAGAGCATCCTTTCAAATCTTTTCTTAGTCTTTTGATAACTAATTGAGCATCACTGACTTTTACCTTCAATTCTTCAATTTCTCTTTCTGAATTGTCTAGGTCTTTAAGAGTTGCTTCAAGATTCTTCTTCAAATGTTTCATATCTTATTTTTCCATGATCTCCTCAAGTGGTTAAACTTCTTTGCTAAGGACCAAAGCTCTGATACCAATTGTTAGGAATGGGAACACTGAGAGGGGGGTGAATCAGTGTTCACTATATTTTAACTTTTCACTTAATCTAAATACTGAATTATAAATGCTTAAGTATTGATTTAAACATTCACATAAACATGAAACATGAAATCAACACATGGCACCAATATGGTTATGGGGAAACCCAAATAGGTAAAAACCCCGGTGGGACTTGATACCCACTAATAATCTACTCTAGTGTTTTGTGATCCTTGTTAGAAGATCCTTTACCCTATTAGGAGTATCTTTACAATGCTTTTAGTATAGTAGACCTGGTTAAGGGTCGGACCCTATTAGGAGTGTTTTACAATGATCCCTGTTAGGGGAGTGGACTCATTGTCCTAGAGCTCACTGCTCAAATGATGAAGGCTACAACCTTTTGAATCAGATACACACTATATCTACAAATAAACTGTCACTGTGACACTGCTTGTCAGATCAGTTCCTTTGGTGCACTAATGCTTTGACTTATAGCAAAGCTCTAATACATCTTATGCTCACTTCACATACCTCTACTCTTCTTATCACAACTCTCGTGCAACTTCCATACCTATTACAATGGGTGCACCTTATATTTATGCACTCATACCAAATATATAATTAGATCGGCCCTATAACTAATTACAAATAACACTTCCAAATGAATTGGATTAAGCGTGCTTACAATTATACATATACATATGTCAAAAATCTAAATACAATGGGCACATAGCCTCTACAACATTAATTTATAATCACATACCAAAATAGTCACTGTCGGCTTCATGCTCTATTTGCTACTGGCACGTACTGGCTGTGCAACTTCAACTGACTGTAACTTTCACATCTTTTCATATCTACTTATGCACTCTTGGACTAAGCATAAGTATAGTCTAACAACCTTAACTTCTAGGGTGCATACCTTAATTCATCTGTACACACGTGCACTGATGCTCTGAGTCTTTGGTGCTTTGTACGCTATCCAGTCTTCAACACTTAACTAAATTCTGATCTTTACACTTAGTGCATTGTCTCCAAACTACTATATTACTTTGTTCCCATAATGATAACACTGTAACTAGTCATATATCTCAGTATAGAAAACTTGCCAATAGATGAGTCAAATATGGAGAAGATTAACTAAAGATAATGTAGGAACAAGAACAACAGTTAGTGACACCTCGTCCCTTTGATTGGATGATTTCACCACTTCTACTTAAGAAAATCAAGTAAGTATGAGAACTAAATTTTAATCAATTATACTTACAATAATTCCTTATATCTATTGCATGAATACAAAATCAACATGAATTAAGATGCACTAGGTTGTTATATGAAATGAACTTGAAATGAGTATAGTTGATAAAGCTTGACCAAGTAAGAAATTTCAAGTCAGTGAAAATGGTAAGGCTAACCAAGCTACATAGTGAACCGAGTGTTGGTAGTGTTCACCGAGATAAAGTATCAAAAGAAGATAACTAAATGTTTTATCTTTGACCAAGTAGTAGTTGGTGAAGCATTTAATGTAATGCATTTATGTCAAGAAATGTTTATGGGTATAAATACATGTCAAGCCAACTCATTTTTCACATTGAAAAACAAGAGAAAAACCAAAGTGAAATAAGAGAGATTCATGCAACAAGATTCCAAGCTATTTAAAGTGATTTTTGCATTGAATGGAGTGTTTGGAAGCTATACAAGTAAGTTACAAGAAAAACTAATTTATTTGAACACAATTTTCACCAACCCCTAAATTATAATCACCAATGGCATCCACATCGAAGACCATTCAATTGAAGGATGATAAGGAAAAGAAGGTAACACTAATCAAAAGCACAAATTATAAAGAACAAAACTATAAGCTACAGCTTGAGGTTTCATCACAGGTCGATGATAAGGGCATGTTATCATCTATACCACATAGGGTTTTGTTGGTAAAATATATCAAGTCTTACATTCATTATAAGACTAGTGAAATTGGTGATTTTGAGTTGTAATCCACATACCAAGAGCTATGCATAGATGGTAAACTAAAGGATGAACATACACATCTAGAAGTTAAAGTTTTAACAAATGCCCTTCACTTCCTAAAGGTATTCAAAACTGAGAGGATCGAGATAGTACTCAGCTGAGTACACGAGGGAAAAATGTGGTTGGATGAACCACTAAAGATCACCAAGGACATTATTTACATGGTCACTGGTTACCCAATATGTGATAAGGATAAATCCCTAAGGCACCTTCCAAAGAATTAAATAGAGAAGTTAACTCGAGCCAAGTGGGATAATAGACAAATGAGAATCAACACAATAAATGACCCTGAGACTAGATTTCTAGAGCATATGTGATTGACTACAAGGTATTCCAATCTAGTAGATTGAAAAATTTTCCTTGTGGTGTTGTTGATATATCATACAACATTGTGAAGAAAGGACTTCAAGTTGACCTAGCTGAGCTGTTAGGAATAAGGTGTCTCAACCTTGGATAATTCCTATTCTTATTATTTGTTTTGTAAATGTATTTTTTGCAAATAATGTAATTAAGTGTGAGTGTACATGTCTAGTTGGCATGTTGATGTGTCACTCCACTTGATGTGTCAGCATCTTGTGCATAAGGAGATCATGACTGAAATGGTCATGATGGATTCCTATGATGCGTAAGAACTATTTAAGGAATGTGCTATGACAGGTGTAAGAGCATCTTATGACTTGGGCCTATTTGGACACCCAAGAAGAAGTGGTTGGTGTGTGTAAGAGAATATGCCAAAAATAGGTTGGTATGACAGATTCCCTTACACTTCTCTTGTGACCATTATTTTTGGTGGATTCTATGACAAGCTGTCATAGTCTATTCTAGGGATGGATGCCTATTCTTGGGATTGCATGTAACAACTATGTACATGTGGCTTTGTGCATGGGTCTTGGTGGTTGTGCCTATTTTTGGGTCTAGAGGAGTCTATATATATGATGCTACTCCTATGGGAGAGATATAACAAAATTTAAGTCTTGTTGGCTTTGTCTCTCATTTCTTGAAAGAACTTGCATTGCAAGTGTATTGTAATCTTTGTGTTGAAGATAATACATTGTGCAGGTTTTGGAGTGCTAGGGTTTTTACCGAAAGGTTTTCCCCAGGGTATATCATTGTGTCATTCTCTATTTTTCTATATGTATGGTATGTGGTTGCAGTATCTTTGTTAAAGTAGTTAACGAATCTGAAATTGTAAGGATTTATAAGAATTTGCACAATAATCTCCTATAGAGATTAGTGTAGGAAGTTGTTTTCGCACCTGAGTTTCCTTACACGAGCTAATATTGAGGCAACTAGAGGAGAACATGTGAACGATTTGAGTTGCTAAATCCAACACCTACAAGTTTGGATCACTCTTGGTATATGTCTTTTTCTACTTTTAGAATTCATTTCCCTCAATCAGAGATGTACAATGGGATGTAAATAAACCATTTATCATGCAAATTGGTGAATTAATAAATAGTCTAGGTTAGAATTTTGAGCTAGTCATGGATGACTATTTTGGCAAATTTAAGGAGAGAATGCACAAAAGAAGAAAAATTCCTACACAGTTGGTGGAGAAATATAGAGATGAAATTTGTATCCTAGTAGACACCGACTCCATTTTAATAAAAGTAGTTGAATTGAAGACTGCATGGTTGCCACCAATGGGCTATGAACTTGACATTGACCGACCTACTAGGTCAATAAAGGCACTTCTTACAGAACCTAAGGATAATAGTGTAATAAGATTTGGCACCTATGAGAAAGAAAAAAAAAGAATAAAAATAGATTTGGTCAAAGTCAAAATGAGTAGAAAGACAAAGAAAATGATAGGAACACTGGAAAAACAACTTTGATAAGAAGCAGAGAAGTTGGTTGAAGAGGCAACCGAGGAGTAGATAGCGGTCAATAATAGAGAAGATGAGGAAGAGACCGAGTCAGACAAGGACGTACATACAAAACCAATAAAGGCAACAAAAGGTAAGAGGAAATAGGTAGAGAATCCTATATGAGAAAGGACAAGGTCCTCTACAAGTCTTTCACCGCCTCTAAAACATGGAGTTACAAACATAACAGGGCCTACATTGACCAAGACCTATCAAAAAAAGAGAGGTACTCAAGTATCTATCGAGGTACCTAAGAAATGAAGAAAATTAATAAGGAATAAAGGTGGTGTAAATTCAGATGAGGAGGATACTAGTCAGTTTAGGATAGTTGTAAATAAAGCACAATATATTGATGATATTTTAAAGGAGATAAAAGAAAAGGGAGGGCTAGGTCACCCTAAAATAAATAGATATGTAAACATGAATACCAAGGATTGGGACAAACTAGAAGAGGCTATCATCAGCATGATGATCAAATTCAAGAGATTTCCAATTGAAATTGTAAATTATATTCCCAAGAAATTGTATGATACAATCTTAGTATAGTGGACTTATGCCTTACACAACAAGAAGAAAATGACAGACACCATTGGTTTTGGAAATGCCAAATTTATATATTCAAGAAATTGAATAAATGATGAAAGAATATGAAGAAAAAAAATTTCACGAAAGGAAGAGCAATGAATATATTAAAATGTAAACTTCAAGAAGTTAATGAGGAAAGCAAGGAGAAATGGAGTAAAATCTTAATGGCCAAAGCTGAAGTAGAGAAAACTGCACTTGTAGTTATTACAAAGAAGAGTACAACATGAAGAGGAAATGGTGTACACACTAATGAAGATGTTACAACACAAAGGCTAATTGAAGAGCCTATTCACATATCAAACACCGAGCAGCTAGAGGATGATACATATACTGAAGACTTTTATCCTATTGGTCAAACCAAGAAAGAACATACTCCATAGATGTTAAGGATAACTAAGGAAGAAGAAATATTCATAGAGGATATCACTGAAGGAGACCCTGGTGATGAAGCCAAGGAAGATGAATACATCACTACTACTACCAAGACTAAAAATGAAGAAAATACTACCAAGCTAGCTAGTGTACTAATACTGGGTAACTTACCAGTTTTGGTTCAAGCCATTGATATTGCTACTACAGAGAAACATGAGGACACACGACCTGAACAACCAATGGCTACAATTGAAGACAAGGGTGAAGAAGGAGAAAAAGAGATTGCAAATACAAAGGCAAAAGTGAAGGAAACTCAAGATGAAATAAAAGTAGAATATTCTACTACCAACACAAGGCCACAAGCCCAAGGACCTTAGACCAAGGGAATGTAAAAGGTCAAGACAAAGAAGAAAGTATCTCAATCAAGCAACAAAATATTGTTGGAAAAATTATCAGTGCTCCCCTCGGGATTCATGACATGGCTTAACCATTGCCTACATCTTCTATAAGTCTAGTGGTTGTATCGGGTACTAAAAGGTTGATCTTTTGGTGCAACAACAACCACTACTTGTAACAAGTGGTATCAGAGCTTGGTCATAGGTTTGAATTCCCTTGGGTAACATAGAGGGGGAGATTGTTGGAAAAATGATCAGCGCTCCCCTCAGGATTTGTGACATGGCTTAATCACCTCATGTGTCTTCTATAAGTCTAGTGGTTGAATTGGGCATTAACAGGTCGATCTTTTGGTGCAACAAAAACCACTACTTGTAACAAAGAAAAATCCAAAGAAAAAGGCTCTAGTTCCTATGTGTGTGAAAATTGTACCTAGCTGTGGACACAACACTTCAGTAAAACATTAGCGATTAGCAAAATTGAAATCTGCAAATAAATGAAACTAAGCTAACCAGATGATTTACTGCCTTCTAGTAGGTGTGAGTATGATATTCCCAGATTAGACTGAGATCAGTGACAATGCAACACCTAAACAAAGGATTTAAATGATTGAAAGCAATGAAGATGAAATGCAAATTAATCTTCTTCTTTTTTTGGATTTTGAATGCAATAAGATGAAAAATTGTATGAATCTAATCTAGAATTAAATTGAAATGATATGTAGATTTAATCTAACAATGATATGAGTTGATATGAAAAACTATGCAAAGCTATGAAAAATTATGAATGATCTCACAAAGTTGCCTATTCACAAAAGCTTGATTCTTCGTATGCAATTTTGTTAGAGTAATTGTGCAAATTCGAGAGATGTAATTGTGAAGAGTTGAGCCTTGATTTTATAGAAATATAGGGCTTGAGGATGCATTGAGAAAAGCCATAAATCACTCTTGATAAACTCAAGTTGATTTTTGAGTTAACAAGAAATCAGAATTAATTAACTCACAAAATCATGTGAAATCATGCAAAAACAACTTTTTGACTCAAATCAGAAGTTTAGATCAGCTTTCAACTCAAAATAGATGTTGAGTTTCAAAAAGATAACAACTTGAATTGATTTTCTGATTTTAAGTTCAACTGCTCCTTCAAATGTGCATAGATAATTATGAATTAATTAAATAAATAAAGTGATTTATCTTCAACTTAACTAGTTTTTTAATTAAAATAACTGATTTATGGGTTAATCAATTATTAAATCAAAATAAAAACTATATCATTAAATATTGACAATTGACATTAATTAATTAAATAAGAATTTGATCAATTAGTCATAAAATTTTTGATTTATTGTCAAAATTAAACAATATAATTTAGGAATAAATGCAATTAAATCTAATTAAATAATTAAGTGGCAGAATTAAACTTAATTAATTAAATATTCAGAATATTCAATTAATCAAATTTTAGGATAAATAATGACATTTATCACCAAATAATATTTAATTAAAGATAATTAGGATAAATTAGGAATATTCAAAGAATATTCCCCAATGCATAATTAAGATAATCAATTAGGTTTTCGATGTGCAGATGTGCCTTTGGTTAGGACTTCGATGTCGATTTCGATCGATTTGATGATGTAGGAGGTTAATGAACCTATAGCCCATTTTTGGGGTATTACATATTGCCCCTTTGAATTACTGTGTGAAGCGTAGTGGTTCAAAGAAGTCTATTTTTTATATTTGAAACTGATTTAAGAGATGAACCGATTCCAAGACAAAAATAAATTTGAAGGATTGGAAAAAGTTGATTCAGGTCCTGTTCGACCAAAAATCATGATGATGTCAACTATAGAAATGATGAGCTGGTGATTACGAAAAAGTATCAAAATGCCTAATTCTGAACCTTATGATTACGAAGAAGTGAGTGACCTGATTGTCCAAAGGAATTGAAATGGTATCACATCGAAACTCTTCAATTACAAAGAACCAAGGAAATAACACTAATGAACCGATGGTCATGAAAAGCTGATACAGTTTACAAGATTGATTAGGATACCAGATTGATATGGATCTTGATGAATCTGATATTCCCCAAGCGATGTGCCCCAAGCGATGAGGTCTTTAGATGAATCAGCAACTAGACGTGGTTGTTGTCTTGATCACTAAAAGAAAGATTTGATTTACAAACTTGAATGATGTACAATACCATGCCCCCTTCAGGATTAAAATAAAAATATGACAAGAAAAGTCAGCGTTAAATGGTTTGGAAGCATTTTAATCAATTTGAGAAGTGGTTATACACCTCCAAAAATGCATTTTGCATTGTTTGGAGGTCCTGGAGACCAAGTTTGACTAGGTTTGACCATGAGGTGACCATGGTTGACCAAGTTGAAATTTCAATAGTTTGATGTAAGATAATTAGTTAAGTTGAATTCTAGATTCCTATGATGATTGAAGGTCGATTATGCAAGCAATCGGCCATCCTAGGTCCAAAAATTTTAAATCACAATTTTGACATAGTAACCAATCTCAGATTTTGATTTTGATCCTGAAAATGGGTTCAAAATGTTGAAATTAGCCAAGGGTGCAATTTTCATGGAAAACGGAGCACTTTGAAAAATTAGGTCAAAACCTATATAAGGCCCAAAAGGGTCATTTCATTTTATTATTCACTTTTGTCTTTTGTGAAACTTGTGGAGCCCTCTGAGAGAAAAATGGCCAAGAACAAAGTTCTAGTCTCCTTACACTGATTCAAACATAGTCAGAGATTCTAGCAACCTCCCCAATATGGGAACCTGGTAAGTGGACCTTTGTGCCTCTTTGTGATTTAAAAATTTCCATGTTTCGATGCTTTTTAAGATTTTATCGTACGTTAGAAACTTTTTTAATTTTTGCACCACAAAAAGTCATATGACACTGCACTGGTGCTCATATGAGTTTTCAATGTCATTTCAATTGTCATCCTGAAACAACCTGAAACTCATATGAGAGGGACCCATGTGTCGTACGACATTTCATTGAGTCCCTCAATTATCATACAGGAGCTTATGCTTTTTCATATACTCATGGATTGTCGTATGGAAACCTGTAGAAACTCATATGAGTTTTGACACCAGTCTAAAAAGTCGTATGCAAAATAGAGAGCATTTTTGGGAGTCTTAGGTCAAATTTTTTATTTTTGTGATTTCATAGGCTGATTCCTTAGTAATTAATGTATCTTCTCAGTTATTAAACTTTTAGATTTTTGTACTGATAGCCTGAATTTGGACCAAGTTACTAATAGGATACCCTATTTCTATGTTGTGTAGGTCATCTACCCTAATGTACATGTCCATAAATCACACCCGGCCACTTTTTGACTTTGTGTGTCACTTCCTAATCCTATGAGAGTGCACTTAGCTTCTTGCAGGTTCGAGTACCTGATACGGTTTCCTGAGATTTGGGTGAACCATGGTTTACTGATTGCGCTAATAGAGAGATTTCACTTGGAGACATAGACTTTCCATGTCCCTACTAGAGAGATTACAATTACCCTCGAGGATGTATATAGGATATTGCGGATACTATTTCATGGTCCTTAGGCTGATTATGTCAGTTTGGGGAACTCTGGTCTACTTTCTTTCAGGAGATTATTCAGTGATGACACATAGCTAACTCAATCTATTTCATGGGTCATTAGTTTAGAGATATGGGCACACCCATAGACTTGAGTGCATTATAGTAGGTATGATAGGTGGTATCATTATGTCTGACCATCAATAGAATGGTCTATTGATGGGTTGGGCCTTGATGGTGGCTCGATCTAATGCTACTCCTGAGTTTGGATGGGGATAGTGCATGCTCCCCCACATGTTCTCTAAGATGCACAAGGTAGTGTATCAGGAGGGAAAATTATTTTCTTTGGGTGCACTTGTTCTTCAAATTTGGGCATGGGAGCACATTCCCATATGTAGGCTGGTATGTCAGTCACAGAGATAGCCACAAGAGCTGATCATTTATATCTATTCTGGATATGTCACATAGGTGTGTATGGGGATCATAGAGTATTGGAGGCATGTCTTGGATGACATGACCTTTGTTATTTAGAGACCTTACTTACAGATTGAGGCATGGCCTACTGCACGTGCCCAATTTACATATTTCTTTCAGAGTCAGGTATTGATAGGCCATTCCACTATTATGTTGGAGAGATTCATCATTTCCCATGTGTGGAGGTAGTACGATATTATTTAGGATGTGCCATAGGACTACAACTCTTATGCATGAATAGTGTAAGAGTTATGGCTTGGGTGGATAGTAAAATTATCATATGCACTATGTAGCCAAGAGTACATAGCTATTGTTCCAAGAGATTAGAACTATAGTGTTAGGAATGGGAACACTGAGAGGGGGGGTGAATCAGTGTTCACTATAAATTTATCTTTTTACTTAATCATTAATTTGAACTTAAGTGCTTAAGTACTAAAATGAACATCCACATAAACATGAAACATGAAATCAACACATAACACCAATATGGTTATGGGGAAACCCAAATAGGTAAAAACCCCAGTGGGAATTGACACCCACTAATATGATGTACTAGTATTTAGTGATCCTTGTTAGAAGATCCTTAACCCTGTTAGGAGTTTCTTTACAATGTATTAAGTATGGTAGACCTTGTTAAGGGTGAGACCCTGTTAGGATTCTTTTACAATAGTCCCTATTAGGGGAGTGGATGCATTGTCCTAGAGCTCACTACTCAAGTGGTGAAGGTTGCAACCTTCACCACTTGAGTAGTGAGCTCTAGGACAATGCATCCACTCCCCTAATAGGGACCTTCTGATATCAGATACACACTATATATGCTGGATAAATTGTCATTGTGACACTTCTTGTCAGATCAGTTCCTTTGATGTGCTGATGCTTTGAGCTCTTGAAAATCTCTAATACATCATATAGACTCTTCACACACTTCTGCTCTTCTTATCACAACTCTATATCAACTTCCATGCAAATTACAATGGGTGCATCTTATATTTATATGCGCATACAAAATAAACAACTAGGTCGGCCCTTAAACCTATTACATACAACGCTTCCAAATGAGTTGTCTTAAGCATGTTTACAATCAAACATATATACATGTTGGAAACCTTATTACAATAGGCGTATAGCCTTTACATCATTAGAATATAGCAACAACTCAAAATGATAACAGTCGGCTGATTACTCTATTCTTCACTAGCACACACTAGCTGTGGAACTTCAACTACCTGTATCTTTCTCATACTTGCATATCTGATCATGTTCTCATAGACTAAGCATGAATATAGTCTAACCAACTTAACTTATAGGGTGCACACCATAATTTTTTCATACGCACATGCCTTGATGCTTTGAGCTACAAGAACTCTGTACACTGTTCAGTCTTCAACACTTAACTGATTTCTAATCTTCTCATCAAGTGTGCTGACTCCAAACTACTATATGACTTTGTTTCCATAATGAAAACACTATATTAAGTCATATACATCAGTATAGACAACTTTCCAACAATCTCCCCCTTTGTCATTGATGGCAACAAAGGAATATGGCCAAGTTGCTAACTGTCTTTAATACAAAAAACTTTTTGTCTTCTATACATACACTTATATCTCCCTATACATATTATGATCCATGTTCCATACACAACTCCCTCTTTGAAATTAATGACAAAGGTGTTTCAAAACCTATATCTACACATACTCACTAAGGGAAAACATCTGGATATGTTATCTTTAGGTTTTGGATCTCCTTCTTCCAAAATGTGATCAAAGAGTTTACTATCTAGAGATGGGCGCATAGTGCATACTGTAGCTTCTCCATCTTCTCCAAGTCAGTGCTAGGACCATGATCATATGTTAATATTGTGGCATCTATGTCCTTGATGTTCTAATTGAGTATATCTAATGAGGGCATAAGAGCATTCCTGAGTTATGTTTGCCTTGCCCTGGTCTTTGACATTTCTTTTTTTTCCTTCTCAATCTTATCTATTTGCCCTTGGTATACATTATTACACATGTTTACATATGTGGATGTGTCTTTTACTGAACTCTTGACTTGCTCAATCATAGCTTTTACCTCTTTTATTTTCTTAAAATGGGCATTAGTAAGCTTATCTCGATCCATGCATTCTATAATGACTCTTCTTCCTTGATCTGCAAACTCTTTTAAGGATTCTTGACTAGTCTTGAGTGAGCCTAGGTCAAGTGAAAATTTTCTCATTAATTCACTCAACCTCTTCTTCAAGTACTTTTCTTTTGAAACTAGGGATGCAGATTCTTCAAGGCTTGAGAAATTACTTTTGAAATATGAGATGACTATACTCACATCATCAATAGAGTGTATCTTTGACACTTTCTTGTCCTCTAGAAGAAAATTGTTTAGAATGTTTACTAATTCTACCAAGAGGGGATTCCTCATCACTTGTTTTTGTTTGGCCTTTTCGATGGCTAGGATGCTAAATTTTATTAGATCTTCTTCTCCCCAAGAGTCCAAACTAGTTGTGTCAAGTGTCAAACTTGACAACAATGCAGAGGGTGATGGATTGATGGGAGTGCTATCCATTATTTCTTGCTTAACTCTTACTTTATTTTCTTCCTTTTCTATTTATTTTTCTATCTTTTCTCCTTTTTCTGTGATGTCCTCAATCAAAATTTCTTGTGGATTTGGAGAATTTCTACCACAAAGAATTTCATCTTCTTGAGTGCTAACAAAATTTTCCTCAAACTTGTCCAGATCCTTATTTGTGGCCACCATGGCCATCTCCACATTATCAATGATAATGGTGTTGTCTTTTTATGACTCTGTAGTGGCACAAACTTATCTTCCTCTGATTGTGCTTCCACTGCAGGTGTTCAATCCTAAGGACCTGTTACTAATGCATTGGTGGGCTCTACCACCTTGACTTCATTTATGGATACTTGTGCTTTGGGCACAGAAGGTGGATACATGTGTCTTTTCATAAAGACTTTTTCAAAGGCTATCTCTACTTCTTTGGAAACTAATTCATAGTTTTTATCCATTATATTCAATGTTCTTGTCTTGGTCCTGAGGTGAGGCTTCACCAAATCTAATAGTAGTTATTTTTCTTCTAAGGAACATACTGGTAGACTTTCATCTAGGATCTTTTCTCTTATCCTAAGATCTTCTTCAATGGCTTGTTTCTTCAATGACTCTAGGATATTCTAAACTTTGTCTGGAATCATTGTTTTTAGTTCCAAGACTATCCTTTTGAACTTGATCATATGCTTTATGATTATGCCATGAATCTCTAACTTGTCAATTTCATTTTATTTATCATAGAACTTGCCTACCTGATCTAGTCTTCCCTCATTTATGATTCTTGTACTCAGTACTTTTAAACTGGGTCTAAAACCTACCTCAAGAGGAGCTTGAGTGTTCTTTCTACTTCTTGTTTCTCACGAGGATGGATGACTGGTGCCAACCTCTTTCTTCCTCTTTTCCATTGTCTTATACTTTGAAGGAGCAGTAGGGTCAATGGTTTCCTTGGGCATAGAGGGAGTATCATCATTTTTATCATTCTATTCATTAGATCTATCTATCTTTACCTTCTTCAATTTCAAATCATGTGATTCTTCCTTTGCTACATCTACGCTCTCTAATTCCAAAGAAACCTTTTGTTCTTTTTCTTTGTCTAGATATGCTTGAGACACTCCATGTATTCTCAAGATCTCTAAGGTGACTTTATCAACCTTTCTTTTTGTTGTGGCACTATTAATTTTAGCATCTATCTCTCTTGTCTTTTCCTCATAAGTTCCCTACCTTAGCTCATTAGGGTCAGTAGGAGCTGAAAGCAATAATTGAGCATATGATTCTAAAACTCTTTCATCTACTTCATATTAAAGTGGATGAATCCACTTTGTTATAGGTATAACTACCTCTATGCATGTTGTATCTATTTCAACCATAAAGTAAATAGTATCCTTGTATTTCTCAACAATGTTTTCTAGAATTATGTACCTCATTTGCATCTTGGCCCTAAAGGTATTCAACTCCAATGTTATGTAATCTCTCAATGTAGACTCAGTGGATTCCTTGTAAGATATTTGTAGAATGGTTGGCATGGACTTGTCCAAATATGAATCTGATACTTTCCCAACTATATGAAGGTACATGTAAATGATCAAAGACCCAAACCTAAATATCTTGGTCTTATCATGCTTGATTGCCTTGATGTTATCAATCAACTATGCATGCAAGATTGAACATAGATTGAACTCACCATCTTCCTTCACAAGTCTAATGACTACTAGAATTGTGGCTGCAAACACACTATTCACCTTGCTGGTGTGTTGAAACTTGTATCCAAGTATCATGGACATCAATTTGATGTCAGCTTGCTCAATAGGCTCAATTGTCATCCCGCGCCTATCACTCCTTGACTTACATGTTTTCTCGACAATTTTCCTGACATCCTTGCCCACAGGAAGGATAGCGCCAGTCTTAGATAGGCCTATCATCTCATATATTAGGTCACTAGTGATTCTTACTAGCACATTACTGATGAAGGGTGCTCCCCTTAATACCACAAACACATAACAAAAATAGAGAAACAACAATAATATGCAAGAACAAAAAATTGGCTTCTTATTATCTCCACAAATGTGGAATTACAAACTTTTAGAATTACAATATGCAAAGCCACATGGGCATTCCCTTACAATATCTTGTAAGACAAAGCCTTGAATCAATACCCAAATCTACTACCAGAACTATCCTAGACAACACTATGAGCCTTCTTTATATAGGCATTTTCCACCACCCGAGAAGGTTCCAGAAATTTAGCCCTTAGGGCTGACCAAACTTAGAATTATTTTATTTTTCAATTTATTACATCAAAATTAGCTTAAAATAACTTTTGAAACCTGAATAGAAATTTTGAAGGAAAATTATTTTCTTCCATTTCAGGTGGCCCGACTTCCGAAGATCATAAGTCATCACCATTTGACTTGATTGACTATTATAACCCCATTTTAGAAAGACCACAAAGTGCTCTACAGGCATGATTGGAACAAGTGCCTATCACCCAAAATTTTGACCTCATTTGGGGCCTCTAAAGCCTTCAAAACTGAGTTCAAAGTTTATGTACCCTACTACCAATATTGAAAATCATCAATATCTTCAAAACTAGATCTGATCTAGCCATGAAACTTTACGTGCAGGCTAATATGACTAAGATGAACCTCCACATGTAAAATCAAAACATTCTGAGATCATATGACCAACTTATTAAAAATAGAAAGTTTCCATAAATAGCAGCTCTACACAAGATAGCCCTTATTGAATACAAAAATAGAAATATTTTTGGGTGATGCAAGATTGCTCTTACACCCAGGATGCTCCTACATCAATTACCTATCCAAAATAGGTCGTCATGAATTCTTCTCAGAAGTATTTTAATCCATTATGTCTCATAGAACTCATATGTCGTAGCATACTCCACTATAGGGTGATCATCCCACTTAGTATATTCATCCAAGAAGGTTTTGTCAAGTTTTAACATGGTCTCCATGTGCCCCCTTAATCTATCCAATCCTACTGGTTCCTTCTTATAGTAAATGTATGCCCTAATGTCTTCGACATGCATAATGCCCATAGGCATGCAGGAGAATGCTCCCTCTAAATCATCTAGGGTAGACTTAAATGGATGCTTCTTAAACACATATCTTTTCTTTTCTACAACATCAAATACTATGGGGGTGGCCATCACTTACTTGTTTTATCACTTTCCAAATGTTCTCTAAGATAATCTAAAGACTTCTAAATCGGCACAACAAACTAGGGTTTCTACAACTGATCAAATGTACTGCTAATTATTGATAGATCAATCTGCAATTCTTCACAATAACTTCTAAAGCTCTTTCTACTCTCCAATTTATCTAAATTTGAATGCAATGAGTAATCAAAAAGATTTCTATGTACTTAAAGTGAAAATTTTTCCATTAATGCTTGTCATGTAAACCAGGCTGTCGCTTGTAAATTTCTATCTTTCATTCTACAAATAATCAGCTAGTGCGCTCTTGCACAAAGTTTCTCTAGTTTCAAAAATCTTAAGTCTAAAGGTGCATACTCTGAGAGTGAGTATACCAGCCATGCAGGGGTCTAGAGCTAAATTAGCTCCCCCTATGATCCTAAGAGCCATTTATCTAGATGTAGAGGGTGCATCCACTATGGATGCATCCAATACATACTCATCAACTTTTTCCTTCTTTCCTTTTGACCAAATCAAGCTTGTATCATTTGAGGCTTTTACAAAATTAACTTCTCCTTCAGAATCCAATACTAGTTCTTTGGTCTTTTTAGGGATTTCCTGACCTTGTGTCCTTGATCTATAGAACTTTGAGATATGTCCAACCTTGTTACAAGAGTGACAAATGACTGGAGGCCTTATATTCTTCGGCACATTAACATTGGTCACCATCTTACATTGTTTAGTTGAGTGACCATTATAGTTACATATTTGACATGTAATATTCTGAGAGCTTCTTACATTTGATTGAGTCTAATTTATTTGATTATGATTCATGTTTTTTTGGCTTGTCTTACAATTCATAGCTCTATGACCTAATTTATTGCATGAATAACAGTAACCATTGAAAGGTCTTACCTCTGCATAGTTCCTTGCTATGTTTCCATGCTTGTTACATGCATAAAAAGTGTGGTTTATAGGCTTGCACTCATTCTTAGGTGGTTCAGTATGATCCTTAGTCTAACTTCTAGTCTCTTTAGCATCTGAGGTGCCTTTTGGTGCTTTCATTCTTTCTCGCATGTTATCAATCTGATTCTATACTTCATTGTATCTAATGCAGCTAGTATCTCCTTTAGCTCTTCTTCCATATAACTAAGATTCTATTAAATCAAAATGCATGTGTAATTTATCAATGTGATTCTTAGCCTCTTTCAATTTAGATTCCAAGCTTTCCTTGTTGTTTCTTAGTTCTATGATTTCCATGTTTTCTTGCCTCAATTCTTCATTCAGTTGAAGGTTCTCTTTGACCTGTTCATCATAGACTTCCTGATTCTTAGACAACTTATCATCAAATTCTTCAAGTTATTCTTTTAACAATTTTTTTTCTTTATTCAACTTCTTGACCATTGTCCCTAGATCATTGGTAGAGCATTCTTTCAAGTCTTTTAGTAGCCTTTTGATGACCAATTGAGCATCATTGAGTTTTTCCCTTAGTTCTTCAGTTTCTCTTTCAAATTTGTCCAAGTCTTCAAGAGAAGCTTCCAGATTTCTTTTCAGATGTTTCATTTTTGCTTTTTCCATGATCTCCTCAAGTGGTTAAACTTTTTTTCTAAGGACCAAATCTCTAATACCAATTGTTAGGAATGGGAACACTAAGAGGGGGGGTGAATCAGTGTTCACTGCAAATTTATCTTTTTACTTAATCTTTAATCTGAACTTAAGTGCTTAAGTACTGAAATGAACATCCACATAAACATGAAATATGAAATCAACACATAACACCAATATGGTTATGGAGAAACCCAAATAGGTAAAAACCTTGGTGGGAATTGACATCCGCTAATATTTTGTACTAGTGTTTAGTGATCCATGTTAGAAGATCTTTAACCCTATTAGGAGTTGCTTTACAATGTATTAAGTATAGTAGACCTTGTTAAGGGTCAGACCTTGTTAGGATTCTTTTACAATGGTCCCGATTAGGGGAGTGGACACACTATCCTAGAGCTCACTACTCAAGTGGTGAAGGCTGCAACCTTCTAATCTCAGATATACACTATATCTACTAGATGAACTGTCACTGTGACACTGCTTGTCAGATCATTTCCTTTGATGCACTGATGCTTTGACCTCTTGCAAAGCTCTAATAAATCTTATAGACTCTTCACACACTTCTCCTCTTCTTATCACAACTCTATATCAAATTCCATCAAAATTACAATGGGTGCATCTTATATTTATATGTGCATACAAAATAAACAACTAGGTCGGCCCTTACACCTATTACATACAACGCTTCCAAATGAGTTGGCTTAAGCGTGTTTACAATAAAACATATATACATGTTGAAAACCTAATTAAAATAGGTGTATATCCTTTACATCATTAGAATATAGCCACAACTCAAAATGATAATAGTCAGTTGCTTACTCTGTTCTTCATTGGCACACACCAGTTGTGCAACTTCAACTGCTTATATCTTTCTCATACTTGCATATCTGATTATGCACTCATAGACTAAGCATGAATATAGTCTAACCAACTTAACTTCTAGGGTGCACACCATAACTTAGTTGTATGCACATGCACTGATGCTCTGAGCTACAGGACCTCTGTACACTGTCCAGTCTTCAACACTTAACCAATTTCTGAACTTCTCATCAAGTGTGCTGACTCCAAACTACTATATGACTTTGTTTCCATAATGACAACACCATATTAAGTCATATACATCAGTATAGCCAACTTTCCAACATATAGACCATAGGTGCTAGATGTCAGTGTTACAGATGGTTTCATTGCGTGGCTTATAGAGCATCTGATACATAGGTTCTCAGATCTGACTGAGTTTATACCTTCCATGGAGGAGGCTATAGATGTCACAGGTGTTCCTATAGGTTGACATCAGAGGTGCCTAGATTTTTAGATTCCTATTATACAACCTACACCTCTAAGGATGAGATCTATTGTTACTCCACAAAGGCCATCTAGACAGATGAAACCACCTCGTTCTACTAGTGCTACAACAAGCAGACCTGTAGGTTTACATAAGAGATATACTAGAGGAGAGGGCAGCACACTTGGCAGTGTTGGTAGTGTTGATAAGGTACTAGGTGCTCAATAGGATGTAGGTGCCAATACTGATGCTACATAGGTTGATACTAATTTTGATCTAGGTGCTAAGGTTAGACACCGCAAGGTATGCAGGATTGAGGTTGTTGATCAACCTACTAAGGATATAGACATGCCTACTATAGATGTAGATCCTAGATTGGCTCAAACTCCATAGGGGGTTATTATATGGCTCAAATTATAGATTCGATATTTGATATTATAGAGTGCTAGACTTGAGGTATGCCTCAAGGAGTCTGAGAGGCAGTGTTTAGAGTAGTAGGCAAAGGTTACTCATCAGACCACATGGAGTGCCTACTATGGCTCTGCATATTATGTTGTTGTTCCTGATGGGTAGAGAGTACCTACATACTCTTAGTATATGATAGCCTCAGAGGGAGCCAAAGCACCATGAGCTGAGGTAGTGCTAGATGCACTACCACCACCTCCACCAAATGTAGAGGATTATGCAGATAGTTGATCTGTCAAAGTGTTCTTTATCATTTTTGTCATTTTGTCCATAGATATTGATTTGACTCTGATAGCTCACATGAGCTCATTCTTCTATATACTATGCCATTACTGCACCCCTAATTATTTCAAGGATTTTTGATATATATGAGATCAATATTTTGGTTATGACTTCATTTGTACTTGTCAATTTTATTTATGATGATATCATGTGATGTAAATGTTATGGGTAGTGTAGAATGTATGTAGTATGTAATGCAATGATTTCTATCAAACATATGGATTTATGAAAATGTAATTGATAGATGGAAAATGTATGACAATGTATGATTTTCATTATGTTGTGTAATGATAAATGCACATGTTGTTAGGAATAGTCCCAAGAGATAACTGAGGGGGGGGTAAATCAGTTATCTACAAGTTTCAATTCTTTATCTAATTAAGTATACTTAATCATAAAGCATAAACACAATGAAAGAAAACTTCAACACAACACCAATATTTTGGTTACAGGGAAACTCAAATAGGTAAAAACCCCAGTGGAAATTGACACTCACTAATATAATGCACTAGTGTATTATGATCCTTGTTAGAAGATCCTTAACCCTATTAGGAGTTTCTTTACAATATATTTAGTATAGTAGACCTAGTCAAGGGTCGAACCCTGTTAGGAGTCTTTTACAATTAACTGTATTAGGGGTGAAGATGCACTATTCGAGAGCACACTACTCAAATGGGTGAAGGCTACAACCTTCTAAATAATAGATACACACAATATCTAGATTTTGGTGAACTGCGCTTTGACCTGCTATTTGGATCAATTCCAATGTATAGCAAAAATACTTTACTTGGTCATATAGACCTTATTCTGATAGCTCAATGCTTCACACACTCTATTCTACTCTACACAGTCAACTCTAAACCATACTCTAGTAATTACAAATGACTGTCTATAAATATCTTTCCTCTAAATGATATAATCAAGTCGGCCTATTAGAACCACCTTGAAATCATATTAGAGAAACCATAACAAACTCCAATAATAATTTAGTTGAATCTTGATGTAGGAGCATCCTAGGATTCTTGGCAATCCTGTATCAACCAAAAATATGTTTGTCTTTGAAGGTAGATTACTAATTTTGATCTTGGTTTGTTGGAGTTCTTTCTTAGTTTGGGAGACTAGTTGCTCAATTTATATGGTTACCGGGGTGCTTCATCTCTTAACAACTCTCGGTGACTGAAGGCATCAGTTCAATGAAACTTGGTGATGACTAATTTTCTTGTTCATGCTTGGCATGGTTGGTTGACTAGTGCTCAGTTATTTCCTCTATTGCTTGGTGTTCTTTCTTACCAACTAGATTGTTTTGTTAGATTGTCTTGGCCAACTAGTGCATTTAATTTGGGTCATGCTCCTTGAGTTTTGGATTGAACATTGGACATGTGGGAACCTAGATCTAGTGTTTTTCTTTCTTCTTTGTAGATCTAATGACCATTGGGGCCATCTTTGAGAGTTTATTTATTTTGTAAGGCTATGTGAGAGCGGACTGATGTTTTCACATTCAATATTTGTTTATAAGGGTTTATTATTTCATCAACCAACTTGTGGCTGGGAATTAGTATTTATAGGATGCTTGGATAGTTTTTTAGAGAGGAGATTATGGGAAGGAAGGTTAGTATCCTATGAGGTTAGGAGTGGGAAGATTGTTTGGAAGTTTGAGTACAATTTTAGATCTTTCCTAGGTGCCTACTAGTGTGTTGTGTGTTACAGACCTAGGCTAGCTGAATGTTGATGTTGGAGAAAAGATTTGGATCCTATGAGATCTTGTAGACTATTACTTGCATTGTAATTGGCCATAACTAGGAAGGCCTTACAGCTTGGCACATTGCATGTAATCATTAATTTGATGAATAAAGACTTATGTTTGATTTTAGATCTATTTTTGTTATTGTGTAATTTTGTTGCATATTGGTTTGGCTACAAGGTCAGTCAATCCTTAATTGGATCCACCAGCCTTGACTACATCAGGTGGTATCAGAGAAAATTTTGTTCCTATTTGAGCAAGGTTTGTTCCTATTGGAGCCAAGTGGATCTTGTGTGTTCATGTCTAGATCTTGATTTGAAGATGCCTCTAAGGAGAAACAGTGAGATCTCTAAAGAAGAGGAAGCTATTGGAGAATTTAGTATTGATGATTTTAGGGCTTTGCAGAAAAAAGTGCAAGATCTACAAGAGGAATTGAGAAAGAAGAAGCCTACCTTGAAAGAGGATAGTGATGATGAATCTAAGGAAGATCATTTTGAAGAAGTGAGAGATTTTGAGGAGAATCAAATTCTGAAAGCTATGTCTAAGATTGGGAAAAGACCTAAGATTGAAGTTTCTGGATTTGCTGGAAGCCTTAGGCCAGAATAATTGATTGATTAGATCAATGATATTGATGAATACTTTGAGTATGAAGAAATAGAAGATCCTGATAGGGTTAGATTTGCAAAGACTAAATTGAAAGGTCATGCAAATATTTGGTGGAGACAAGTTCAATTGGAAAGAGGTAGAAGAGGAAAAGAAAAGATCACTAAGTGGAACCGAATGGTTGACAAGTTGAAGAAGCAATTCATTCTAGTGGATTATGAATTGGACATGTTTAAGAAGATGCAAGCTTTGAAGTAGACTAAAAAATACATATAGGAGTATACCAAGGAGTTTTACAGAATCATGATTAGGACTAGTCATTCTAAAGCTAATAAAGAGAAGGTTGCTAGGTATGTCTATGGTTTGAGACCTAGTATTCAGGAAGAGTTACTTACTATGTGGATGACAAAAATCGGTGATGCTTATTAGATGGCATTGAACATTGAAGAGAAGTAGAATAGGAAGTATGAAAGAAAGTAGAACAATAGGAACCAAGGTGGTAAAACTGGTGAAGCAGTTGTTGAGACTAATGTGACAGAGAATCCTAAGATTGATGTGGGATCTAAAAGTGGTCAAGTTACTAAGAATGTTGGATAGAGAGGAAGGTGGAAGAATGAGTTCACTAGTACTTTTTATAACTATGGTGAAGCTGGTCATATAAGTTGGCAGTGTCCTAGGAAAAGAGTTGCATTAGCTGCTGAAGAAGATATTGTGAATGTTACAGAAAAGGGTGAGACACTTATCACTAGGAGATTAGCTACATGTGTTCATGAACTAGTAAAAAGGAGAAATTTGTTCAGAACCAAATGTAAGTGCAAGGATAAGGTATGTAATGTCATAGTTGATGATGGCAATTCTGAGAACTTTGTTTCGAATGAAATGGTTACTAAATTGAATTTGGAAAGAAGGAAGCATCCTAATCCTTATCATATTAGTTGGATACAAGATGTTTCTAAGGTTAGAGTTGAAGAAAAATGCTTGGTTAAGTTTTAGATTGCATCTTACCATGATGAGATAGTGTATGATATATTTCCTATGGATGCTTGTCATCTGTTGCTCGGTAGGCCTTAGAAGTTTGACATGAATATTTTGTTTGATGGTTGTGCTAATACCTATGTGGTTAGGCATGAAGGAGCTCAACATAAGCTGATACCTTCATAGGAGACAGGGGTTAAGGGATGTGGAGTTATCAGGTGTTGTCCTTATGATAAACCTCAAGAGCACAAGGTTGATAAACCTATTCCTGTTAAATCTATTTTGAAGGAGAAGGAGAATAATATCTTTGAAGAGTTTGTTGAGATTAAGAGACAGATGGTTTTTCTAGTAGAGATGGTAAAATAGATGGTGACATTTGTGACACATAGAGATGCAGATGATACTAAGTTGATTGAAGAGTTTGGAAGGGATGAACCTTACCAAGGCACTGATGTGATTGGTAGTGGTCAGAGTCAGTTGCTATCAATTGCCGATCAGAGGGGTAAACAAAGTGGAAGACAAAAGGAATTTTTGCATGAGATAGTGAATGAAGTGAAGACTACATGGGATGAAGGACAAGAAGAGATGTGGGTGAAGAATAGATTTGGTATACCTATTCTAATTCCCTTGAGGCATTCTTGATTTCCTTATGAGAAAATCTTTCTTACATGGGTGTCTGATGTAGGAGCATCCTAGGATTCTTGGCAATCTTGTATCAACCAAAAATATGTTTGTCTTTGAAGGTAGATTGTCAGTTTTGATCTTGGTTTGGTGGATTTCTTGCTCGGTTTGGGAGACTGGTTTCTTAGTTTATGTGGTTACCAGGGTGCTTAGTCTCTAAAGAATGCTTAGTGACTAAAATAGTCAATTCACTGGCACTCAGCGATAACTGCATTGCTCAGTCATGCTTGGCATGGTCAGTCAATTGGTGCTTGATTATTTCCTCTATTTCTCAGTGTTCTTGCTTATTGATTGGATTATTTTGTTAGATCAGCTTGGCCAACTGGTGCATTTAATTTGGGTTGCACTCCTTGAGTTGTGGATTGACCATTAGACATGTGGGGACCTAGATCTGGCATGTTACATTCTTCTTTGTAGATTTGATGACCGTTGGGGCCATCTTTGAGACATTTACTATTTGTTTGTAAGGGTTTATTGTTTCATTAGTTGACTTGTGGCTGGGAATCAATATTTATAGGATGCATGGGTAGTTGTTTAGAGAGGAGATTGTGGGAAGGAAGGTTAGTAACCTGTGAGCTTAGGAGTAGGAAGATTGCTTGGAAGTTTGAGTACAAGTTTAGATCTTTCCTAGGTGCCTACTAGTGTGTTGTGTGTTACAGACCTAGACTAGCTGAATGCTAATGTTGGGGAAAAGATTTGGATCCTATGAGATCTTGTAGACTATTACTTGCATTGTAATTGGTTGTGACCAGGAAGGCCTTACAGCCTGTCACATTGCATGTAATCAGTAATTTGATGAATAAAGACTTTTGTTTGATTTCAGATCTATTGTTGTTATTATGTATTTCTACTACATATTGGTTTGGCTACAAGATTATTCAGTCCTTAATTGGATCCACCAGCCTTGAGTGCATCAACTCTAGTAAGCACACAACACATTCTGGGCCCTATCCAATAAGATAATTATAAACGCATGCTACACACTATCAGCTCTACCAAAATAACTTGATCTTTCTCCTCAAGCTGAATTAACTCATGCGCTCTTAACCAAACATTACTAACTCTTCTCCAATCTCTAATCCATGGGAACATACAAAAATGATAGGTGCAACTCCAGAACCAATATAATCTTTGTTGGCTCTTCTAAACAAACATAGGAAACTGCTACTGGTGAATAGGGACTACATAACTTCACTTCTATTGATCATTAGATACTATGTCCATGAATGTAACATCACTAACATGTCTCCATCACATATCCAAATGCACAAGGCTCCATGATAACTATACGGACAACCATTCATAGAACATTGTCTGTAACTCTGTCAGGAACAGTGTTGACACAAGCTGCTATATAACTATATGTACTAACAGTTAACCTCTACGCCCATGATATCATGTTGGTAACATGTTCATGCTACATATACTTAAATCTTACTACATAAGTCTTCCATGCATGCTACTTACCATATGTTGTCATCAATGACAAACATACAATTAGTACTGGCTTGCTGGCAAATATCCAACGATCTCCCCCTTTGGCATTGATGGCAACATATGGAATGAAAAACTCCACCAATCCAAATGAACATTTCTTTTATAAAATTCTCCATTTCCTTTTCAAAACTCCCCCAAGGATGAATCCTCCATCTGTTATAATATTCTTCAACATTCTCCATTTCCTCAACTGAACCACTTCCATAACTAAATACAACTCCCCCTTAGTATATTATTCCTTCTTTTACTTATGTTTTTCATGACTATATATTACTCCCCCTTTGACATCAATGGAAAAGGGCACCAAATAGTTTTAGCACTAGTACTACTCTTGAGGTAGAGTAGTCAACCATCCATCAGTCCCTGAGGACTGATGCTCTTTCTTCTTTCTTCTAAGAAGAATCAGGGAAGGGAATTACTCCCAACTTCTCCCTAAGATACTCAAAAGTATCCTCTGGCAAGGGCTTTTTGAATATGTCTGCCAACTAATCTCTAGTACTCACATAGTCCAACTTGACTTCTTTCTCTGCCACTTTCTCTCTTAGGAAGTGATACTTGATCTCAATGTGCTTTGTCTTTGCATCCATCACAAGGTTCTTCAACATGTTGATAGTGCTAGTGTTATCATAGTGAATAATAATAGGATAATCAATTTGAATTCCAAAATCCTTTATCATCTGCTTGATCCAAACAATTTTAGAACAATTTAAGGATACTGTAAAATATTCAACTTCTTCTATTGACTGAGAAATGTAATTTTGTTTTTTGCTTGTCCAAGTCACAAGTTTGTCACCAAGAAACACTACTCCACCTGATGTACTCTTTCTATCATCAATGCATCCTACCCAATCTACATCAGTATACACATGAATCTCAACATTTTCTAAATTAGGATACCATAGACGATAGTCTATAGTGCCTTGCAAGTATCTGAATATCCTTTTTACTACCATGAGGTGACTTTGTTTAGGCTCTGCTGCAAATCTTCCAACTATGCCAACTACATTAGAAATATTAGGTCTAGTTTGAGTAAGATAAATGATTTTTCCAATCATAGACTTGTACAATGCTATATCTACTACTGGTGAGTCATCTTCTTTTGTAAGCTTTCATCCAGTTATCATAGGTGTCCCTACTAGTTTGCAATCATCCATGTTCAATTTCTTCAATATCTCTTTCACATACTTGGACTGATTAATGTAAATACCTTTCTCTGTCTATTGCACATTTAATCCCAAAAAGTACTTGATAGGTCCAATCATCCTCATCTCAAATTCACTATGCATCTCCTTAGCAAATTTAGCACTAAGTTTGTCATTACCTCCAAAGATAATTTCATCAACAAATATAGCTACAAGTAGTAGTCCTTCAAATGTCTCTCTTATGAATAGGTTACAATTTGCTACTCCTTTCTTGAGTCCAATCTTTGTTAGATATCCATCAAGTCTCGCATACCAAGTTCAAGGGGCTTGCTTAAGTCCATAGAGGGCTTTCTTTAATCTGCATACCATATTAGGTCTGTCTGATAAGGTGAATCCTTTTGGCTTGTCAGTGTATACTTCTTATTTCAAATCTTCATTCAATAATGTTGACTTTACATCCATCTGATAAACTTTGAAGTTTTTGACTGTTGCATAAGCTAGAAACAACTTAATAGCTTCTAATCTTCTCATAGGTGCAAATGTGTCTAAATAATCAATTCCTTCTCTTTGTGCATATCCCTTACATACTAACCTTTCTTTATTTCTTACTACTATACCATCTTCATTCATCTTGTTTCTGAATATCCACTTTATTCCAATCACATTCTTATCACTAGGTTTTGGGACCAGTTCCCAAGTATCATTCTTAATAATCTGATCAAGTTCTTCTTTCATAGCATCATGCCAATCTGAATCATTACATGCATCTTCAACACTTAAAGGTTCAATCTGAGATAGTAAACATACCACCTCATGGCTAGTTGAGTTCTTTGCTTGTCATCTTGTTAAGACTTTGTCACTCTGATCTCCAACGATGTCTTTCTTGGAATGGTTTCTAGATGTAAACTTTGGAACTTTAGGTGATACTATCTCATCTTCCTTAGGAGTTTCTTCCTCACTTCTCTCAGGGTCATTGAATAACACATCAATACTATCAAACATTTCTTCAATAATTGTCTCACTAGTGGAGGGTCTGGGTTCTTCTTCAATCATGGGTGGGTAATCATGATATCTTTTTTGAACCATAAACTTTTCATCAATATTAACATGAGCACTTTCAATGATCTTTTTCAATCTTAAATTGAAACATCTATAAGCTTTAATTTTAGTAGAGTAACCAAGGAAAATACCTTCATCGCTTCTTGCATCAAACTTACCTACTGCTTCATCTCTCTTGATGTAGCACTTTCTTCTGAAGATTCTAAAGTATTTTACTATGGGAACATTACCAAACCATAGCTCATATGGTGTTTTGTCCATGCTGGGCCTTAATTGAATTCTATTGATGGTATAGACTATTGTATTGACTGCATCTCTCCAATAGGTGTGTGCAACTTTTCCTTCAATCATGATGGTGCGTGATGTGTCAAGGATGATCCTATTCCTTCTCTCTATAATTCCATTCTGTTGAGGGGTTCTAGGTGCACTCAACTACCTCTTGATGCTATGTTCTTCGTAGTACTCATAGAATCTATCAGAGGTGAATTCTCCTCCTCTATCCGATCTCAAACATTTTATCTTTAGTCTAGATTCATTCTCAACCTTAGCTTTGAATATTTTGAACTTCTCAAATGCTTTTGAATTTTCTTTCAAGAATGCAACCCACATCATTCTAGTATAGTCATCAATAAAAAAATGAAATACCTTTCACCATAGTATGATCTTGTTTGAGCTAGACCACAAAGGTTTGTATGAATCAGATCCAACTTGTTCTCTGTTAAATTGTCCTTGCTCCTAAATGAGTTTCTCACATGCTTTCCCATCACACATTCCCTGCATATAGTATCATCTAGCTTTTCTATGCTAGGTAGATCTCTTACTACCTTTACATTAATTATCTTAACTATGTTATCAAAATTGATATGACATAGTCTTTTATGCCACAACCAACTATCATCTACTTTAGCAACAAAACAACTTGCTTCTGGATTAAGCTGAAAAACATTACCTTTAGTCTTTGATCCTGATACAATTATTTCTCCTTATTTGTTGTTAATGATGCACTTGTTTCCATTGAATTCCAATCTGTAACCTTTGTCAAGTAACTGCCCAACACTTAGTAGGTTATGTTTCAAACCATCGACATAAAGAACATCAGCAGTACTATTATTTTCGTCCAAGGTGATGGCTCCTCTACCAACGATGGGTTTAGGAGTGTTATCTCCAAATCTAACCATGCCACCATTGTATTTGTCTAGATGAACAAATCTATCTTTATCACCTTTCATGTGATGTGAACAACCACTATCTATAATCTAGTCTATCCTAATATCAGCTTGTGAAATCAATGCTAGCTCTTGTTCCTCTTTCTCATCTTCATGATCTATCTTATTGTTCATTTTCTCTATAATAGAAATAAATCCAATTTATTCTTCAGCTGAATCATCATCTAAAACTTGATCTCTAGCATAGTAACATTCCTTAGAGTATTTAGGCTTGTAGTCATTTTTTAACTTTCTAGCTCTTGTAGGACACTTAGATGCAAAGTGACCAATCTTATTACATGAAAAGCATTTAAATGGAAATTGACCTTCATATTTTCCTTTTCGTTTCTTTTCTCTTTTGAAAATCATAGAAATGAAATCATCTAGTGTTTTCTCTTCTTCATCATCAGAATTACTAGAAGTGTTTGTAGATTTCTTACCATGGACTGTTGCTTTGAAGGCTGTCTCACTTTTAGGTTCTATCTTCAATCTTGAAATCTTAAAAGCTAAGATTTTGTTGATCAAGGTCTCTCTTTTGAAATTTGATGTAAGTTGCATGGTCTCATCAAGGATGTTGATCTTTTTTTCATATTCTGGAGTGAGAGTAGTCATCAATTTGTCCATAATGTCTTCCTCTGAGATTTCTCCACCATTGTTCCTGATTCCAACAACTGCTTCATTGATCCTTTGATTGTAAGCTTTGATGTTTTCTTTAGGTAGCATCTCTAATGCATTGTATATTTTCTTCCATATTTTTTTGTGAACATCCTTTTCTTGTTTGTCTCCTTCAAATATTTCTTCTAGGTACTTCCATATTTTGTGGGTTGTATCTACTTTCTTTATTTCTAAAAACTCACTATCAGATAGGGCATTGATAAGGGATTCTTTGGCTATTGCATTCTAATGAAATAATTCCTTTTTCTTTTCAATAGTATTATCCTTTGCAAGGTCTTCTAAATTAGGGATCTTGACTACTTTGATAGTTACATCAAAAACTTCAAAAGTAATGCATTGCAAATGAGTCACCATCTTATTCTTCCAATCAAGATAATTCTCTCCATCAAACTTAGGACTTTCTTTTCTAAAGAATGCCATCTAATCAACCTCAAGCTGTTAAACTTTCTCTCCAAAGCACTTGGATCTGATACCAATTGTTAGGAATAGTCCCAAGAGATAACTGAGAGGGGCAGGTGAATTAGTTATCTACAAGTTTCAATTCTTTATCCAATTAAGTATACTTAAACATAAAGAATAAACATAATGAAAGAAAACTTCAACACAACACCAATATTTTGGTTATGGGGAAACCCAAATAGGTAGAAACCTCGGTGGGAATTGACACCCACTAATATTCTGCACTAGTGTATTATGATCCTTGTTAGAAGATCCTTAACCCTGTTAGGATTTGCTTTACAATATATTTAGTATAGTAGACCTGGTCAAGGGTGGAACCCTATTAGGAGTCTTTTACAATTAACCCTATTAGTGGTGAGGACACACTGTCCGAGAGCACATTGCTTAAATGGGTAAAGGCTACAACCTTCTGAATAACAGATACACACTATATCTAGATTTTGGTGAACTACGCTTTGACCTAATATCTAGATCACTTCCAATGTATAGAAAAAATACTTTACTTGGTCACATAGACCTTCTTCTGATAGCTCAATACTTCACACACTCTACTCTGCTCTACACAATCAACTCTAAACCATACTCTAGCAATGACAAATAACTTTCTATAAATATATTTCCTCTAAATGATATAATCAAGTTGGCCTATTAGAACCACCTTGAAATAATATTAGAGAAACCATAACAAACTCTAATAATAATTTAGTCAGCTCTACTAAGCATGCAACACATTTTGGGACCTGTCCAATAAGATAATTGTAGACACACGCTACACACTGTCGGATCTACCAAAATAACTAGATCTTTCTCCTCAAGATGAATTAACTCATGTGCTCTTAACTAAACATTAATAACTCTTCTCCAAGCTCTAATCCAAGGGCGCATACTAAAATGATAGGTGCAACTCTAGAACCAATATAATCTATGTCATCTCTTCTGAAAAAACATAGGAAACTACTACTAGTGAATAGTGACTACATAACTTCACTTCTACTAATCATCAGACATAGCATCCATGAATGTAACATCACTAACATGTCTCCATCTCATAGCCAAATGTGCAAGGCTCCATGATAATTGTACGAACAACCATTTATAGAACACTATCTATAACTCTGTCAAGAACACTGCTGACACAAGCTGCTATATAACTATCTATACTAATAGTTAACCTCTGTGTCCATGATATCATGTTGATAACATGTCCATGCTACATATACTTAAAGCTTACTAAATAAGTCTTCCACACATGCTACTTACCATATGTTTTCATGAATGAAAAACATACAGTCAGTACTAGCTTGCTGGAAAATCTCCAACACATGTATGTAATGAAATGCAATGTAATGGGATGAATATGTTATGTAAATGTAGTGATACACATGATATGTTTTGCAGGCATTGATGAAGAAAAGTACTTGGTCATTTCTCAAAAAGGATGTCTAACCCAGGATGGTGATGGCTTGCGGTTCTATGAAGAAACCTTCGGTTGAGATTTAGCTCTTGTAAGATGTGTAGCACTATTTGAAGAATCATTTAAGCATTCAAGTTTATTCAAAAATTGTGAGATCATGCAATCATGAAAAGTGTAAAAATGACATGCAGAATGAAATGCATACCTAAGACCTAGGACCTAGTCACTGATCATGTGTTGGTCATTTTCATCATTGAATTTTTTTATTAAGTAACTGGATAAATCAATACAACATCCACTAGTTAGGAAACTATGAATATATGAATATTAATTTGTATGCACAAAAATGAGTATAATGCCCACTAGCTATACAACCATGGACATATCAATATTGATATTTTGTTCAGAATGTTGGATTAGATATAAGCACCAAGGCACAAATGCTAGGATGACCTGAATATCATGTCTATTTTGATATAGTAATTTGTATAAGCATCAAAACATAGACGTCATGATGACCTAAATACTCCTTGTAGTTGAAACACATCAAGCAATCAAGAGATCATTCTGAATCCATTGTGAATTACTCGTAGTGACCCTTTATCATTCACATCCTTAGGTAAGATCGTGTTTCATAGTAGGAGTAAGAACTCACTCAAAAAGACAATAGTTAGATCAAACTTCCTTGAATTTTTTGGGTATCAATGGTCAAGGTACTCATGGCCATCCAATATGAGATGGAGGCTCTTACAGATGGACACCATTTCAATCTAGATTTTCCAAAGTTGTTAGATTTTCACTCAAAGAAAAAAACAAAGAAAATATTATCACCCTAGTCATCACTCTCTAAATCCTGTAAAGGACATCATTGAAGAGCTTGAAAGGACACAATATGCAAAAATCTCAATGCGAATTGGTAAGCATATAAGGAGATAAAACCAATGAAGCAAAGGTTGTTTTCAGTTTGTGTTGATGTTTGTTTGTGTTTGATTGCAAAATCCTTTTTGTAAAGGAGATTGACTAACTAACTCGAATGAAGCTTCAAAGGACTTTGACTAGATATGACTCATCTAAGGTACACTAGAGACCATAGGATATGACATTGATTGCCCCCAAGTTTGAGCATTGATAGGATACAAATGCTTTTGTGGATTGGTGTACAGACTGAATTTATTGAAAATAGGAATGCGGAAACAAACCAGGAGATACTTACAAACTAAAGCAGGACGGAAAGCTAAGAAATACCAAGATTGTGCTATTAGATGGAGCATTTTGAACAAGTGGCACCTATTTGCCAAGTTTTCACCATCTTGAAAGAGATTCTATTTTTTCTACCAAGGTGCCTGTTCCCAAGTTTTCACCAAGGCACTTTTTCTTTTTCTTATTTTTTTGTATTTTTTTAATTTTTTTGTACTTTTGATATTTTTTACTTTTCTTGTGAATCATCAAAGCACCTGTTGCTAGGTTTTTACCAAGATGTTCATTTTTTCAAGACTTTTTCAGATTTTTATAATTTTTTCAGCACATTTTTTAATACTGAATGCCTTAGGCATAGAATTTCTTCAGATGGAGAATGTTGATTAGTTCTCGGAGCTATTCTTTGTCAGTCATTGAGAGTTGATAGGCTCTAGAGCCAAAAGTAGCAATGACAACAAAGGGACCCAGCCAGTTGGGTTCAAACTTCCCATTGTGTCCTCGATGTGATTAATTTTTAGGATTCTCTCTCAATACTAGATCGCCAACCTAAAATTCTCTATGTCTCAGTTTCTTGTTGTAGCCTCTAGACATTCTTTTCTCGTATACTCTGAGATGATCATATGTTTCTTTTCTGCACTCATCTAGTAGTTCAAGTTCTTGCAACCTAGATACTCTGTAGTCATCATCAGTTACTAGACTATGCATTTTGATTCTTAGTGATGGGATTTCAACCTCAATAGGTAGTATCGCTTCAAACCCATAAACTAAAGTGAATGGTGTAGCCCTAGTGGGTCTTCTATAGGCCTAGAGAGATGGATTGATCATGAGATATTAGTCTCTTCCTATTTTATTAACTGTACGGTGTAAATTTTTCAACAAATTCTTATTTGATGCCTCTACTTGTCCATTCCCTTGAGGATAGTATATAGATGACCAATGTTATGTTATCTTGAATTTGGCACATAGATCATCTAAGTCTCTATTCTTGATTTGACCACCATTATCTGTGACTATTGAATGTGGGATACCATACCGACATATGATGTAATTGAGGATAAACATAGAGATTTTCTCATTGGTTGCTTGAGTCAAAGGGACTGCTTCCACCCATTTTGTGAAATTATCTATAGCTGTAATGATATGGGTAGTCCATTACAAGAATGAGGATGTATGGCTCCTATAAGATCAAATGCCCATTGTTGAATAGGCCATTATGTAGTAAAGGGAATTAGATCTTTCCCTAGGGCATGAATTAAGTTACCATGTACTTGACACTTTTGACAATTCTTAGCAAACTTGATTGCATCTTTTTCCATTTCAGGCCAATAGTACCTAGCCCTAATAATTTTTTGAGCTAGTGTTAAACCATTGGAATGTGATCCACATATACCCTTGTGGACTTCCTCTAATTCACCTTGAGACTCTTCTCATTCTAAACATCTAAGGAGTGTACCATCTAGACCTTGTTTGTACATATCATTACCAATGATGACATACCAGGTGTATGCACCCTAAAATGGTCACCTAGACTTTGGGCCCCCATTTAGCAATTTATCAAATCCCTGAATCAATATTTTCAATTATATCAATTTCCTTGATCAAATCCTATTTTATCATTTTTTATTATTTGCCTTGGGCTAACCATTTTATCCTAAGTCTTTATTTATTTAAAAGGAATATTTCCTCCCCTTTTAATAAATAAAAAGCCCCCCTTTTCCTCTTATCCTAAGTTGCACAAATAAAGCATTATTCATATTTTATAAAAAGAAGAAAAGCACTTTTTGTCTCATATGGACACAAAAGTCAACCCTTATTTTCTCATTGGAGGATATTTGTGCACATGGATTGCTCCTCTTTGATGCTCCACCATTGATTAAATCTTTTGCCTCTTAATCTCCATGGTCCGTTCCTTTTCATTTCCTATAAAAGGAGAGCTCTCTTCCTCATTTGGATAGATATATCATTCATGTTTTATGCTAATGTTATGCTACAGGTTTTCTAAGTCATTTGGAGCTCTTTGAAGACATCCTTGCATACAAGCTTTGAAGACATTGTTGTTTCATTTCATTTAGTTTTCTTTCATAGTTGCATAATCATGGCATTCTTAGTATAGATTTCCTTCATGCAATAGATTAGTCTCACATAGCCTAATTAGGAAGGTTTTAATCTTTGTACTTTCCTTTCATAGCATAATTTGTACTTTCATTTTCATAGAATAATTTGCATACTTATATAGGTTGCATTGCATTGCATTTCATTTGATTCTTTGGGGATATTGGAATTCTTGCCCTTGTCTTCATTTGAATCTCTCATTGTGTGGTTGACTAGCAAGGTCATGAGTTTATAGCTCTAGCTGAGAACAATTTTACAATCTTGCAACTCCACACATAGAGAGCTATGGATCTTTGAGACTTCATTCTTGAGTGTTCTTGATTGTAAGGATTCATAGAAGTGCACTATTTTGTGTGTACATTTTTGGCGTCCACCGTGGGGTAGAACATTAGCATTTTGTCCTTTATTTTCTACATTTCCATCAAATTTTTTATCAATTTTTGGCTTTATTTTCAATCTCTAGTTTTCTATCTTAGAGTTTCATGCGACACTTTTCACCAGTGCCATGCAATAGTTTCCTGTATAGTAGTGTGAAACTTTACTAGTTAAAAGTGTCACCCTGTTTGATAGAAAGTGTCACTCTGTTTTATGCATTCTATCACCTGCAAGTAAGGAGAACTATCACCCTAGGATAAACTATCACCCCCATATGCAGAGAAGTGTCGCGCGACATTTTTGGTGACTGTACTGTCACCTGTACCTGACAATGAGTTGTTTTAGACCTTTTTGGCCAAGTTTAGATTAATCCATTTACTAGTTTGATTTACTATAGTTAGGTAGATTTCATTTGTAGATTTCATTTGGATTTTGGATCTAAAAAGAACCTCTCATGTGTTTGGCTTGAATGTTTACTTGCTTTCATAGGCACATCTCTTTTATGCTCTTAATGGTGAATGAAAGAACATAGATTTGTTTTTACAAGTTTGTGTAAGTGAATGCTTCTTGGTTTCCAATATCAAATATCTCATTGAGTGATTAGGGGCATGGATTCATTCCTTATTTACATAAGGAGTTAAATGCACCACTTTGTGAACTCACTCTATGTTTTCTTGGAAAGTTAAATATTCCATTGATTCAACCCTTTTTCATTTGTGAGTAGTATTGATAAGCAACTTTAGAGTACTTTTGATTGATCTTGTTAGCTAAATTGGGTTGTTGGACTCACTTATTTCTAATCACCCCTCATTTCCACCCTTTGGATACAAGGTCAGCATTCATACATAGGGGAGGGGTCTACTTGAAAAGAGCATTAAGTGTTCCACAAAGTTTCCCCCTTTTTATGCTTTCTTGATCTCATTAGTTTTCTAAGGTGTGGACTCACCTTGAGTTTCTGTGAGGAGTTAAATGTTCCACTTTTTTGGACTCACTTCACACTCACTTGAAGAGTACTTTTGATTGATCTTGTTGGCTACATTGGGTTGTTGGACTCACTTATTTCTAATAGCCCCTCATTTTCACCCTTTGGATGCAAGGTCAGCATTCATACATAGGGGAGGGGTCTACTTGAAAAGAGTGTTAAGTGTTCCACAAAGTTCTCCCTTTTATGATTTCTTGATCTCATTAGTTTTCTAAGGTGTTAACTTGCTTTGAGTTTGTGTGAAGAGTTAAATGTTCCACTTTTTGGACTCACTTCACATTTATTTGGAAAGTTAAATATTCCACTTTTAGTGCTTTAAATACTTTTGATAGTGGATTGCTTAGAGTTAATTGGATTTTGGATTGTTCTAACCTTGTTGGGCTAATAAGTTGTGCTTGTAGGTGCTCTCATTGCTTGAAATATTTTGCCAAAAGAATGCATGTCAAAGCTTCAAATGCACAAGGGCTACTAATGGTTTTTGTAGGGCTGCCCAAAGCATAAAAACCCAATCAAATGCTTGTTTAATTGCTTTCTTTATTGAGTGCAGCATATGCTAGTTGTTTCATTTCATAGGCACTTAATATCTTGTTGTAGGAATTCTTGGGTGGTAGGAGAAGTATGCTCTTCACCCTTGTGGTGAACTAGAAAATCTTGACCCATCTTTGGATTTTGAAAGCAAGAGGGTAATTGAACCTTTTCTCGGTGTGTTTGGGAGAAAGCTTTGAGATAAGGAGAGTATGCTCTTCACCCTTGTGGTGAGACAAAATCCTTGAATCTCATAAGTTGATCCAATTTTTTTTTAGATTGTTAGAATCCTTTAGCAGGCCTACTCTTGAGAAATCAAGAGGAATGACCCAAGTGGGGACAAGCTTATTGCCGGCTATTTTGACCCACTATAAACTCAAGGCTATCAAAGACATAAAACCTTGGTAGACATAGTGCTTGTCTTCGCTTGATGTGAGTACTTGTGTGGTTGTGACCATGAGGAAAATGTTGATCAAGTATTCTTAAGGTACTCTTGAGGCTACGAGGTCCCAGTCCTTTATGAGGAGCAAGAGGGGTACTACAAATGGAAGCCCTTACTAAGAACCATAGATAGAGGCCACCCTATTTTTCTGCTTAGCTTCTTCGTGCAAGGATTGATCCAAGTGGAATAACCCAGATCACCCAAAGATTACTCACAATATGTGCTCCTTTTGTTGTGTCTTTGGCACTTCCATGACAAAGCCAATATCTATTATGGGCAACCACTTTGTGTGAGGCAAGGGAGCATCAAGTGTGGGCCAAGTTGTTAATTATTGAGCCTTGACTTTCTAGGATAAATATTTCTTGAAGTGTCTTTGATTGTGTAATACCAGTATTAACATTCTTGAACATTCAAACAATCAGTAGTATTCATACGGTGTTTTTCTATTTTGATATCACAAGTGTTTGTCTTGGCAAGGTTGCGTTTACCCTTGTTTCAAGTGCTTGAAGACATGTTTGATCCTATATTGTTTGCAAACCTATCAATTTACTATTGTCACTATGATTGGAATCGAAAAATCAACCCTCAAACTGAAAATATTGATCAAACAGGCCTTAAAACTAAGATTTTGACATTCACTGGTCAGAGAGTCGTACGACACTGAAACACTATTGCACCCTATTCTGAGAATTGTCATGCGACAGTTCATTCTTGCACAACTGTCAACTCACTTGCCTAGAAAGTGGTGCACTATTAGCCTGGAAAGTGTCACCCTGTATTGCACAAATTTTTGCCTAGTCTTAAAGTGTCACCTGGTTAGCCTAGAAAGTGTTGCCTGAGAATTTTCTATTGTATACCTGGTTTCAATCATTTCATAGTTTCTTTTAGTTGGCTAGGTCTTTAGGAAGGTAACTTATCTTATCATTGGAAGCCTTTCTTTACTCTGAATTTCTATTTTTTTAGTCCTCTAGGGGAAGTTTCATTCAATTTACAAAGTCACCTTGGGAAGAATTGTCAAGTTAGAAGATTATTCCTGTTGAGAAAGTATATCTCTAGAGTTTTTAGTAACATTCTTAGAGAATTCTAGTACTCTTTTTGTCCAAATCATTTCCACTCAAATTCAATTTCAATTACACAATTTGGCTAAGTCCATCCTCCTGGTTCAAATGTGCAAGGATATTGATCCTTTGATTTTAGCACCTCTTTGACAGTGTTGGTAACGCCATTTGCAATTTCTATCTTTCCATCTCTTTTTGGACATTAGAGAACTAAAATTATCTTAGTTTGGTGTTGACATTTTGAGAGGTCACCTTATCATCAAGACTCATTTTCTTTCATGTCAGTTACAACAAGGTACCAAGTGAATCAAGGAAAATGACCCCCAATTGTCTTTAATCAATTACCCTTAGTTAAGACTCGTCAACAGTGAAAGGGAAAATAACCCATTTTTTATTGATCCCCAAAGAGTAATCCCAATGAATTGAGTTCCTCTTTAGTACCTTTTTCATCAAATATGGACATGAGTTATACCTTCACTAGACAACAAAGAGAAGCAATGAATCAAACTCTTAATGACATGTTCCAATGACATAGAGGTGATGCGATGTCTGCTGGGTCTTCTTTTGATAGTCCACCTAGATCACCTCCTATCGACACAAGGTATCTAGATGCTCATCAACAAGCTGAAAGACATCATAGACAAGCTCACTCAGATACACGGTCACAACATGAAGACCTAAAAAATGAATCTGGTGATGCTCATATCAATGCAGCTAATGTATCTAGACATTCAAGACAACCTTCTCCACTTAGAGACACCTCACGATACACAAGTGATAGGTTGAAGTGCATTGAGAGGGAGAAACAAGATTTCTTAAATGAACAAGCTACTAAGAAAGAAAGGTTCAAACAATTGGAGGATGAGGAATGAGCTTTGCTAGACATAAGGAGAAGAGCTGCACAAGAAGAACAAGATAGGCTCCTAGCACAACAACTCCATAATCAATTCAATAATAGGGGTACCAATAGTGGAACCAACTCTCCACCATCTACTCCCTCACCAAGTCCAAGAAGAAGGTCAAGGACCCTATCAAGATCACCTAGTCCTAGAGGAAGAAGGACTTCTTGATATAACCATCGTAGGATACAATCACCTCCTAGATACTCAAGACAACCCTCCCAACGAGCTCATCATGGCTCTCAACATGGAGGAAGTAATGCCAACTTTGACACTATTGATTTCATGACAATGCAACAAGAACCATCCTTCCAACAATATGTGGAGAAGTATGTGGACCAAAATAAGGATGAGTTCTTAGAAAGTCTAATCAATAAGGGTGCTAAAGTCCCATACAACTTTGATGTGGACCAAAAGATTAAGAAGCAAAACCCTTCAACTAATGAGTTGATTAAGCAAATGAAAAAGACAATGGAGAAAATGATGGCTCCTAAGAGTTCCTTCAACTTGGATTCTATATGTCCTAATCCCATTGACAAAAGTGTGGTTATGATAGATTTTCCTAGAAAGGTTGAAATCCCCACATATGACAAATATGATGGTAGTGGTGACCCCCATGACCATGTATGATAGTTCTATATCATGATCTTTGAATTTCATCATGAGGACTCCTACCTTATGAGATTATTCCCAAGGAGCCTTAAAGGCCAAGCTATGGAGTGGTTTACTAACATTACCCCTCCTGTTAAAACATTCAAAGAACTTGTCCAAAGATTTTTGCAACATTTTGCATATAATTTATCAAGGTCAGTCACCATGCTTGATTTGTGTAAATTAAAACAAAATCAAGGGGAACCCTTTGTAACATTTTTACAAAGGTGGAGATGCTTATGCTCCAAATATTCTAGGACCATCCCTAAGGAAGAAAGGATTGATATAATTGTGAGCAATCTAGTGCTAGAATTAAGATATGAAGTTAGAAAAATGGTCTTTAATTATTTTGACACTATGGTAGAAACTGCATGTCGCATCAAGGATGTTTTAAAAGAACAAGGTATTTTGGCCAAACAAAGTAACAACAACAATGGCAAAAACAATAACAACAACAATAAGGACAAAAAGAACTCATATTGGAACAAAAATAAGCACGTAGTCAATGATGGAGTTGTTGACTCTCCACAACCTAAGGAATAAGGAGTTCTTAATCTATCTAATGTAGTTCAAGCTATGAAGTTGCAGACATCCTTAGGCCAACGAGAGCACAAGCCCAAGTATCAAAATAAACCTAAGTCAGGAAAGAGACAATTCACTAAGCTTGGAGACTCTTATGCAGATATTTTTAAGACCTTGATTGCTCATAATTTGGCACAACCTCAAGATCCTACACAGTTTCACATACCGGATCCTAAACCTTATTCATGGAATGAGAAAGCTTACTGTGTATACCACAATGGGATTGGACATGACATTGAAGGTTTTTTTAAACTCAAACATCTTATTCAAGACCTTATTGAGAGTGGGAAATTACAAGTTGATGGGTTGACCACAAATGCAAACCACAAGGCCTTTAAGGAGCCCTTGCCTAAGTATGAGAAGGGGGAGACCTCTCAAAACAAGAATGGTAAGGCCGCAATCAATTATACCTATATAGCTGTAGAAAATGTCATTAATATGCTTGAGGTTGTGGAAAATGATGTCAACATGATGAGAGGGAATGATCCCTATGACTATGATGTAAGCTCGCCTCCAATATTTGATGAAGGACCCATTGTTGTGCTTAGAGGTCCTCAATCTCAAAGGTCATCTCAACCTCTCAATATTGTTACTAGGGGTCAGTCCCAAGGTCCTATTATCATTAGAGGTCCTAACTCTAGCAAATCCAAGAAACCAGTGTCCAAAAATGTTCCTCCCAAGTTTGTAGTTGGTCCCGATATTAGTTACAACCTTGTTGATTAGTTACAGTGAACGCCAGGACAGATTTCTATTTTTGAGCTCTTAGAATTGTCTCCTAGACATAAGCGTGTCCTTAAGGATGCTTTGCATGTAGCAAATGTCCCTAATAATATAGATGTCGACCAATTCTAGAACATGGTTAACCACCTTGCTAGCCCACATTACCTTACATTTTCTGAAGAAGATGATAAAGCTTTGAGCCATCCGCACAATCTTTCCCTTCACATTGAGGTCATGATCCATAAAACCCATGTTAGGCATGTGTTGATAGATGGGGGTGCTGGGCTCAATATTTGTTCTTTAAGTCTTTTGAAAAACTTGGGTTACTCAAAGCATGCCATTGATACCAGGAAGAAAATTACTATCAAAGCTGATGATGAGGCTAAGAGAAGTTCTAAGGGGTTAGCTATTCTTTCGGTCAGAATTGGTCCTGTTGAAAAGGACATTTTGTTTCAAATCATTGATGTTGGTCCTCTAGCATACAACATCCTACTATGTAGACCATGGATTCACAACATGCAAGTAGTACTATCTACCTATCACCAATGTGTCAAGTTTCCATACAATGGCATAGAAGTCTGCATACCAGGTGATAGTACCTTATCTATTAATGCCATTTCAGCATGGGCCCATGTTCCCTTAAATAGAAAAGCGGACAATTTTGGGGTATCTCTTGAACAATGTAAGGATAAATTCAAGTCCATAGACCTTGGTATGGGAGGGTATCAAATTAACTCCTTTACAAAATTGTCAATTTCACCTAGGTCCTATAGTAAACTATCACAAGAGATGTGTCCCTCATCTTTAGCCATGACTCTGTTCAATAATTTTGTAGAGTCTTCAATACCTATTTAGCATGAGAAAGAAGAGGTGGTTGTCAAAGATTGGATATACAAAGAAGAAAAGTACCTACATAATGAAAAAATTTCTCCATCTCCTAAGACTTATGGGAGAGGATACATGTTGGTCACCAACATGGGCTTCCCAGGCCATGGCCCTCTCAGTCATAGGTTAGATGCCAAGGCTGAACCACTCAACCATGCTCTTTTTGGTCGTAGGACTAAGTCAACAGTTGGCCTAGGGTTTGATAATGGAAAGAACAAAAGTGTTCCTATCCTAGCTACAACGAATAGTGATAGTGACTCAAATTATACACCTAATCTCCAAAACCAACAAGACATGACTGATGATTAGGTGCCTGCCACCAATCTCCTTTGGGGGGATTTAGATGATTCAGTAGCTGAAAATATAGACAGTAGAGAAGGTGATACCCTTCACCATCTCAAACCTTCTACATCAAGGCATCCTAGGCCTTATTGGTGTAAACATCCTAGTAGGGATTCAGAAATAGATTCCCATGAGTTTGAATGGGACTCTCTTTCAAATGGAATAGTTGATTTAGACATGGATGTTGTCCACACCTATAGTACTCAACCTGATGCAACCAATGAACCTAGTGTAGGACTAGAGGATTGGACTCCTCGAATTGCCTTAGTGGATGATGCTTTGTTTGGTAGGATGAGTCCTAATTCAGGTATCTTAGAGGGAGACTTGACAGATCCTAACTATGCAATCACCAGGGATACTACCTTTCATATCAATAATGTTGAACTAGTCATTGACCTACCCCTTGTCAGCCATCATTTGATTCATTGGTCACAACTTTGTCAAGAGCCTCAACTCCTCACTTTTCATAATGAATACGAGATAGCCTACTATTTGAATGGTCTTGAACCTGTAGTCTCTTCCACCAGTGAACCTACAACAAGTATGATGGAGCCAAATATTAAGTACCTCAGTCACAAAATAAAAGAAAAGAAAAAAAAGAGAAATGGGTCTCATGGTGAAAACCACTATGTGGCGGTGTCAGAACCCAAAAAATTAAAAAGAAAGGACGTATCCGAAGGTGAAAACCTCTTTGAGGCACCTAAAATGGGGTACTTAATAACCTGCCAAGTTATTTCCAAGATAGGTCATCAGTTCTTATTGAGCCTACACAACTAGTAAATTTGAATACAGAAGAGGCTCCATAGGTGATTCATCTAGCTCAGTCTTTGTCAGTGCAAGAAAAAGAGGCATACATAAAGTTCTTACAAAAGGAGAAAATCAATTTTTCTTGGACATATTCAGACATGCCAGGGCTTGACACTAATCTTATTATGCATCACTTATCTATAGCTCCAAGAATTAAACTAGTAAAATAGAAGTTGAGGAAAATGCATCCTCACATAGCTCTCCTTGTTAAGGCTGAATTAGAAAAGCTCTTAGGAGCAAGATTTATTAGAGTTATCGACTATGTCGAGTGGATCTCAAATATTGTTCCAGTTTCAAAGCATGATGGGTCCATTCATGTATGCACAGACTTCAGAGATCTTAACAAAGCTTGCCCAAAGGATGACTTTCCACTCCCTAACATAAACATGATAGGGGATATGACTATGGGCTATGAGATATACTCTTTAATGGATGGTTTTTCTAGTTATAACCAAATAAAAATAGCTCCTGAGGATCAAAAAAAGATAGCCTTCACATGTGCATGGGGAGCCTATTGTTGGAACGTCATGCCATTTGGATTAAAAAATGTAGGAGACACATACCAAAGAGCCATGACCACAATATTTCATGATATGATGCATCAAAAACATGGAGGATTATGTGGATGACACCTTGGCCAAGTCTAAGCAAAGGGGTACACACCTACAAGATTTGGAAGTAATTCTAGATCAAATGGAGTAGTTTTAGTTAAGATTGAATCTAAAAAAGTGTACATTTGGGGTTACCTCAGGTAAACTTCTAGGATTTATAATTTTAGCCAAAGGAATAGAGGTGGATCCCGAAAAGGTTCAAGCCATATTAGATATGCCACCTCCTAAGAACATTAGTCAAATAAGAAGTCTTCAAGGATGACTCCAATCCATACGGAGGTTTATTTCACAGCTTGCAGATAGAGCACAACCATTCAACAAGACATTGCATAAGGGAGCCACATGTGCTTGGAATAAGGATTGCCAAAAGAGCCTAGATCAAATAAAACAATACTTGGCTAATCCTCCAATTTTAATGCCTCCTATCCTAGGAAAACCATTGATTTTGTACATCTCAGTGATAGAATCTTCCTTGGGGGAATTTTTGGCTCAACTCAATGATACAGGGAAGGAAAGAGCCATCTACTACATCAGCCAAATGCTTGTTTCCTATGAGGTCAATTATACTAGTATTGAGAAGTCTTGCCTTGTGGTGGTGTTTGCTTCCCAAAGTTGCGTCACTACATGCTTGCACATACAATACACCTCATAGCCAAAATTGATCCTCTAAAATACTTGCTTGGTAAGGCCGCCCTCATGGGTAGACTTGCTAAATGGATGATGATTCTTTGAGAATTTGACATAGATTATGTTGAGCGTAAGGCTATAAAAGGACAAGCCATTGCAGACCAATTGGATAATTTTCCAATCCAAGACAAAGCACCAATGAAAGTTGAGTTTCTAGATGAGCACATAATGTACATAACTACAAGAACATGGAAGATGTTCTTTGATGGTTCAAATATGCAAAATGGATCAGGAGCTAGAGTGTTGTTTGTTTCCCCTCATGGGTGTACTATTCCCAAGTCCTATAAATTATTTTTCCCATGCACAAACAACATTGCTGAATATGAGGCCTTAACAAATGCATTGAAAATGGCCATAGAATGGGGAATTACATAGTTACATGTCTTTGGGGATTCACAATTGATAATCAACCAAGTTAATGAAGAATACCAAACTAAGGATGATAAGCTAATACCTTATAAGAAGATGGTTGATTCATTGCAACATTACTTCACATTTGTGACATTTCAATAGATCCCTAGAAAAGAAAACAAGGTTGTAGATGCTATGGCTACATTAGCTTCACTTCTTCAGTTGGAACAACATGAATCAAGATTTGAATTCCTGGTGGAAGAGCTATATCATCCCATCTTTGACTCCTCTGAAAGCCATGTCATTTGTACCTTGGTCACCCACAAGTCTTCTCGTTATGGTGCTATCTATCATACCTTCATGATGGCATCATTTCCAAATCATTTAATTAATATAAATGAAGAAACCATGTCTATAATGCCTCTCACCATACCCTTATCTCTGGTGATCTGTATAGGAGGGGTTTAGACGGGACACTTCTTAGGTGCTTGGAAAAGGATGAGTCTGACCGAGCATTAGTTGACATCCATGAGGGAATTTGTGGAGGACATTCCAATGGTCTTGCCATGGCCCGAAGGTTGCTTAGGGTGGGGTACTATTGGCCCATAATGCAGATGGATGCTATAGCTTTTTCCAAGTCTTGTGAAAAGTGTCGGAAACATGGAAACCTGATTCATGCTCCAGGTAGGGAGCTTATTCCTTCTATTTCTCATTGGCCATTTCAGCATTGGGCCTTTGACCTTGTTGGGAAAATTCATCCCAACTCTTTAGGTGGACATAAATTCATAATTACTGCTACTGACTACTTTACCAAATGGGTAGAAGCCATTCCACTCTCTATTGCTTCAGGAAAGACAATTTTTGTGTTCATATTGAATCACATCATTTGTCAATTTGGGATACCTTCTGAGATAATCACTGACAATGGAGGTCAATTCAAAAACAAGGACCTTACACACCTCTACAAGAAATTCAAGATAAAACAACATTGGTCCTCCATTTACTTCCCACAAGGAAATGGACAAGCAAAGGCCTCTAATAAAACCATTCTTAAGATTCTCCATAGAACAGTTCACAAGAATGGTAGAGATCGGCACTTATAGATCAATCCAACCTTATGGGTTTACAAAACAAGTATTCATACTCCCATAGGGGCTACTCCTTTTGCTCTCACTTATGGTGTTGAAGTAGTATTACCTTTAGAAGTAGAGATTCCCTCACTTAGAGTCTCTCTCAAAGGTTTGATTATAGATGAAGATTATCATGCCATGAGATTGCAAGAATTGGACCTTCTTGATGAGAAATGAAGAGCATCTTTTGATCACATGAGAGTCTACCAAAAGTGTATGTCCAAAGCATTCAACAAGAAGGTTTTCCTTAGAGAATTTCAAGTAGGAGATCTTGTCCTGCGTGAGAATCCTAAGAACCAACAACATCGAGAACAAAAGAGAAAATTTGAACCTAATTGGCTTGGACCATACATTATTACTACTGCTTTTGGGATAGGTGCTTACTTGCTATCTGATGAACAGGGGGAACAACTCCCTGATCCTATTAATGTTTTTCACCTCAAGAAGTTCTATCCATGATGCCTATTTTGTCTAGGGGAATCCTTTGTACATATTTATTGATCTTGAAAAAATATCAAAAAAATTCATATATGATGCTGAAAAAATCCTAAAAAGCATATAAAGTCCTGAAAAATACAAAAAATTCAAAAAATTCAAAAAAATAGAAAAAGTTCCTTGGTGAAAACCTAGAAACAGGTGCTACTTGAGGCCTTTTGCACTCCTGTCTTTTAGCATGCATCCTCGATAGTTAGCCATTTTCCATCATGCCTTGGCCTTATTTGACTTGGTCTGGAATTGGTCTTTGTCTTTGTCTAGGGGGCATACCTGTTAGCATAGGTCCTTTAGATGCATTTGTCTCTTGGGGGCATTTCACAAACAAGTGTTTTTCAACACCACCCCAACAGTGTTTCTCAACACTATCCTTGCGTTGAGTGTTTCTCAACACTTATCAAATGTCTTAACCCATAGTATAGTATGATGTGATGTTCCTCACTAAGCAAATATGATACTCAAAGTTTGACTCTATGACCGACACACACACACTTAAACACTCAACTCGTTGAGACTTGTTTGACTTTATTTATTTTGTGTGTTGTCTATGATGATTTCTTTGATAAGTGGTCTCTCCCTAAGAAGTTTTCGATGATGCATAGCTAGAAGACTGAGGGTATGAGAATACTATATAGATGACCAATGTTGTGTTATCTTGAATTTGGCACATAGATCATCTAAGTCTCTATTCTTGATTTGACCACCATTATCTGTGACTATTGAATGTGGGATACCATACCGACATATGATGTAGTTGAGGATAAACATAGAGATTTTCTTGCTGATTTCTTGAGTCAAAGGGATTGCTTCCACCCATTTTGTGAAATAATCTGTAGCTGTAATGATATGGGTAGTCCATTACAAGAATGAGGATGTATGGCTCCTATAAGATCAAATGCCCATTGTTGAAAAGGCCATTATGTAGTAAAGGGAATTAGATCTCTCCCTAGGGCATGAATTAAGTTACCATGTACTTGACACTTTTGACAATTCTTAGCAAACTTGATTGCATCTTTTTCCATTTCAGGCCAATAGTACCTAGCCCTAATAAGTTTTTGAGCTAGTGTTAAACCATTGGAATGTGAGCCACATATACCCTTGTGGACTTCCTCTAATTCACCTTGAGACTCTTCTCATTCTAAACATCTAAGGAGTGTACCATCTAGACCTTATTTGTACATATCATTACCAATGATGACATACCAGGTGTATGCACCCTAAAATGGTCACCTAGACTTTGGGCCCCCATTTAGCAATTTATCAAATCCCTGAATCAATATTTTCAATTATATCAATTTCCTTGATCAAATCCTATTTTATCATTTTTTATTATGTGCCTTGGGCTAACCATTTTATCCTAAGTCTTTATTTATTTAAAAGAAATATTTCCTCCCCTTTTAATAAATAAAAAGCCCCCCTTTTCCTCTTATCCTAAGTTGCACAAATAAAGCATTATTCATATTTTATAAAAAGAAGAAAAGAACTTTTTGTCCAATATGGACACAAAAGTCAACCCTTATTTTCTCATTGGAGGATATTTGTGCACGTGGATTGCTCCTCTTGGATGCTCCACCGTCGATTAAATCTTTTGCCTCTTAATATCCATGGTCCATTCCTTTTCATTTCCTATAAAAGGAGAGCTCTCTTCCTCATTTGGATAGATATATCATTCAAGTTTTATGCTAATGTTATGCTACAGGTTTTCTAGGTCATTTGGAGCTCTTTGAAGACATCCTTGCATCCAAGCTTTGAAGACATTGTTGTTGCATTTCATTGAGTTTTCTTTCATAGTTTCATAATCATGGCATTCTTAGTATAGATTTCCTTTATGCAATAGATTAGTCTCACATAGCCTAATTAGGAAGGTTGTAATCTTTGTACTTTCCTTTCATAGCATAATTTGTACTTTCATTTTCACAAAATAATTTGCATACTCATATAGGTTGCATTGCATTGCATTTTATTTGATTCTTTTGGGATATTGGCATTCTTTCCCTTGTCTTCATTTGAATCTCTCATTGTGTGGTTGACTAGCAAGGTCATGAGTTTATGGCTCTAGCTGAGAGCAATTTTACAATCTTGCAACTCCATACATAGAGAGCTATGGATCAATTTTTGAGACCTCATTCTTGAGTGTTCTTGATTGTAAGGATTCATAGAAGTGCACTATTTTGTGCGTACACCAGGATGCATTGCGGATAAGGTATCATTTCTCATGGTGGTTGAAAGTATCAAGAATGGTTTGGTCTTGGAGATAGTAGAAAAGGTTTTTGTATCTGGATGAATCATGACCAACAATGGTGCAGATCATGCAGGTTTTGGGGGAATCATATGTAGGATAAGATAGTGCTTCCACCAGGGACTCATAGTGTAGCTCATGTTCGGGTTGTTGTAATAAAGTAGATAGCATTGCCATAGCATCAACATCTTTGTTCTCCAATCTAGGAATTTTCTCAAATGTGATGAATATGAAATATTTCTTAAGGTCATCGACAATTCTCTTGTATGGAACTAGCTTTTCATCTTTCATTTGATACACATTATTGACTTAGTGTATTACAAGTTGTGAGTCTCCATGAATGTGTAGCTCTTTTACCCTCTATTCAATTACTATCTTCATGCCATTAAGAAGGGCTTCATATTTAGAAATATTGTTTGTGCAAGGAAACTTTATTTTGAATGCTTTAGGGATTGAGTATCCTTGAGGTGTGATGAACAATATGCCTGCTCCAGATCCATTCTATGTATAGGATCCATCAAAGAATAACTTCCATGCTCTATAAGAAAGATTCACAGTAGAGGAATCTGGGAATTCCATTTGCATTGGTGTATCATCAAACAATGGTGCTTTAGCTATTTGATCTACAATTACTTTTCCTTTGATAGCTTTTCTTTCAACATATTCAATGTCGAACTCACTTAACAACATCACCCATTTAGCTAATCTACCTATGAGGGCAGCTTTACTCAATAAGTATTTCAATGGATCTATCTTAGCTATCAATTGCACTGTATGAGCTAACATGTAGTGTCTTAGTTTTTGTGATGCAAAGATCATAGCTAGACACACCTTTTCTATCATGGAATAGTTCTTCTCATAAGCTACCAATGTTCTGCTTATGTAGTAGATAGCTCTCTCTTTCTTGTCCTCATCATGTTGTGCTAGCAATGCCCCCAATGATGTATCTATGGCAAAGACATATAAGATCGATAGCTTCCCTTGAATAGGAGGCATCAAAATAGGAGGATTTGATAGATATTTCTTGATATGATTAAAGTTCTTTTCACATTCCTCATTCCATGAAAAAGTTACACCTTTATGTAATGTTTTTTTGTAAAAGGTTGCGGTATGTCTACAAGCTGAGATATGAAGCATCTAATAGATTATACTCTCCCTTGTAATGTACTCATTTGACTGATGTTCTTGGGAGGTTTCATTTCCATGATAGCTTTGACCTTTTCCAGATCTACTTCAATTCCTTTCTTTGAAACAATGTAACCTAAGAGCTTTCTAGAAGTGATGCCAAAAGCACACTTTTTAGGATTTAGTCTGAGACTAAAATTCTCCATTCAATCTAGTATTTTTCTCAAATCATTTAGATGTTTAGATCTTATCATAGATTTTTCCAAAGTATCATCAACATAATCTTCCATAGTTTGATGCATCATGTCATAGAAAATAGACATCATAGCTCTTTGATATGTAGCACCTACATTTTTCAAGCCAAATGGCATGACGTTCCAATAGAAGGTACCCCATGCACATGTGAAATCCATTTTCTCTTGATCCTCTGGAGAAATTTTTATTTGGTTGTATCCATAAAAACCATCCATTAAATAATACATCTCAAAGCCCACAGTCATGTCCACTATCATATCGATATTTGGTAATGGAAAATCATCCTTGGGGCATGCTTTGTTTAAATCTCTAAAATCTGTGCATACTCTTATAGATTTGTCTAGTTTTGATACTGGAACAATGTTAGAGATCCATTTAGCATAATCAATAACTTGGATAAATCTGGCTTTCAATAGTTTTCTAATTTAGTTTTGACCAAGAGTGCAACATGTGGATGCATCTTTCTCAATTTTTGCTTAATAGGTTTGACTCCTGGAGCTATAGATAAATGGTGCATTATAAGATCAAGATCCAATCTTGGCATATTTGAATACTTCCATGTGAAGTTGATTTTATTTTCTATTAGGAATGTAGTAAATGTTTTCTTTTCTTCTTCTGATAAGGATTGTGCTACATGGATCAACTGTGGTTCTTCTTTGTTCCCAAGTTGATAAATTGAGTGGGCTCAATCAGTACTAGAGATCTATTCTATAAATGACTAGGAAGGACATCAAATATATCATCCTTAGGCACCTCTGAGAGTTTTTCACCTTTGGATACATCTTTTATTTTTACTTTTGTAGGTTCTGAGACTGCCACAAAGTGGTTTTCACCCTAAGAATGCTTTTTCTTTTTCTTTTTATTCTTATTCTTTTGACTAAGATACTTGATATCTAACTCTATCATGCTAATGCTCAATTCATTGATGGAAGTCATCATAGGCTCAACTCCATTGAGGTAACAAGCAAGGGCATAGGCATTTTGAAAGGTATAGATACCTTGGCTCAGATTCGTGGAGGTTTGGTTAAGAAGTTCGGGATGTTGGATAGTCAAAGTGGGGAAAGATTGAGAAATGGTATTTATGGATATGGCGTTGTCATAATTGGTCCTAACCTGACTCTTGAGTTCAAAGGTGATATTACAACTCAAAATTTTCAATTCATGAATAGGTTCAACATCATTATGGGATTCCATTTCAGCCATAGGTCGATTAGAATCATTAAGCTCATCATTTCACTCTAGACTCACATTGGGTTTAGGGGCACATTGGTGAATAACATTAATATGCTTTTCTATGATAAGATCATCTTCCTCTAGAATGACTCTCCATTAATAGTCATTTGATTCCTCATCTATGCCTCTAGGAAATCTAAGAATATGTGTGAAATCAGGATGGATTCCCCAAGAAGGGTTTCCTTCTGAGTCCGATTTGAATTCATACTCATGAGAGTCTATCTTAGAATCACTATGTTGTTCCAATTGTTCAACTATTTGGATAGTTTCAATTGATCCCTCTTGTTTGATTTTAGTAGTAGGCTCTTGTGTTTCTACTACATTGATATTCTCCTTAGGTTTCTCTTCATCTTTAAGGAGGTCTAGTATTTCTTTAGGCAAACGCTCATAGGGAATGACCTCATCAGTGGTGTCTAAATCATCATTGTCAGATTTTTGTGTTTCTTCCTTTAGTTGAATTGTTGTTGATGGTTCAATTTGTTCTAAGACATGTGGAGAGTTTTTTCTAAGATAGAAAGGCTTCTTCTGATATCCTAGACCTATTGTATTCTTGTTCTTCTGGCCACGGTGGTTAAGAGGTGATAGAAGACCTTTACCTTATAGTCCTAGAGGTCCTTTTCCAGTGTATTCCATTTTTGTGATCAATTTGTCTCCTGGTCCATATGACTTCTAAGGAATTTTGCATGAAGTGGAGTCACATTTCTGGGCTGATTGGGATTGAGACTCATCCTTGTATAATCATGCAAGCATGGCTTCTTCTTCCTCAAAATCTTGTTTAGATACTTTCTCTATGACAAAGCTTCCATTGAATATGACCTGGGACTCTTTAGCATTGGGTTTCACTTTGTCTAAAGGTTGTCCATAAGATTTTGGGGACAATGGGAGAGAGGTGAGAGATAAAATTGGTTCCATTGTGTATTCTCCCATACCCTTTTCTTTGATTTTGACCTCTTGTACAATGTCTACCATCTTGGATGTAGATGCAACATCTATTTTCTTAGTGGAAGATTCTCTATTATTCAAAACAAGTTTGCCAGTGCTTTCTTTCAATGCATTTCAAGTTGTAGATATGTCAGCAGGAATTGTTACCTCTACTCCTTCATAAGGAAATTTCACACATTGATGGTATGTGGAAGGAATAGCTCACATTTCATGTATCCAGGGTCTCCCTAGAAGATTGTTGTAAGCCAAAGTTATATCAAGAACTTGACATGTGATATCTCTAATAACTAGACCTGTTCTAATAGGTAAGACAATTGTTCCTTTAGAAGGTCTCTCTTTTTCATCATAAGCTTTGATAGTTATCTTCTTCTTAGGATCAATGGTTGCTTTTGATAATCCTGGTTATATGACCAAGTTGTAAGAACAAATGTTTAGACTAGTGCCTCCATCTATCAACATGCGTTTGACTCGATAGTTTTGGATCAAGACCTCAATGTGCAAGGGTTGGTTGTGTGGATGATTCGGGGAGTTATCATCTTCCTCTGAAAAGGAGATATATTGGGGACATGTCATATGACCATCCATAGTCTGGAATCTATCTAAATCAAGGTTTTCATGAACATTGGATCTGAGAAAAGCTTTGTCTAGGATGGCTCTATGAGCTGGAGATATCCGAAGCAACTCAAACATGGAGATTTTTGCATTAGTATGCTGGAGTTTTTGGACAATATTGTATGATGTTGGTCTTGTGTCTTTATAATTTGATGATTTAGAGTAGCCCTCTATTTAGAAGTAGATGAAAGATTAAAAGGCATCTTAGGGACATTGGATGAATCTGAGATTTTTCCTTGTAGATGTTCCTGAGCTTGTGATCAAGTAACTGCATTTGCTAATTGATTATCTCTATCTTTTCACACAATGGTGATGACATTGCAATGTTCACATAAGAAAGGTTCCACCATGTTTATGATAGCATTGTTTCCAGAGTAAGCATAATTGACTTTAACACCTATGTTATGCTGAGAAGATGAATCTCCTTGACCATGTTTCGAAAATAGTTTCATGAATGTCGTATGATCATTATTGCTTTTATGATTGTCAATTACAATTTCTCCACTATCAATTTTGTCTTGTATGAGATGCTTCAAGCATGTGCAGTTATTTGTTTTATGACCCTTGTTGCAATGGAAGTCATAGAAATTGGTCTCTTTCCACCATTTTGGTTTAGGTTTAGGATCCAATGGTCGGATCTCAAGCAATCTGATGATTTTTTTGGCTAACAGAGTTTTTATGGTGGACTCTAAGGATTCTCCAAGAGGAGTAAACTTGCATTTAGGATCTATAGCCCAAGGTTTGTAGTCAAATGGCTTCTTGTTTAATTCTATTACCTTTACCTCTGAGGCTTTGATGGCTTAAGTACCAACAGTAAGATTGAAAGCGGATGCCTTAGATGGGCTATGGACATTGTCAAAAATGCCATCCATGACAATACCTTTATTCTTGTTCCAATTTTTGTTCTTGTCTTTGGAACTAAATCCAAATTCATACTTCTCTTTTTGGAGTGATATGTCTCTTTTTTTCATAAGGACATTCTCAATTTTGATTGCATTATCAACCATCTTATCAAAGGATGTGTGATCTTGCATTTGTAAAGGATAGTTGATTTATGGAACAAGATTGTTGATGAAAAGTTCTAGCTTCTATGTTTCTAGAATGGGTCTAGCATATAGAGAAAACTTCTTCCTCCATCATTTGAGGAAAGTCAGGAATGGTACTCCTGGGTATTATTTTAGATTACAAATGTCAATCATGGTGACCAGATGTTTGATGTTGTAGGAGTATTGTTGATAGAATAGCTTGATTAACTCCTCAAAAGTTTTGATTGTTGGAGGCATGTTTCAGAACCAATGAATGGTTGCTCCTCCTAGAGATTGAGGGAAGAGATGCATTAAGTAGGTTGGTTCATACATGAAATCCATGGATTGATTATAGAATTCTTTGACATGGTCTTGGGAATTAGAGTTTCTATCGTATTTTTCATACTTAGGTATTTCCACTCTCTTTGGTAATGGTGGCATGTACAAGTCTTTATCGAATGGAAAAGGACATAGAGCCTCCATGGAGAACTCTCTAGGTTCCTTCTTTTTTTCAAGTTTGTTGAGCTTGACTTGCATGGCATGCATATGTTTCATCATAGTCGTGATAGGATTTTCTTCCTCTTGAGTAACGATATCTTTGACATTAAAGTGTGGAGGAAGTTTAGCTCCTTGTTGAGCTAACTCTAGAAAGTATGCCTCTTTCTCTTCACGCAAGAAATGCCTCATCATTTTCTTGAAGTTATCATCATTTTGATATTGGGCAATTTTGGAAGGTGTGGTTTCTTGATCTACACCATATTGAGATTGGTGTCCTTGGGAGCCTTGGTTTTCTCCTCCTTGATACATAGTATTTTTGTGAGGACTGTTTGGAATTGATTTAGGTGGGGTCGGTTGATGACATGCGTGAATCGATGCAGGAGGAGTGATGTAACCACCTTTCAAGAAAAGATTGCTAAGAGCATCTTATCCAAAGAGATTTGTGTCGTAGGGTTGATGAAATGTCTAAGCAATCATAGAAGATGCTGCTGAAGAGAATTTGGGTTCTTCTCCTTGTTTTCACTATGATGAAGCTCCAGTTTCCACCATTAACTTTGAGTGAAGAAAAAGAGAAAGATTAAGACAACTAAAGAATGACTTGATTCAAAAAGATCAAATGACACAACCTTTTCAAGATTGGATTGATTGAAGATATATTGGACATAAATGAAGGATATTGTGCCCTAGAGGTATGGGTAGATGCCCAAAAGATGGTGGACATGAGCTCACAACACTTAGCCATTTTTTATGAAGATTGAATTGAAGATGATTGACAAGGTTTTGTCACAAGATGAAAAAGGTTCAAATCGATAAATCAGGAGGCTGGATCAAACTCAAGAGACCAATTTCTAGAAAATAGTTGGATTCTTCTAGTTTCTACTCTATTCCTGACACAATGATTTTTTTTATAGAATCTGGAAGTAGGCTGTAAAAACTAGATTTTTGGCAATTTTGGCAAGTTTCTGGCAATTTTTCAAAATTCTCATACAAGTTTCTCCTGGCTCGTATGAGCCTGGGTAAGCTCTGGCACAACAATTGACAAGACTCATATGACAGTTCACACTAGGGTTTGATTTTCTTGGCTTTTCCTGACAAAACTCATATGACAATATACAAGCTCTTGTACGACAATCTGGGGGTTCTGATATGACTTTTGGCAAAACTCGTACAACTTTATGAGACTGTGGGATGACTTTTGGACTCTAGAAAGGAATTTTGTTTCAAATTTTGTAATTTTTTAGTTTTTAGAATCAGTTTGTTTGCAAAATTTTCTCTATCTAGGTTTGTAGATTCGTGTAATAGTTTGGGATTGTTCATTTCCAAAGGACCAATTAGATAGTAAACACACAGAACAACAAGCGAAGGGAAGCAAGAAATTGTCTCAAAACAATGAACAAGGGAAAAAGAAACCTTGCACATGAACAAGCAATAGTGACTTATTGTGCTAATCCCTAGGAATGCTACTTGTGTATGTTCTCAAAAGTTTTTCCAATAATAGACATAGTCCTAGAAAATGAAAAATTGGCCTTGCTAAGGTGTTTAGTAATGGTCTAACTCTGCAACTTTTGTGATCTCAAGAGGGAGAAATCTAATCTAGGTGCACCAGGGTTTTGACACAGTCTGAGAATTTAATCAATCAAGAGCTACTAGGGAGATTTGACATCCCAATAAGAGACCACACTTGTGGAGATTTCTTCCACAGAGACATTTATATAATGGCTATTGCTACCATAGTGAAAATGGCTATTATCGCTTGAGGTTCTGTCCATGTGGTTGACCCAATAAAGGGAATGTCCACTATGGTTAACCCTCTCTAAAGGTGACTCATGAAAGATACCACATGGGGACTTGGTCCAGATCCAAGGATTTGAGTTTTTGATAAGGGAGTAGAGCATAATCCTCTAGCCTTATCACTTTTAGACAAACACAACAAACAGATCAATCTAACATGCTAAGACTAAAATTATCTCACCAAGGCTTGTGATGTCAACAACAATGTCTACCGAGCTCTCTAAGAGGGACCAAGAGAGAATGTACCGATCAAAGTTGAGGACCAAACCAAGTAAAACATGAGATAATCACAGTAACCTCCCTACCTACAAGGGGATCTATCGTCAAGAAGAGCTTTGCATGCAAAACAAGTGAATGAAGCCCACTCTCTCAAGATCATCTGCAAATAGTGTTCATAGGGCCTATTTACTATGTGTAACAGATATGCAAAAAGAAAATCTATATTCATTTTATAGCCCAAAACTAAAGTCTGTGGTATGAAAGCGGGAAAAGTCACACAAGCTTGACACGTGAGAGTTTGTTTTATGTCCCAAAATGAAGTGTTATCAGATGCAATAGATTACCTAAGTTCCTCGCAATGCGCTTAGTAGATTTTACCTATTTTGCAATTTTTGTTGCATTTTTCCAATCAGAATCAGCAAATACCAATCAGAAATAGAATATCTCAATTGTTAGAGTTAGCTGTTAGTCCAAATCCAAAAATCAAATCTGGAAAACTGCTTGAAAATCTGAAAGGACAATTGAATTATGATGCCAAAAATCATATGACAATTTGTTACCTCTCGTATGACAATCCAGACCTAAAACGACAGTGGGTCTCTACGCACATGACAAAGTAGCATCCAAATGACAATGTGTAACAACTGATATGAGTCTCAAAAATACTGACTATCGTATGATAGTCAGGGGGTCCTGGTACGACTTTATGACAAAACTCATATGAAAAATGTACAAAAAAAAAATTGTTAGAAATGTAATGGAAACCCATTTCAGGGCCCCACAGTGGGCGCCAGAAATGTGTGTGTGAAAATTGTACCTAGCTGTGGACACAACACTTCAGTAAAACATTAGAGGTTAGCAAAATCAAAATCTACAAATAAATGAAACTAAGCTAACCAGGTGATTTACTGCCTTCTAGTAGGTGTGAGTATGGTATTCTCAGATTAGACTGAGATCAGTGACAATGCAACACCTAAATGAAGGATTGAAATTATTGAAAGCAATGAAGATGAAATGCAAATTAATCTATTTTTTTATTTGGATTTTGAATGCAATAAGATGAAAACTATATGAATCTAATCTAGAATTGAATTGAAATGATATGAAAATTTAATTTAACGATGATATGAGTTGATATGAAAAACTATGCAAAGCTATGAAAAACTATGAATGATCTCACAAAGTCACCTATTCGCAAAAGCTTGATTCTTCGTATGCAATTTTGCCAAAGTAATTGTGCAAATTAAAGAGATGTAATTGTGAAGAGCTGAGCCTTGATTTTATAGAAATCCAGGGCTTGAGGATGCATTGAGAAAAGCCATAAATCACTCTTGATAAACTCAAGTTGTTTTTTTAGTTAACAAGAAATCATAATTAATTAACTCACAAAATCATGCAAAATCATTAAAAAATAGCTTTTTGACTCAAATCAGAAGTTTAGATCAGCTTTGAACTCAAAATAGATGTTGAGTTTCAAAAAGATAACAACTTGAATTAATTTTTTGATTTTAAGTTCAACTGCTCCTTCAAATGTGCATAGATAATTATGAATTAATTAAATAAATAAAGTGTTTTATCTTCAACTTAACTGATTTTTTAATTAAAATAATTGATTTATGGGTTAATCAATTATTAAATCAAAATAAAAACTATATCATTAAATATTGACAATTGACATTAATTAATTAAATAAGAATTTAATCAATTAGTCATAAGATTTTTTATTTATTGTCAAAATTAAATAATATAATTTAGAAATAAATGTAATTAAATCTAATTAAATAATTAAGTCGTAGAATTAAACTTAATTAATTAAATATTCAGAATATTCAATTAATCAAATTTTAGGATAAATAATGACATTTTTCCCCAAATAATATTTAATTAAAGATAATTAGGATAAATTAGGAATATTCAAGGAATATTCTTTGATGCAGAATTAAGATAATCAATTAGGTTTTTGATGTGCAGATGTGTAGATGTGCCTTTGGTTAGGACTTCGATGTTGATTTTGATCGATTTGATGATGTAGGAGGTTAATGAACCTATAGCCCATTTTTGGGGTATTACAATTCCTTATGGGAAATCCCCCACATCTATAAAATAGGACAAGAAAAAGAAGAAACATGGTAAAGGTCAGGTCACACTTGAAGAAGTGATAGAAATACCTGCACATGACCCCAAAACTTTGGACCCTAAAGCTCTTAGAAGGTATGGAGAACTTTGCACTAGAAAAGGAGCTCAAGAAAAGCCAAGGCAAAAAAGAAAACATAAACAGGTGCTAGAGGATGTCAGATAAATATTGATGCAAGTTGTACCTGATGTCAATGTCGATAAGTCTACTCCCATCATTTACCAACTTGTATTACTTACCACGAACATCAAATCTCCCAATACCGATGCAAAAAAGAAAATTGAAGAAAGAGAAGAATCAAAGATGTAATACAAAATAACAGAAAAGATCAGCCAAGTAGTGGCCATTCACAAAGCGAAGTTATCTGAGACTATAAGTGAAATTGAAGGACTTATTTAGTAGATACTCACTATTTTGAAAAAGCTTTGCACAATAGATTTATTTACTACAAAGATACATGAAAAACTCAAGAAACTAGATGAAGATCTACAAAAGAGTGCAGAAAGCTTGATCGCAAAACCCCATGCATTCAAATTGCATTATGCAAAAGTCAAGCATATACATGGGTTAATGAACAAATTAAGAAGAGAAGAGGATAAGACAAAATATCAAACAACTGAGCTACAGGATGAGTTGTTACCACATATTGAGTTGATGCAATGACATGTAAAGAAAGAAAAGGAATTAGTTGCTACTCCCGAGTCATCAATGATAGATTACATTTTTGATATGCATGCCCAAGTTGGTCTAGAGAATATTACACTTGAGAGTTTGAAAGAGGAATTGGAAAACCTCTTGGCCAACATGAATAAAACCCATCAAAACATTTTTGACAAGTTGTAAGTATCTACATTTTTGGCATTATTACCAAAAAAGGGGGAAACTATATGTATATAGTATACTTACCGAGGCATATAGATAGGGGGAGTCTAAAATTTTTTGAAGTATACTGTGTGTGAGTGATTTACACCTTCATGAAATAACAAGATTTAAAAGACAATTTACACTATTCAAAGCAAACTAATCTAAATAATGCACAATTAATCTAAATATCTCATGGATCTCTAAAATAAAGTGGTAAATGAGGCTCTCAGCTATGATCCTCACTAGTGACACTCTAAAGATGAGAATTAAGCTATATGATATGCAAATTTAGATCTATTCTATCAAATTCTAGCTCTATTTGATGAACAATCTACTATGATCAAAGCAATTTAAGCTAATTAGCAATGACAAATGATAAGTGAGTGATGTGGATGCAAATTGATAGAGCTTTGCTGCAATTCAAAGATATGGAGTGGATGATTTATGCTTCTAAATGCTTTCTACTTATAGGATTTTCCCAAGGGTAGGGGGTAGAGTGAGATAACCATGGTTATGCTTGGGTAAGGTCAATTGGCTTTGCTTTGTCCATAAATGGGGGGACAAGGAGGGGACAATCATTTAAATGGTTTCAAAAGGCTGGACCATTTCAACAAAAGTGAGTGATTTGTGTCCATTTTGTCTCCAATTTGCTTTGTTGAGGGAAATTATGATTTATTAATTAATTAAAGTAATTAAATTTAGCCATGAAGGGTAAGAGGTTCATTTTGATTTTTGCTTTCAACCACTATGTCATTAATTGAATTTAATCAATTTCATAGTGTTTTTCCCCTTTTCAAGCTTTATTTAATCATTTAATTATTTAATTGAATTTTCCTTTGATTTGAATTGCCTTTGTTCCATTTATTGATATTTCATGCTATTTGATGATTTGATTGCACCTTTTGATTGATTTAAGCCTTTTACCAATTTTTCATGTCTACAAATGCCCCTCTTTGAGTCGATGTGCGAAGAACACCGATTCAAAGATTCTCTTAGTATGATGATCTGATTCAGGTCCTGGTTCTGATATGCCTCTGATCATTCTGATTGATGTACTTCCTGATGATGATGATGTACCTCTGATGATGAAATGAGTTCTGGTTTACTGATAAAGGTCCTGGGTTTACTGATAAAGGTCCTAGGTTTATTGATTGCTAATATGTTGATAGGTTTGATATGATATGGTAAACTGATCTGATACTAATTTGCCTCCTGATATGAAATTGATATGATATGATAATTTGATATGATATGCCCCATTGATAAATGTTTTTGATGTGATGCCAATTTGATATTCTGATGCCCCCTCAAAAATAAAACATATTAATTCCTTGATTTGAAAAATTTTGATTAGTTGGAATATGTTTTGATTTCTGATACCGTTTTAAAGAAATAAGCAAGTTTGACATATGCCCCGGCTAATGAAGATGTCATATAATAGGTCCAAAGTGTGTTTTTAAGTCTTTATTAGGGCCAATTTGACCTTAAATAGGGTAAAACCCCTCATTTTACTATTCATTTTCACCTTTCCCTTTTGAGATTTTTAGCTCTGATTTTAGCCCTTTTTACACGATGGTGGTCCCACATCGCGAGCATTGGTTTGAGAGAGTGTGCCGATTCGGTTGGAGAGCGAACTATGGTCCTCTAGTATGTCATTCAAATTTTTCTCATGTTTCAAAAACTACATTTATGACTTCATTTAATGCATTTTAAAATTTTAATTCTGCGTTTTAGAAAAGAAATGTCGCCTTCGTGCAATTTAGTTATGCCTGAAAAAATAAAATGTCACCTCTTGAAAATTTAGTATCGCCCTCCGTAGCTTTGTTTATGCCTATAGAAAATCTTTTATCACGTGTGGAAAATTTGGTATCGCTTAGGTTTCAAACATTTTAATTGTTTGTCACGTGAAAAACCCTAGATAATAAAATGTCGCCTTGGGTAAATCTTATATCGCGTTTGTCAAATGAAGTTACGCGGATGATTAAAATCATGCGTATGACAAATTAGATGTCACCTCTAGTAAAAGAAATTATGCCTGAATGAAAAGTCACGTAAGTGAAAAAAAAAAAATTACGTTGCTTGAGACTTTGCTATGCCATCTGATTGCTCGATTGCATCAACCTGATTGATATCGATCACTTCAATGAATTTGATCGAATGTTTAGTTAGGGTGTTCCCCTTGTTTGATTTTCAACAATGAATTATGACATTGGTAACTATGATATCAAAGGATAAGGTAAATCAATCTTCATCATGAATGATAGGTCATGGGTCTAATCGTCCATTCATTTTATTCTCAAATGCTTAGAGACATAAAACTAGGATCATCCTTCCTCAATGCTTAGAGTTAGGATTGGTAGGTCTGATAGGTATATTTAAATTGATGACTGTGATTGATTGTTTGATTTCCTGACATTAGGTTACTCATGTGATTCCATTATTTTGATTAAACAGGAGGATGTCCCTATTCTGTACCTCTGAACTGTACCACATTGGGTGATGAAGCTTAGAGAGCAGTTGATTGACACTGAGAGGTGATTGATTAGGTGCTATAGTTTGTTATGTGTATTAGAGCTTCCTCGATTCTAGATGAATCAAGGTTTGATTATCGCTGTCGTAGAGCATTGGCACTCTGAGACAAACACTTTTTGGGTACCACAGGGAGAGATGACTATCACTCCAGAGGATGTGTATAGGTTGCTGCAGATCCTGACAAATGGGGAGATAGCATATTATGATGCAGTGTATCATGGGACCTATTGTCAGTGAGTATTTGGAGATCCTTCTATTGGTGATGATTGCATCCTATGGCCTTAGTTTGCTTCATTTCCTATTCTACCAGTGATGTTAGGTGCTATTATTCGTGGCGTGTTACTACCTGATCGTCAGGGTCATAGGTTTTCAATGGGTTGGGGTAGGATTATCGAGGACTTGCTTCATCAGCCTCGACAATTTGATTAGGGATCTTGTGTGCTTGCATAGCTATACCATGATCTGCATGAGGTGGTTTATAGGAGATCAGCTACTTTATCTGCTGGGATTCACATTTTGTAGCTTTGGATATGGGAGCATTTACCAGTTAGTCATCCGATATCAGAGCGAGACTGACCTTTAGGGTATTCTTTTGCATGGCAGTACACTGGGATGGTGACACAGCATCACTTGGGACATTTGGAGTATTGGCGGCATCAGATTGATGATATGGATGAGGTCTATTGGAGACCATATGTCGATGTTGAGGATTGGAGAGAGGATGGCTTGTAGTTACCGTACATGTTTACTCCTCGATGGATGATTGGCAGGATCGATTCTATCCTTGAAAGATTTTTGGCAGGTAGAGTGCTACGTTAGTTTGGGCGGATTCAGCCTATGCCTCAGGGATCTATAGTTTATGCTCATTCTAGTGCAGAGAGGGTTACTTGGGGACACATGCCTTCATATGATGATGCTATTGAGTAGATATCGCGGCCTGGTTTTATGGACTAGGATATGAGATTACATATTAGAGATGCCAGGGTTACTCAGGAGTATCTGGATTGGTTGATGGAGCATCCTATGCCTCAATTTACAGACCCTGCAGAGGGAGAGATGATGATGGCGATGGTGCTAGTGGTGGGAGGAGACGCAGAGGTAGACCATGAGGTAGGGTGGTGATTAGACTCAGAAGATGAGTGAGAGATATACATATACAGGCACCACCTCCTCCTCCTTCTCCTCCTGCAGTAGCACAGAGACAGAGGGTAGATCGTCAGGACCATGTGAGGGCTGCTAGGCAGGATTCAGTGTCAGGACAGGATACGAGAGTGGGATTACCGCAAGCTACCATGGATGGTCAGGATACAGGTGCACAGCAGATGCTAGCAGCTTTTTCTCATGATCAGGGGAAGGCTCCTATAGATACAGGTGATCCTCAGAGTACCTATGAGGTTGGTGAGAGTTCTAGTACTATCCAGCTGCGAGCAGATGTGGGAGCATTACGGATAGAGGTATCATAGATGTCTTCTATGATTCAGCAGTTAGTATCAAGTCTGGCTCCATTGGTTCCTCTCCTTGTTGCTATGGTTGGTCAAACACCTCTTTAGCCACCTCAGCAGCCTCCATCACAACCTCCTCCATAGCCTCCTCCTAGTGGTGATGAGAGTTGAGCTATGAGTACTCTTGTTGATCAGTTGTGTATTGATGTTGAGATACTTGATGTTGTATCATATTCTTGTTACCTTGGTGTTACCCTTCCAGTTATACTTTGATACTTGTTTGACATTGATGCCCCTGTTGATGGGCAATTATAGAATTGATTTATGATAGCATTGTTATACTGGATGCGTTGAGTTTTGAGTAGACGTGTGATATGAGGACATTTATGATCTTTCCTATTTTTCACTTGATGATATATGAGATTACCTTTAGATGCTGCTATATGTGTTTATCTAATGCATTTGTTTTGGATGGATATGTCTATGGATGCAATGTATCTTATGCATGATATAGATAGATGGATGCAGTTCTTTCTTCATGTATGGGTGCAATTTTTTGTTTTTGTGTTATTTTCTCATCTATGCAATCTGTATCACTATCTAGATGTATGCACATGTAAATGGTTATTTCCTTCTTTTCCTCGATGGTATATCTATGTAATGATTAATGGTATAGAATGAATGCAAGAAGTATAATCTCATGTTTTTATTGTAGAAAGATGATATTGAGGTGATGTTGTCCTGGCTGATTTGACCTTGTTGATGATGTTATGTACCCCCTTTTTTGATGCGAAATGAAGCCCTTGGGAAAAAATGCATGTGCAATTATTCTAACATGAGAATGCATTTTAACCTTTCTATGAATGCAATTATCTTTTCTATGAATGCATTTTAACCTAAGTGTGACTAGTTTTTAGCACAGAAATGCCTTGAGGATATATTTTCATCATTGAGCACTTGGGACCGGAAAGTCAATACAATCACTACTGCCCACTGACATGATGATATGAATATCGCTTTTTATTGCTCATATGGTAACCTCCATTTTGCTTTCCCATCGGTCTTGTCGATATGACTATCACCGATTACAAACAATCATGAGAGTACGAATACCGATTTTGTCAGATTCTATGTTGCAAGTGGATGTTGGCATTTAGATATGAAGAATCTAAATATCCAAGGTATCCGGTTGCGTAAACAACCAAAAGTTAACTCATTATTTTATAAGATAATCCTCGATGGTTCTTTGATGACCATGTCTTTAGATGAATTCTCATAAGGCAATGAATCTTCCTCCAAACATTCACTTCATAGTCAAGAAAAATATCATGTCTCCATCATTGCCAATCTAGTCAAAACATCATTGATTAGCTAAAAAGACTTGATACAAATTGAATTAATGTAAGTAAATAGATTTTTAACCAACTTTTCAAAAGAATCTATATAGGTGTTTTGCATTGTTTTCTAATCTTCAAATAATATTTCCAAGTGTTTTGATCATGGAATGATGTTTGATTTTTAATCCTGAATAATAAGTCAATTTAGGCTCAAGGATTTGTTGTGGTAGTCAACTTCTTGGTTAGTAAACAATGATATCAATCAAAGGTTTACAAAAATCTGATCTCTCTTCTGAAAATGTTGATCCCTTTCTGTTTGTGACTGAATGTTGCTCGTTTGAATCCTTTTTGAGGTACCCACTTTTCGATTTGTTTTATGCTGCCCCCAAGTGTTTGATGTATCAGTTTTGACAACTTTTGGGCAATGCAAAGGATGATGCTAAAAATGTTATTATGACTATGTACAAATGATGGATGCAATGAAGGTTTTGAACAAATGGGACGATGAGATGCATTATGTACACATGTGAGTAGGAAAGAAATGACTTAAGGAAACCAAAAGTGCTTGTTGCCAAGTTTTCACCTTTGGGTGCTTTTTTTTTTTCTTTTTGCTACCGAGGCACCTATTGCTAGGTTTTCACCAAGGCACTTTTTCTTTTTTCATTTTTTTTTTGTATTTTTTATTTTTTGTATTTTTTTGTATTTTTCTTTATCACCTTGGCGCCTATTGCTAGGTTTTCACCAAGAGATAGTTTTTCAAATGTTTTTGCTTTCTTCATGCTCAATTTTCCACTATTTTTGATCTTTCTTCTTTTCCAATGTTTTTGGATTTTCCATTTTCAAATGTTTTTGTATTTTCAAGATCTCTTTTCAACTATGTACAATAATTATGATGCTCTCTCATTTGCTACTCTTTATACTCTTTCATCTGCTTTAGGTGTAGAACCTCTTCAAATGAATGCTATTTATGGGTTCTTGTAACTCTTCACCATTACAATCTGATAACTTATATCTTCCAGTTCCAAAGGATGACACTATCACAAATGGGCCTATCCAATTAGCTTCCCACTTTCCTTTATTTTCCCTTTCAGCTTGATTTTTGGGATTTTCTCTTAATACCAAGTCTCCTACTTGAAAAGTTCTTGGTTTGATGTGTTTGTTGTAATTGCGTGAAATCCTATTTTGATAAACTCTTAAATGCTCATAAGCTTGAGTCTGGTGTTCCTCTAACAATTCCAATTGTTGTAGTCTAGCAATCCTATAATCCTCATCAGTGATCAATCCTCTTAATGAAACTCGTAGAGAGGGGATTTCAACTTCTAATGGTAGAACTACTTCAGTTCCATAGACTAAAGAGAATGGGGTGGCTCCTATAGGTGTTCTGATACTAGTTTTGTAAGCCCATAGTGCAGGATTTATTTGCACGTGCCAATCTCTTCCTGATTTGTTAACTGATCTTTTTAATATCTTGAGGATATTTTTGTTCATTGCTTCAACTTGTCCATTGCCTTGTGGATAATAAATGGATGACAAATGATGTGTAATGTGGAATGTCATGCAAAGTTCATCAATATCCTGATTTTTGAATTGTTTCCCATTATCCTTGATAATGGCATGTGGAATACCATAGCGGCAAATTATGTGGTTCAATATGAACATTGAAATTTGTTTGCCGGTTGCTGTTGTTAATGGAACTGCTTCCACCCATTTGGTGAAGTATTCTGTTGCTGTGATGATATACTTGTGTCTGTTTGAAGATGGAGGATGTATGATTCCAATCAATTCAAAACCACATTGATAAAAAGGCCATGGTGTAATGAATGGGTGTAATTCTTGAGCCGGTGCATGTATCATGTTACCGTGATATTGACATTTTCTACGTGTCTTCACAAATTGACAAGCATCCTTTTCTAATGTTGTCCAAAAGTACCCTAAATGAAGGATTTTCTTAGCTAGATTAAGACCGCTTGAGTGTGACCTACAAATGTCTTCGTGGACCTTGCATAAAGCTAACTTAGACTCTTCTTCCTCTAAACATCTAAGTAACGTCCCATCAAGACCCTTACAATACAATGTGTCTGAAAGGATTAGGTAACGAGTGGCTTGGCGTATGAAGTTACATTTTTGGGCATGAGTTTGGTCTATGGGAAGTACTTGGTCTTTAAGGTAAGTATAGATGGGTCCATACCAAGGAGAGTCATGTCCATGTAAAAGAGCAACAATTTGGGTATTAGGAAGGTTGAATGCCAGTTTTACCAACTCTTCCACCAAGAACTCATACTTCTCATTTTGATCTAGTTTTTTTAATAATGAAGCCAAGGTAGCCATGGCATCTGCTGCTCTATTCTTTTCTCTTGGAATCTATTCAAATGTGATCAAAGAAAAGTAATTCTTCCATCCATCAATCAAGGTTTTATATTTCATCAATGTTATATCTTTGGTATTGTATTCATTTTTAACCTGATTGATTATGAGTTGGGAATCTCCATACACTTGTAATTCTGCAATATTCCATTCCAAAGCCATTTTGATGCCAATGACTAATGCCTCATATTTCGCTATGTTATTGGTGCATGGAAATAAGAGTTTATAAGACTTTGGAATAGTGTACCCTTGAGGAGTAACCAATAATATACTTGCTCCAGAACTTCCTTGTGTATAAGATCCATCAAAATATAATTTCCATGTCTTTGCTTCTATGTTGACAATTGTTGCATCTGGAAATTTAATTTGAATGGTTTGTGTAGACTCCATGGGGTTATCTACTAAGTGATCTGCTATCACTTGTCCTTTAATTGCTCTTCTATCAACATATTCAATGTTGAATTCACTTAGGATCATGACCCATTTTGCTATTCTACCTGTTAAGGTAGTTTTACTTAGCAAGTATTTGAGAGGATCAATCTTGGCAATTAATTTGATCTTATGCATCAACATATAATGTCTTAGTTGTTTAGATGCAAAGACCACTGCTAGACATGCTCTTTCCATGAATTAATAATTTAGTTCATATTTTATTAAGGTTCTACTAAGATAGTAGATTGCCCTTTCTTTTCCTTACTCATCTTCTTGTGCCAACAATATGCCTAGAGACCTTTCTGTGGCTGATATGTATAACAACAGTTCTTTGCCCTTGATAGGTGACATAAGAATAGGTGGGTTTATCAAATAAGTCTTCAAAATAGCGAAGGCCTTATCACATTCTTCATCCCACATAAATCTAGTGTCCTTGTGTAGCAATCTGGTGGAGTGACACTTTTCTACTAATTGAGATATAAATCTCCTTATTGATTGAATCTTTCCTTGTAGTGACCTCATTTGGCTAATGTTTCTTGGAATCTCCATCTCTAGAATGGCTTGTAATTTTTTAGGATCAACTTCAATTCCTTTTGTTGACACTATATAACCCAATAACTTGTCAGATTGGACACCAAAGGCACACTTCTTTGGGTTTAATCTAACTTTGAATTGTTCTAACCGAATGAATATTTTTCTTAGGATTTGTAAATGTTCTTCTCTATTGTGGGACTTTGCTAGAATGTCATCCACATAATCTTCTAAGAAAGTGTGCATCATGTCATGGAAAATAGTTGTCATGGCCCTTTGATATGTAGCTCCATCATTTTTAAGACCGAAAGGCATGACATTCCAACAAAAAGTACCCCAAGGGAAAGTAAATGTTGTCTTTTCTTGGTCTTCAGGAGCAATCTTTATTTGATTGTAGCCACTAAATCCATCCATTAATGAGTACATTGCATGACCTGCTGTCAGATCCACTATGGTATCGATGCTTGGTAATGGGAAGTCATCTTTGGGACATGCGAGATTTAAATCTCTGAAATCCGTACACACACGGATAGATTTATCATGCTTAGTAACTGGCACAATGTTAGAGATCCAATCAGCATATGCTATTGTTCTTATGAACCCCACCTTTAACAATTTTTCCAATTCTGCCTTGACTAGGAGAGCCACATGTGGGTGTATTTTCCTTAGTTTTTGCTTCACGGGTTTAACTCTGGGTCTAACATTCAGATGATGCATTATGAAATCAAGATCTAGTCCGGGCATGTCGACATATGACCATGCAAAATTCACTTTTTGTTCTTGGAAGAATTTGATAAAGTCCTCTCTTTCAAGAGATGTAAGTGATGTAGCCAAGTGTATGACCTTTGGATCTATTTCCATACCAATGTTAACTTTTTCTGTTGGTTCTATAAGAATTGATGACCTTTCTTCTTCATGTTCAAGCAAAGTATCCAATCTCTCTTCTAATGGTGCCACAGTTGGGTTTTCACCAAAAGAAACATCTTTTATTTTCATTGTTTTTGGTTCTAATGGTGCCACAGTTGGGTTTTCACCAATAGAACTTCTCATTTTTTATTTTTTTTTTATTTTTATCTTTTTTTGACTAAGAGATTGGACCCTTTCTATTGTCATTATGTCCACATTGAGTTCGTTGGTGAAAGAGGGTTCAACCGCATTGAGGTATTGGTTTGTTGCTTGGTCATTTGGGAAGTAAAGTAAGTCATGTGGTTCAGTTTGATCCCAATCTATGAGGTCTGGGTGCATCAAAATTAAGGAATTATTGGGTAAGGTATCATCAATAGGATTAATGGACATGACTTCATTTGAGGGTTCATACATTGTATCATTTAGATCTATGATGTGCGCTTCCTCAAGATGATCCATGGAAGCAGGGTCAAAGTCCCCTTCACTTGAATCCTCATCAACCTCTATGGGAAACAATGTGGGAAAAGCCACAAGTAGGTTAAAACTAACGTTTGAATTTCCCTCCTTTGAAGGTTTCCAAAATGTTTCTATCCATGCTCCACTATTAGATGCTTGTTCTATATTAGGCCTTTGAATAGGAGGTTCTTCATTAATTGGAGCATCTTGTTTTGGGATTTTTGCATAAGTATGTATAGCAATGACTTCTTTATCTTGACATGACTCCTCTGATAAAGTATCCCATTCATAATCCTAAGAGTCATCATTATCTCCTTCGGATTCTAATGCATTTATTTGAGGATGAAAATCATGCATTGGACTTGAACTTTCTCCCTTGTATTGGAAACCTACTCCAGATTTTTCATGACTTGCCCTCCAAATAGGTTCAATAGGTTCTAATAACCCTCTATTTCTTTGGCCTAGGGGTCCTCTTCCTTTGTATCCCATCTTTTGTATAATATCAAATCCTTTCCCATATTGTTCGGTTTGTATATTGACATGCTGAATTCTTTCCATGGGAGTGTCTAAGGTATCATCCTCATCGTGATAAAGCCATTGAAGGACTTCATCTTCTTCCTTATCCCATGTTGCTTTGCTATCTTCCCTCACAAAATAAGAATTATACTTATGTGGAAGATCTTCTTTGGAGGGTTTACCATGTGATTTGGGAGATATGGGCATGTCAAATAGAGAAACTGAATATTCTCCTACTCCTTTTGAACTAATCTTGCATTGTTTGTCAAATTTGTTCATCATCTCACTCATGTGTTGGTAATGATCTTCTTTAGCTTGTTCCTTTTCCTCTTTAGTAGGTTTGTAGATCACTGTCTCCAATTTAGGTGCTAAATATGGACTTTCCATTACATTTGGACCCTCATAGCTCACTTTTTCCTTGCCCTTAGTTGATGTAGTTGAGCTAGCTTGAAGAGGATTTTGTGTATCTTCATTGGTGATTCTTGGAATAATTCCTTCAGGATTATGTGGGATGTATAATTCATGCAAGAGTTTGAGTGCATTACAATATTGGAATGGATTTGAGTCTCCTCCAACCATGATTTCTTCACCCATGTATGGGAACTTGATGCATTGGTGGTATGTGGATGGGACGGCTTGCATCTCATGAATCCATGGTCTTCCCAATAAGATTTTATAGGTTAATTTCATGTCCAACACTTGACACTTGGTTTCCTTCTTGACTGGTCGTACTTGGATAGGCAATACAATCATGCCTTTAGAAGCTCTTTCAGCTTCATCGTAAGATTTTATGGTGATTTTCTTTGTAGGGTCAATGCAAGACTCAGATAAACCTAAGGATTTTACAAGACTTAATGTGCAAATGTTAAGACCAGCCCCTCCATCAATAAGGGCTCTTTTGACTCTATGTCTTTCAATCAAAACCTCTATATGTAATGGCAAATTTTGAGGATGAGTTATAGACATGTCATCTTGATCAGAAAATGAAAGACAATGAGGAGCCATGAGATGTCCTACCATATTTTGAAACTTTTCTTCCCCTAAGGTAGTAGGAACATGTGTCTCTTCTAAAGATTTTTCTAAAATCTCTTTATGATTCGGTGACAACTTCAATAACTCTAAGATTGAGATTTGTGTTGGAGTACGTTGCAATTGATCCACTAAACTATAAGGCCTTGCTGCTGTAGAAGGTTGTTTGACCACAATGTTGGATTGTGGGATATTAGTGTTTTGAGGGACTATCCCTTGTAAAGTCATTCTAGAATTCTGCCCTCTTGTAATGACATTTGTTGCTTCCTTTTGAGATTGTTCATTAATTATTATAGCATTAACAATATGATCATATGATGGCACAAAGTTGAGATTATTGGCACTTTGTTTCTTGCCATTTGATGACTCACCTTTATCATGTTTGTAAAAAGGTTGTTTGAAGGCCATATGATCTTCATTATTTTGGGGTCCATCAACGGTGATTATGTTATTATCTATCAAGTCTTGCACCACATTCTTTAGTTATAGACATTCATTTGTAGTGTGTCCCCAAATCCTATGATATTCACAATAATTCTTAGCATCCCACCATCCCGGCTTGTGGTCTGGTTCATAAGGCTTAATAGTACGTAATGTAATAACATTGTTAGCCATGAGAGCCTTTAATGCAGTTTCAAGTGATTCTCCCAAGGGTTTAAAGTGTCTTGAAGGAGTGGGCTTCAAATACTTATCATACTTTCTATTTTGATCCTTGTTTCCTTGATTATTCTTGTTGGCATTGTTGTTATTGTTGGAAGGTGCATTATATGCTTGATTAGTATTATTCACTTGATTTGGTGTCTTTGTAAGGGAAAATGGAATCACCTTCAAGTTTCTGGATTCCACTAAACCATCATTAACAATGCCTTTGTTGTTATTTTTTGCAGCATAATGGCTATTATTATTGTACCAACCTTTATTTTGATTGTTGTTATTGTTGGTATTGTTGTTGTTGGAGTTAGAGTTGTTCTTATTTTCCTTGTACAATTTCAGCTCTCCACTCTTAATCAACACTTCTTCCATTGTAATTCCGTTATCAATCAAATCTTGGAAGGTTTTAGGACATTGCATCCTTAGTCTATAATTTAATTCACTGCTTAAACTATTAATAAAGATATCCATTTTCTCTTTTTCCGGTACACTTCTTGGATATCTAGCAAATGCAGTCCTCCATCTTTGCAAGAATGTGAGGAAGGCTTCTCCATCTTGTTGCTTCGTGTTACATAATGTTATCATTGTGACCTCATGTTTGATGTTATAGGAGTAATGAGTCACGAATTTAGAAGCTAATTCTTCAAAGGTTTTGATGCCGGATGGTAGTTTTGAAACCAATCCATGGCCGTTCCTCCCAAGCTTCTTGGGAATAGTCTCATTAAATAGGTTGTATCATGCATGAATTCAAGACTGAATGCACAAAACCCCCAAAGATGATCATGTGGGTTAGATGTTCCTTCATACCTATCATATTTAGGAAATGTTACATTAATGGGAAAAGGCACCATGACCAAACTCTTATCGAATGGAAAAGGACATAATGTTTCAATAGAGAAAGGCTTAGGAGCCCCGTTTTGTTTCAAACTGTCGATTTCCATTTGTAATGCCTTAAATTGTTCCCTTATTGCTTCCATAGGGTCTTCTATTTCCTTGGGCTTTAGTTGTTCTATGTCAAAATCTTTAGGTAGCTTTACCCCCATTTGTATCAAGTCCATGAAGTGTTTTTCTTTATCCATAAGCATGGTCTTTTTCATTAGTTCTATGAAATAAGGACATTGTCTTGCCTCTAACGCTCTTCCATACATGGCTTCCTCCGCAGTTCGGGGTAGGTTTGTATTATGAGGAGGAGGTAAGTTGTTGCCTTGTGAATTTGCTTCTTGGGAATTAGGATCTCTTCCTCCATTATTAGAATTTCCTTGATTGTTGTTAGGATCCATACCCCCATTCATGTTGTTCCCTTGGTTGTTAGGATCGGTATTTCCTAGGGTGCCACTAAACATCTTGTTAGTGTCCTTTGCCTTAGCGGGTTTTTCAATCACTCGTGAAGTAATGAAAGTGTCCTCCGAAAATGGGAGCTCTTCTCATTTGTAGGTCCCATCTGTTTGTAATGTTTTCTTTATAGAGTGTGATCTTGTAAGAACAGGCATGAACAAACTTTAAAGGTATGTTGACTTCTTTTGATAAGCTAGTTTTTTGGAATAAGGTAAAGGTTTTTGATCAATTTTAAATGATTTAGAATCTTAATGATGTTTTGATCAATAACTTTGGAATATCTTGTTTGAAAATATAAAAACAATCTCAACACACACATCAATTTGGTACCATATCCCTAGAATGCTCTAATGTGTGTATTTTTTAACATTTTCACAGGTTGAAACACAAGAGTAGCTTTCACGCAATCTACCTAGCACATAATTGGTTCATAAACATGGCTCTAATAGGTAGTTTTGCTATTTTACCGTTATGTAGTAAGTTTTCCATTCAAAATCAATCTTAGCCGTTCATCCCCTAAGTATGTTAAGGGGCTTCCCACACGCACCGAAGCACGATTTTGCGTAATCTGTTAAGACTACTAGAGGAAGTTCGAAAGAGCTAAAATCCTTTTGTCGTGCACCCCATTAAGGATACACGTGTTTCTTTTTATAGTGGGTCGGATTCTCACAGCAAAAGCAAGTGTATCCCACTTTGGGCTGTCCCTCTCACCGGCCCTTTTAAGGCAATCTCGGGAGGTGAGCCCACTAAGTTTTAAACATGTTCATTTGAAAGCATGAAAAGTGGATCTGGTAGAGCAAGTTTGGGAATTTGATTCACTCAAAGAGTGAAGAGCATATCCCTATTGCTTTTCCCTTATCCCAAACACTCACAATCAATTTGGTTCTTTTTCAACCCCGTGACAAAGGGGTTCTTAGAATTGAAATGTTTGTTCTTTTCCTTTTATGATTAAACTGTGTTTTAAACTTTGAAAATGCCACAATTTAAGGGAAGTTTGCAAGCTTGATGAGAGAAATACCTCAAACGATGCTAGCAAAGGCTAGGTGCATTTTTAAGTAGTAGATTTCTCATTTTCTCTCCAAATCCTTCCCTTACCTTAATGAAACATTCCCTCCACTAGCAAATTAGTCGTCACAAACAAAAAAAGTGAGGAGAAACCAAAATCAATGCTTAGAATGCTACAATTTCAATTATGCTTTTTATGCCTTCTTTTTCTTCAAAATTTGCAAAATTTTTACAAACTTAGGGACTAAACTCCCAATTTAATGATACGTATTTTTGTTTGTAAGCATCTACAACAGCAATGTATTTAGCATATTGTGTGTGTGAAAATTGTACCTGATCTGTAGACACAACATTCAGTAAAACATTAGAGGTTAGCTAAAATCAAATCATGCAAAATTGAAAACTATCTAACCAAGCGATTTACTATCTTCTAGTAGGTGCAAGATTAATGTTCTCAGATTGTAATCAAGATCAGTGACCTAGACGACACCTAAATGAAGGATTTGAATGCAAAAGATGGATATGAAATTGAATGCAATTAATCTATATTTTTTATATTTTCTATGCAATAAGAATGATAAAAACTGATATGAATCTATGAATGTTATTGAAAATTGATATGAAATGAATGCTAAATGAAATTGATATGCTATGAATGCTATTGAAAATTGATATGCAATGCTAATCTAACAATGATATGCAATATGAATGCAAAAATAAGATTGATCTCACAAAGATGTCGATTCGCAAAAGCTTTGATTTCTTCAATTCCAATTCTCCAACGTGATTGTGCAAAAATATGAGATGCTTGGATGCAAATTTGAGAGATGATTGAGAGATGAATTATGAAGAGCTGAGCCTTGTTTTTATAAAAATTCAGGGCTTTGGAGGTGCATGAAAAAAGCCATAAATCACTCAAATAACTCAGCTTGATTTTTGAGTTATTTTTAAATAAAGGATAATTAACTCACAAAAACATGCAAAAGCTAAGTTTTAACTCAAAATAGAGTTTAGCTTTAATTGATAATTGATAGTTGTCTGCTTTTATGATTGTGCATGTTTTATTTATGAATTAATTTAATAATAAAGTGATTTATTTCCAACTTAACTGCTTTTTAAAAATAAAATAATTGATTTATGGGTTAATCAATTATTTAATCAAATTTTTATTAAAAACTATATTATTAAATAATGACAACTTGCTTTAATTAATTAAATAAAAATTTAATCAATTATTCATAGGATATTTGGATTTATTGTCAAAATTAAATAATACAATTAATAATAGATAGAATTAAATTTAATTACACAATTAAGTGGCAAGATATTAAATCTAATTAATTAAATATAAAAATATTCAATTAATCAAGCTTTAGGATAAATGTGATTTATTGCCAAATAATTATAAAATTAAAGATAATTATGATGATTAGGAATATTACTAGGAATATTCCCCGATGCAGAATTTAAGATAATCAATTATGATTCGATGATGTTTAGATGTGCCTTAGATTAGGACTTTGATGTCAATTTCGTTCGAATTGAAGATGTAGGAGATTAATGAACTTATAGCCCATTTTTGGGGTATTACATTTTGCCCCTCTTTGAATTACTGTGCGAAGCACAGTGGTTCAAAGATAGTCTATGTTTGATAAAGATATGAAACTGATTCAAAAGATAAACCGATCTCAAGATAGAAACCGATTGAAAGATATTGAGATAGGAGTTGATTGATATTGAATTTGATATGAAGATAATAGGTCCTGAATGACCAAAGATAATGTTTACTATAACTGCAAATGAACCTATGATTGTGAAAAAGTGTCAAAATGCTTGATTCCAAACCTTAGGATTGATAAGAAGTGAGTGACCCATTCTAGACTCGATTGTCTTAGCAAAACTAGCAAGTATCACATCCAAACCCTTCAATTGCCGAAGAACCAAGGAAAGAATACTATGATCTGATGGTTGCAAAAACTGATACAGTTTACAAGATTAGGAGATTACCAGATTGATATGGATCTTGATGAATTTGATATGCCCCAAGTGATGATAGATTTGCCCCGAGCGATGAGGACTTTTGATGAATCAGTAACTAGACGTGATTGTTTGTCTTGATCACTGATGAAAGATATTGATAGACTTGATCGATAGAATTTGATTTACAGACTTTGAATGATGTGCAATACCATGCCCCCTTCGGGATGAAAATTAAAATCTGACAAGAAAAGTCAGCATTGATAGTTTAGAAGCATGTTAATTGATTTGAGAAGTGGTTAAACACATTCGAGAATGCATTCTACATCATTTGGAGGTCTTGGAGACTGAATTTGACTAGGTTTGACCATGAGTTGACCATAGTTGACCAAGTTGAAATTTTGATAGTTTGATGGAAGATAATCAATTAAGTTGAATGCTAGATTTCTTTGATGATTGAAGGTTGATTATGCAAGTAGTTAATAATATGAATGATCTCAGATTTCAATTTTGATCCCGAAAAAGGATTCTACTTGCTATTTCATTGGAGGAACCTTCGTGTGAGATTCAGCTATTGTTAGACTTGAAGATGTGATTTGAAGAATCATTTAAGCATTGAAGTTTGTTTAATCATTGTGAGATCATGCAAAGATGAAAAATGCAAAGAGACATGCAAAATGAAATGCAACCTAAGACCTAGGACCTAGTCACTGATCATATGTCGATCTGTTATCATCATTGAACTTTTAGGTAACCGGATAAATCAATACAATGCCCACTAGCTATGAAACCATAGACATATGAATATCAATTTGTATGCACAAGAATCAATACAACACCCACTAGCTAGGCAACCATGGACATATGAATATTGATTTTATTTTCAGAATGTCAGATTAGATATAAGCACCAAGGCATAAACGCTAGGATGACCTGAATATCATGTCCATTTTGATATAGCAATTTGTATAAGCATCAAAACATAAATGTCGTGATGACCTGAGTACACCTTGCATGGAAAACACCTCAAACAGTCAAGAGATCATTCTAAATCCAATGTGAATTACCCGTAGTGACCCTTTATCGTTCACATCCTTAGGCAAGATCGCGTTCCACAGTAGGAAAAAGAACTCACTCAAAAAGACAATAGTTAGATCAAACTTCCTTGAATTTTTTGGGTATCAATGGTCGAGGTACACATGGCCATCCAATTCGAGATAGAGGCTCTTATAGTCAGACACCATTTCAATCTGGAATTTCCAAAGTTGTTAGATTGTCACAAACAAGCAGAAAACAAAGAAAAGATTATGCCCCCAGTCATCACTCTCTAAATCCTATAAAGGACATCATCAAAGAGCTCGAAGGGACACAATATGCAAAAATCTCAATCCGAATCAGTAAGCATACAAAGAGATAAAAGCATGTAAAAAGCATAGATTGTTTTCAGTTGAGTTTTGATGTTTGATTGCGTTGTTATAGATGCAAAATCTTTTCTAGAGATGAGACAGATAGACTGACTCAACTTGAAGCTTCAAAGGACTCTGACTGGATATGACACGTCTAAGATACATGGGAGACCATAGGATATGACATTGATTGCCCCCAAGTGTTAAACATTGATAGGATATAAACGCTTGAGCTGATTGGTGTACAGACTGACTTATTGAAAACTAGAAATGCAAAAACAAACTGAGAGATATGTACAAACTAAAGCAAGACTAAAAGCTAGGAAAGACCAAGATTGCACTGATAGATGGAGCATTTGGAACAAGTGGCACCCGTTTGCAGGGTTTTCACCATCTTGGTAGAGATTCTATTTTTGCTACCAAGGCACCTGTTTCCAGGTTTTCACCAAGCCACTTTCTTTTTTCATTTTTTTTGTATTTTTCATTTTTCAATTTTTTTGAATTTTTGATATTTTTTGATTTTTTTTTTGAATCATCAAGGCGCCTATTGCTAGGTTTTCACCAAGATGTTCATTTTTTTAGGACTTTTTCTAATTTTTAAAATTTTTTCAGGATATTTACCAAGCACTGAATGCCTTAGGCATAGAATTTCCTCAGATGGAGAACATTGATTGGTTCTCGGAGCTTTTCTCCTTCAGTCGTTGAGAGTTGATAGGCACCAGAGCCAAAAGTAGCAGTGATAACAAAGGGACCCAGCCAATTGGGTTTGAACTTCCCCTTGCATTCTCGATGTGATTAATTTTTAGGATTTTCTCTCAACACTAGATCGCCAACCTGAAATTCTCTATGTCTGACTTTCTTGTTGTAGCCTCTAGACATTCTTTTTTGATACACTCTGAGATGATCATACGCTGCTTGCCTGCGTTCATCTAGTAATTCAAGTTCTTGTAACCTAGACACTATGTAGTCTTCATCAGTGACAAGTCCATGCATTCTGATTTTGAGTGATGAGATTTCAACCTCAATAGGTAGTACCGCTTCAGACCCATAAACTAAAGTGAATGGTGTAGCCCTAGTAGGTGTTCTGATACTAGTTCTATAGGCCCAGAGAGCTGGATTGATCATGAGATGCTTTTTCTAATACTTGTGCTGATAGTGGTTCTGATACTTGTTCTGATACTCATTTTGATACTTTTTCTGATACTGATTTTGATAATTGTTCTGATATTGGTTCTGATACTAATTTTGATACTAATTATGATAATTGTTCTAATACTAGTTCTGATACTGATTCTGATACTGATTCTGATAATGATTCTGATAATTGTTCTGATACTAGTTCTGATACTTGGTATACTTGATAGCATCTTTTTCCATTGCAAACTCCCAAGCAAGATTATATCATGCAGTCCCAATGTCTAGCAAGGTGGAGAACAAGAGGGATTGGCAAGCTGGTGGAAGAGATGGAAGACAAGAGAATGAAAGCTAATGAAGGGACGAAATCCTCAAGGGCAAACTCCTCAAGAATACTCAAGCTAGGGAAAAATTGTCATGTAAAGCACATTTGGACAAGCAATGAAAGGCTAGCATAGGATAAGTCACAAAAGTGTGATGCAGGAGCAGGAAAGGATGCAGTCCAAAAGAGTAGACATGTCAAGAGGCTTCATAGCACTGTGTTTTACTTTTTTTTCCTTTTTTTATTAGATCAAGACCAAAGGGGAAAAGGATAGCGATAGGCAAAAATGAATGGAGGAAGATGGATATGAAGGCTAAACATGGAAGGAATGAAAGCAAGATCATCATAAGATAGCTCACAAGATAGCCAAATGTTCACGTATAGATCAACATTGTCAAGATCAAAGAGAGAAGATGGAATGGATGAAATATGTAGAAGAACTACGCATGATGCCTGATTGCTAGATTTTCATCACGGTACTTATCCAAGGTGCCACAAGGGAGTGGTTTTCACCATAGGATGAATTTATTTCTCTTTACTTTTGCTACCAAGGTGCCTATTTTCAGGTTTTCACCAAGGCACATTTTCAATTTTTTTATTTTATTTTTTTTTTTTTTTGAATTTTTGGAAGAAGGCAAGCTTTTTAGATAGTACTCCTTGAAAGGATAAACCATGATATACCAAGGATTCAAATGATATGCTCAAAGATGCTAATAGGAAAAGGGAGATGGAAGAGAAAAATGGAGGATAAGGTTTTATGTAAAGCGAGTGAGGTTAGAAGATAGGAGGAATAGGAAAATGAGAAAAAATGATAGAAGGTAGAAGGATAATGCATGGAAGGATTGTAAAAGGGTAGGTGGAAAGGAAGGCAAGATCAACCTCAACACATACCTTGAAGGGTGGTGAGAGGATGGAGGAATCATGAATGAAGGAATATGAGAAGGAATATGGCGAATGGATAGTAGAGGTTGTGGTTTAGGCACGTGGAATGGAAGAATATTTTTGGAGGGAGATGAAGTGGAAGTCTTTGGAAGCTTGAATGTCAACTTCACTTTTTGCTCAACACCAGACTCTTTCAAGAGAGATTTTGGAATCCATATAGCCGTAGGCTTTTTATTTCCTTTTGATGATCTAGAGAGAATATCTTCAATGATAGATTTTGGAACCCATACTTGTCTTGTAGTTTTTTTCTTAGATATCTCTTTTGAATTTATGTTTCCATGTCTATTAGAGGAGACATGGTGATCTTCTTTTTTTGATAGATTCTTGTATTGCTTATTTTTCTTATATTGCTTCTTTTTCTTGTATTGAACATTCAAGTTACTTCCAAAAGACTTGGGACTTGTGGAAGAAGGAGGAGGATATGACTAGTTTAGATGGGTGGGTGGATGAAAAGGATTCAAGGGTATGCATCTATGTTGATCTTGAGGAAAGATGGGAGATGGAGGTATGTAAGGACCCAAGATGGATGGAAAATTAGGAGAGTTAGGAGGGGAAAGTGAAGGGACATAAGGACCCAAGATGGAAGGAAGGCATGAAGCCCTTAGTAGTGGTGGAAGAGGTCCAAGGATGGAAGTGGAAGATGCAAAAGGATAATCAATAAGTTCATCAGCATCTATATGACAACCAAGGATATCAACATCTTTAGAGTGAGCATTAGGATTTTCAATAGAATCATGGATATCTTGAATATGAGCACCTTCTTTGATAGGATTGTTCAAAGCTTGCAAAGACTTAGGAAGAGTAGAAAGTGGAAGTGAACATGGAGTGGTAGAACAAGAAGATGAAAGACTTTGATCTTGACAAGGATCTTCGGATAGCATAAGCGCATAATTTTTTTCTTGTTTTTCAATAGGCTTAACATTGGAAGGAACAACACCATTTTTAACAACCTTAATGGAAGTATCATGTTTGGAAATTGGAAGTGTAGTAAGGTCATTTTGATTGTCAATAAGCTCAACAATGTAAGTAGTAGCCTGATCTTGCTTAGGAGAAGACTTAAGACATGGTGGAATGAATGGAAAAGGGGGTGCAGGATCAAAAGAACCATGAAGTGGATAAGAGACATCATGAAAGGGATTGGATGACATGGAGGGTTCTTGATCTTGATCTTTCTTTATGTTCTTTTCTTCATCATTTTTAGAGTCCTCTTGACATGGAGCCACTTCTAATGATAAGGAAGCATGTTGGGATTGTATGGATGACTTTGGAAGAGATGGTGGAGGAGTAGCTGAAGTAGGAATTATAGCATATGAAGGCTTAGGCTCTTTAGGTTTATCATTATTGAAAGTATTTATAGCTAGGTGAAGGTTAGCTTGAGTTTCTTTAAGAGGTAGCCCTGGAGGATAACTATAGGGAACCGCAAGAAAAGTATCAGGGCTTGTGTTGGATGAAGGTTCTGTGAAAGATTTGGAAGACTCGAAAGCTTTAGGAAATGTATGGGTATTGGAGGAAGTAGGGGATGGAAGGGAACCATCACAAGAAAAAGGTCCAACATTAACAAGATCTTGCTTGAGAGTGTAATCTTTATTTTTAGCTAGAGAGTTCTTAGAGGAGAGATCCTTATAGTATTGATGTTTCAAGCTAGCACGATGTATTTTATAGTCCTCAGTAGCAGTAGATGGATCATCATCAAGGTATTGTCCACAAAAGCCATCAAAATCTCTTTCAAAATCAGAATCATATGGATCACCATCATGATCTATCCAATGTGATGGCCCATTTGTAGTAAGTAGGAATGAATGATGAGGAGGACTCTTAGGAATAGAGGTGTCATAGGTATCATTACATTGTCTGTCATCATAGTCATCATAGTCTCCAAAGCTAGATGTGTCATTCTCCATTGAAGAGGTATCATATTGCTCAAATTTTGTTTTGGGGCATGGTGACATGTACAAGTCTTTATCAAATGGAAAAGGGTGAAGGGCCTCCATGGAGAACTTTTTAGATTCCTTCTCTTTCTTAAGATTGTTAAGTTCAACTTGCATAGCATGCAGCTGTTTTCTCATAGCGGCGATCAAAATTTCTCCCTCATGTGTACTAATTCTTTGAGACATGTGTACTGATTCTTAATAACTACTGCTCTATTCCTGACACAATGATATTTTTGACAGATTCTGGAACTAGGCTGGAAACATTGGATATCTTGCAATTTGACAATTTCTGAAAACTCTCTCAAATTTTTCCAAATGACACTTTGCAGACTCGTATGACACTGGGTAGTCTATGAAACGATAGTTGCTAAACTCGTACAATGGTTGGGTAGCAATGAAATGACAGTTGACAAAACTCATACGACAGTTGCTAACAGGGTTTTGACTTTCTTGAATTTGCTGGTTTGAAAACTCATATGACACTGGGTTCTCCATCATACGATAGATGGGCAATACTGAAATGACACTTGACAAAACTCGTACGACTTTTGACTTCCTGAAATGACTTTTGACTCCAGAAGAGATTTTACATCAATTTTTGCAAAATTTAAGGTCTTTAGTTTTGGATTGTTTGCAAATTGTACTGTCCAGATTTTGAAGGTTATACCAAATTTGATCATTTTTAATAGCCAAGTAGATAAACAAGCACGCAGAACAGCAAGCAAGTGATTCCAAGCACGTCTGAAAACAATGAACAAGGGCAAAAGCAACCTTGCACATGAACAATCAAGTGACCAAATTGTGCTAATCCCTAAGAGTACTAATTGTGTATGTTCTGAAAAGTTTTGCAATAACACACATATACCTGAAAGTGAAAAATTGGCCTCTCTAGGGTTTTTAGTAATGGTTTGACTCTGCAACTTTTATGATTCAAAGGGGTGAACTCCAATCCCGGCGCACCAGGGTTTTGACATAGTCTGAGAACTTAATCTTCAAGAGCTGCTAGGGAGATCTGACAACCCAACAATGAACCATACCCGTGGAGATTTCTTCCACAAGGACATTTATATAGCGGCTGTCACTACCATGGCGAAAATGGCTATTACTGCTTGAGGTTCTGTCAACGTAGTTTTCCCTATGAAGGGATTGTCTGCTATGGTTAACCCTCTCTAAAGGTGACTCACAAATTTATACCACAAGGGGACTTGGCTCCAGATCTAAGGTTTTTGACACCTTTTCACTTTTAACCCAAACAAAGAAAGCAGATTAATCTGACACGCTAAGACAAAGTTTTGTTCCACCAAGGTCTGTGATATCAAATCTACGTGATCTATCAACCTCTCTAGGGAGAGAATGTATCAATCAATAAGAGAAGATGCACTAACCAATTTTGATTCACCAAAGCTCGTGATATCAACCCCACGTGATCTATCAACCTCTCCGGAGAGAGAATGTGTCGATCAATAAGAGAAGACTCACTAACCAAGTTGAATGTGAAACGCACTAAGTATCCTCCCTACCTACAAGGATTCTGTCATCAAGAAAGATTTCTCTAGGAATCCAATCTCTCAAGAATCACGAATAGTGTTCATAGGGCCTAATTACTATGTGAGCATAGATATATTTCCGAAAGCAAATCTACCAAAAGCATCCAAAAAGTAGAAAGAGGAACACTTAACGCTTAAAGAAAATATGAGATGAGTCCACAAGGTGGAACACTTAACACCTCACACAAGCTGAAAATGAGTCCACAACTTAGAAAATAAGTGAGTTCTTAAAAGCACAAAAGGGTTGCCAAGTGGAACACTTAACGCTTCTGTCCTGTTGACCCCTCCCCTTTATGGTGCTGAGATTGCAACCACGGGGTGGAAATGAGGGGCCGGTGGATTAGCGAGTCCAATAACTCAAGATAGCAATCAAGATCAATCACAAGTATTCTAAGACTACTTAATGAATCCTTAAGGGTTCACAACCTAGTATCAATTATGCAAGTGTGTAGAAATAGATCAAAAGCATGAAAAGATGCACACAAGCTTGACACATAAGATATTTATTTTAAGTCCAAATCAAAATGTTTTCAGAACAAGGAGAATACCTCGTGATCCTTGCAACATGCTTAGTAGATTCTACCTGATTTTTAGCAATTTTTGTTGAGCTTTTCCATGCAAGCAAGTGACGAACTCTCCAACAAGCAAACAAGCAAACAAGATATGCAAAATATATTCAACTTATTAAAACCATAGGGTTAGCTCTAAAAATAAATTTTTAGGAGCAATAATAACCATAAATTAATCCAAATGACAACTCATATCATGCATTGAATCTAATGAAAAATAAGTGCATACCCATCATAAAATTTTAATTTTTTTGCACTACATTTGACCTAGTCAACAAGATCTAATTTTTTTGATATGATTTTGGCCACAAAAATAAAAATTAAGAATAGAGACCCCTACTAAAAAATAGAGAGCTTTCCAAAAATGCCAAAAATTTTAGAAAAATCTCTTCATTTGTGCCCTAGAGACCCGTTTAATCAAAATAGAATAGTTTTTGCAAATTAACTATTTGAGCTATTAAATTGCATCCAAATTTAAAACACAAATAATAAACCCCCTATAGAATTTGAAGAGCTTTCCGAAAATGTAAAAATTTTAGAAAAATATGCTGATTTGCATCAGATATTAATTTTTTATGAAAAATAGAAAAAAAATTATTAAAAATTCAAAACAATTCAGAAAATTCTGAATTTTTTTTTGAAGCTTACCTGACATGTCTCCAACTTGAAAAAAAAATTCAGACCAAAACTATAATCTTTTTGGGAGATAAAATTAAATCTTTGAAACTTTAGGGTTTTAGCTCCAAGAATCAAAATCAGCATGCAAAGGTGGGTTGCCCCACGGTGGGCGCCAAAAATGTGTGTGTGAAAATTGTACCTGATCTATAGACACAACACTTAGTAAAACATTAGAGGTTAGCTAAAATCAAATCATGCAAAATTGAAAACTATTTAACCAAGTGATTTACTGTCTTCTAGTAGGTGCGAGATTAATGTTCTCAGATTGTAATCGAGATCAGTGACCTAGATGACACCTAAATGAAGGATTTGAATACAAAAGATGGATATGAAATTGAATGCAATTAATCTATATTTTTGATATTTTCTATGCAATAAGAATGATAAAAACTGATATGAATCTATGAATGTTATTGAAAACTGATATGAAATGAATGCTAAATGAAATTGATATGCTATGAATGCTATTGAAAATTGATATGCAATGCTAATCTAACAATGATATGCAATATGAATGCAAAAATAAGATTGATCTCACAAAGATGTCAATTCACAAAAGCTTTGATTTCTTCAATTCCAATTCTCCAATGTGATTGTGCAAAAATATGAGATGCTTGGATGCAAATTTGAGAGATGATTGAGAGATGAATTATGAAGAGCTGAGCCTTGTTTTTATAAAAATCTAGGGCTTTGGAGGTGCATGAAAAAAAGCCATAAATCACTCAAATAACTCAGCTTGATTTTTGAGTTATTTTTAAATAAAGGATAATTAACTCACAAAAACATGCAAAAGCTAAGTTTTAACTCAAAATAGAGTTTAGCTTTAATTGATAATTGATAGTTGTCTGCTTTTATGATTGTGCATGTTTTATTTATGAATTAATTTAATAATAAAGTGATTTATTTCCAACTTAACTACTTTTTAAAAATAAAATAATTGATTTATGGGTTAATCAATTATTTAATCAAATTTTTATTAAAAACTATATTATTAAATAATGACAACTTGCTTTAATTAATTAAATAAAAATTTAATCAATTATTCATAGGATATTTGGATTTATTGTCAAAATTAAATAATACAATTAATAATAGATAGAATTAAATTTAATTACACAATTAAGTGGCAAGATATTAAATCTAATTAATTAAATATAAAAATATTCAATTAATCAAGCTTTAGGATAAATGTGATTTATTGCCAAATAATTATAAAATTAAAGATAATTATGATGATTAGGAATATTACTAGGAATATTCTCCGATGCAGAATTTAAGATAATCAATTATGATTCGATGATGTTTAGATGTGCCTTAGATTAGGACTTTGATGTCGATTTCATTCAAATTGAAGATGTAGGAGATTAATGAACTTATAGCCCATTTTTGGGGTATTACACATATAACTCTACATCCCTTTCTAAGTCATTGTTGAGAACAAAGGTGGTGTGTACCCGATTTTCCTTTCTTATCCTCTTAGCGATCAATTTCTCCTCTAAGTTATGACTTCTCTCTGGTTTTTGAACTTTCTTATGACAGACCATACTCCTGAGACAAAAAAAATGGATGTGAAGTCAGAATACAGTCATTATTTTAATATTTTTGATAAAATATCAAAAGTACAGCCACGCGACATTGTCCAAACTGTACGCGAGATCTAATTTAACAAAGATGAGATTACTTTAACCATGAGTGTCACCTTGAGGGGCTCAAGTGAGATTAAAATAACCAGGTGCAATATCAAATTTTACCTACGTGTGAAATCTTTAACAAACGCGACAACAGTCATTATTTTGATAAAATATAAAAGTGCAGTCAGGCGACATTGTCTACACTATACGCAAGATATAATTTGGCAAAGACATGATTACTTTAACCATGAGCGTCACCATAAGGGGCTCAAGCGAGATTAAAATAACCAGGTGCGATATCAAATTTTATCTATGCGTGAAATCTTTACGAGACGCGACAAACTGATGGTATAAAAGCTATATCTAGTTTATCAAAGGTGACATTTAAAATGAAGAATGCGAGAAATTAAATGAGTAAGGCAGGATACTCCCTTGACACCAGATGTAAAATGATTCCTCGACCGTGACTTTTTAAATCTGATTAAGCGACATTTAAATGACCAAAGGCATCAATCCTTTATCCAAAACGTGAGAGTTTAATTTCTGACCACGTGATTTCTTTCACAAAAAGCGTGATTCTACAGGCTAAAATGTGTAAGAGTTCAAACTGTAGGTGAGATTTTAATTTGGCATCCATGACATTTCTTTGCTTTAGGCATGACTTCTTTACTGGCAGGCGTGATTTCTTCTCTGTAACCTGCAAACAGCGAGCAAATTCATGCAATTCTAGCCTAAATTTTGCAAATAACGTGGAAATAATGATGAATTTTGAGGCCTAGGGCCCCACGGTGAGTGTGATTTGTGTGTGAGTAATTACACCTTCATGAAATAACAAGATTTAAAAGACAATTTACACTATTCAAAGCAAACTAATCTAAATATCTCATGGATCTCTAAAATAAAGTGGTAAATGAGGCTCTCAGCTATGATCCTCACTAGTGACACTCTAAAGATGAGAATTAAGCTATATGATATGCAAATTTAGATCTATTCTATCAAATTCTAGCTCTATTTGATGAACAATCTACTATGATCAAAGCAATTTAAGCTAATTAGCAATGACAAATGATAAGTGAGTGATGTGGATGCAAATTGACAGAGCTTTGCTACAATTCAAAGATATGGAGTGGATGATTTATGCTTCTAAATGCTTTCTACTTATAGGATTTTCTCAAGGGTAGGGGGTAGAGTGAGATAACCATGGTTATGCTTGGGTAAGGTCAATTGGCTTTGCTTTGTCCATAAATGGGGGGACAAGGAGGGGACAATCATTTAAATGGTTTCAAAAGGCTAGACCATTTCAACAAAAGTGAGTGATTTGTGTCCATTTTGTCTCCAATTTGCTTTGTTGAGAAAAATTATGATTTATTAATTAATTAAAGTAATTAAATTTAGCCATGAAGGGTAATAGGTTCATTTTGATTTTTGCTTTCAACCACTATGTCATTAATTGAATTTAATCAATTTCATAGTGTTTTTCCCCTTTTCAAGCTTTATTTAATCATTTAATCATTTAATTGAATTTTCCTTTGATTTGAATTTCCTTTGTTCCATTTATTGATTTTTCGTGCTATTTGATGATTTGATTGCACCTTTTGATTAATTTAAGCCTTTTGCCAATTTTTCATGTCTACATATACAAGTTTTGAAATTTTGAAATTTTGATTATGGCATACATATGTGTTTTTGTCACAATGCCAAAGGGGGATAATGTTACATTATGAGTTGTCATTAGTGTCACACATATAGTCAGTGAAGGAAGAAAATAGGCTAGTCAGTCAACACACTAAGTATAGTAACCGAGTAGAGCACGAGGCAAAATGACATGGTAACCAAGCACAATCTTGACTAAGCACATACACTGAGCCCAATGATTATCGAGCACTGAGTACAGTTATAACTGAGCATTCATATTTATCGAGCAATAATATTTTACTGGGACATGAATGGAGTATATACTGAGTAATACAAGAATGATATAGAAGTATAGAATGGCACATAAAACAATGCAAATGGTTTATACTGAGCTAGAAAATGGTTTACATAAAGTGAGGTAAATACTTAGTGGAGATGTAACTATTAATTGGTGATGATCCCTATACAATATTGATTTAGGTCATTCATTTGGATTGTAGATCTAATATTTTCTAGATGATTCCATAACCCTAATTAGGTAAAATCCTTATGATATAAGAATTGTTGAGATGTCATTTTTACAAGAGAGAGAAGACACATGTGAAGTATATGCCTATAGAAGACATCTAAAGATTAGATGGGGTTGTGATGTTAAGGTTTTGATAGAGTATTGAAGGATTATATTCATAAGGACACCAAAGGCTACCGAGCAATATTCAGAGAAGATATCTATCATAGAAAAGTGATATCAGTTAAGTGCTAAGCAGATCTAAAATTCAACAAAGTAAGTTGCTACATCCAGATCAATTTACTATTACTTTCTAACAACTATCGCAAACTAAATCTCTTAAAAAAGTAGACCTAACAAGTCTTTTGTAAATATCTTAACCGAATGCACACTTAACAATGTTGCTTAAATCCTCTAACTAGATAAATATTAACACATCTCAATTGTTACTCCTAATAGAGTAAGATCATCAGAAGTAATCAACATTGTAGCCCTAACAGGCAAAATTAATTATTCCAGTAGTGAAGCTTTGTGGGCATCATCTCCAACATAGTTTTTACCTTCTAACAAGGGTTTCTATGATACCAAAGTACTTGTGTATTTTGTATGAAGTTTCATGAATATTTACTTATTAGATTAGAAAGCATTTCTTATTTTAGTTATGTTATGAGTGAATGGAGATGTTAAAAAAATAGTCGGTTAATGAGATACATTATCTTAAGGATAAAGAACACCAATTTTTTAGGGTTACTAATTCACCCCTCTCTCTCAGTAACTCACCTTTCTATAATCCTAACAACTTCTTGTATCATATGATAAAATGGCGTCGGACATGAAAAATGTGCTAAAAAGGCTAAAATAACAACAAAATTGACAAAAACACAATCAATGATCGATCACTTACTATTGTGTCATATACCAAAGGCCGGTTGTGTCTTCTCTAGAGCTCAAATTGATGATTTTGGATAGGAATCAACATCTTTATCTTCTAGAAGGCTCTGGGATCTCAAAAGTCAACTATAGCAAATGATTTGAAAATGACCCCTCTCAACCCCTTTTATAGAATTTGACTTAATTTTAAAACTTCTCATAATCTCACAAAAATTGCACTCCTAGCTAATTTTGATGTTCTAAATTCATTTTCACAATCAAAATCAAAATTTGAGATCATTTACCTAGTCAAATTACAAAGTTAACCCTTCTTGGTCAAATGCAATTGACCTCTGACACTATCACTTCCCACTCACTTCTGTATTCATTTCTTGCACCTCTGAGGTCAATCTTATACAAATTTATGAAATCTAAGTGCTCTCATGCTGGTCAAACTTGGTCAAAATTTAGTCAATTCTAGTCAAAAAGACCTCTAAACGGCTCTAAATGCACTTCAATATTTTCTTAGTCTTCTAGAAACCTAATCTTATTGATTATAATCTATACAATTATGCTTTCACTCAAATCAAGCTTTAACCTCTTTGCCTCATTTTGTTTTTTATCTTGAGGGGACATGATAATATAACAATTCTTCTTTCTGCATATCAATCCTAATCAACAAATTAATTCAAGCTTCATGGCTTAGGGAATGTCAAGTTCATCCAAACCCATAATAATCTAACATCGTTCATGGGGCATATCAAGTTCATTAGGATTCATATCAATCTGGTATTGTCTCTTAATCAAGTGATTAGCTTCCTCAAAATCTTTGTCAAGGTAGTTATTTCAAAGCTCTTTAGATAGATATTTAGTCTCATCACTTCATATTAGGCTGGATAATCTCATCTCACTTGTTAGTCTTCTCTCAATCAAGTTTGGAGCTAGCAATAACTATTTCGATCTTCATTCAATCAAGTTTAGAGTCATTTTTCCTTATCATAAATAGTATCATCACTTCACATCAGGCTATTCTATGATCTAGCTGCTATTTATTGTTCGATTCAACATGTTGTTTGCACATCAATTCAAAGAGGTGAAAATGTAATCACCTAAAATTTGTCTAGTAGATCCTAAGCCCCAAATTTTGATTAAATTGCCTTAAAAGAATTCTAAATTTTGAAGGCATAACTACTAGACATAATTATGTAAGTAAAATGGATTAATCCCCCTTGTATAATTAAAATTATTTTTTAAAATTAACCCTAAATCATTTCTAAACTTGGAAAAATCATTTAATTGTCAAAACTTACTTTTAATATAAAGTCCTAGCACTTTTATTAAAAAGAGAACTTTTTGTACATCATAATCTTGGTTACTTGGCAATTTAAAGGGGATTTTCTATTTTTTCTTATTCTCCCATCAAGATTGGCCAATCAAAAATCTTGAATCCTCTTACATGGATTCATCTCTTCTCACCACTCGTTTCTACCTAACATATTTTTCCGCTTAATCTCCACCCTTCATTCTTGAGGAAATTCCATTAAAAGGAAGTTCTTCCTTGCCTCAAGGGTTCTATATTGTTCATTGTTGAGTTAAATCTTGTTTTCTTGCATTCTTAGAGTAATCTTGCTAATTTTAATTCCTAGTTCTTAGTTGTTTTCATTATATGCTCATAGCTCTCTTGCACTCTTAGTTTTGTTTCATTCTTAGCATAATCTTGCATTGTTAGATCTAGTTTTATTTCTTGCATTGTTTATCATAGCATAGTTCTTACATTCTCATTCTATAATTCTAGTTGTTTTCATCAATTCTTGCTTAATTATCTCATTCTAGTTTTGTTAATCTTGAATCCTAGTTCATTTCTAGTTTTGCATTGCATTTGAATCTTCCATTTTGGAGTATTCAATTCACTAATCCTTGATGCCAATCTAATGAGCATTCAAAAAAGGATTAAAACTCACTTCAACTAGGAAGCAATAAACCACTTTTAGAAATTTAGCCGATTCATTCGATATGGCCTCCTATAACTAGATTCTTGAGTTAATGGCTTATTGATTGTTGGTTGCATTTTAATTTGATAATAATATTTAACCACATAATATTGACTTTCATTATTGTTCTATGAAAAATTCTCAAGGGAAAGTAAATGTTATTTCAAACAAAGAGAAGATTTAGAAATTAGAATAAGGTCATCCACATACAAAAGAAACCTTATAAAAAAACTCTCCCAAATGGACACCATTTGAACCTGGTAAGTTTAACCACTCTGCAAGTCTATCAACATATAAACCAAAATGGGTAGGGGGCAATGAGAACCCTTGATTGGACCCTATATCACTCCTAAATTGTTTTGAAATTTCATCTAAAGTTTTTATTTTGACTTTAACTTCCTCATAAAATCTAAAAACAATTTCTTTAAGATCTATAGGACCCCAAGCTCCCCCATATTGTGCAAAATCTTATCTCTAGAGACCGTGTCAAAAGGTTTTTGAAGTCTACAAAGTAGAAAAAGGATTGCTTCTTTCTCTCCCAACCTTATTCAATGATGTTCCTTGAAGTTATGATGTGATCAACCATGGAATGCTTAGGTTTTAAATATGTTTTCCCTTTAACATGTTTATCTCTCTCTTTTATCCACTTGCTAATTCTATTTTCTAGTACACTTCTAAATAACTTTACAAACATGATATTTATTATGGTATAATTAAATAGATTATTGATGTCACCACTCTTGTACAGAGGAATTGCAAGGCTATTAGTCCAAAATAAAGGGTGTTGGCAAGTGGTCAACACATTCATACATATGCACATGTAGGCACATAGACATATATGGAATATTGTCATTTGTGGAAACACTTCCTAGTTTTATGATTGTACATATTCAATGTGTTTAAATGAAGTTGATGAAGGAAAAATGCTTAAGTCCATAGACTATTCTTGTAACCCAGTCTGACAAAAAATCTAAGCGAGCTTCACAAAATTTGTATTAAGGCATGAGATATTAATTTCATGCTTGCATGACACCAATGAATACATGTGTGAGGTCACACATGTTAATAATGAAGGATTGAAGAGATATGTTCAGTTGATTGGATGTGAAAACAAGTAAACAAAGCATTACTTGTGAGTGATCACTAAGGCTGACTTTGAGAACAATTGGAAAGTTATTTTTAGATGTTATCTTGGATCTAAGGCTGACTAAGGATGTTAATGAAGCATGAAAGTGCACTTTACTCAATATGATGTTTAGCTAGAGTAATGTCGACTAGCTTTTGTAATTATACTTCTAATAGGGTATAATTATACAAACACTTTTGTAAAAGTGAGCGATGACAATAAGGATGATATGGATGGATGTTAGATGCGAATTGTGAAGGCATCTAAGAGGAAAAGTAGAGATCAAGAGGAAGTAGAACAAGATGAGTTCTTCTAGGAATAATTTTTTAACTCTTTTTATTCAAGACAAAAGATTTGTTGTAAGTTCTTTTTCACTTATTGTACACCCCTAACATAGTTTTTTTTCCTTTAACAGGGCTAGGACCTTTAATAGGGTCAATTCATTAATAGGGATTTTCCTATATTATAATAATCAACTCCTAACATGCTAGAACTCCTAATAGGGTTTCAAGATTCATAGTGCATAATTTAGTGGGTACCATCCCCACCGGCATTTTCCCTTAATAGGGTTTCCTCGAAAACAAATATGGTGTTATGAGTTCTTCTATGTTTTTTTCTTTTGCATGGTTTCTCATTTTATGTTATATATTTATATGTTGGTTAAGGAAGTTAAAGAATTTTGAAAATTCAATTAAGTACTATAATATTGATTCACACCACCTCTTAGTGTTACCAAATCCTAACAATTGGTATCAAAGCATCAAGCCCTTAAAGGAAAATCTTAACGACTTTGGGGTGATCAAAATGGATTTGGAAAACTGAAGAAGTATTATGAAATGGCCCTATAAGATGTGGACATTGCTAATGCAGATAGAGTAGATCTAAAGTCCAAGCTAAGGAAGGCATATGACTTTATCAAGAAGTTGAAGTAGCAACTTGAACATGAAACAAAGTTGAGAGATGATCTCATGGAAGCACAAAATGAAGAGCTATCAGATCAAGATCATATTGAGCAACTAAAACATGAAAAGGATTCCTTGAAGGATGAATTGGAGGCCACAAAATTGAACCTGATAAAAGAACTTGATGTTGAAAAGGAAGAAAATGAAAAGTTACAAAATGAACTATCAAATACAAGGGATAGGTTGCAAAATTTGGAGAGTGAACTAAGTGCACTAAAGACAAAATATGCCAAGGTAGAAAGATACTACATCACCATTACTAGTGAACTTGATCAGACTAAAGGTTTCATAAAGAAACTTCATGAGAGAGGACAAAATTTGGATGAAAAAATTGACATGAAGAAGCCTATTGGAAACAAGACAGGAGTTAGATATAATGAAAAAATTGATTAAATAAAAGATAGAGTTGTTGTGAATCTTGATTGACCTAAGAAGTCTTAATTTGAGGTTTTGATAGCAGAACTTGAAATACCTTCTTGCAAGGGCAATGACAAGGGTTGCATCCATGAAGATCAATCAAAGAAACCAACTGAAAAAGTTATTCCTAAGCCCAAGTTTACTGGTTTTGTTTTAATTGCTATTTGTATGGACACAAGATGAGAGATTGTAGAAAACCAAATATGAGTTATAGAAGACCTACATATGATCACCTAGATGATTTCCTTAAGAAGAAAAATGAGAAAATTTTGAATGAGGCAAAGATAGAAAAAAGGTGAATGTAGTAAAGATGCAGAACATAGACAATCTGGGGAAAAGGAAACAAGTAAAGAAAATGATATTATGCAAGACAATGTTTCTAATGCTAGTAAGGATGAAGTTAACAAGATAGTTGAAGAGGTTAAGAAACCTATTAGCAGACCTAGAAAGATTGTATGTTACAAATGCAATAAATTTGGTCATATTGCCAAGTATTGTAAGTTGCAGATTGATTATAGCTAATTGAAACCTAAGAAGAAGGTGACATGTTTCAAATGTAAAAAATGATGGACATGTAGTGAAGTATTGTAGATTTAGAGGACTAGTGAAGAAATCTTTCAGACCATTCACAAAGGAAAAAGAACTACATGAAGAAGATAGAGAGCTAGCAGAACTCTTAAAAAAATTTAAGGACAAATGGGTCAAATAGAATGAACCCATGGAATTTTAAGTTAAGAAAGATGAAGAGTAGATTGTGAGCATTCACAAGAGTCCTAAAAGTCTTGTTGAATCTATATCATCTTAAAATGGAAGCACTTCCATGATAAGAATGTTTATCCCTCTGAGTAAGTGGTCTGGGGTCATGTCAAGCACCTTGATTAGGTCTTTGCATTGATCTAGTTGTTTCCTCCCTATTCTGCTTCTCTCCCCCTATTTACAGCCTCTTTTTGACAACTTTCTCTGAGAAAATGAAGATTTTGACATTCTGGGTCAATGACAACCTAATGGGTCAAGGTCGACCTTGACCCTAACCTAGGTCAAATTCAACCTTGACTCTTACCTAGGGTAGAGTCAACCTCAACCCTGACCCAAGGTCCAGTTTTCAAGTTTTGGGAGTTTCAAGATATCAAGCTTCAGAAAGTTTTATTTTCCCACTTTCGGGTCGGCTGTTTTGAATTTCAGAATGGTAAACTCTTAAATTTCATTTAATCTAGGTCTATTTCTAGGGGTTAAGGTTAATTTGGATTTAATTCTCTAATGTCTGCCTTTCTAGAAGTTTATGCCCTAGATCACTATAAAAGGAAGCCTTCCTCTCTCATTTTTACATCCATTATCAAGCAACTTTTTGACATCCACCTTTCATGATCAAGACATCTAGCTCTCAAGTGCAAGAAAGAAAGAAGGAGGAGGAAAGAAAGAAAGAAAGAATTCATCTTCAAGAATTCAAGCATTCAATCATTCAAGTATTCAAGTATTCATCAAGGAGATCCATTGTTAGCCATTGAAGGATTCAATCTCTATGGAGCCCTCTTGTTGAAGATTTCTCCATCCACATTCATCCAAGACTCTTCCCATGCTAAGATCCATTCAAGATTGGTGTTGAAGATCTAATGCCATTGATTTGAGACATCCCCCATGCATTCCTACATTCATTTGGAGCATCCCTACTGGTGGATTCGAGGATTTGAATCCTCCACAAGGATTTCAACATAAGCAAGGTGAATAGTTCCATTTACTTTGTTTATACATATTACAAATTCAGTTACATTTCAAGGTTGATTCCAAACTAGGGTTTGACCAAGGAAAACCCCCCATCAAAACAACAAAAACCATTTTTCTTGTAGGTACAGGTACAGGATAGTGAATTGAAGTCCAGATCTGGATACCCTTTTCAAAAAACTTCTGAGATCCGTGGATAGCATTTTCATTAGAGTTGGTTCAAGTCAGGGAAAACCTTCATTGAGGGGTAAGATTGTGCCCTAGTATAATATTGTGCCCTGCTATCTAGGTCAAAGTCGACCTGACCTTAGAAAGATAAAAAATTTCTGAGTTTTCTCTATCTCAGTATTTCTAGTCTAGAGTAGGTTGTAGAATTCCCCAAAACTATGCACAGACATCAGTAATCAGCATTTTCTAGATTTAACCTATTTTGAGGTTAGTATTTTCCTTCTATTCATTTAATATTTCAAGCATATAGTTTCTATAGAGAATTATAGGATTTCCTCCTTTCTTCATATTCTCCATTGTTTGATTGATTTGTGCATTGATCACTTCTTTGTGATTAATCAATTTGGATCTCTCTTTTGGGAATTTGGATTAGGGATATATCTTATACTTTCCCCCATTTATCACATAGATACAACAATATAAATGTAATAAGGGTAAAGATAGATCCCCTACATCTTTATCCACCACTACATTTTGGTGAACCCAACAAGCTTACCCACTTTTCTTTTGTGGAATTAGATGCCCTATTATGTTTATGGTGTTAGATTTCCCTTTATATCTTTTTGGTGTTAGATTTTTCTTTTATGTTAAATCTTGCATGCTCCTTTCTATTTCAAAAATACAAAAAAATTGCAAAAATCTCTTTAAAATACAAAAATATTCATTTGTTTATGCTTTTTGTTTGCCTAGTTTAGTTCATTGGTGTTTCATTGGTATATGAGATTTACTACCTCTAGTCCTAATTATAACATTCCAGTTAGAAGAAGTCATAGACTCATGGGTGTCTTTGATCCTGAATCTTCCTCTCCTTTCCTTAGGATCCTTGATGACAATTTGATTATTCATGATTCCATTCCTATTATAGAGAAAAACTCTTCTCTCATCTCATGATGAGGATGATGCTTTAAGAGTTCCTCCTAAACAAGTCCAAAAACTTTCAACTAAACTTGATAAAATGGGTAATTGGCTTATTCAAGAAAATCATAATCAAGATTCCATTCAAGATATAGAGGCTCTTGTGTACAAGATTTAGTACCTTTATAGAATTAGTATCATACAATAAATCAAATAGAGACTACATAAACCACAATTAATACTCTGTTTAGCAAATAAAGCACAATTAAGCATCCTATGGCTCTTTATCTAAGAGTGTTAATGTGAAGCTCTCAATAAGCTACCATTAATGATAGTCCTAGAATGAGAAATGATAAAGATTAAGATAAAGCTAACAATTAGTTCAAATTGAAATGCTAAATTTCTCTTAAAATGCCTTTCTAGCTATAAAATGCAAGAGGCTCTATGCAATTCTCAGATGTGTGGTTGTTAATTATGATTGATTTTGGTCTTCCTTGTTATATATTTATGCAATTCGTAGATGTGTGGTTCTTAATTCTCAGATGTGTGGTTGTTAATTATGATTGATGTTGTTAGTTGTGTTGATCATGATTATGCCTTGGTTGAGTTTTTGGTTCCACCCTTTGAAGACAATGCAAAGTTTGTGTCCTTAAATCTTGGGACAAGAAGACAAGATGAAGGGACAAGATGCTCTCTCACTTTGAGTGATTGAGATTTAATTTGGCTTGATCCATGTGAATGCATTTTCTCAAATCCTATTGGTTGATTGAATTTCCTCCCCTTTTGGGTTGTTGAGAGAAATTAGGATTTATTAATTGATTTAAATTGATTTATTTAGCCATATACCCCTTGAATGGGTTGAATTTGATTTAATTCAAAACTATACAATTAATATAATTAATTGCACATTGATTTGATTTAACTTGATTAAAATGCTCTTGATTTTGATTTACCTTGAATTAAAGCTTGATTTTAATTTTGATTGGCTAAATGTTTGTTTTGATTCAATTTCTTTGATCTTGTCCTTGATTCTCTTTGATTTTCCTTGATTTATTACTTAATTGTCTTTGTCCATTTTCAAGTGATTACAAATTCCCCTCTTTGAGTTGATGTGTGAAGCATGTCAATTCAAAGAATACTCTGATCTTGCTTGTAGGATTTGAGCAGTACAAATCCACAAAACCCAAAGATCACCTACATACAAAACCCTGTTACAAGGAAGTAGAGACAAGAAGAGGACAAGGGTTTGACTCAAAAATATGAAGAAGAAAATATCCTCAAATAATGAATGAATTAAATGTACAATGGATCATCCTTATAAAGGAGATTGAAAGCCTTGAAAAGGAAAACCCTAGTGCATGCAATAATTAGTTTAACTATTACATGACTAATGCATGCAAGTTTATATTTACAACAACTAGTGCATGTGTGTTTAACTAAAGAAAAATGAGTTGACATCTTAAGAAGGGAGTAAAGTTAATTAATATAATTAATACTTTACTCTAACACCCCCCTTAAAATGAGCAACAATGCAGCTACAAATAATACAAAAAGAAAGCAAAGGAAACTATAGTGTTGAAAGCATAAAAATGGGTCTCGGCAACATGGCCTGATGAGGTACCCAACACAACCAAATCCCTATAAAATGGAGAAATAGAGAAAACCTAGTGGGAAAAAAACCCTACTCCAAAAAGAGATAGAAAAATGTAGAAAAAGAAATGGCTCAAGAGACTCTCTAAAAACCATAAGTACAACCAACCCCCCCATGAGAGAGGGATGAGACATCAAAGCCCCCCTAGAATAATGGAACCCCTGTGGAAATGATCGAACCAATGCAACTCCAATGCGAAAGAAACAAAAGCATAGAACAAGGAAACCCCTGAATGAGAGGTGAAACTGGAAGGCCTAACTGATGCTCAAAGGAGAAAACATGAGGATCCTGAAAGGGAATCCCCAATGTAGGTGGTGTGACAGGTGTGTTGACACTGTCATGAAAGAGGAGATGAACATCCTCTATAGAATCCTCAACAAGTGCACCTAGTGGCTCAATGAATGGAGCTGGAGGGTCAGGAAGTGCTAAAGAAGAATCCTACTGAAGAGAAAAGACCTCAACATGATGTGGTGTGGCAGTCATAGCAGTGATCTCAGGAACAATACAAAAGTTCAAGTGACCTGACTGCACCACATGAGGCTCTCATGAAAGAGGAGATTTGTGCTCCAATAATGGAGATGGTGGACCAAAGTGTGAGAAGGTGTAGAGATGGCTAGAATGATCAACTGTCCCTATAGCAACAATGCCTCCTGTCACACTATCCTGAATGAAGACTAAATTTGTAGTGAACTCAACTGTCTTCCCTGATCCACTGTGTGTAATCTGATAAATCAAGAGAAGGTTTACAGACAAAGATAGAACATACAATACATCATTAAATGTGCCATCCTGAATGCCTACTAAACCTTTCCCATAGACTGTCAGGATAGTGTTATTCCCCATGAGAATATGAGGAATGGGAGAAGCCTCAACGGTAGAGAAGACCCTTTGAGAAGATGCCATATGGTGAGAAGCACCTGAATCTAGTATCCAAGGGACCTATGAAGGGGATGTAATGGATGCCCTTAATGCATGACCCTATCCAAAATCCTATCCATATGTCGAAGATGTGGAAGAAGACTGAAAAGTAGACCCCTCTGAGGTAGAAGAGGATGGAGAGGAAACAGTGCTCTTCTGAAGAAGAGCTTGCAAATCTGTAATCTATTTCTCATAGCCATCAAATCTCTTCTAAAAATAATGTGACTCATCATGAGGTCCCTTCTAAAAATAGGAACATATAGGTCTCTCAGTCTTCTATTTCTCCTTCTTAGAAGAAGATGGTGGGCTAGTAGAGTGCTGAGAAAAGGAATCTCATATCTACTTCTGCTTCTGCTTCTACTTTTCTTTGGATGGTTGGGCAACCAATGCTTGGTCCTTTGATCCTATTAGAGAGTCCAACTAAGTAAGCTTGGCCTTCTCTCTAGTCAAATGATCATAGAACATCTCAAAATTGGGCATGGTGAATGTAGGTCCTAAAGCGTCCATGGTAGAATGAAAGGTAGAAGAGAAGATCTGAAAGTTTCACCTAAGCTTAGATAGAATTAGATAAATGCACTCTTTATCAGTCTTTTTCTTTCCACATCCATGTAACAAAGATCTCTATTGTTTTAACTTTATCAAAAAGTCCTCAATAGAGGGAAAAGAATCAGGTACAAGAGAGGTAAGCTCTTCCTCAATCTGAAGTGCTCTGAACTCATTCACTATACCAAACAAGGTGTTAAGCTTGGTCCACATAGCTAGAGGGGTATTGCACCCATCAAGATGAAACTATAAGTTGTCTGATACCTATAAAGCAATCAACCCCATAGCCTCATCCATCTTTTTTCAATGCTGCATGATCTCAAAGGGCCTCTGTAATACTAGTTGCACTACATCTAGACAAGACTAGAGCCCTTTTGAATGGAGAAGCCATGTCATCAGGGTTTTCCATGTGTGATAATTATGTGGCGTCAAAAGTTCTAGACAAGAAGAGGTCTCGGCCATATTTTTTTAGAAGGGTTTTTGTTTTTGATAAATATCTAGTTGAACGGATAGAAACAAGAAAATAACACCCCCCTACAATCCAAATATCAAACCCCTAAGCCTAGAATGATATGCTTTATCAAGAGAAGAGAAAAAAAGATTCAAATATAAATCTTGTGTACCTTGAAAAAATTCTAATGAAAATAGGTAAAAATCTAGATGGTTCTTGAGAAGAGCTTTCCGGTGCTTCTTCTGGATCAAAAAATGGAGCTAATTTGAGCAAATTAGCCCCCCCAAAATGCAAAAAGGATAGTCTTGCATTGATAGAACAAACAGAAAGCTAGATGAAAAAAATTACCAAATTAACCTCCATGAGAGCATCAGGATCGGAATGAGCTTTTCGATGATATCTCATTTGTTGAAAAACAATGCCTAGAGCTCCCGAAACGTCGATTTCAGTGAAAGATGCTCCAAAAGAGAAAAACAAATCCCTAAAAAGGATTTTCTCTAGGCGCTAGCCCCTAGTCACATGAGGCTCTGGGTGCTAGCACTAAAGGGCCTATCATTGGTGGTTTGGGCCCACTGCTAATGGTTTTGGGCTAGCTACTAGTGGTCAAGGCATGCCCTTGGCCGTTTGAGGCTTGTAGTGGTAGGTTGGCAGTGGTTTGGCAGTGGTGGTGCCCAGGTTGAGCACAGGCAGCATGCTGGTGGCACGCGGGTGATGCACTGGTTGTGCATCCACTGTGCTTTTTCTTTTTTTGAATTTTTTTTATTTTTTGAAATCTGTACGTGCCTCAAATTGCGTGCCAGGGCCGTACGACTTTGGGATGCAAAAAAAATTTGCCTTCGAGGCCAACTTGTCCAAAATCGACAAGTTTTATATGGATTTTGACTATCTCAGGCCTTCCAAACACAACCATGAGGTCTGTTTGGGCCAGAAATGCTCCAAAAAAATTCCTTTTTGCAGGCAAAAAAGAAATAAAAAATAACGTCGTACAAAGAATACCAGATCTGAAAACTATAACCAAAACCTCTCAAATCCACCGAAAAATCCCTAATTTGAATCCTTAAAATGTGAACAAGCTGTAGCACATTAGGCTCTGATACCATGTAGGATTTGAGCAATACAAATCCATAAAACCCGAAGATCACCTACATACAAAAACTTGTTACAAGGAAGTAGAGACAAGAAGAGGGCAAGGGTTTGACTCAAAAATATGAAGAAGAAAATATCCTCAAATAATGAATGAATTAAATGTACAATGGATCATCCTTATAAAGGAGATTGAAAGCCTTGAAAAGGAAAACCCTAGTGCATGTAATAATTAGTTTAACTATTACATGATTAATGCATGCAAATTTATATTTAAAACAACTAGTGCATGTGTGTTTAACTAAAGAAAAATGAGTTGACATCTTAAGAAGGGAGTAAAGTTAATTAATATAATTAATACTTTACTCTAACATTGCTAATGATAGGTCATGATCCTATTGATGGGTGATCTTTGATGTTCGTTTGATATTATTTGATGGTCGATTCTTGATATCTGATATGAAATTGATGCAGTTCTAATGATGTTCATTCAATTGATGTTTCTCTTCGATGGTCCATCTGATGATTGATCTTTGATATGATGGACGATTCAATGAAATATCCTAAAGTGATACCTGATTTAATGATTGATTTCGATGTGATGCCCCATTCAATTGATTTACGAAAAAAAATTTGATGAAATCTTTCACTTTGATTTTGATGGTCGATCTCTTGATTCGATGATGATGCTACCGATGTTGATTATCCGATGGTATGCCCCCTCGAAAATGAAATATAATTTGATCGATGATTGAAAATTTTGATGATTTATGTCAAGTTACGTTAATTTTGTTCAATTTATAATGAATTTTAATTTTATTTCCGATATTGTTTTTACGTCTGTTTGATTAGAAATGCCCCTGTTTTGGTAGATTTGATGAAAAATTCATGTTATTAGGTCAAATATAGTAAAAGATTCCTCTTTTAGGTCAAATAAACCCTTTTTAGGTCAAAAGGTCTATAAAAAGGGGTAAAATCTCCTTTTCACTATTCATTTTCACTTTTACTTTCCAATTTTCCTTTGTGACCTTTGTTGAGTTTTGACGATGTCGATCCCCATCTGTGAGCATAGATTTGAGTGATGCCATCATTATCAGTGTCTACCTGGCTCTAGACCTCCGATGAGTACTGAAACCTCTTCATTTTGTCATTTTTAGCATTTAATTTCAAAAAAATTGAATTTTTCCTATAGAAGCCCTCTTTTTTTCATTTTTTAAATTCAAATAGCGCTTTTGCATAATGAGACAGTGCTTTCAACCTTCAAGTTGCACTTCCATGATTTTAAGCAGCACTTTCATGTTCTAAAATTTCACTTATACACGCTAAATTTAGGCCCTATTCTGCCTTTGCCTTGTTAAAGAGTGCTTTTACTGTTAAATAGCATTTATACCCTTTTCAATAGCACTTTTACCACTTTTTCCACTTTTAATCCATTAAGTAGTGCTTTTAAACAATTAAACAATGCTTTCGTGTTTATGCACTTTTAAAGCCTAAAATAGCACTTTCACCCAGCCATAAATGATTTTAATCTGATTAAATCCACTTTGCAATTTTCTCAACATCATCGATCAGAGGATAGGTTAAGGTCATGAACTTGATGTTTTTAGCAAGTTGTAAGATGTCAATATGAGTCAGTCATAATGTGAATATTTGTTCATCAATCTAGATTCAGATGATGGGTGATGATAAATTTTCTATTCTATTTGAGTAGAAACATGACAACTGATTATGGTTTGATATTTTCAAAATTTTGATTGACTTAGAATGATCCAAATAATAATTGATTTCAATTCTAATGTGATTGAAGTTTCTTTTTATAGGTGGTCCTTAGGTCTTTGCATGTTTGTGGTGCCTATCCTTTGTCTTGGAGCATGATTCATGACCTGAGTGTGGTGGATCATCACCATATCAGTCTCTATGGCCTATCATTCCTTCTACATCTTCCTTGATTCTAAGTGAATTGGGGTCTTCTCACTACTATGGTTGAGCATTGGCACTCAGACCATAATACTTTTCATTTGTCACTAGGGGAGATGACCATTACTCCTGAGGATGTATATCAAATCCTCTGTTTACCAACTTTTGGTGAGCAGGTGTACTATGACTCTCTATATTATGGATCTACATGTCAATGAGTGTTTATAGATCCTACCATTGGTGGTTCTCACATCTAGTGGGCTCAGTTTGTTTCCTTTCTTGTATTGCCAGTTGTTCTGGGTACACTAATTGGTGGGTTCTTACTTCCTGATAGTTGCGGGCACGGGTTTGTTGTTGGTTGGAGTCCCATCCTTAAGGATCTTATGGCACATCCTCATCACTTTGACTAGGGTTCATGTGTCCTGGCACAGTTATATCATGAGTTGCACATGTTTTTTTTTATAGGTGTTCCACTACACTTACTACAAGTGCGATCCTTCTTCAGCTATGGACCTAGGAGCACCTCCTAGTGACACATCCCACTAAAGCATGGGATCATCAGCTAGGTTGGCCTTTCACTTGGATGTATGATGGTATCATCATCCAGACCCATATGGGTAACCTGGATTACTGGCGGCATGTCATTGATGACACAAATACTATTGTTTGGCAGCCATATCTTGGTTGTGAGGCTTAGCTAGAGGATGATGGTGAGCTACCTTACATGTTCTATCCCTGATGGATGCTTGGGCATTCCACATATACTATTGAGAGATTCTACTTCTGATGACTTCTACCTCAGTATGGGCATGTACATGATATTCCACAAGGAGTAGCCATGTCTGCTCGAGTACAGGCTGAAAGGTTGTTATGGGGCCCATGTGTAGATTATGGGATAGTTGTGAGAGAGATATGAGACATTTGATATCATTCTTGGTCTCCTAGATCACATGTCATGGATGCTGTGATTACTAATGATTATGCTACTTGGCTACATCGATATCCTTTTCCTTGGTTCACCAATCCTGTGGAGAGAGTTCCTTCTATTGATGAGTTATCAGATGGAGATGATGGTTATGCAGGAGATGATGTTAGAAATAGGGACTACTGAGAGGGGGGGTGAATCAGTATTCTATGAACTTTATCTTTTTCCCAATTATGGATATAACAAATTGGTGAAGGGTGCTCCCCTTAATACCACAAACACATAACAGAAATAGAGAAACAACAACAATATGCAAGAACAGAAAATTGGCTTCTTATTATTTCCACAAATGTGGAATTACAAACTTTCAGAATTACAATATGAAAAGCCACATGGGCATTCCCTTACAATATTCTGTAGGACAAAGCCTCAAACTATTACCTAGATCTACTACCCATAACTATTCTGAACTACCTAAGACAATAATACAGCCTTCCTTATATAGGCAATTTTCCACCGCCTGGGAAGGTTCCAGAATTTTAGCCAATAAGGCCGACCAAACTTAGAATTATTTTATTTTACATTTTATTACATCATAGTCGGCTCAAGATAACCTTTGAAACTCGAACAGAAATTTTGAAGAAAATTATTTTTTGCCATTTCAGGTGGCCCAACTTTCGAAGACCATAACTCATCACCAGTTGACCCGATCGGCTATTATAACCCCATTTCAAAAATTCCATGAAGCGCTCTACAGGCTTGACCCACGCAAGTGCCCATCACCCAAATTTTCAACCTCATCCGGGGCTTCTAAAGCCTTCAAAACTAAGTTCAAAGTTTCTGTACCCTGCTGCCAATACCAAAAATCTTCAATATCTTCCAATATACACTTGATCTAGCAATGAAACTTTACTGACAGACTTATATGGCCAAAATAAACCTCCAAGAAAGAAATCAGATCATTCTAAGAACATACAAAAATTACCAAAAATATTAACTTTCCATAAATAGCAGTTCTACACAAAATAACCCTTATTGAATATAAAAATAGAAATTTTTTTTTTTTTTGGGTGATGCAAGATTGCTCTTACACCCAGGATGCTCCTACATCAGACACCCAGGGTAATTTGAGAAGTGACCCTGTCACGACTCAGGTGTGCAGAGGAAAACCAAGATGGCTAACCTCCTCCTTTGTCAGCCATGATGAATCTTCAATAGGTCATCCTTTCCACTTGACCAGATATTCTTCATATGTCCTATTCCTTGTGCTTCTGCAAACATGACTGTCCAGTATATCTTCGATCTCCTTAGTGTCTGAACTAGTTGCTGGAATACTCCACTGTGCTGTTGTGATCTCATCTTCAACACCTCCTTCATGATACTCTGTCAGATCTGAAATGTTAAACACTGGTGAAATATTTAGCTCAATAGGCAATTCTACCTCATATGCATTTCCTGAATCATGTTTCTTCAGTATCCTACATGGTCCAAACTTCTTCATTTTCAGCTTATTATATGTACCAACTGGAAACCGCTCCTTCCGCAAATGAACCATGACTTCATCACCAACTTAAAATTCCTTATACCTCCTTTTCTCATCTGGCTTAGCCTTATACTGTGAATTCATCTTGGTAATATGCTTCCTCACCTCCCCATGGATGTTCTTCAAGTGTTTTGCAAAATCCTCAGCTTCAACACTACTTATTTCTCCTTTATCTATCTTCCTCAATACAGATGCATTTCTTGGACTACTTCCATATACAATCTGGAATGGTGATTTACCAGTGCTCCTGTTGACAGAATTATTGTATGCAAATTCTGCCTGTGGTAAAATCAAATCCCATCCTGTTGGCTTATCTCCAACTAAACATCTCAGCAAATTTTCCAAACTCCTATTCACCACCTCTATCTGTCCATCGGTCTGTGGATGATGTGATGAACTAAACTTCAAATCTATCTTTAAATTCTTCCACAATGTACGCCAAAAATATCCAACAAACTTAGTGTCCCGATCTGAAACTATGGTCTTTGGCAAACCATGAAGTCTCACTACTTCTCTAAAAAACAATTCTGCTACATGAACAGCATCATTAGTCTTCTTGCAGGGAATGAAATGTGTCATCTTTAAAAATCTATCAACCACCACAAAAATTGAATCATGTCCCCGCTGAGTCCTCGGTAAACCAAGAACAAAGTCCATGCTAATATCCTCCCAAGGCTTCTTTGGTACGGGTAATGGCTGATACAACCCTGTATTCTGCTTCACTCCTTTCACCATCTGACATACTTTGCAACTCTATACAAACTTCTTCACATCTTCCTGCAACTGTCGCCAATAATAATTCTCACTAACCAAACCAAGGGTTTTATCACGACCAAAATGTCCAGCCAATCCTCCGCTATGCTTCTCCTTGATGAGATTCTCCCTCATAGAACTTTGTGGAATGCACAACTGACTCCCTTTGAATAGCATATCATCCTGGATGATGAAATCCAACCATTTTGTCCTGTCTAGAGTAATAGGTTTTGTAAAAACTTTCCAAGCTTCACCAAACTTAGGATCCTCTGGATACAAATTCTTGAGTTCCGTGAACCCAACCACTTCAATCTGCATTTCTATCAGCAATAGTTGCCTTCTGCTAAGAGCATCTGCAACCCTATTAGACTTTCCACTCCTGTGTTTTAAAACAAATGTATAACTCTGCAAAAACTCAACCCATTTCAAATGCCTTTGATTCAATTTTTCTTGACTATTCAAATATTGCAAAGCTTGATGATCAGTATACAAAACAAAATCCTTAGGAAGTAGATAATGTCTCCACTTCTTTAATGCCTGAACTATAGCATAAAATTCTTGATCATAAATAAAATATTTCCTCTTGGCATCATTTAACTTCTCACTGAAATAAGCAACAGGTTTACCTTCTGGGCTCATAACAGCTCCTATTGCAGTACCACTAGCATCACAATCTACTTGAAACACCTTATTAAAATATGGAAGTGCCAAAATAGGTTATTCTGTAACTTTTTGTTTCAACAATTGAAAACTCTTTTCTGCCCCATTAGTCCACTTAAACTCTTTTCTATCCCCTCTCATTGTTTCAGTCAAGGGTCCACAAATACTGCTAAAATTCTTGATAAACTTTATGTAAAAGTTAGCTAGACCATGAAAAGATCTTACCTCAGTAGCACTCCTTGGAGTAGGCCATTCAAGGATAGCTTGTACCTTCTTTGGGTCCATTTTTAGACCTTCTCCTGAAACTACAAACCCCAAATACACCAACTCTTTCTTCACAAAACTGCACTTCTTCAAATTAATCAACAATTTCTCTTCTCTCAACTTCTCAAATACCATACGAATATGCATCATATGCTCATCCAATGTCTTACTAAAGATCAAAATATCATCTAGGTAAATAATGACAAACTTACCCAGAAATTCTTTCAGAACCTCATTCATGAGCCGCATGAAAGTGCTCAGTGCATTGGTTAGCTCAAAAGGCATGACTAACCACTCATATAGTCCTTCCTTTGTCTTGAAGGCAGTCTTGCATTCATCTCCTTCTCTGATCTAAATCTGATGATATCCACTCTTTAGATCTATCTTTGAGAAATACACAGCTCCACTCAAACAGTCCATAATATCATCCATTCATGGCAATGGAAACCTGTACTTGATTGTGATCTTGTTTATTGCCCTAGAATTTGTACACATCCTCCATTCTCTATTCTTCTTTGGTGCTAATACCACTGGTATAGCATAGGGACTCAGACTCTCATGGATCAATCCTTTCTGTAATAGTTGATGTACTTGTCTGTTCAACTCCTCACTTTCTACAGGTGTCATTCTGTGTGCTACCTTATTCAGCAAACTCACTCCTGGGATCAAGTCCATCTGATGACTGATCTTCCTGACTGGTGGTAATCCATCAGGCACATTATCAGATACAATATCCTGAAACTTATTCAACAAATCTGCAACTTCTACAGGAACATCTTCTACTTCCTCTTTACCAACTTTTGGAATTAAAGCAAAACATACATGCTCATGCCTCATACCATCTAAGAAATTTCTTCCATCAACAAAAGTTATCCTTGCATTACCACATACCTTTTCTTTAGTCTCCTTCAATGGTTTTAGCTTATGTCGCACTCCATCCTTTGTCAGGGAATAGGTATTCACATGACCATCATGTACAGCACATCTGTCAAATTGCCATGGTCTACCCAACAACATATGACATGCATCCATAGATATGATATCACACAATACCTCATCTTGGTATCCGCCAATCTTGAACTTCACTAGGCATTGTTCATTGACCATGACCTTGTGGTCATCTTGTACCCAGGCAATCCGATATGGATGTGGGTGTTTCTATCTCTTGAGCTTCAACTTTGTCACCATCTCTTCTGACACCAAATTGTCAGTGCTTCCACTATCAATAATCACATCACAACATTTACCTTCACACTTGCACCTGGTGCGAAATAGGCTCCTCCTTTGCTCAGGTTTATTCTCACCACTCAACAGGACTCTTCTATTAATCAATGTTTCTCCTCTTTTAGCATCTTTAGAATTTGATGATCTGGCATCTTCATCTACATGTGCAACTCTGGCCTGGCCTTCATTTCTCCTGTCTATTCTACCTTGGCACTGAGGACATTCAAATGCCCTATGACCTTCTTCTCCACAGTGAAAACATGTTCCACGGAAGCCACCTCTTCCAGTTCCTTGTCCTCTTCCTCTTCCTCTCTGATCTCTATTATTCTAATCCTGGAAGTGATTGAAATTATTTCCTCACTGATTCTGATTGCTACTGGCCTCATCCTTCTTTTTTAGATCTTCATTTCAGCCACCATATGACCGTCCACCAGATCATCCACCATGACCTCTTCCATTTTGTCTGCTCTCAAACTTCTTGTTCAACTTTTCCTCTACTTTTAGGGCAAACTGGTATGCCTCTTCAATACTATTCATTCGAACCAGATTCAGCTCCTCCTGAATGCTTGGCCTTAACCCATTAAGGTATTGGGCAACTTTCTCCTTATCAGCTTCTGCATGGCCTGTTCTGATGAGAAGTCAATAGAACTCCTCTGTATACTCGTGAACAGATCTTCCTGCTTGCTTCAAACTCTGCATTTTCTTCAGTAGGTCAAGCTCATAATCAATAGGAATGAACTGTCGCTTCAATTTATCCACCATCTGATCCCATCTCATAATTTTCTCCTTTCCCCTTCTATTTCGCTCCAACTGAATCTCTTGCCACCATATCTTCGCATGACATTTTAGTCTGGCCTTCACAAATTTAACCCTATCAGGATCCTCAACATCTTCATACTCAAAATGTTCCTCACATTCATTGATCTAGTCGATCAATTTTTCTGGGTTAAGATTTCCTGAAAATGTAGGAACCTCAATCTTAGGTCTTTTCCCAATCTTAGAAATGGCCTGAAAAAGTCTTTCTTCCTCCTGGTTCACAATTTTGACTTCTCTTTCTTGATATTCTTCTTCAGCTTCATCCTTGCTTTCATCTCTGACATTAAGATTCATTCCTCTATGAATCTCTTCTTGCAATGCTCGCACTTGTCTCTGCAGTGCCCTAACCTCAGGTGTTACAACACCAACTCTTCCGCCACATTCCTTTCGTGGAGGCATTTTTGCGATGTGTGCTGAAACCCTAACCATGGTCCTAGTGCAAACTGCCTCACAGTCAGTGATCTATTTACACACTCAGGAACTCCTACTCTGATACCACTTGGTGAAGGGTGCTCCCCTTAATACCATAAACACATAACAGAAATAGAGAAACAACAACAATATGCAAGAACAGAAAATTGGCTTCTTATTATTTCCACAAATGTGGAATTACAAACTTTCAGAATTACAATATGAAAAGCCACATGGGCATTCCCTTACAATATTCTATAGGACAAAGCCTTGAACTATTACCCAGATCTACTACCCAGAACTATTCTGAACTACCTAAGACAATAATACAGCCTTTCTTATATAGGCAATTTTCCACCGCCTGGGAAGGTTCCAGAATTTTAGCCAATAAGGCTGACCAAACTTAAAATTATTTTATTTTACATGTTATTACATCATAGTCGGCTCAAGATAACCTTTGAAACTCGAACAAAAATTTTGAAGAAAATTATTTTCCGCCATTTCAGGTGGCCCAACTTTCGAAGACCATAAGTCATCACCAGTTGACCCGATCGGCTATTATAACCCCATTTCAGAAACGCCACGAAGTGCTCTACAAGCTTGACCAGCACAAGTGCACATCACCCAAATTTTTGACCTCATCCGGGGCTTCTAAAGCCTTCAAAACTTAGTTCAAAGTTTTTGTACCCTGCTGCCAATACCGAAAATCTTCAATATCTTCCAATATACACTTGATCTGGCGATGAAACTTTACTGGCAGACTTATATGACCAAAATGAACCTCCAAGAAAGAAATCAAATCATTCTGAGCACATACAAAAATTACCAAAAATATTAACTTTCCATAAATAGCAGCTCTGCACAAAATAACCCTTATTGAATATAAAAATAGAAATTTTTTTTTTTTTGGGTGATGCAAGATTGCTCTTACACCCAGGATGCTCCTGCATCACAAATTATCTTTATACATTCATAACATAAGAAGCTAAACAACATGCATAGCAATAAAACTAAAGAACTCATAACACATGATTTGTTCTTGAGGAAACCCTGGCCAAGGGAAAACCCTGGTGGGGATGGTACCCACAAAGATCCACTAATCAAAAGTATCTTGTTAAGGATGTTGACCCTGTTAAGAGTCTATTACAAACATATAGTGTATCAGTCTTGATTAAGGGACTATAGGCCTTGTTAGAAGCCTCAACCCTGTTAGGAGTTGGTAGTACAAAATGTGATCACCAACTGAGCCCACTGCCCAAATAGGTAATATACAATATACATTGATTACAAAATAGGTCAAGGTATGTAACCTTATTTTTCTTGCATCAATATGTCTTCACTAATCTTTCACTATCGCTATTACATATGCTTCATATACTTCGCATCATACTATTACAAATGCTTGCTGCTTATTACAATTCTTACTTACACTTTACAATTACATTTACATATATACCAATAGCTTTAACCAAGATTAAACATCTAAGATCTTGTCCCTTTATATTGTTAAGACATTATTTTGATAAACAAAATAATCCCTTAACTCTTTACCAATTCTGCCTTCAAATACTGCCCTGTCGGCTTCACACTGTCTTTGATAAAACTATCATAACTTCTTCTATACATGTTGTACTAACTTGTGCTCTAATATGGGTCATCATTAGTCACCATAGAGTCTATGTTCAAGTGTGCAAGTACTGAGCTCACTCCAGTCAATGTCACAAACTAAAACTGTGTCCGAGTATACTGGTAAAAATACTATCTCACACTTAGACAAATATGCAATGCACTCTGTCATACTTGCTCTTTGAATTGTGTGATCTTCATGTGGATCATATGTTTCCATAATAACAACATCTATACAATTAACTCAGCCAAATTGCCAACAATCTCCCCCTTTGTCATTGGTGGCAACATATGAGAAAATTGGCTAAGTGTGCAACTCCAAAATCTCAAAATTTACAAAATTGTGGCCATAGTATAACATATATCTACTATCCTTATAACTCCTCAAAAAATCTTATCTATAATATAATACTCACCCTAAGAGTATCGACTCTTATCATATATTATCAATTTTCTACTAAATATCTCTCCCCCTTTGACAACAATGACAAAATAATGGTAGGGAGGGTTACAAAATTGTATCACAAAAAAGAGTTATACCTTAATCTATTTATTGCAAAGCCGGTAGGCTTGCAACACAATCTAAAAAATCTATCTTCATATTTTCTATCTCCTTTTCCCATGACTTCTTAATGGAATTAGCCACATTGAGTAGTCCGCTCAGTCCATAAGATGCTATCTGACAAGCTTGGAGGTTTTCAAAGTTGAATTTCTGAAAAGATGTCTTAGCTGTAAGACAATCTTCTAACTACTCTTCAATAACACTTAACTTCATAGTAACATGCTCTCTCAAAAGAGTATATCTCCTCAACTTCCTATCTTTCTCATCTTGTAAAATCTTGATTTCATCAAAAAGTTTCCTAACTTTCTTTTCAACATTACTGACCTTCACATTAAGGTTAGATAGAAGGTTTGTTTCATTCAGAATCTCAGCTTCCTTCAATTTTATCTTCTGATCTTCCTCAGTTGTCAAAGTTTCTAATTTTGTACACTGTATGTACAAATATTTTCCTATCTCCAAATGTTTCCTCAAATCTGTGATACAGATATCAAGAGTACTGATATCATTGTTGATTTACTGACTGATGTTTAACAACATTTTAGCCTCATAGTCTACCTATGCTTTCACTTTTGCAATATCAGCTAGGTTAGTGAACTCATCATCAAAAGTGCTCATCACTTTCTTTGCCTTGTCCATAGGGTCTGCTTCTACAATCTGTGTGGTCACAATACTTTGTAGCTTTTCAGTTAGGTCCTTCAGACATCCTTCTAGACTTTTAACTTTCTTATTCTTCCCAATGATTTTGTTCAAAGATGTGATCAATTCCATCTGAGCATCATCATCCACTTCTTTTCCAAAATCCTCAAACAAAGATCCAATTTGTTTCTTCTTTCCAGTCTCAGGAGTAAGAATGATTTCTTCTTTAGAGGGTACATATGCTTGTACTTTTGATACTTTGGGTTCTTCAGCTGTAAATTGGGTCTGCTCTGCTTCTGCAGTTTTATTCAGTTCATCAAGAGCTAAATTGTCAACAATGTTCTCTAGATTCTTGAATACATTATCATCAGTATCCAAGGTGATCCTTGTACCTTCAACATTCATATATTCTTCTTCAATGTTAATAGTTGGTGAAGAAGGAATATCCTCTTGTTCTACTTCTACTACTTGCTCTGCTGCAACTGATGTCTTTCCAACAATTTCTACCATAACTTTAATGATTGGTTGTTCAGTCTCTGCATTCACTTGTTCATATTGTCCTGCCATAATTTGAATGGTTCTCATTTTTGTCCTTAAATGGGTGCTAAGGGGATTCAAAAAAATTTTAAGATGTTCATCATCTCTTACATCACATAGTTTCTTCACAAGATTCTCTCTGATAGATTTGTCTTCTTCTTGCACTCTCATCTTCCTGTTAGCAAGTTTCTGCAATAATTCATCAGGTATCTTTCCTTGAATAGAGTCAAAACTCTTATTAGCCAAAATCAAATGCTTTCCCACTACATTTTCAAGATTCAATTTATCAGAATAGTTATAAAGGTCATAGTATTTGTTCAACTTTGTGAAATCTCCATCTTTTATAATTTCTTCATTTACTCTCTCAACTCTAGGTTTCCATGCTTTCTTCTTCACAGTAGTGTCATCATCTTTAATTTCTACAATTTTCCTAGGTACTAGTGGCACCAAAGTTTTCTACCTCTTACCAGGTCCAGTAGCTATTTCTTTCACTCTCTTTCTTGGTGTGGAGGAATTAGATCTAGTAGGCTTGCTTGCTACTTGTTCCTTCTCAGGTTCCTCTACTTTCACTTTAAGTGATGTTGCACTAGATGATAAGGGAGGTACAAATAAAATCTCTTTCTATCCAATATCTCTGATTGCTATTGCTATCTACTTTTCCACTAAGAATTCTCTCTCTATCAATCATGTATCCTTCAATATTTTCTTAATAGTTTTGTCAACTCTTTTCTTAGACTATTTCTCCTCAAGTATAGCCTTTGCGGAGTTGAAGTTTTCTTCAATAGTTCCAAATCTATTACTGTGGGTGTCAATCTTACACTTAAGTAGCCTGTTCACATATTCTTCTGTCTCTATTTCAGATATTTCATAGCCAAGAGGGTCTATGAACTCAATTCTAGGTTCAACTACTTCAATGTATGTAAAGTCAGTATCAACCATAAAACATATTTCATTCTTGTATTTCTCCACAAGAGACTATAGAATCCTTGATCTACTAGACACAATATTCTGAAATATCTTAATAACTAGTACTGCACTCTCATTAACATTGTCAATAACATGCTTTCTGTATACTACATTAATCCTTTCCATTGTATTTATTCCATCATTCCAATCATTTCCTATGATGTAAGGAAATCTCCTCAAAAGATGAAAAAACATGTAAGTGATCAAAGATGAAAATCTAAATTGTGCATACTTTATCTTCTTAATCTTCTCCAAGTTCTCAAACACTTGAATTCTTAGAATTTCACACATATCAACTAGGACTTTGTCAACACACATCAAATAAGCTATGTGTACCATTCCAGCTACCATGTCATCCTCTCTTGAATTGGCACAAAACTTGGTTGTTAGGATCTTGCATAGGTATCTAACATTAGGTTGTTTGACCTTACTAATTACAATTCCTCTACCATTAGAGGATGAATTAGTGTTATCAATGACTATCTTTCTCATGTTCTTCTCATTTAAAGGAATAGCTCCAAATTTAGACAGTCCAATGACTTCATGAATCAAATTAGCTGTAATGTCTATTACTCTATCTTCTAGCCAAAACTTTCCATTATGAATTCTACTAAGGATTATCTTAGTGCATTCTTCATTATCAAACTCATACTGCAATGCATACTTAACAATCTCATTATCTTTCAAATGTTCATAACCTTATTTCAATGACATGTCCTGGTTATAAATCTTCTCATACTCACTAGTGAAATCACTATCACTAATGGTTTCTAACTTGCATCCCAGATAACTTCTTACATTATCTAAATGCAAAACTTCATCTGGTATGGATGATAAAGCTAACTTAGGGTCTTCTTCCAGAGGTTCAACTAGTTCCCTCTTCATTCTAGGTCTATTTTTATCTCTGATATTGTGAATTAAAGATACATCCATGATTACTTCAAATTCCTTTTACCGATTCATAGATCTGTCAAGTAAAATACCTCAAATTTGTGATTTTAGGGCTTGCATAGATTTAGCGCTCAAATCCTTTACCAAATCATTGCAAAAAGCTTCTAATCACTACTCTTTAATCTCTTTAACACTTGTGTTCACTTTGATGATCAAATAACACCAATCATAATCTTTTATTACTTCAATCTCAATTAGTTCTAACATCGCATTCAATTCTTTTGCCGCTTCTTTCCAAAAAGTTATTTCTGCTATCCTGCAAAACTTAAAACTTCTTGTGATCTCACAAAACATAATATTTTTCTTTGCGCTCTTAACCATAGCATTATAATATCATAAACTACCTTCCATTAACTACGCAAGACTTAATTCATCATAAATCTACTACTACACTAATCTAAGTTCCTAATCTACTATAATTTTCATAAATTAAGTGTTTTGAGATAGGTCAAGTAAGGATTCATTCTTACCACTTGATACTTCACATTTCTGATTGTCTTCAATGTTGAATATGTCTCCTTGATCTGTTCTTTTAACAAACTTCACTTCATCTATATTGCTACAGCAACCTTTCTATCTGTTACTTGCATCTTCATTTCTTCTTTCATGATTTCTAGGTTTAGGGTTAGGATGAAAAACTCCATTGTTCATTCTACAAAACCTAGTTGTATGTCCAATCTTATTGCATATCTGACAAACAATTCCATTACTTCCATATCTTGGTCCAGGTGGATTAATCTATGATCTGCAATTTCTAGCAATGTGTCCAACCTTGTTGCATCTATAACATATTACTCCATTTCTTCTATTCATATCTTTAGTATTCCTAAACATTCTACTATTACTATTATTCTCAACAAATTTAGGTTTTCTACATTCAATAGCTCTATGTCCAAATCCATGACAGTTATAACAATAACCATTAAGAAGTTTAAATTGCTTACTTGTGCAATCTCTCTTCATATGACCAATAGCATTACAAGCAAAACATCTACCTTTGAATTCTCTTTGCATACCTTTGGATGATTCATCTTGCTTCAGTGATTCTTCTTCTTTAGGTGTATCTTCATATTTGTTGGTCTCATCAGACTTCTTTTCATATAAGCTTTCAGATCTGGTTCTGTGCTTTCATTATTTTCTTTAAGAATGTTAAATCCAAGACCAATCTTATCATAGAATGGTTTCTAAAAAGATCCTTGTGTAGTAATCTTCTCACTAGTTGAATATAGCCTTTCAAGTTGTTGCTTGGATTGAGTCAATTCACCTTTCACAATCTTGTTGTATTTCTCAAGTTCAGCATACCACATTGACTTTCTCAAGTTCAGATGTTACATTTCTAAGTTTAGATTTCAGTCTTTCATTTTCAGTTTTTAGACTTTCATTTTCAGATTTCAGATTTGCTTCAATCTTGCCATTTCCGTCTTTCAAACTAAGCTTCAAATTTTCTATCTTCAATTCATTCTTAAGGATCTCATTTTCTTTTTCCAAATTGTCATCACAATCTTCAATAAGAACTTCGGATTTCTTTTCAGATCTTAGATCTTCTAATTTGTTTTTCAATTTCTCAATGAGGTTCTTTGAATCATCATATTTTCCTTTTAGAGTTTCTATTTCATCAATAAGCATATCAATCTGTTCAAGAGCTTCTTCAAGATTCTTCTGTAGTTGATCCATATCCATAGAGATCTTACTCAAGCTGCTAGGCTTTCCTTGAATGATTCTTTTCTGAGTAACTAGGCTCTGATACCAATTGTTAAAAATAGGGAATACTGAGAGGGGGGGGGTGAATCATTATTCTACAAACTTTATCTTTTTCCCAATTATGGATATAGCAGATTATCTTTATACATGCATAACATAAGAAGCTAAACAACATGCATAGCAATAAAACTAAAGAACTCATAACACATGATTTGTTCTTGAGGAAACCCTAGCCAAGGGAAAACCCCGATGGGGATGGTACCCACAAAGATCCACTAATCAAAAGTATCCTATTAAGGATGTTGACCCTGTTAGGAGTCTATTACAAACATATAGTGTATCAGTCCTGATTAAGGGACTATAGGCCTTGTTAGAAGCCTCAACCTTGTTAGGAGTTGGTAGTACAAAATGTGATCACCAGCTAAGTCCACTACCCAAATAGGTAATGTACAATATACATTGATTACAAAATAGGTCAAGGTACATAACCTTATTCTTCTTGCATCAATAACTCTTCGCCGATCTTTCACTATCACTATTACATATGCTTCATATACTTCGCATCGTACTATTACAAATGCTTGCTGCTTATTACAATTCTTACTTACACTTTACAATTAAATTTACATATATACCAATAGCTTTAACCAAGAGTAAACATCTAAGATGTCATCCCTTTATATCGTTAAGACATTATTTTAATAAACAAAATCATCCCTTAACTCTTTACCAATTCTGCCTTCAAATACTATCCTATCAGCTTCACACTGTCTTCGGTAAAACTATCATAACTTCTTCCGTACATGTCATACTAACTTGCACTCTGAGATGGTCATCATTAGTCACCATAGAGTCTATGTTCAAGTGTGCAAGCACTAAACTCACTCTAGTCAATGTCGCAAACAAAAACTATGTCTAGGTATATTGGTAAAAATACTGTCTCACACTTAAACAAATATGCAATGCACTCTATCATACTTTCTCTCTGACTTGTGTGATCTTCATGTGGATCATATGTTTCCATATTGACAATATCTATGCAATCAATTCAGCCAAATTTCCAATAGATGATGCTAGTGATAATGATGGAGATGATGGCGGAGATGGTGGTGGTGTTTGTAGGATTAGAGGATGACATGGATGACATGGTCGTCGAGGAACTAGAGCATGTAGAGTTTGCATTCCAATGATAGTTGTTTCTTCAATTCCTCCTAGGGGTGATGATCAGGTGAGGAGTCATCGGGTGGATAGATTACTTCATCATGTTGCTAGAGATCCAATAGATATACCTAGAGTCAGGTGTGAGCGGGAGGTTGATGTAGATATTGCATAGGTTTTACTTGATCAGGCATAGAGTCCTCCTGCTTAGCAAGTTATTTAGCCAATTATTCCATAGGTTCAGGAAGCTTCTTCCACTTCTACTTCTGCTTCAACTTCTATGCCATCTGCATCCTCACATCCTTCTTCTTCAGGTTTTGTTCCATTATTGGTTTTTCTCTCTTCATCGATGACATCTTCTTTTGTTCCTCCTCCATAAAATTTTGCAGCACAGGCTCCTGCCCTATCCTTAGCATCAGATGTTGTATCTCTTCAGACTCAGATATCAGTGGTATAGCAGTAGGTTTCTCAGTTGAGTTTGACAATGCAGATTTTCATGGCTACTATGAGTCAGTAGGGTTTACAGGCTAGTTCGAGTCAGCCTCTAGATAGTTCTCATGGTCCTTATGGTCCTGATGGTGCTGATAATTCATCTATTTGAGATATCTCTGATTATTCCCTTTGATATACATGATCTCTCTTCTTTGTTGTTATCGAGACATTGGACTCTTATTGTATCATTTTTTATCGATTGATGTTGTTTATGTTGATACTTTGATAATTGATGGACATTCATGTTTAGACCTTGCTTTTATGATCATTCATTTAGACTTTGATATCTTGTTGATTTCATGATGGTGGTACCATGGACTCTGATACTCTCTTTGATAGATTTCACTATATATGATGTCATTATGTGTTGGATCTCTTTTTCAAGTGTTTTGCTATGATATGCAGATCTAGATGATTCTATCTCCTGTATGCTTTGTTTTATCCTTTTCAGATGTATTTTTCAATGTATGCCTATGTTCTATTGATGCTTAAATGATTTTCTTATGTATGACATAGAATAGATAAATGCAATTTTGATTTAATGATAAATGATATTGTGTATGTATGCAATGGATACATGTAGGATGTTAGATGGATAATAAATAATGAATCTAATGGATGGCTTTCTTTTGATATGCAAATGTGATGGATCTATGTATGTAATGATCATGAGCTTTTAATGATTAATGATTCCAAAATGTTATATGCAATATGGATGAATGATATTATCATGAATGATGTGCATTTAATGATGAATGATCCTAATAGATGCAATGAATGATTAACTAACTAATGCAATTACTTGATGAATTGATATTTAAGAATGCACCTTAAATGAGATGAATACAATCTAATGATAATGCAACTTAATGTAATGTAAAATGATTTTAATGATATATGTAATCTAATGCAATGAAATTAATGATTCAAATGTTGGACACATTTAAATGAATGCAATGTTTAATGAAGATGACTTAATGCAACTTAACCAATGACTTTAATCAATGCAAGTGAACTAATGAAATGCACTTTGTTTTTAATTTATTTTTCATTTCCAACACACTTGATCACATATAGTTGTTTTTTATGATCTTTTGATTTTCTAATTTGACTACACCCCCTTTTTCCTTTTCCTCTTGCAAATTAAGCTAAGAAAGGCAAAACATATTAAATGCATTTAATCTAATATGTATGCAACTAACTATCATTATTCACAAATTTGGAGCTTATAATAATCATTGAGCATTTTTGGAATCTCATTTAGTACAATCATCACTAGTTCAACTATGATGATATGAATAATTTTTGCACCTCTTTCTTTGCTTTCCCATCTCTTTCTAGTACGACTATCACTGATTGAAGCCAATCATGAAAGTGTGAATACTGATTTTGTCAGATTCTATGTTGCAAGTGGATTTTGGTATCATGATATTGAAGATCAAAATAGCCAAGGTATCCTTTTGCATAAACAAGTAGAAATCTCAATTTTATCCTATGTACAAGTCCTCGATGATTCTTTGATGATCACGTCCTTAGAAAAATAATACATGATTTAAAACTTTGATTTTAAGATATTCATTCAAAAATCAACAAAAATATTTGTGTGTGTGAATTTTGTACCCGATCTGTAGACACAACACTTCAGTAAAACATTAGAGGTTAGCTATAATCAAAATCGTGCAAAATTGAAATCTAATTTAACCAAGTGATTTACTGCCTTCTAGTAGGTGCGAGATTGATGTTCTCATATTGTTATCAAGATCAGTGACCTAGACGACACCTAAATGAAGGATTTGAATGCAATTGATCTAGATATGAAATTGAATGCAATTAAGCTATTTTTTTGGATTTTCTATGCAATAAGAATGATAAAAACTTGATATGAAATCTAATCTATATGAAATTGATCTAACAATGATATGAATCTATGCTAAATGATATGCAATGTTCAAAACTAGAAAGATCTCACAATAGCTTGGATTCGCAAAGATGATTGTTCAGACTCCAATTCGACAACGTGAGAATGCAAATTCATGGATTTGAGAGAGATGAATTATGAAGAGCTGAGCCTTGGTTTTATAGAAATCCAGGGCTTTGGAGGTGCATGGAAGAAAGCCATAAATCACTCAGATTAACTCAGCTTGATTTTTGAGTTATCTGATAATAAAGATAATTTAATTCACAAAAACATGTAAAAGCAAAGTTTAACTCAAAATAAAGTTTAGCTTTAATCGATAATTGATAGTTGTCTGCTTTTATGATTGTGCATGTTTTATTTATGAATTAATTTAATAATAAAGTGATTTATTTCCAACTTAACTGATTTTTTAAAATAAATAATTGATTTATGGGTTAATCAATAATTTAATCAAACTTTTATTAAAAATTATATTATTAAATAATGACAACTTGCTTTAATTAATTAAATAAAAATTTAATCAATTATTCATAGGATATTGGATTTATTGTCAAAATTAAATAATACAATTAATAATAGATAGAATTAAATTTAATTACACAATTAAGTGGCAAGATATTAAATCTAATTAATTAAATATGAAAATATTCAATTAATCAAACTTAGGATAAATGTGATTTATCGCCAAATAATCATTAAATTAAAGATAATTAAGATAATTAGGAATATTGCTAGGAATATTCCCTGATGCAGAATTTAAGATAATCAATTAGATTTGATGATGTGCAGATGTGCCTTAGGTTAGGACTTCTATGTCGATTTCGTTCAAATTGTTGATATAGAAGATTAATGAACTTATAGCCCATTTTTGGGGTATTACATTTTGCCCCTCTTTGAATTGCTGTGCAAAGTGCAGTGGTTCAAAGACAGTCTGTGTTTGATAGAGATATGAAACTGATTCGAAATTGATAATTGATATGAGATAGAAGCTGATTGAAATTGATTTGATATGGAGATAATAGGTCCTGAATGACCAAAGATAATGTTCACTATAACAGAAAATGAACCTATGATTGTGAAAAAGTGTCAAAACACCTAATTCCAAACCTTAGGATTGCAAAGAAGTGAGTTACCAGTTCTAGACTTGATTGTCTTAGCAGAACTAGCAGGTATCACATCCAAATCCTTCAGTTGCCAAAGAACCAAGGAAAGAACACTATGATCCGATGGTTGCAAAAATTGATACAGTTTACAAGATTAGGAGAATACCAGATTTATATGGATCTTGATGAATTTGATATGCCCCAAGTGATGATAGATTTGCTCCGAGCGATGAGGTCTTTTTTGATGAATCAGTAACTAGACATGGTTATTGTCTTGATTACTAAGGAAGATATGATTTTCAGCAAAGATATGATTTCAAATTAGATTATAGACTTTTAATGATGTGCAATACCATGCCCCCTTCGGGATGAAAATTGAAATCTGACAAGAAAAAGTCAGCGTTGATAGTTCAGAAGCATGCTAATTGATTTGAGAAGTGGTTAAACACATTCAAGAACACATTCTGCATCATTAAAAGGTCCCAAAAGACCAAATTTGACTAGGTTTGACCATGAGTTGACTATGGTTGACCATGTTGAAATTTTGATAGTTTGATGTAAGATAATCAATTAAGTTGAATACTGGATTTCTGTGATGATTGAAGGTTAATTATGCAAGTAGTTAATAATATAAACAATCTCAGAGTTTGATTTTGATCCCGAAAAAGGATTCTACTTGTTGTTTTATTGGAGGAAGCTTCATGTGAGATTCAGCTCTTGTTAGACTTGAAGATGCGATTTGAAGAATCGTTTAAGCATTGAAGTTTGTTTAATCATTGTGAGATCATGCAAACATGCAAAATGCAAAGAGACATGCAAAATGAAATGCAACCTAAGACCTAGGACCTACTCACTGATCATATGTCAATTTGTTATCATCATTGAACTTTTAGGTAACCGGATAAATCAATACAATGCCCACTAGCTATGAAACCATGGACATATGAATATTGATTTGTATGCGCAAGAATCAATACAACACCCACTGGTCAACAACCATGGATATATGAATATTGATTTTGTTTTCGGAATGTCAGATTAGATATAAGCACCAAGGCACAAATGCCAGGATGACCTGAATATCATGTCCATTTTGATATAGCAATTTGCATTTAACATACACATCAAACGGTCAAGAGATCATTCTACATCCAGTGTGAATTACCTGTAGTGACCCTTTAGTGTTCACATCCTTAGGTAAGATCGTGTTTCACAGTAGGAGAAAGAACTCACTCAAAAAGATAATAGTTAGATCAAACTTCCTTGAATTTTCTGGGTATCAATGGTTGAGGTACGCATGGCCATCTAATTCAAGATAGAGGCTCTTACAGTTGGACACCATTTCAATCCAGAATTTCCAAAGTTGTTAGATTTTCACATACAAGTAGAAGAAAAAGAAATGATTATGCCCCCAGTCATCACTCTCTAAATCCTATAAAGGACATCATCGAAGAGCTTGAAGGGATGCAATATGCAAAAATCTCAATGAGAATCAATAAGCATACAAGCAGATAAAAGCATGTAAACAGAATAGATTGTTTTTAGTTTGATGTTTGATGTTGATTGCATTGTTGTAGATGCAAAATCCTTTCTGGAGACAAGACAGACTTGACTAACTCAAATGAAGCTTCAAAAGGACTCTGACTGGATATGATACATCTAAGATACACCGAAGACCATAGGATATGACATTGATTGCCCCCAAGTTTGAACATTGATAGGATACAAACACTGGATCTGATTGGTGTACAAACTAACTTATTGAAAACAAATTGGGAGATACGTGCAAACTAAAGCAAGACTGAAAGCTGGGAAAGACCAAGATTGCACTGATAGATGGAGCATTTTGAAACAAGTGGTGCCTGTTTGCTGGGTTTTCACCATCTTGGCAAAGATTCTATTTTTTCTACCAAGGTGCCTGTTTCTAGGTTTTCACCAAGGCACTTTTTCTTTTCTTTTTTTTTTGTATTTTTCATTTTTCAATTTTTTTGAATTTTTGATATTTTTTACTTTTTTAAGATTTTTTTTAGGACATTTTACCATAGACTGAATGCCTTAGGCGTAGAATTTCTTCAGATGGAGAACATTGATTGGTTCTCGGAGCTGTTCTCCTTCAGTTGTTGAGAGTTGATAGGCACTAGAGCCAAAAGTAGCAGTGAATACAAAGGGACCGAGCCAATTGGGTTCAAACTTCCCCTTGCATTCTCGATGTGATTGATTTTTAGGATTCTCTCTCAAAACTAGATCGCCAACCTAAAATTCTTTGTGTCTGACTTTCTTGTTGTAGCCTCTAGACATTCTCTTCTGATATACTCTGAGATGATCATATGCTACTTGTCTACGCTCATCTAGTAGTTCAAGTTCTTGCAATCTAGACACTTTGTAGTCATCATCAGCTACTAGACCATGCATTTTGATTCTTATTGATGGGATTTCAACCTCAATAGGTAGTACCACTTTAGACCCATAAACTAAAGAAAAAGGTGTAGCCCTAGTGGGAGTTTTGATACTTGATCTGATACTGGTTTTGATACTAGTTCTGATACTTTTTCTGATACTAATTTTGATACTGATTCTGATAATTATTCTGATACTAGTTTTGATACTTGTTATGATACTGGTACTGATACTGATTCTGATACTGATTCTGATAATTGTTCTAATACTAGTTTTGATACTTGTTATGATACTGGTTTTGATACTAGTTCTGATACTTGTTTTGATACTTGGTATACTTGATAGCATCTTTTTCCATTGCAAACTCCCCAGCAAGATCATATCATACAGTCCCAATGTCTAGAGAGGTGGAGAACAAGAGGGATTAGCAAGCTAGTGGAAGAGATGGAAGACAAGAGAATGAAGGAGAATGAAGGGAAGAAATCCTCAAGGGAAAACTCCTCAAGAATACTCAAGCTTGAGAAAAATTATCATGTAAAGCACATTTGAACAAGCAATGAAAGGCCAGCATAGGATAAGTCACAAAAGCATAATGCCAAAGAAGGAAAGGATGTAGTCCAAAGGAGTAGACATGTCAAGAGGCTTCACAGCACTGTGTTTTACTCTCTTTTTTCTTTTTTTTATTAGATCAAGACCAAAGGGGAAAAGGATAGCGATAGGTGAAAATGAATGGAGGAAGATGGATATGAAGGCTAAACAAGAAGGAATGAAAGCAAGATCATCATCAGACAACTCACAAAATAGCCAAATGTTCATTTATAGGTCAACCTTGTCAAGATCAAAGAGAGAAGATGGAATGGATGAAATATATAGAAGAACTATGCATGATGCTTGATTGCCAAGTTTTCATCATGGTACTTATCCAAGGCACCACAAGGGAGTGGTTTTCACCATAGGATGAATTTATTTCTCTTTACTTTTGCTACCAAGGTGCCTGTTTCCAGGTTTTCACCAAGGCACATTTTCAAAAAAAAAAATTATTTCTTTTTTTTTTTTTTTGGAAGAAGGCAAGCTTTTTAGATAATGCTTCTTGAAAGGATAAACCATGATATGCCAAGGATTTAAAATTATATTCTCAAAGATGCTGATAGGAGAAAAAGAAGATGGAAGAGGAAAATGGGGGATAAGGTTTTATGTAAAGCGAGTGAGGTTGGAAGATAGGAGGAATAGGCAAATGAGGAAAAAGGATAGAAGGTAGAAGGATAATGAATGGAAGGATTGTGAAAGGGTAGATGGAAAGGAAGGCAAGATCAATGTCAACACACATCTTGAAGGGTGGTGAGAGGATGGAGGAAATGTGAATAAGGGAATACGTGAAGGAATATGGTGAATGGAGAGCAGAGGTTGTGGTTTAGGCACATGGAATGGAAGAATGTTTTTGGAAGAAGATGAAGTGGAAGTCTTTGTAAGCTTGAATGTCAACTTCACTTTTTGTTCAACACCAAACTCTTTCAAGAGAGACTTTGGAATCCATATAGTCGTAGGATTTTCATTTCTTTTTGATAATTTCGAGAGAATATCTTCAATGATGGATTTTGGAACCCATACTTGTCTTGTAGTTTTTTTTCTTAGATATCTCTTTTGACTTTATGTTTCCATGTCGATTAGAGGAGACATGGTGATCTTCTCTTTTTGATGGATTCTTGTATTGCTTCTTTTTCTTCTATTGAACATTCAAGTTACTTTGAAAGGACCTTGGACTTGTGGAAGAAGGAGGATATGACTGGTTTAGATGGGTGGGTGGATGAAAAGGATTCAAGGGTATGCATCTATGTTGATCTTGAGGAAAGATAGGAGATGGAGGGATGTAAGGACCCAAGATGGATGGAAAATTAGGAGAGTTAGGAGGGGAAAGTGAAGGGACATAAGGACCCAAGATGGAAGGAAGACATGAAGCCCTTAGTAGTGGTGGAAGAGGTCCAAGGATGGAAGTGGAAGATGCAAAGGGATAATCAACAAGTTCATCAACATCTATATGGCACCCAAGGATATCAACATCTTTAGAGTGAGCATTAGGATTTTCAATAGAATCATGGATATCTTGAATATGAGCACCTTCTTTGATAGGATTGTTCAAAGCTTGCAAAGACTTAGGAAGACTAGAAAGTGGAAGTGAACATGGAGTGGTAGAATAAGAAGATGGAAGACTTTGATCTTGACAAGGATCGTTGAATAGCATAAGTGCATAATTTTTTTCTTGATTTTCAATAGGCTTAACATTAGAAGTAACAACACCATTTTGACCAACTTTAATGGAAGTATTATCTTTGGAAAGTGCAAGTGTAGTAAAGTCATTTTGATTGTCAATAAGCTCAACAGTGTAAGTAGTAGCTTGATCTTGCTTAGGAGAAGACTTAAGACATGGTGGAATACATGAAAAAGAATGTGCAGGATCAAAAGAACCTTGAAGCGGATAAGAGACATTGGGAAAAGGAGTGGATGACATGGAGGGTTCTTGATCTTGATCTTTCTTTATGTTCTTTTCTTTATCATTTTTAGAGTCCTCTTGACATGGAGCCACTTCTAAGGACAAGGAAGCATGTTGGGGTTGTATGAAAGACTTTGGAAGAGATGGTGAAGGACTAGTTGAAGTAGGAATTATAGCATATGAAGGCTTAGGCTCTTTAGGTTTATCATTATTGGAAGTATTTGTAGCCAAGTGAAGGTTAGCTTGAGTTTCTTTAAGAGGTAGCCCTAGAGGATAACTATAGGGAACCCCATGAAAAGTATGAGGGCTTGTGTTAGATGAAGGTTCTGTGAAAGATTTGAAAGACTCAAAAGCTTTAGAAAATATACGGGTATTGGAGGAAGTAGGGGATGGAAGGGAACCATCACCAGACAAAGGTTCAGCATTAACATGATCTTGCTTAAGAAGATAATCTTTATTTTCAGTAGGAGAGTCCTTAGGAGAAGGATTCTTATAATATTGATGCTTCAAGCTAGCATGATGCATTTTATAGTCCTCAGCAGTGGTAGATGGATCATAATCAAGGTATTGTCCACAAAAGCTATCAAAATCTCTTTCAAAATCAGAATCATATGGATCACCATCATGATCTATCCAATGTGACATCCCATTTCCAGTAAGCAAGAACACATGATGAGGAGGACTCTTAGGAATAGAGGTGTCATAGGTATCATTATATTGTCTGTCATCATAGTCATCATAGTCTCCAAAGCTGGATGTGTCACTCTCTATGGAAGAGGTATCATAAGGGTTATCATGTTGCTCAAATTCTATCCGGGGGCATGGTGACATGTACAAGTCTTTATCAAATGGAAAAGAGTATAGAGATTCCATGGAGAACTCTTTAGATTCCTTTTCTTTCTTAAGATTGTTAAGTTCAACTTGCATAGCTTGCAGCTGCTTCATCATAGCGATGATTAGAGCTTCTTCCTCATGTGTACTGATTCTTTGAGACATGTGTACTGATTCTCAATAGCGATTGCTCTATTCTTGACACAGTGATTCATTCCACAGATTCTGGAAATAGGCTAAAAAAGCTAAATATCTAGCAATTCTGACAATTTTCAAAAATTTCCCAAACGACACTCTACAGACTCATACGATAGTGGGTATGCTATGAAATGATAGTTGCAAAACTCGTACAATAGTTGGGTAGCAATGAAACGACAGTTGAAAATCTCATACGACAGTTGCAAGATTTTGACTTTGAGAATTTTCTTGCATGGAAACTCGTACGACACTGGGTTCTTTACCATACAACAGTTGGGCAGCAATGAAATGACACTTTGAGAAAACTCGTATGACTTTCTAACCTCTTGAGATGACTTTTGACTCCAGAAAGGATTTTACATCAATTTTTGCAAAATTTTGAGTTTGCAGATTTGGATTGTTTGCAAATTTTAATGTCTAGATTTGAGGATTGTAACAGATTTGTTCATTTTTAATAACCAGATAGATAAACAAGCATGCAAAATAGCAAGCACATGATTTCAAGCATGTCTAAAAATAATGAACAAGGGAAAAAGCAACCTTGCGCATGAACAATCAAGTGACTTATTCATTCTAATCCTCAGAAGTGCTAATTGTGTATGTTCCAAAAATGTTTTGCAATAATGCACATATACCCTATAAAATGAAAATTTGGCCTTGCTGGGGTTTTTAGTAATTGTTTGACTCTGCAACTTTTATGATCCAAAGGGGTGAACTCCAATCCCGGTGCACCAGGGTTTTGACACAGTTTGAGAACTTAATCTTCAGGAGCTATTAGGGAGATCTAACAACCCAACAATGAACCATACCCATGGAGATTTATTCCACAAGGACATTTATATAGCGGCTATCACTACCACAGTGAAAATGGCTATTACCGCTTGAGGTTCTGTCAACGCAATTTTCCCTGTGAAGGGATTGTTCGCTATGGTTAACCCTCTCTAAAGGTGACTCACAGTATGATACCACAAGGGGACTTGGCTCCAGATCCAAGGTTTTTGATGCCTTTTCACTTTTAACCCAAACAAAGTAGACAGATAAATCTGACACGCTAAGATAAAGTTTTGCTTCACCAAGGTCTATGATGTCAACTCCACGTGATCTATCAACCTCTCCGGGGAGAGAATGTATCAATCAATAAGAGAAGGTGCACTAACCAATTTTGATTCACCAAAACTCATGATGTCAACCCCACGTGATCTATCAACCTCTCCTGGGAGAGAATGTATCAATCAATAAGAGAAGACGCACTAACTGAGTTTAATGTGAAATGCACTAAGTATCCTCCCTACCTACAAGGATTCTATCATCAAGAAGGATTTCACTGGGAATCCAATCTCTCAAGAATCATGAATAGTGTTCATAGGGCCTAATTACTATGTGAGCACAGATGTATGTTTCCAAAAGCAAATCTACCAAAAGTACCCAAAAAGCAGAAAGAGGAACACTTAACACTTAAAGCGAATATGAGATGAGTCCACAAGGTGGAACATTTAGCACCTCACACAAGCTGAAAATGAGTCCCCAACTTAGAAAACAAGTGAGTTCCTAAAAGCACAAAAGGGTTGTCTAGTGGAACAATTAACACTTCTCTCCTATAGACCCCTCCCCTTTATGGCGCTGCAATTGCAACCACAGGGCGGAATGAGGGGTCGGTGGATTAGCGAGTCCAATAACCCAAGATAGCAATCAAGATCAATCACAAGTAATCTAAGAATACTAATAAATACTTAAGGTGTCACAACCTAGTATCAATTATGCAAGTGTGTAAAACAAAAGCATGAAAAGAATCACCCAAGCTAGACACACGAGAGATTTATTTTAAGCACAAATCAAAATATTATCAGCACAAGTGGAATACTTGAGATCCTCGCAATGCGCTTAGTAGATTTTTACCTAATTTTAAAAAAATTTATGCTTTTTCCAATCAAAACCAACAAGAGTCAATAAAAAATAGAGAATTCCAACTATTAAGATTAGCTGTTAGTCAAAATCCAAAAATCAAATCTGACAAACTGCCTGCAAAAATGAAATGACAATTGAAATCTATGCCTAAACTCATACGATAGTGGGTCTATTACTAGACGACAATAAGAAACTTGTACAACAATGGGTATGCTCCCAGACGACAGTTTGGAAACTCGTACGACACTGGGTGTCTGATGAAATGATAATCCAGCTTCCAAACGACAGTGGGTGCCTGATGAAATGATACTCAGTCAACTATCGTACGACAGTGGGTGTGCTCCCAGATGACACTGGGTGTCTGATGAAATGATAGTTTGAAAAACTCATACGACACTGGGTGTCTGATGAAACGACAGTCCAACTTCCAAACGACAGTGGGTGCCTGATGAAATGATACTCGGTCAACTGTCATACGACAGTGGGTATGCTCCCAGATGACATTGGGTGTCTGATGAAATGACAGTCTGAAAAACTCGTACGACACTATATGGACCAAAATTAAAAATCGCATTGTACGAATAGCTTTGATAGAAAAAGTGCCCAAAAAAAATTTCTTTTTTGCAAGCAAAAAAGAAACAAAAAATAACGTCCGACTGAGAATACCACTAGAACAGGCAGCAGGAGGTGATTTCTAATAGAGAAATGATAGAAGATTGATAGAAATGAAGGGAAGCCCATTTCAGGGCCCCACGGTGGGTGCCAAAAAATGTGTGTGTGAATTTTGTACCTGATCTGTAGACACAACACTTCAATAAAACATTAGAGGTTAGCTATAATCAAAATCATGCAAAATTGAAATCTAATTTAACCAAGCAATTTACTACCTTCTAGTAGGTGTGAGATTGATGTTCTCATATTGTTATCGAGATCAGTGACCTAGACGACACCTAAATGAAAGATTTGAATGCAATTGATCTAGATATGAAATTGAATGCAATTAAGCTATTTTTTTGGATTTTCTATGCAATAAGAATGATAAAAACTTGATATGAAATCTAATCTATATGAAATTGATCTAACAATGATATGAATATATGCTAAATGATATGCAATGCTCAAAACTAGAAAGATCTCACAATAGCTTGGATTCGCAAAGATGATTGTTCAGACTCCAATTCGACAACGTGAGAATGCAAATTCATGGATTTGAGAGAGATGAATTATGAAGAGCTGAGCCTTGGTTTTATAGAAATCCAGGGCTTTGGAGGTGCATGGAAGAAAGCCATAAATCACTCAAATTAACTCAGCTTGATTTTTGAGTTATCTAATAATAAAGATAATTTAATTCACAAAAACATGCAAAAGCAAAGTTTAACTCAAAATAAAGTTTAGCTTTAATAGATAATTGATAGTTGTCTACTTTTATGATTGTGTTTTATTTATGAATTAATTTAATAATAAAGTGATTTATTTCCAACTTAACTGATTTTTTAAAATAAATAATTGATTTATGGGTTAATCAATAATTTAATCAAACTTTTATTAAAAATTATATTATTAAATAATGACAACTTGCTTTAATTAATTAAATAAAAATTTAATCAATTATTCATAGGATATTGGATTTATTGTCAAAATTAAATAATACAATTAATAATAGATAGAATTAAATTTAATTACATAATTAAGTGGCAAGATATTAAATCTAATTAATTAAATATGAAAATATTCAATTAATCAAACTTAGGATAAATGTGATTTATCGCCAAATAATCATTAAATTAAAGATAATTAAGATAATTAGGAATATTGCTAGGAATATTCCCCAATGCAGAATTTAAGATAATCAATTAGATTCGATGATGTGCAGATGTGCCTTAGGTTAGGACTTCTATGTCGATTTCATTCAAATTGTTGATATAGAAGATTAATGAACTTATAGCCCATTTTTGGGGTATTACAATATCATCCTTTCATCATAGCTTGTCTAGTTTAAAACTTTCATCGATTTGCTAGAAAGAGATCATTTCATCAATAAAGTCAACACTTAGAAACATTTTTGCAATGTTTTTCAAATCCATATGTCAAGTGTAGTTCCATCCATTTCATAATTTTAATCCTGATAAATATTGGTAGAAATATAATTGGGAAATGTGATACTGAGAGGGGAGGTGAATCAGATATCACCTACTAATTCATTTTGATATGAATAAAACATTTTCAAAGCATCAACAATACTTGATCATAATAGAATAACTAACATACTAAGCAACATCCATGAAAGTACTCATAACACAATAATTTTGGTTACCCATAACCCCTTGAAAGGTAAAATTGGGGTGGGGATGACACCCACAAATCTTCACTACTACAGTAATAAATTTGCCTATTAGGGCTTACAAAATTTGATCAAAATATGATCTACCCTATGAGGGGTCTGCCCTGTTAAGAGCTAAAACACTTATACAGTCTACCTTGCTAAAGGATTTGAAACTTACAACAAAGTAAGCACTCGGTTAAGAGATTACAAAAAGTCTGTTAGGACTACTCAGTTCAGAGATCTACCCTGATACACTGGTTAGAATGTCTCAGTACCTAATCTTTTGGTTTGCACTATATGCAGATTACAGATCTTCTCTTTATTGTATTGTATTGATCTCTTCTATCAGATTTATCTTTATTCTATCCTTTCACTACTTAGCTCGGTCACTGAATCCTGTTTGAATGCTTAACTTCACTGAATGTGTCTCTCTCCTCATTCCCTTCACATTCGCTATCTTTCACTCTTGCCACATTTTAGGGTTTTGATCTTGACCTTATATAATTAACAAAACATCTTCATGATTCAAGATCTACGGTTCAGATTAATTCCTTTTGCCACTTAAGCCTTACAATTTTATGATTGGCTCTAGGTATTACATAGGGATCAATGATTGCTAAGTATATGTTTAATTACCTCTGTAATTATCTCAACAAACAAAATACAAAACATGAATGTCACCCAAAATGATTTACCTTGATCACTGTGCCATAACAAACTCATATGTCATTCCTGGCTAACTCGATAACTACAGTTCCTCATACTCAGCATTCACTATACTTTGCATACATTGATATCTCTGGTGCTCAATAATCATTGCATATATGATTCAAAAAAACTAGACTTGGCATACTACAAAAATACATGGTGACCATAAGTTTACTCGACAATACTACTACTCGGTAAGTAAACATTACATAACTCAGCCTTTACATAATGACTCGGTCGCGATGATGACTGACCATTATTTCCTAGATAAATGACTAAGTGTGGGTCACTAATAGTCAACAAAACTATAGAGATCTACAATCTCCCCCTTTGACATTAGTGGCAAAAACACTTTGTCATGATATTACAGTTGTATTTTCAAAAGTATGTAGTATAAGCAGAATACTCCCCCTAAGATATATATATATATACATTCAAAATTTTGTTACCTTTCCTTTTTCATGTCATGTCATTTTGATTTCCCCCTTGTTTTTGACATGAAAAATCTCTTTTGGAGTGGGGATCTCAAAGTACTTCTCCAGAAATGGTTTATGCAGCATCATAACCATGTGTAGTGCAGTTTCCCATCCTCCAGCAGCAACAGTTAAAACTTTAGACTATGCTTCTAGCTCAAAAGCTAGATTGATTAGACTCTCAACTATAGACAGATTTGGATCCCTCTGGGTTAAGTCCTTAGCCTTGATTAACTTTCTCTGTATAGCCTCTAGGTGAGGTGTTAAAATTGTTTGCATAGAAATTAGTCAAGATCTAATATTTCCATCATTAGCCATCAGTTCGGCTATCCTTCCTTGTGTATGCATGATCTTGGAATAATGTTTGGAACTATTTTCTACATCCATTCTTAAGGACTGACTGGTGGATTTGAGTTGTTGATGTAGTTGATCAACTAGTCATTGGTTATCCTTAGTGATCTATTCTACATTGAAAAGTTTGGTAAGCAGAGAGTGTGCATTCACAACTACTTCTTCAGTCTCTATTACCAAAGTGGAAAGTGTGACCTATTTTACTGCGATCTCGACAGATACTTTCTCCAGCATCTTGGTCTTGAACTTTCTTTCCGAACACTCAAATAGCTTATCACTGGCACTACTTGCTTCATTATTTACTTTATGAACAATATGTACAAGTTGTTCCAATATGGGAGTGGAACTATTTACATCTGACAACTCATAAACATCATTAAATATGTCTTTGATTTCATATAGAACCTATTTCTGCTAATGTTCTCTTCTCAGTTCTTCCTGTCTACTTTTCCTTGTCAATAAATATTTTAATATCTACATCTGCTCATAAGATAAGTTATTAGAATCCCATTTAGGAATAACAATAACTTCATCAATGTTTACCTCAGGGGAGAAGACTTCCATCTTCTACTTTAGTGCCTTCTTTGGTGTGCTCCCACTCGACATCTGTACAAGAGCTTGTATTGCTTCTTGTTCGGTAGGCTCCTATACCTCAACAGCTTTGTCTTTTACTTCTTTTCCTTCTATTCCCTTATCCTCCACATGAGGACTAGTAGCTTTTTCTTCTAACTTCTCTCCTTTATCTTGTTGTAACTCCTCGGTAGATGCGGGTTGAGTTGTTGGTGCTAACTTATCTAGTTCCTTGATAGTGCTTGTACCGGCTAACATGTCAACTATAACAATTGTAGGTTTGGTGGGGGTAGTGTTACCAGTTGATGTATCTTCAATTGTCAAATAAGCTTTGATTTGCAAAAGTACATTATTACTGCTTGGAAAAGATGTGTCTTTTTCTTTCTTAGCCTATATATCTTCCTCAGTCAATACCAGATTCTTAATTGGGGTATCCTTTGTTATATCAACAATGTGTACTTCTGATTCCTTTTGAATTTTCTCTAGCTTAGGAGCTTCAGTCTCTAGAATGGGTGATTCCATTACAATTAGTTATGTTGCAAGCTTGGCATCCTTAGATGTACCAGCACCTTTATCTTCATCTTTGTCAATCAAAAAAACAAACACTATCTTCTAAATCTTGATACTTTCATGTACAACATCCTCAACCTTGTGTTGAAGGATTGAATAAGCTCTAAGCTTAGGACAAAAATTTTCTTGATGTTGTTCCATAGTTTTTCTAATGTTGGCAGGGGTGAGACTTGATTCCACTTGTGCTAAGGTTCTCTCTCTTTTTTTTTCAGTATTAAGAGCATATTCCCATTTTTGTGCAACTCAGTTGCTTAAATCCTTAGGGATTCGGTTCTCCAATTGAATAGGTAACATCTTGAAAATGCAAAGCATTTCAAGAATAGCATCTTCAACCTTTTATTTCTCTCCTATACTCAAGCTTCCAAACTTTAATTCTTTCAAGTCTTCGACTCCTATAGAGTTTGTGATCTTATGACATATTTCATCCATAGTAGGTTTAACATCCTGTAGTGCAACCTTCTTCTTCACCTCTTCATCACTTTCAGTTTCTTCATCATCTTCTTGTTCCAAAACAAGTTTCCTTCTAGGCCTTTTGTTAACCTTACTCGGCACTACCTTAGGTTGTGCAGGTTTTCATTTACTAGATGCAGGGGATTTCTCAGGAATCTCAGCAACGGCTCCCCTTGTTCTAAGCCTTAGCATAGGTTTTGATGACACTTTAGGTTTCAGCATTCTTTTCTTGGTTGGGGGCTCAGTAATTACTAGTTTCTTTCCTTCTTCTTTTCTACTTGAGTCTCTTCTTATTTTTCACTATCACTAGAGTCACTCGGTTCATCTTCTCCCAATCCTTGGGTTAATTCTAGTGGTGCATCCTTGTCCATTTCTTCCACATATTTCTCTAAATTCTTTACTATTTTCTTTCTCTTTCTTTCTAGGGTTACAGCCATTAAACCCATAGTGACTTTAGATTTGGCTTCTTTGTATGTTCCAAAGTAGGGTGCCTTACCATCAATTTCTTTAGCTAAGAGGGCTATAATAGTAGCAATGGCTTCATCTATATTGACTTCATAGGGTAGTGGCATTAGCCATGAAACCCCAGGAAGAACTGCTTGTGCATAAGTGAAATCTGTGTCAACTAGAAAACATATATCCTTGTTGTACTTTTCAACTAATGACATAGGGACTCTACTCCTTGTTCTCATTTTCTTCTTGAATTCAACAAAATAGTTATCCATCACACCATTAAAACTATCTCCTATCTAACCTATGAACTCACTAATTTGAATAGTAATGGGTTTCTTCTTGTCCCATATCACACCTCCATGAGTAGGAAAACTCTTTTTTACATAAAAGAATAGATAGATAAGCAAAGAGCCAAACTTACACATTGAATTCTTTCCAATCCAGATTGAGTTAAGGTTCTCAGCAAGCTAAGTCAGCTGGAGCTCGGCAAGATCAAACATGTGTCCTTTCTTAACGATTTTCCATTCCTGGTCCACTGCCATACAAGGGACATTGTCCAACTGACTGGATTGGTAGAATTTGTTCAAGATAACCCTAACAAAAAAGTCAATTTCTAGATCTATTATGGTGGAGATCATCATTCCATGCTTGTTCCATACCACATGTGTGTTTTCCTAAATGTCTTCTTTGCTTGAACACTTCATTGTCCTTTTTCCTTGAATCATAGGGTATCTAGTAACTCATTGGATCATTTCCTTTGTTATCTTCATGGGTCCATCTTCTAGCCATATTTGCATATCATGTACTTGACTCAACACTATTTTTATCCATTCAGCTTTGAATTCTATGGGAAATCTAGGGCATGCACTAACCCTTGTTCGGCAACTGATTTGTACTCTGTCTTCAACACTCCATTAACACATAATTTATCATACACCTCCCTGATCTTGCAATCACTGATTTCTCTAATTTTACACATGTAACATGACCTAATGTCATTCATTATCAACACATTCTCTGGAATTGAGGATAGGGCACCAGAAAAATCTCCTTTAATCGTGGTTTCTGAAATTGCCTTAAAATTCTATGGCTTGCAAACTTTGTTTCTTACCAATTGTGCATTGAAAACTTCCATCCCTTGTTTCTTCATTTTAGCAGATGATGATGATGCTATTTTAATTTAAAATTTTTGAAAATAAATGTTTTCTCGGTAATGTACCTTTTCCTCATAAGTGTCTTGTAAATGATTTTTGCCGACGGCACGCTATAGAGATTTGGAATCATCTTTGACAAAATGGTTTCTCACACTCTAAATTCTCAAAGAAATCTCAATTCACTAGGTGAAATGAAATGAGCGGCAACTTTCCTCATTCTAGATTCCAAAAAGTAGAATTAGGGCCTCATAAATGCTCTGTACAAAATTTGTAAGTGGAATACAGTTGTCTCAACAAACTCATGCTAACCTCAGCTAACACAAGCTCAGTCAATATAACTATTATGACATAGCTCAGTGTCTATAGCATATCAGCCACAATAGGTCCTTTGGCATACACTGTTAACTCGGTCAAGACACTGACGCTCAACATCAAAAAAAAATGAAATTTTCCATTTTGCTCAAATATGTCTTGATGCATCTTTATCTATGTAGATTGGACCTTTACTTAATCTTTATGTTAGGAACTGATGTAAGATAAATCCTTTTAAAATTTAGTTCCAAACATACCTTCTATGCTTAGTTGGAAGAAGAGTGATCACCTAATCCATCGGATTGGGTGACCTCAGATGTGCTAGCTTCACTTGTACTTACTTCTTCTTTCTTCTTCCATGTCTTGTCCATTTGTTTTTTCAATTTTTCACGGATATCTTCATTCTGATTCTAATTATTGCTCGACATAGGTGATCTACAATCTTTCTTTAGGTGACCTATCTTATTACATTTGTAACATACCATGCTTCCATTCATCCAGCTTTTAGCTCTGCCTCTTAAATGAGTCTTCATACAATTTTCTCCAATGTGTCCATATTTTCCATAGTAATGATAGTTGTACCAAGTGTTATAATCCTAATTGTATGAGTTATTCTTCATAGGTGACTTGGTATGTTCATTTGATGACCATCTAGGTTTAGATTTGCATTCAAATGCTCTATGCCCATACTTCTGATAGTTGAAACAATTTCCTTGAAACTTAGGTGAGGTAGGTGGATTACTGACCTTAGTCCTACATTCATGTGTCTGATGTCCATGTTTCTTATAGTTAAAGAAATTCCCATTGAACTTAGGTTTAGAATCAAACTTACCATGTTTTCTCCTACATATATTGGTTGTATGTCCTGGCTTTCCATAATGATGGCATGTGGGCTTGTTGTTCTTTAGTTTTGCATTCTTTTGTTCTCCATTCTTTGATGATTCTCCTTCTTCAATAGATGATGCATGTTCATTTAGTCCAAGTTCAGATCTATCATCAGATCTTCTAGGTGACCTTAATAGTTCTTCAAAATATTTTGCAACTTCATTAGGTTTGTTCATCCTTTCATTGATTTCCTTTTCATATCTTAGTTCATTCCTCAATTAATCATTCTCAGACCTCAGTTGGTTGATTTCCATATCTTTCCTGCCCAACTCTTGATTTACCATGTCCAGTTGATTATTAGTCAACCTTTGCATGTCAATTGTCCTTTCATTTAGTCTTATTGTAATTTGTCTTTTTTCTTCTTCAACCATTGTCGTATCATCTTCAACTTTCTTTTTCTATTCAACTACTTCACAAAGTCTGATAGATTGAATTTCTTGTTTTCTCCTTAGATTCCTAATGTCATCATTTAGTATGGTATTTTTCTCTAGTAGCTTTGTTATGGCTTTGTCACTTTCTATAGATTTTCCATTATCAAATAATCCAGTGGTATCTTCTTCTTGATATTGTGATTCATTTTGCTGAATAGCAATTTCTCTCCCTCTACTCAAGTATTTCTTCAATTTTCTTCTGGCTGCATCCAATTGTTGTAATGCTAGCTATACATCAATGTTATGATTCTCTATGACCTTTCCTAACTTATAGACTTCCATCTCAAGATATTTTTCTTCAAGTGGTTAGACTTTCTATGAGAAACCTTGTAGCTCTAATACCAATTGTTGGAAATATAATTGGGAAATGTGATATTGAGAGGGGGGTGAATCAGATATCACCTACTAATTCATTTTGATATGAATAAAACATTTGCATAGCATCAAAAATACTTGATCATAACAAAATAACTAACATACTAAGCAACATCCATGAAAGTACTCATAACACAATTATTTTGGTTACCCAGAAACCGTTGAAAGGTAAAACTAGGGTGGGGATGACACCCATAAATCTTCACTACTGTAGTAATAAATTTTCCTATTAGGGCTTACAAAATTTGATCAAAACATGATCTACCATGTGAGGGGTCTACCCTATTAAGAGCTAAAAGACTTATAGAGTCTACCTTGCTAAAGTATTTGAAACTTACAACAAAGTAAGCACTTGGTTAAGAGATTACAAAAGTCTATTAGGACTACTCGGTAAAGAGAGTTACCCTGATACACTGGTTAGAATGTCTCAGTACCTGATCTTTCAGTTTGCACTATATATAGATTACAGATCTTCTCTTTACTATATTATATTGATCTCTTCTATCAAATTTATATTTATTATGTCCTTTCACTGCTTAGCTCAGTCATTGAATCCTGTCTGAATGCTTAACTTCACTGAATGTGTCTCTCTTCTCATTCCCTTCACATTCGCTATCTTTCACTCTTGTCACATTTTAGGGTTTTGATCTTGACCTTATATAATTAACAAAACATCTTCATGATTCAAGATCTACGGTTCAGATTAGTTCCTTTTGCCGCTTAAGCCTTACAATTTTATGATTGGCTCTAGGTATTACATAGGGATTAATGATTTCTAAGTAGATTTGTAATTACCTTTGTAATTGTCTCAACAAACAAAATACAAAACATGAATGTCACCCAAAATGATTTACCTCAATCACTATGCCATAACAAACTCATATGTCATTTCTGGCTAACTTAGCAAATGCAGTTCCTGATACTTGGCATTCACTGTAATCAGCATACATTGATATCTCTGGCACTCAACAATCATTGCATATATGACTTGGCATACTACAAAAATACATGGTGACCATAAGTTTACTCGGCAATACTACTGCTCGGTAAGTAAACATTACATAACTCGGCCTTTACATAATGGCTCAATCGCAATGATGACTGACCATTATTGCCTAGATAAATGACTAAGTGTGGGTCACTAATAGTCAAAAAAACTATAGAGATATACAATCTCCCCCTTTGATATTAGTGGTAAAAACACTTTTTCATGACATTATAGTTGTATTTTCAAAAGTATGTAGTATAAGCAGAATACTCCCCCTAAGATATATATATACATTCAAAATTTTGTTACCTTCCCTTTGTCATGTCATGTTATTTTGATTTCCCCCTTATTTTTGACATGACAAATCTCTTCTGGAGTGGGGATCTCAAAGGCTATGTGCCTATTGTAATTAGGTTGCCGACATGTAATTATGTTTGTTTGTAAACATGCTTGAGCCAATTCAATTGGAAGCGTTGTATGTAATCAGTTAAAGGGCTAACCTAGTTATTTGTTTTGTATGCGCATATAAATATAAGATGCACCCATTGTAATGAGAATAGGTTATTGATATAGAGTTGAGATAAGTAGAGAAGAAGTATGTGAAGAGTCTATAAGATGTATTAGAGCTTTGCAAGAGGTCAAAGCATCAACACATCAAAGGAACTGATCAAACAAGTAGTGTCACAGTAATAGTTCATCCAGCAGATATAGTGTGTATCTGAGATCAGAAGGTTGCAGCCTTCACCACTTGAGTAGTAAGCTCTAGGACAGTGAGTCGACACCCCTAATAGGGTTTATTGAAAAGACTCCTAACAAGGTCTATTATACTTAATATATTGTAAAGCAACTCCTAACAGGGTTAAGGATCTTCTAACAAGGATCATAAAACACTAGTACAAAATATTAGTGGGTGTCAATTCCCACCGGGGTTTTTACCTATTTGGGTTTCCCCATAACCATATTGGTGTTATGTGTTGATTTCATGTTTCATGTTTATGTGGATATTCATTTCAGTACTTAAGTATTTAAGTTCAATTTGAGATTAATTAAAAATATAAAATATAGTGAACATTGATTCACCCCCCTTCTCAATGTTCCCATTCCTAATAGGCACATGTATCAAGTTTCCATGGAATTGACACTTTCTACAATTTTTGGCAAAGTTACAAGTGTCTTTCTCCATCGTAGGCCAAAAATATCCTATCCTAAGAAGTTTCTTAGCTAGGTTTAATCCATTCAAATGTGACCCATAGATTCCCTCATGGATTTCTTGCAAGGCTATGTTCAATTCCTCTTCTGCTAGACATCTAAGGAGCATTTCATCTAAACTCTTATGATACAATATTTCAAAAATTACGGTATATCGGGAGGCTTGGCGAATGAAGCTTTTATTTTGATTCCTAGTTTGGTCTATGGGTAGGATTTGATCTTTTAAGTGTAAATAGGTCCATACCAAGGTGATTCATGTGTAGTTAGCAAGAAAATGGTTTGAGGGTGGGTAGGGTCTAATACGGGTTGTACCACTTCTTCTACCAGGAATTCATATTTGGCACTCTGATCTGGCATTTGTAGAAGTGATGCCAAAGTTTCCATTGCATTTGTTGCTTTGTTCTTTTCTCTTGGCACTTGCTCAAATGTAATAAGTATGAAGTACTTCTTAATATTTTCCACCATGTTTTTATAGGGTACCAATTTGTCATCTTTTGTTTGATATTCTTCATTAACTTGATTAATGACTAATTGTGAGTCTCCATAAACCTTTAGTTCTATCACCTTCCACTCTAATGCCAACTTAATTCCAATAATCGAGGCTTCATGTTCTGCTATGTTATTGGTGCATGTAAATAGAAATTTATATGACTTAGGAATTGTAGATCCTTGAGGAGTGATTAGAAATATGCCTGCTCCTGACCCATGTTGAGTGTATGAACCATCAAAATATAGTTGCCATTTTTTTGCCTCAACATTCATAATCTCTGAATTCAAGAATTCTACTTAGATGGGATGATCATCTTGAAGTGGTGCTTCTACTAACTGGTCAGCAATAACTTTCCCTTTGATTGATTTGTGGTCTACATATTCAATGTCAAATTTGCTTAGCACCATAACCCATTTGGCTAGCCTTCCATTTAATGTTGTTTTACTAAGTAGATACTTCAAAGGATCAATCTTGGCAATGAGCTTTATCTTGTGAGGTAGCATATAATGGTGTAATTTTTGGGAAGAAAAAACCACGGCCAAGCATGCCCTTTCCATGAATGTATAGTTTAGCTCATATTTGACTAGATTTCTACTTATGTAGTATATTGCTTTTTCTTTGCCTGTTTCATCTTCTTTTGCTAAAAGTGCCCCCAATGAATTCTCTGTTGTTGAAATATATAGGATCAAGGGCTTTCCTTTGATAGGTGGCATCAAGATTGGAGGATTAATGAGGTATTTTTTCAATAGATTAAAGGCTTCTTCAGACTTTTCATCCCATTTGAAAATTGTATCTTTATGCAAAAGTTGGGTGAAGTTATAACATTTTTCTGCTAGTTGGGAGATAAATCTCCTGATAGATTGTATCCTTCCTTGTAGAGACCTCATTTGGATAATATTTTTAGGTTCTTCCATCTCCATAATGCCCTTGACTTTAGCGGGATCCACCTCTATTCTCTTTGCAGATACAATGTAGCCTAGTAGTTTGTCAGATTGGACTCCAAATGCACATTTTTTGGATTAAGCCTCACTTTAAATTTCTCTAATCTGTCAAAAATATTCTCCAAAATTGGTAGATGCTCCTCCCTTGAGTGAGATTTGGCTAATATATCATCCACATAATCCTCCATGAACTTATGCATCATATCATAGAATATTCTGGTCATTGCTCGTTCATAGGTCGCTTAGGCATTCTTCAAACCAAATGGCATGACATTCCAGCAAAAAGTACCCCATGCACATGTAAAGGTTGTCTTATCTTGGTCTTATAGTGCTATCTTTATCTAGTTATATGCGCTGAATCCATCCATGAGTGAGAACATGGAATGCCCCAGTGTTAGGTCTACAATGGCATCTATGCTTGGAAGAGGGAAATAATCCTTAGGACATGCCAAGTTTAAGTCTCTAAAATCCATACAGATTTTGATGGATTTATCTGCTTTTGATACTAGCACTATATTTGAGATCCATTGTGCATAATCAATGGCCCTTATAAATCCCACCTTCAACAGTGTTTCTAACTCTACTTTGACAAGTAGTTCTATATGTGGATGCATCTTCCTTAACTTTTGCTTAATAGGTTTGGCTCCTTCCTTGATATTTAGATGATGCATTATCAAATTTGGGTCTAATCCTGGCATATCATCATAAGACCATGTGAAGTTAACTTGTTTTTATTTAAAGAACTTGATGAATTTTGTTCTTTCTTTGCTAGATAGTGATGTCGCTAGGTGGATGATCTTCGGCTCAGTTTCTGACCCAATATTTATCTTTTCTATAGGCTTAATTAAGATTGGAGATCTTTCTTCATAATGTTCTAGTAGAGAATCCAAACTTCCTTCCTTAGGTGCCCCATTTTGGTTTTCACCTTTGGAAACATCCTTTTTTTTTTTTTCTTTTTCTTTTTGATCTAATGTTTCCACTATGTGGTTTTTAACATTAGATTTGTTTCTTTTTTCATTTTTTTCTCTTTTAACTGGATTGAAAGTTTGGATTCTCCCCCTTATCATCTCCTCTTGATATTCCATGACAGAAGAAGGTTCAACTGCGTTAAGGTATTGGGATACCACATTGTCATACAAAAAGGTTGGGAGAGTAGTTGGCTCAATGGAATCCCATTAAATTAATTCCGGGTGTATGAGAGTCAAAGGATCAATACTTGGGCTTTGTTGAATGGGGTTTAAGGAAAATACCTTGTTAGATGGTTCATACATTGCATTGTGCAAGTCTATGACATGGGCCTCTTCTAAATGTTCTAAAGAAGTTGGATCAAAGTCCTCCTCACTAGACTCCTCTAAGGTTTCTATTAGATAAAATTCATGTGGATTGAACCTAACATTTGATTCCTCCATAGTAGGTCTCCATGAAGGTACGTAGGGTTCACCTACCCATTGATTTATCTCTATTTCTATGCTTGGCACATCATTTAGAACCACTTGGTTTGAACTAGATGCTTGATTTGGACTTGATTTTTCTATTTTTCCTTTATCCTTGGTAGAGGTGTAGGTATGAATGACATCAATACCCTTATCATGGAATGACTCATAAGATAATATATCCCATTCCCACTCATTAGAATCTTCATCACCATGAGATTCTAAGTGCAATATTTGACCATGGAGTATTGGATAGTGTTTTTGAGTGTACCCTTCTTCAAGATACCCTAATCCTATTTTCTCCTTGCTATCTCACCATGTACTTTCTATTGGTTCAACAAGTCCTTCATTCCTTATGCCCAAAGGTCCTTGACCTTTGTACCCCATCTTTTGCATGATTTGAAACCCTTTCCCATATTGATGTGTGTGAATGCTATGGTTTTGGATGTGTTTGACATGTGCACTTGTTTCTTCATCCTTGTAGAGCCAATTTAGGATCTCGTTATCATTCTCATCCATGAATGATGAAGTACTAGCTCTCACAAAATGATTATTGTATTTGTGGGGTAGATTTGATGGTCTTCCATAGGACTTAGGAGATAAGGGTAAGTCCATCATGGATAGGGAGTATTCACCTACTCCTTTTTGCTTGATCTTGCATTGCTTATCAAAATTCTTCATCATTTGGTCCATTTTATGATAATGGGCCTCTTTGGTGTATACTTGAATAGCTTTGGTTCAATCTTCTTTTTATTCTTCGATAATATTATCCTCAGTAACCTTCTCTTTTCCTTTATTTGATGTAGTTAGGTTAGTGAGTTTTGGTGTGTCTTCAATAACAATTTCCTTTTCCATCTTTTCTTTTCCCTTCAATAATGGGATGTCTTTAGAAATTTTCACTTGCTCCATTTGATGAGGTATAGACCCTTCTACATTGTGTGGGACTAAAGATTCATTGATAGGCTTGATTTTGTTACAATATTGGAAAGGGTTTAGGTCCCCACTTACCATTATTCCCTGCCCTAGATCAAGAAATTTTAGACATTGGTGATAAGTGGAAGGAAAGGCTTGCATTTTTTGGATCCGTGACCTTCCTAACAAGATATTGTAAGTCAATTTTAAGTCTAGCACTTGGCATATGGTCTCTTTTTTCATGGGACCAACTCTTATGGGTAGTACTATGACTCCTTTTGAAGCTCTTTCTTCATCATTGTAGGCTTTAATGGTTATCTTTTTCTTAGGGTCAATAGCCTCCTCTGGAAAATCCTAGGGCTTTTACTAGGCTAAGGGTACAAATATTTAGGCTGGCTCCTCCATCTATAAGGACTCTTTTAACCCTATTCTTATGAATCAAGACTTCTATGTGCAAAGGAAAATTTTGAGGATGATTAGGGGACATGTCATCTTTCTTGAAAAATAATAATCAATGGGGTGGAATGAGGTATCCCACCATATTTTGAAACTTTTCTACCTCCAAATTTAGAGGTGCATTGGTCTCCAATAAGGCTTTCTCCAAGATATCTTTATGAGTTGGTGATAATTTGAGCAACTCAAGAATAAAGATTTGAGTGGGAGTTCTTTGTAATTGATCAACAAAGTTGTATTGTTTTGATGATGAGGTTGAAGCTTGGTTTGATAGAACAATTTTAGGAGCATTTGTAGGTAGAATGATTTTTGATGCTTTCCCCCTAGTGAGAACATTTGATGATGCTTCTCTTAATTTCTCCTTTACCACTACAACATTTATGGTACTATCCTCTTCACATAAATTATTGATCATGTTGTCGTAGGTATGAGCAAATTTCACCTTCTCATTACCTCTTTTTTATTTTGATTGGCATTAGATGACTCACCCTTTTCATGGTTCAAAAATGGGTTCTTGAAGGCTGTATGATCCTCATTATTTTGAGGCCCTTCAATTTTGATAGTTCCCTCATCTATTAGATCTTGCACTAAGTGTTTCAACCTCATGCATTCATTGGTTTTATGACCTCTATTTCAATGATATTCACAATGATGAGAATCATTCCACCAATTAGGTTTAACTTGAGGTTCAAAATCTCTTAAATTAGGTAATGTGATGATCTTGTTAGTAACCAAAGTTCTTAATGCGTTCTCCAAGGGTTCACCTAAAGGGGTGAATTTTCTCTTGTTATAAGTGGAGAAAAAGGGTTTGGGCTTATTCCCATTGGCATTATTATAAGGATTATTAGCATTGTTGTTCGAATTGTTGGAATTGTTATTGGAATTATTGGAATTAAAGGGAGCTTTGTTTGTTTGATTTACATTAGTTGAAGAATTAGCTCCACTTAATAAGTTAAAAGGGGTTGCCTTCAAATTGTGGGCCTCCACAAATCCATCGTTCACAAGATTTTTTTTATTATTCTTTAGCCATAACTTAGGCTTATCATTGTGATTTTTGGCCCCTTGATTGTTAACATATTTAGGCACATAATTATTATTGTTGTTGTTGGTATTGGATTTGTTGGAATTAAATAGTTTTATCTCTCCTCTTTTGACCAATACATCCTCAATCTTGATCCCATTTTCAATAAGTTTTTCAAATGTTTGGGGACATTGGAGTTGTAATCGATAATTCATTTCCATGGTCAAATTATTTGTGAAGATTTCCATCTTCTCTTTCTCGGGGATACTTCATGGATACCTTGCAAAAATGGTCCTCCACCTTTGTAGAAATCCTAAGAAGGATTCTCCATCTTTCTATTTGGTATCACACAATTTGAGCATCGTGATTTCATGCTCAATATTATAAGAATAGTGGGTCACAAACTTGGAGGCTAATTCCTCAAAGGTTTTTATTCTTGGGTAACTTTGAAAACCACTCCATGGTGGGACCTCCTAAGCTTCTAGGAAAGAGTCTCATTAGATATGTATCATTGTGCATGAACTCAATGCTTAAGGCACAAAATTTCCTTAGATGATCTTGTGGGTCTGTTTTACCCATATACTTTTCATACTTAGGAAAAATGGTATTAAAGGGAAATTGTGCCATAACTAAGCTTTTGTCAAATGGGAAAGGACACAAAGCTTCAATACAAAAGGCCTTAGGTTCGGCCACCTTTTTAATTGTATAAATTTTCTCTTGGAAGGTTTTCAATTATCTAGTCATAGCCTTCATGGGGTCATCTTGTTCTTGATCTTTCTTAAGTTGTTCTATATCGTAATCATGGGGAAGCTTTACACCCCTTTGGACTAGGTTTAGGAAAAATTTCGCCCTATCCTTATCTATCAACTTCTCCATAACTTCTAAGAAGTCATGATCTTGGGCTGCTCTCTCAACTTTTTCTTCAAGTGTTTCTTTAGGATTATGATTGGCATTGTTGATGTTATGATTGTTTCCTCCTTGTTGGTAATTATGATATGCAGAGTTTCTATCCATTTCTCCAAATCTTTCTTCGAATAAGTTTGGAAAAATTTCCTCTTGATTAGGACCTTTGAAAAGACTTTGGTACTCAACTTCTTGACCTTCATTTGCAACACAAGTTCTATCTCCTTGTAAAGATACCCTATATTTGTGGGACCACATGGAAACCGGCATCCAACAAGGGTTTGATTTGAAATGATCCTTGATTTGATAATTGTTGATTTTAATTGAAGAGATTAAAAATGTAAGATGAACTTTCAATGGATATCTCTCTTGCTTCTTTATGTATTTCAAACACAACAATCACACATACACTTGTCTCTTTTTACCCACTAACACAAAATTTTTGATTTGAAAGTACGTTGTCATGGGTTTTGCACAAAAAAAAACTTCAAGCACCTACCTAGCTCAAGATTGGTTTGTAAACATGGCTCTAAAAAGGTGGTATTTCTATTTTATCAAGGATTTAATATGGATTTCATTCAAAATGGATCCTAAACTTTCATCCCCCAAGTATGTTAAGGGGCTTCCCACCACTGGTATATTGGAGTTTTGTGCAATCCGTGAGGACTACTCGAGGAAGTTCAAAAATTTAGTATCCTTTTGTCACACACCCCATTAAGGATGTATGCATTTTTTTTTATAGTGGGTTGGATTCTCACAAAAAAATCAAGTGTATCCCACTTTGGGTTGTCCCTCTCATTGGCCTCGTTAAGGCAATTTCTTGGGGGGCGAGCCCACTAATGTTCTAGCATGTTCATGAAAAGAAAGGAAATGGAGTTAAGAACAAGTTTTTGGGAATTTGGTTCACCAAAAGGTGAAGACCATATCCCTAACTTTTCCTTAATTTCCCAAACACAATAAACAAGGTTCAATTACTAGACCACTAACTATAGAGAATTGAGTATTTCTACTCTCTTCTACAAACAAGGGGCTTTGATTTTATGTGCTTGATTTCCTCAACCTTACTTCTTAATTAAAAAGTTCAACACCTTTGGCATTTTGATTCACTAGAAGAAGTGAAGAGCATAGGACTAAATGCTAAACTTTCCAAACAAAGATAGGTTGTTTTGTAATTACTAGATTCTTAAAAGTGCCAATGCCACAATTTAACGGAAAATATTCACTAGTTTGAGGCTTACCTTTTCCTTGTAGCTAACAAAAGTTAGGGGCATTTTTGAGTTGTTTCCATGATTTTATGCTTACCTTGGCTATAGTTCCTTTCCAATGTGTTTTTTCTCCAACAAAGTTAGTCAACAAAAATAGCCACAATGAAGGAAACCAAAAAATGAAATTGAAGAAGCAAAGAATGAATTGAATCTAAGGCCTTAATTGCAAATTTTGAGAAAAACTTGAATTAAGGTGAGAAAATCCAATTAAGTGAGACAAACTTAGTTTTATAAGCTTCTACAATTCTAAGATAGTTCTCATTGTTAGAATAATTGAGAGGGGGGGTGAATCAGTTATCTATAGTCCCAATCACAAAATGTATATCCAAAAACAATTTACTAAAACTTCTACAGCTCGGTAACATAAAATACTATTATGTCTATGCTTTTACCGATTACCAGTTAATAACATGTAGTTCTTACCGATCAAATCCAATATGCAACATGTAAAGTATGACAATAAACAATCATCACAATCAACACATAACATAAGAGATTTAACGTGGAAACCTTGTGAAGGGAAAAACCACCTGGGACCGGCAACCCAAAAATTGTTCACTCTTCTGAAGTGAGGTCAATGAAGACCCAACCCTGTTAAAAGTTGTAAACACACTATGAGGTGTGACCTTGTTAGAGGATTTTAGACCAATCGTTATCATCCAACCAGCATTCACTATGGGGTTGATAGGATAACAAATGTACACTCTATGAATGACATTACAAGACTTTGTAGTCCACTCTGTTAAGAGATTTATCTGTTTACAATGGTTAAAATGTAACAACAGTTGATCTGATTACAACACAACTTCAATTACAGATTATTAGATCTATGTTAAGCTCATTCAAATCCTTTGATCAATATATCAATTATGTTTCAATTAATATTCAGTAACTTACTGTCGCTCGATAATAGCTTTTTGACACTCAGTAATCTCTGCAGTTTGGTTCTCCTTAACCAGTCTGATCAGGCATGCATGAAGCTTGTTCATGTGATATCTTTGGAGTCTCCTTCCAACATGATTTCATCATGAAATCCTAGTCTCTTAAATAGATGAGTAAACCATTTTAATTCCATCCATTAGATTTTGTCGCTTAATCTCCTTTGTTGATTTTTCCGCTTAAACCTTCCTCGGCTGATGTGTCAGTAACACATTTTATTTCAATCCCTTAGATCTTCTCTAAATTATGTTAGTCGTCGATCTTTGTAACAAACATTATCTTCATCTCTAATTTTGAGGTACTTTACAGCTCATCAACTTCCATCGGCTAAACTAATCATTTAGTTCTTTTCTCCTGCTTGGTTAACAAAGAAATGTGTCGATGAACACAAGCTCAGTTTGTACTATGATCAGTATACACTACACTACATCGGTGTATACTGAAATGGTTCTTTAACCGACAACAGTGCTTTGTGCATTTTTCTCTATCCTTCATCATAGATGAATGCAACATAATCAAGTAAATAACATAACATCATAGACTTTTCCATAAGTTACCCAATATATTCCTTATCCTCATTTGTCATCTTCATCTTCCTCATGTAGATATATATGTTCTTTATCTCGCTTCTTCTTCTTTCTACAGATATTTTGGTATAGTAACTTACAAGATAAGTACTGTCAAAACTAGTTGACATCAATGACAACATATTACTGATTTAATCATCTTACATATCTAATCAGCAACTTAGTGATCTTAAATCATAGATCTTCAAGTCATACAGTTTATTTAAATCAGTTGTAGTTCATCAATCTCTCCCTTTGGCATTGATGGCAACACAAGCAATATGAAATATGCCATACACATACCAAACATGTATTCTACAACTCTGTCAACAAATGTTGTAACTCGGTACAAGCTCTCCCTAGATTAATATGTTTAATCACTATGTTACATAAAAGCATTTGCAAGTGTAGACTAACTTCTGTAGATATGATCTTTTCAACTTGTAGATTTTTTTCTGTTCTTAGTAACTGATCTTCAATACTCTCCCTTTTCTGTATCTCTCTCTTTGTCTTTGGCTTCATATTCTTCATATTGATCTCTCTCCCTTTGACAAAAATGCCAAAGAGAAATAAAAACATACAGCTCTATAGTAGCCATGTAACTCTCTATTGTCCAATGCATTATCTGTATCTCAGTATACTGTTATGCAAATCTGTTCCAGTATTTTAACCTTTCACAACCTTAGATAGAAGTCCAAAGTGTGAACTCTGCTACATCAACATGTATGATCTTCTGATAAGATTAGGCTGATGCAACCTCCAGATGACCTTAGTGACCGGTAGACAAGGGATGGACCCCAAGTCTAGTCCTCAAGTATTCATATGTATCCTTCGGTAGAGGCTTTGTAAATATGTCATCAAGTTGTTCTCTTGATGTAACAAATTCTAGCTTCACTTGCTTCTCCTGTACTTGTTCCTTTAAGTAGTGATACTTAATAGATATATGCTTTGTTTTAGAATGCATCACCAAATTCTTTGAAATATTAATAGCACTAGTGTTATCACAATATGTAATCATCGGCTTAGTGATTACCTCATTCATACCTTCTAACACTTGCTTGATATATGCAATATTTGAACAGTTAGTAGCAGTAGAAACATACTCTACTTCAGCTATAAACTGAGAAATGCAAGCCTATTTCTTACTTGTCCATGTAACAAGTCTTTCACTAAAGAAGAATGCTCCTTCAGTGGTACTCTTCTATCATCCACATTTCTAGCCCAATCAGCATCGGTGTATACCTTCAGTTCAAAATTTCCTTCCTTAGGATACCACAATCCATAATCTTTAGTTTTCTTTAGGTATCTTAAGATTCTCTTTGTAGGAACCATGTGTGACTCTCTAGGGTTTGTAGAAAATCTAGCAACTCTTCCAACAGCATGTGCTATATCAGGTCTACTATAAACTACATACATTAACTTACCAATCATGGATCGGTACAGTGTCTAGTTTACCTCAGTAGTTCCATCTTCTTTAGTCAGTTTACATCCACTAGCCATGGGTGTTCCCACAGGTTTAGCATCTTCCATGCCAAATGTCTTCAAGACTTCCTTTATATATTTAGATTATGTAATGAATATCCCATATTCTACTAAATCACTTGTAAGCCTAGAAAGAACTTAATCTCTCCAAACATAGACATTTAAAATTCACTTTTCATTTCATCAGCAAATGACTTACAGATTTGATCTTGTCCTCCAAATATTATGTCATCCACAAATATCTCAGCAATCAAGATAGTATCATCAAAATTTCCTTTCATGTATAGATTATTGTTCTCACTAGTTCTAACAAATCCAATACTCAGCAAATAGTTATGTAGCCTCTCATACTAGGCTCTCGGTGCTTTCTTCAAACCATATAAAGCTTTATGTAAACTACATACCATATCTTTGTTTTCTAGATTAATGAACCCTTCAGGTTGTTCTATGTAGACTTCTTCTTCAAGTATCCCATTCAAAAAAATAGATTTAACATCCATTTGGTAAACTTTGAACTTTTTGTGTGCAGCATATGCAAGTAACATTCTAACTCCTTCTAATCTAGCAACAAGTGTAAAAGTCTCACCGTAATCTATTCCTTCCTCCTGTGCATATCCCTTGCATACTAACCTAGCTTTGTTCCTTGTTACCTCTCCATTCTCATTAAGATTGTTTCTGAATGTCCACTTAGTACCGATAAAATTCTTGTCTTTAGGTCTAGGTACTAAACACTAAGTTTTGTTCTTCTCTATCTATTCTATTTCCTCTTTCATTGCATTAACCCATTCATCATTTTTTAATGCAACTTTTGTTAGGAATAGTCCCAAGAGATAACTGAGAGGGGGGAGTGAATTAGTTATCTAAAAGTTTCAATTATTTATCCAATTAAGTATACTTAAACATAAATCATAAACACAATGAAAGAACACTTGAACACAACACTAATATTTTGGTTACGGGGAAACCCAAATAGCTAAAAACCCTGGCAGGAATTGACACCCACTAATATTCTGCACTAGTGTATTATGATCTTTGTTAGAAGATTATTAACCTTGTTAGGAGTTTCTTTACAATATATTTAGTACAGTAGACTTGGTCAAGGGTCAGACCCTGTTAGGATTCTTTTACAATAGTCCTCGTTAGGGGAGAGGATGCACCATCCGAGAGCACACTACTCAAAGAGGTGAAGGCTACAACCTTCTGTTTAATAGAGATACACTATATCTAGATCTTGGTAAACTATGCTTTGACCTACTTTTTGGATCAGTTCCAATGTATAGCACAAACACTTTTCTTGGTCACGTAGACCTTCTTCTTAATCAACTCTAAACCACACTCAAGCAATCACAAATGACCTCTTATAAATATCTTTCCTCTAAATGATATGATCAATTAGGCCTATTAGAACCACCTTGAAATCCTATTAGAGAAACCACAACAAACTCTAATAATAATTTAGTCGGCTCTACTAAGCATGCAACACATTCTGGGACCTATCCAATAAGATAATTGTAGACACATGGTTACACACTATGGACTCTACCAAAATAGCTAGATCTTTCTCCTCAAGTTGAATTACTTTATGTGCTCTTAATTAAACATCACTAACTCTTCTCTAAGCTTAAATCCAAGGGTGCATACCGCAATGATAGGTGCAACTCCAAAACCAATATAATCTCTATCGGCTCTTCTAAACAAACATAGAACACTGCTACTGGTGAATAGTGACTACATAACTTCACTTTTACTGATCATTAGACTCTGCATCCATGAATGTAACATCACTAATATGTCTTCATCATATATCCAAGCACACAAGGCTCCATGATAACTGTATGGACAACCATACATAGAACAATGTCTATTACTCTGTCAGGAACACTATTGACACAAGCTGCTATATAACTCTATGTACTAACAATTAACCTATACGCCCATGATATCATGTTGATATCATGTCTATGCTACATATACTAAAATATTACTACATAAGTCTTCCACACATGCTACTTTCCATATGTTTTCATTAATGACAAACATACAATCAATACTGGCCTGCTGGCAAATCTCCAACAATCTCCCCCTTTGGCATTGATGGCAACATATGGAATGAAAAACTCCACCAATCCAAATGAATATTTCATTTATAAAATTCTCCATTTCCTCTTCAAAACTCCCCCAAAGATGAGTCATCCATCTTCTCCAATATTTTTCAACATTCTCCATTTCCTCAACTGAACTATTGTCATAACTGAATACTACTCCCCCTTAGTATATTACTCCTCATTTTTACTTCTATTTTTCATGACTATATATTACTCCCCCTTTGACATCAATGGAAAAGGGTGCCAATCAATTTAAGCATCGATACTATTCCAGAAGTAGAGTAGTCAACCATTCATCAATCCCTGAGGACTGATGCTTTTCCTTCTTTCTTATAAAGAAAATCAGGAAAGGGAATTACTCCCAACTTCTCCTTGAGATACTCAAAAGTATCCTTTGGCAAGGGCTTTGTGAATATGTCTACCAACTGATCTTTAGTACTCACATAGTCCATCTTGACTTCTTTCTTTGCCACTTTCCCTCTTAGGAAGTGATACTTGATCTCAATGTGCTTTGTCTTTGCATGCATCATAGGGTTCTTCAACATATTGATAGTGCTAGTGTTATCATAGCGAATAACAATAGAATAATCAATCTAAATTCCAAAATATTTTATCATCTGCTTGATCCAAACAATTGTAGAATAATTCGAGGTTGTTGCAACATACTCCGCTTCAGCTGTTGACTGAGAGATACAATTTTGTTTCTTGCTTATCCAAGTGACAAGTCTATCACCAAGGAACATTGCTCCTCCTAATGTACTTTTTCTATCATCAATGCATCCTACCCAATCTGCATCAATGTACACATGAATCTCAACATTTTCTAAATTAGGATACCATAGACCATAGTCTATAGTGCCTTGCAAATATCTAAATATCCTTTTTACTGCCATGAGGTGACTTTGTTTAGGCTCTGCTACAAATATTCCAACTATGCCAACTGCATTGGAAATATCAGGTCTAGTCTGAGTAAGATAAATAAGTTTTCCAATCATAGATTTATACAATGTTATATCTACTCTTGGTGAGTCATCTTCTTTTTTAAGCTTGCATCCTATTATCATAGGTGTCCCTACCAGTTTTTAATCATCCATCTTGAATTTCTTTAATATTTCTTTCACATACTTGGACTGATTAATGAAAATACATTTCTTTGTCTATTGCACATTCAATCCCAAAAAGTATTTGATAGGACCAATCATACTCATCTCAAATTCATTTTGCATCTCCTTAGCAAATTCAGCACTAAGTTTGTCATTACCTCCAAAGATAATGTCATCAACAAATATAGCTACAAGTAGTAAGCCTTTAGATGTCTCTCTTATGAATAGATTACAGTCTGCTACTCCTTTCTTGAATCCAATCTTTGTTATATATCCATCTAGTCTCTCATACCATGCTCTAGGGGCTTGCTTAAGTCCATAAAGGGCCTTCTTCAATCTGTATACCATATTAGGTCTATCTGATAAGGTGAATCCTTCTAGCTGCTCAATGTATACTTCTTCTTCCAAATCTCCATTTAGAATGCTGACTTGACATCCATCTAATAAACTTTGAAGTTTTTTACTATAGCATAAGCTAGAAACAACTTAATAGCTTCTAATTTTCTCACAAGTGCAAATGTGTCTAAATAATCAATGCCTTCTCCTTGCGCATATCCCTTACATACTAACCTTGCTTTATTTCTTACTACGGTACCATCTTCATTCATCTTTTTTCTAAATATCCACTTTGTTCCAATCACATTCTTATCACTAGGTCTTGGAACTAGTTCCCAAGTGTCATTCTTAATAATCTGATCAAGTTCTTCTTTCATAGCATCATGCCAATCTGAATCATTACATGCATCTTCAACACTTAAAGGTTCAATCTAAGATAGTAAACATACCGCTTCACTGCTAGCTAAGTTCTTTGCTTGTGATCTTGTTAAAACTTTTCCACTCTGATCTCCAATGATGTGTTTCTTGGAATGGTTTCTAGATGTAAACTTTGGAACTTTAGGTGTTGCTGACTCATTAGCCTTAGGAGTATCTTCTTCACTTGTTTCAGGGTCATTGAATAACACATCAATACCGTCAAGCATTTCTTCAATAACTGTCTCACTAGTGGAGGGTCTGGGTTCTTCTTCAATCATGGGTGAGTAATCATGATATCTTTCTTGAACCATAAAATTTTCATCAATCTTAACATGAGCACTTTCAATGATCTTTTTCAATCTTAAATTGAAACATCTATAAGCTTTACTTTTAGTAGAGTAACCAAGGAAAATACCTTCATCACTTGTTGCATCAAATTTTCCTACTACTTCATCCCTCTTGATGTAGCACTTTCTTCCAAATATTCTAAAGTATTTTAATGTGGGAACATTACCAAACCATAGCTCATATGGTTTTTTTTTAGTGTCAGGCCTTAATTGAATTCTATTGATGGTGTAGACTATTGTATTGATCGCATATCTCAAATAGGTGTGTGCAACTTTTCCTTCAATCATGATGGTGCACGCTGTATCAAGGATGATCTTATTCCTTCTCTCTACAATTCCATTCTACTGAGGGGTTCTAGGTGCACTCAAATCTCTCTTTATGCCATGTTCTTCATAGTACTCATAGAATTTGTTAGAGGTGAATTCTCCTCCACTATCCGATCTCAAACATTTTATCTTTAGTCTCGATTCATTCTCAACCTTAGCTTTGAACATTTTGAACTTCTTAAATGCTTCTGACTTATCTTTCAAGAACACAACCCACATCATCCTAGTATAATCATCAACAAACAAAATGAAATACCTTTCACCATAGTATGATCTTGTTTGAGTTTGACCATATAGGTTTGTATGAATCAAATCCAACTTGTTCTCTATTGAATTGTGCTTGCTCCTGAATGAATTTCTCACATGCTTTCCCATCACAAATTCCCTGCATATAGTATCAACTAGTTTTTCTATGCTATGTAGATCTCTTACTTCCTTTACATTGCTTATCTTTACTATGTTATCAAAATTGATATGCATAGTCTTTTATGCCACAATCATCTGTCATCAATTTTAGCAACAAAACAACTTGCTTCTAAATTGAGTTGGAAAACATTACCTTTAGTCTTTGAGCCTGATGCAATCATAACACCATCCTTGTTGTTAATGATGCATTTTTCATCTTTTTACTCTGACAGATACCCTTTTCCAAGTAATTATCCAACACTAAGAAGGTTATGTTTCAAACCATCTACATAGAGAACATCATCAGTACTATTCTTTCCATCCAGGGTGATGGCTCCTCTACCAACTATGGGTTTAGGAGTGTTATCTCCAAATCTAACCATGCCACCATTGTATTTTTTGAGATGAACAAACCTGCCTTTATCACCTATCATGTGATGTGAACAGCCACTATCTATAATTCAGTCTGTCCTTATATCAGCTTGTGAAATCAATGCTAGCTCTTGATTCTATTTCTTATCTTCATGATCTATTTTATTGTTCATTTTCTCTATGATAGAAATGAATCCTACTTCTTCTTTAGCTAAATCATCATCCAAAACTCCATCTCCATCATAGTAACATTCCTTAGAGAATTTAGGCTTGTAGTCATTTTTTAACTTTCTAGCTCTTAAGGGACATTTAGATGCAAAGTGACCAATCTTATTACATGAAAAGCATTTAAATGGCAATTGACCTTCATGCTTTCCTTTTCCTTTTTTTCTCTTTTAGAAATCATAGCAATGAAATCATCTAATGTTGTCTCTTCATCATCATCTTCAAAATTACCAGAATTGTTTGCAGATTTCTTACCATGAACTATTGCTTTGAAGGCTGTCTCACTTTTAGGTTTTGTCTTCAATCTTGAAATCTCAAAAGCTGATATTTTTCTGATCAAGGTCTCTCTCTTGAAATTTTATTCAAGCTGCATGGTCTCATCAAGGATGTTGATCTTGCTTTCATATTCTGGAGTGAGAGTAGTCATTAACTTGTCCATAATATCTTCCTCTGAAATCTCTCCACCATTGTTTCTGACTCCAGCAACTGCTTCATTGATCCTTTGATTGTAGGCTCTAATATTTTCTTCAGATAACATTTCTAATGCATTATATCTTTTCTTCCATGTCTTTTTGCGTGCATCCTTTTCTTGTTTGTCTCCTTCAAATATGTCTTTTAGGTACTTCCATATTTTGTGGGTTGTATCTACCTTCTTTATTTCTAAAAATTTACTATCAGAAAGGGTGCTAATAAGGGCTTCTTTGGCTATTGAATTCTAATGAAATAATTCATTTTTCTTATCAGTAGCATCATCTTTAGTAAGGTCTTCCAAGGAAGGGATCTTGACTGCTTTGATAGTTACACCAAAAACTTCAAAAGCAATGCATTGCAAATGATTCACCATCTTGTTCTTCCAATCAAGATAATTCTCTCCATCAAACTTAGGACTTTCTTTTCTGAAGTTTATCATCTGATCAACCTCAAGCTATTAAACTTTCTCTCTGAGGCACCAAGCTCTAATACCAATTGTTAGGAATAGTCCCAAGAGATAACTGAGAGGGGGGGTGAATAAGTTATCTACAAGTTTCAATTCTTTATCTAATTAAGTATACTTAAACATAAATCATAAACACAATGAAAGAACACTTGAACCTAGCACCAATATTTTGGTTATGAGAAAACCCAAATAGGTAAAAACCCCGATGGGAATTGACACCCACTAATATTTTGTACTAGTGTATTATGATCCTTGTTAGAAGATCCTTAACCCTATTAGGAGTTGCTTTAAAATATATTTAGTATAGTAGACCTAGTCAAGGGTTGGACCCTATTAGGAGTCTTTTACAATAGTCCATGTTATGGGAGAGGATGCACCGTCCAAGAGCACAGTGCTCAAAGAGGTGAAGGCTAAAACCTTATGTTTAATAGATATACACTATATCTAGATCTTGGTGAACTACGCTTTGACCTACTATCTGGATCAGTTCCAATGAATAGCACAAACACTTTTCTTGGTTACATAGACCTTCTTCTGATGGCTCAACACTTTACACACTCTGCTCTTCTCTTCTTAATCAACTCTGAACCACACTCAAGCAATCACAAATGACCGCTTATAAATATCTTTCCTATAAATGATATGATCAAGTTGGCCAATTAGAACCACCTTGAAATCCTATTAGAGAAACCATAACAAACTCCAATAACAATTCAATCATTTCTACTAAGAACACAACACATTCTGGGACCTGTCTAATAAGATAATTGTAGACGCATGCTTACACACTGTCGGCTCTACCAAAACAACTAGATCTTTCTCCTTAAGCTAAATTACTTTATGCACTCTTAACCAAACATCACTAACTCTTCTCTAATCTTAACTCCAAGGGTGCATACCGCAATGATAGGCGCAACTCCAGAACCAATATAATCTTTGTCGACTCTTCTGAACAAACATAGAACACTGTTACTGGCAAATAGTGACTACATAACTTTAGTTCTACTGATCATCAAACTCTGTGTCCATGAATGTAACATCACTAATATGTCTTCATCATATATCCAAGCATGCAAGGCTCCATGATAACTGTATAGACAACCATACATAGAACATTGTCTGTTACTTTGTCAGGAACACTGCTGACACAAGCTTCTATATAACTATTTGTACTAACAGTTAACCTTCACGCCCATGATATCATGCTGATATCATGTCCATGCTACATATACTAAAATCTTACTACATAATTCTTCCATGTATGCTACTTTCCATATGTTGTCATCAATGACAAACATACAGTTAGTACTAGCTTGCTGGAAAATCTCCAACAAATTTTACATTCGTTGGTTCATATTCACAAACTAGACATGTACCTTGTCTTTCTTTACTTCTTGTTTGCATGCCATCTTGTCTATCTCCAATGATTTGTGTCTCAAGATGATGTCTTTTGACAAATATTGCTAGTATCTGATCTCTTCTTTCTTGTTCATCCTATGCAAGTTCATTTTCTTTCTCGGTAGGTGCTTCCTGCTCATTGATTTCTTTTTCCTGTTCCTCGGTATTGTTTTCCTGTGGACCAGTTGTCACAGTCTGCAACATTGGTAGGTACTCTGGTTGTTCAATGTAACTGAATCTACCATAATCTTTTAGTTCCTTTGTGCTTTCCTCTGCATTCTTATCATCAAACTCATCAACTCAAACATTAGTAATTTCAATCATTTTATTTGTTACTTTGTTAAGACACTTGTATGCTTTAGTTTTAGTGGAATATCCCAGAAATATCCCTTCATCACCTTTTGATTCAAACTTCCCATTTCTTTCATCTTTCAGAATAAAGCATTTACTTCCAAAAATTCTGAAATAACTTACAGTGGGTTTGTGACCAAACCATAACTCATAGGGTGTCTTATTAGTGTCCTTCAGTTGTACTTGGTTTAGAACATAAACAGATGTGCTGACAACTTTTCTCCAGTATGTCTAAGAAACATTCTTTTGTAACATTAGTGTCCTTGCACAGTCAACTATTGACCTATTCCTCCTTTCAGCTATTCCATTTTGTTGTGGTGTCCTCGGTGCAAAGACCTATCTTTTAATACCATGCTCATTACAAAAGTTATTAAATTCATTAGAAATAAATTCACCACCTCAGTCAGATCTTAAGCATTTCAATTCTTTACCAGTCTCTTTCTCAACTTTTGCTTTATACCACTTGAACATCTTAAATGCCTCTAATTTTTCTTTCAAGAACATAACTGTCATTAATCTAGTATAATCATCAACAAAAAGAATAAAATATCTATCTCCATAGTAACTTTGAGTTCTCATAGGACCACATAGGCCGGTTTGCACTAACTCAAGTAATTTCTTTGTTGAATAATCTTTTCTTTTGAAACTAGATTTTGTCATTTTACCTTTCTAACATTTATGACACAACATGATCAGGCTTAGATAAGTTAGGCAGATCTTTAACCTTTTTCTTTTCACTGATCTTAATTATGTTATCAAAATTCACATGACATAACCTCTTATGCCACAACCATGCATCCTCATCTTTCATCATTAAACAAGAAGACTGATCATTATCAAGATAAAATAAATTACCTCTTGATTGTGTTCCAGATCCAATAAGTCTTCCTCCATCATCAAATATCTTCACTTTCTTGCTCTCAAAATAAACTCAGTGGCCTGAATTGTTCAGTTGTGCAAAACTTAGCAAATTATAGTTTAGACCTTTTACCCAATAAGTATTGTCACATCTAAATTTATCATTTATCATCAGGGATCCTCCTCTAACCATACAAGGTGCATCATTAGCCATTCTAAAAGATCCTCCATTGTGTTCTTCAAGATGATCAAATTTTTTTTTATCACCAGTCATGTGATGTGTACAGCCACTATCTATGATCCATGTATCATTCTTATTAACCTTAGAGATAAGTTTTGTCTCTACATACCTTTCATCTTCCTCCGAGTCATCCTTTATTGCAAGAAATACTACCTCCACTTCTTCATCAGTGTCGGTATCAGTGACATCTTCTTCTGCAATGTAGCACACCTTCTTACCTTTATCATTATTGTCTCAGTTGTCTCTATTGTAGTGTCGGTAACTTTTTTTGCCTCTTCTCCCATAGCTTCCTTCACTAGATCGGTATTTGTTTCTATCATCATCTTTCCTATGTGGACATCTAGTAGCAATATGACCAACCTCTTTATAGTTAAAGTATGCTAAAGGTAATTTACCTCTATACCTTCCTTTACCTTTAGGTAACCTTCTGGCCATAAGAGCTTCAAGCTCATCAATCTCATCATCAGTATTGCTATCACTATCATCATTCTTATTTCTTCTACTAGACTTACCAATCTTCAGAGAAGTGATAAAAGCATATTCAACAAACAGTACAACACTATTATCAAATTTATTTGGTTCAAAGGTTGTAAGCTTACCAATCAGATTATCAAGAGTAAGGTTGTTACCAGATGCAGATCTAGTTTCATGAATTGCAGATATTTTGATTGCATAAACTGACAATAAGGTTTTGAGAACTTTGCTTACCACTGTCTCTTCATCAAAAACACCATCAGATGCTCTAATAGCATGTACTACCTCTTTTAGTATATTTGTGTACTACATAATATTTTCACCTTCCTTCATCTTCATATCATCGAATCTACCCCTTAAGCTTTCAGCTCTGACTCTTTTGACATTCACATCACCACTATAAACTTGAGAAATTTTATCCCACATATCTTTAGCAGTAGTGCAATTTTTAATATCTTCAAATTTGGCATCGGTACAGGTAGCAGCAATCTCCATCATAGTAACATTATGTTCATGTCTGTGTCTTAGTTGATCAAGGGTCAAGGGACCAGTGGGCAGTGCAATGTAGCCATTCTCCATTAGTGTAAGGGAAGAATTCCCAATTCCAGATACATGCAGCTTCATTCAGCTTTTCCATACTGTGAAGTTATCCTTGTTCAGCTTTGGTACTTCCCTCTTATACATTTTGAGATCTTTGTGTTGAAGTCCTTAAAACTCTGTTCCAAGCAACCAACGCTCTGATACCAATTGTTAGAATAACTGAGAGGGGGGTGAATCAGTTATCCACAGCCCCAATCACAAAATGTATATCCAAAAACAATTTACTAAAACTTATGCAGCTCGGTAACATAAAATACTATAATGTCTATGCTTTTACCAATTACCAATTAATAACATATAGTTCTTACCAATCAAATCCAATACGCAACATGTTAAGTATGACAACAAACAATCATCACAATCAACACATAACACAAGAGATTTAACATGGAAACCCTATGAAGGGTAAAACCACCTGGGACTGGCAAACCAAAAATTGTTCACTCTCCTGAAGTGAGGTCGGTGAAGACCCAACCTTGTTAAAGGTTACAAATACACTGTGAGGTGTGACCTTGTTAGAGGATTTTAGACCAACTGTTATCATCCAACCAGCATTCACTATGGGGTTGACAGGATAAAAAAATGTACACTCTATGAATGACATTACAAGACTTTCTAGTCCACTCTGTTAATAGATTTATCTATTTACAATGGTTAAAATGTAATAGCAATTTATCTAATTACAACATAACTTCAATTGCAGATTATCAGATCTATGTTAAGCTCATTCAAATCCTCTGATCAATATATCAATTTTGTTTCATTCAATATTCAGTAACTTACTATCACTCGGTAATAGCTTTTTGACGCTCGATAATCTCTGCAGTTCAGTTCTCCTTAACCAATCTGATCAGGCATGCATGAAGCTTGTTCACATGATATCTTTGCATTCTCCTTCTTCTGGCATGATTTCATCATGAAATCCTAGTCTCTTAAATAGATTAGTGAACCATTTTAATTCCATCCATCAGATTTTGCCACTTAATCTCCTTTGTTGATTTTGCCACTTAAACCTTCCTCGGCTAATGTGTCAGTAACACATTTTATTTCAATCCCTTAGATCTTCTTCGAATTATGTTAGTCGTCAATCTTTGTAACAAACATTATCTTCATCTCTGATTTCAAGGTACTTTATAGCTCATCAACTTCCATCGGCTAAACTAATCATTTAGTTCTTTTCTCCTACTCAGTTAATAAATAAATGTGTCGGTGAACACAAGCTCAGTTTGTACTATGATCGGTATACACTACACTACATTAGTTTATACTGAAATGGTTCTTTAACCGACAACACTACTTTGTGCATTTTTCTCTATCCTTCATCATAGATGAATGCAACATAATCAAGTCAATAACATATGGTCATAGACTCATCCATAAGTTACCCAATGTATTCCTTATCCTCATCTGTCATCTCCATCTTCCTCATGTAGATATATATGTTCTTCATCTCTCTTCTTCTTCTTCTTCTTTCTATAGATGTTTGGGTATAGTAACTTACAAGATAAGTACTATCAAAACTAGTTGACATTAATGACAACATATTACTGATTTAATCATCTTACATATCTAATCAGAAACTTAGTGATCTTAAATCACATATCTTCAAGTCATATAGTTTATTCAAATTAGTTGTAGTTCATCACTCATAAACCTGATTTTCCTCTTGTGAATCCTCAAGAACCAATTTGATCTGAGCAAAGATCTCCTTCTTGATTTTCTTAGCCAAAGCCTTCCCTTCTTGGTTGAATTTGCTCTCTGGTTTTTTTTCTTTTCAGTGATCAAACATCTTACAAAGTCATAAAAATCATTTTACCACAGTCAAATAATGAAAATTCATAGTTTCTGCAAAAGTGTTGTCGTAATGCTTAAAAGTGCTATTTTACTACTTAAAAGCGATGTTAATTTGATTAAAAGCGTTATTTGAAGTTTTACAGTAAGCTCAAAAGTGCACAAATAACTAGTAAAAGTGTTATAGAATTGATCAAAGGCAATAAAAATGAAGTAAAAGCACTAATTAAATGCGCAAAAGCACTCGATAGTCAGGGAAAATGCACTACTTGAATCGGTGAAAGCGTTGTTAGAAATTAAGACAAAAGTCAGAAGGATTAAATGCGCTATTGATTGGTGTAAAGGCACACAACTTTATCATAGAAGCATCGATATAGTGCTCAAAAGCATCATTTAACTGTGCAAAAGCATTGTTTGAGCTCTCAAAAGCATTGTTTCCTGAAAAACCCAAGAGTTAAACATACCAAAATTTAATAAAAATGAAAGAATTTCGAGCAATTAGTAAAGTGAAGCATTCTGCCCCACGATGGGTGCCATTTTGTGTACAAGGTAATGTACCTTCATAGAATTAGTATCGTACAATAAATCAAATAGAGACTAAATAAACCACAATTAATACTCTATTTAGAAAATAAAGCACAATTAAGCATCCTATGGCTCTCTATCTAAGTTTGTTAATGTGAAGCTCTCAGCAAGCTACCATTAATGACAGTCCTAGAATGAGAAGTGATAAAGATTAAGCTAAAGGTAACAATTAGTTCAAATTGAAATGCTAAATTGCTCTTAAAATACCTTTCTAGCTATAAAAAGCAAGAGGTTCTATGCAATTCTCAAATGTGTGGTTGTTAATTATGATTGATTTTGGTCTTCCTTTTATAGATTTATGCAAGGGTAAGGGATGTAGTTGTGTTGATCATGATTAAGGCTTGGTTGAGTTTTTGGTTCCACCCTTTAAAGATAATGCAAAGTTTGTTAGAATAACTGAGAGGGGGGTGAATCAGTTATCCAGTGTCCCAATACAAAATGTATAATCTAAAAATAATTACTTAAAACTTTTAATACTCGGTAACTTAAAATACTATACTATCTATGCTTTTACCGATTACCAGTCTAAAACATATAGTAGTTACCAATCAAATCAAATATGAAACATGCAAATATGACATCAAAAAAAATCACAATCAACACATAACACAAGAGATTTAATGTGGAAACCCTATGAAGGCAAAAACCACCTGGGACCGGCAACCCAAAAATATTCACTCTTCTAAAGTGAGGTCGGTGAAGACCCAACCCTGTTAAAGGTTACAAACACACTATTAGGTGTGACCTTATTAGAGGATTTTAGACCAACCATTATCATCCAACCACCAGTCACTCTGGGGTTGATAGGATAACAATGTTCATTCTATGAATGATACATAAAAGACTTTCTTAGTCCACTCAGTTAAGAGATTTGACTATGTACAATGGTTAAAATGTAACAGTAGGTGAGCTGCCTTAATACAACTTCAATTGTAGATATACAGATCAATGTTAAGCTCATACAAATCTTTCTAATCAATGTAACATTCCTGATTCAATAATATATCAACTTACTATCCATTGGTAATTACTTTTTTTCACTCAGTAATGCTCTACCATACGATTCTCCTTAACCTGTATGATCAGAATGCATGAAAACTTGTTCATGCAATGATTCTACAGTTTTATTTTCTTCTGGCATCACACTCACTTATGAAATCTCTAGTCTCTTATATAGACATGTAAACTATTTTTTTCTACTCCATCAAATTTTGTTGCTTAATCATCTTCATTGATTTTTTTGCTTAAGCATACCTCGGCACTTGTGTCAATAACACGTTTGATTCTCATCCTTTAGATCTTTCCTAAATTTTGTTAGTCATCGATTTGTGTAACAAACATTATCTGTTACCTCAAAATCATACACTTTCCAGCTCATCAATTCTTATTGGCTAAGCTAGTCGTTTAATTCTTTTCTCCTGCTTGGTTAACAAAGAAATGTGTCAGTGAACACAAGCTCGGTTTACACTGTGCTTGGTATACACTACACTCTGTCGGTGTATACTAAAATGCTTCATCAACTGACAACATTGTTTTGTGTCTTTCAGCTCTTTTCTTCATCATAGATGAATGAAACATAATCAAGTCAATAACATAAGGTCATAGACTCATCAGCAAGTTACTCAATATATTCTTTATCCTCATATGTCATATACATCTTCCTCATGTAGATATTTATGCACTTCATCTCTTTCACTCCTTTTCTACAGATGTTTCAATATAGTAACTTACAAGATAAGTGTTGTCAAACTAGTTGACATCAATGACAACATAATATTGATTTAATTATATTACATATCTAATCAATCATCTCAATGATCTTAAATCAAAAATTCTTCAATCAAGTTCTAAATTAGTTGTAGTTCATCAATCTCTCCCTTTGGCATTATGGAAACTCAAGTAATATGAAATGTACCATAAACATACCAAACATATATTCTACAAATCTATGAACAAATGTTGTACAAGCTCTCCCTAGCTTAATATGTTTAATCATTACGTTACTCAATAGCATTACAAATGCAGCTTTAACATTTTGTAGATAATATATTTTCAGCTCTTGGATTCCTTCTTCTTTTCTCATTAACTGATCTTTAGTGCTCTCTCTTTCTTCAATTTGTCTCTCCTTGAGATAGTTCTCATCGGTGCATATTGTTTCATATTGTTTATCTCTCCCTTTGACAACAATGCCAAAGAAACAAATAAACATACAACTCTATAGTATCCAAGTAACTCTCTATTATCCAATGCATTCTTTGAATCTCTGTATATTGATATGCCAATCTCTTCTAGTTCTTTAACTTTTCATAACCTTAGACATGATCCAAAGTGTGAACTATGCTGCATCAACATGAATGATCTTCTGATAAGATTAGGCTGATGCAACATCCAGATCACATTAGTGACCAATAGACAGGGGACGGACCCCAAGTCTAGTCCTTATGTACTCAAATGTATCCTTCGGTAGAGGCTTTGTAAATATGTTTGAAAGTTGTTCTTTTGATGTAACAAACTCTAGCTTAACTTGCTTCTCCTATACTTGTTCTATCAAGTAGTGATACTTAATTGATATATGCTTTGTTTTAGAGTGCATCACTGGATTCTTTGAAATGTTTATTGCACTAGTGTTATCATAGTATATAATCACCAGCTCAGTGATTATCTCATTCATACCTTCCAAAACTTGCTTAATATATGCAATATTTGAATAGTTTGTACCAGTAACAACATACTCTACTTTGGCTATAGACTAAGAAATGCAAGCCTACTTCTTACTTGTCCATGTAATAAGTCTTTCACCAAAGAAAAATGCTCCTCCAATGGTACTTTTTCTGTCATCCACATTTTCAGCCCAATCAGCATCGGTATAAACCTTAAGTTCAAACTTGCCTTCCTTAGGATACCATAATCCATAATCCTCTATTTTCTTCAGGTATCTTAAGATTATTTTAGTAGCAATCATGTATGATTCTCTAGGGTTAGCAAAAAATCTAGCAACTATTCCCACAGCATGTGCTATGTCTAGTCTACTGTGAACTACATACATTAACTTACCAATCAAAGATCAGTATAGTATCTAATTTACCTCTGTAGTTTCATCTTCCTTAGTCAATTTACATCTAGTAGCCATTGGTGTTCCCATAGGTTTAGCATCTTCCATGCCAAATGTCTTCAATACTTCCTTGATATATTTGGATTGTGAGATGAATATACCATCATTCTGCTGAATCACTTGTAGTCCAAGAAAGAAATTAATCTCTCCGAACATAGACATCTCAAATTCACTTCTCATTTCATCAGAAAATGACTTAAAAATTTGATCTTGACCTCCAAAAATAATGTCATCCATAAATATTTCAGCAATAAGAATAGTATCATCAGTATCTCCTTTCATATACAAATTGTTGTTCTCACTTATTCTTACAAATCCTATACTTAACAAATAAGTATGCATCCTCTCATACTAGGCTCTTGGTGCTTTCTTCAAACCATATAAAGCTTTATGTAATCTACATACCATATCTTTCTTTTCTAGATCAATGAACCCTTCAGGTTGTTCTATGTAGACTTCTTCCTCAAGTATCCCATTCAGAAATGTTGACTTGACATCCATTCAGTAAACTTTGAATTTCTTATGTGCAGCATATGTAAGTAGCATTCTGACTCCTTCCAATATAGAAAAAGGTGTGATTTTTTCACCATAATCAATTCCTTCCTCCTTTGCATATCCTTTGCATACCAATCTAGCTTTATTTCTTGTTACTTCTCCATTCTCATTCTGCTTGTTCCTGAATATCCGCTTAGTACCAATAACATTCTTATCTTAGGTCAGGGTACTAAAGTCTAGGTTTTGTTCTTCTCTATCTATTCTATTTCCTCTTTCATTGCATTAACCCATTCATCATTTTCTAATGCAACTTTTACATTTTTTGGTTCATAATCACAAACTAGACATGTACCTTGTCTTGCTTTGCTCCTTGTTTGCATGTCAGCTTGTCTGTCTCCAATAATTTGTGTCTCAAGATGATGTCTCCTAAAAAAAATTTCCAATACTCTATCTCTTCTTTCTTGTTCATCCTGTGCAGGTTCATTTGCTTGCTCAGTATGTCCATCCTGCTCATCGATTTCTCTTTCCTGTTCTTCTATGTTGTTTTCCTTCTGACCGGTTATCACAGGCTGTGACTTTGGTAGATACTCTAAGTGTTCAATGTAAGTGAATCTACCATAGTCTTCTAGTTCCTTTGTACTTTCCTTTGTGTTCTTTTCATCAAAATCATCAACTCAGACATTAGTACTTTCAATCATTTTATTTGTAACCTTGTTAAGACATTTATATGCTTTACTTTTAGTGGAATATCCTAGAAATATCCCTTCATCACCTTTTGAGTCAAATTTACCATTTCCCTCATCTTTCAGAATAAAGCATTTACTTCCAAAAATTTTGAAATAACTTACAGTAGGTTTGAGTCCAAACCATAACTCATTGGGTGTCTTGTTGGTGTCCTTCTTCAGTTGAACTTGGTTAAGAACATAGACTGTAGTGCTGACAGCTTCTCTCCAATATGTATGGGCAACATTCTTTTGTAGCATCAGTGTTCTTGCACAGTCAACTATTGACCTATTCCTTCTTTCAACAATCCCATTCTGCTAAGGTGTCCTCGATGCAGAGACCTATCTTTTAATACCATGTTCATTACAAAAATTAGTCAATTCATCAGAGATAAATTCACCTCCTCTATCAGATCTTAAGCATTTCAATTCCTTACCAGTCTCTTTTTCTACTTTAGCTTTATACCACTTGAACATCTTAAATGCTTCAGATTTTTTTTTTAGAAACATAATAGTCATCAATCTAGTATAGTCATCAACAAAAAGAATAAAGTATCTATCACCATAATAACTCTAAGTTCTCATAGGACCACACAGGTCAGTATGAACCAACTCAAGTATCTTCTTTGTTGAATAATCCTTACTTTTGAAACTAGATTTAGTCATCTTACCTTTTTGACATTCATGACACATAACATGATCAGGTTTTGACAAGTTAGGCGGACCTCTAAATCTTTTTCTTTTACTAATCTTAATCATGTTATCAAAATTCACATGGCATAACCTTTTATGCCACAACCAAGCATCTTCATTTTTCATCATCAAGCAAGAAGATTCATCAGTATCAAGATAAAATAGATTAACTCTTGATTGTGCACTAGTTCCAACTAATCTTCCACCATCATCAAAGATTTTCACTTTCTTTCTCTCAAAAGCAACTCGGTGACCTAAATTGTTCAGTTGTGCCACACTTAACAAGTTATAGTTCAGTCCATCTGCCCAATAAGCATTATCACATTTTATCCTATCATTTATCATCAAGGATCCTTTACCTCTTACCATACAGGGTGTGTCATTACCCATCTTAACTGATCCTCCATTGTATTCTTCAAGTTGATCAAATTTCTCTTCATCACTAGTCATGTGATGTGTACAACCATTGTCTATGATCCATGTATTATTTTTGTTAACTTTAGAGATCAGTCTTGTTTCTCCCTATTTTTCTTCTTCCTTTGAGTCATCTTTCATAGCAACAAATATAACTTCTACATCATCATCAGAATCAGATTCAAATTTATTATCTTCAGCTATGTAACATACCTTTTTGCCTTTGTCATTACTATCTCGGTTATCTCTGTTGTGTTGGTAGCTCTGTTGAATCTTCTCCCATAGATTCCTTCAAATCAGTCTTTGGTTCTTTCATCATGTTTCTTATGTGGACATCTAGCAGCGATTTGGCCAACCTCTTTACAGTTAAAGCATGCCAAAGGTAGCTTACCTCTATACCTTCCTTTACCTTTGGGTAATCTTCTGGCCATAAGAGCTTCAAGTTCATCAAGCTCATCATTGGTATTACTATCACTATCATCATTTTTATTATTCCTGCTAGACTTGCCAATCTTCAGAGAAGACATGAGAGCAGACTCAATAGTCGGTACAACACTGTTATCAAAGTTATTCAATTCAAAGGTTGTGAGCTTACCAATCAGATTGTCAAGTGTAAGGATATTACCAAATGCAGATCTTATTTCATGAATAGTAGATATTCTAATTGTGTAAATCAGCAATAAGGTTCTGAGTACTTTTCTTACAACTGTCTCTTCACTAATAACTCCATCAGATGCTCTAATAGCATGTACTACCTCTTTCAGTCTATTTGTGTATTGCACAATATTCTCACCTTCCTTCATCTTCATATCATCAAATCTGCCCCTTAAGCTTTCTACTCTGGCTCTTTTTACATTCACATCTCCACTGTAAACTTGAGAAAGTTTATCCCACATGGCTTTTGCAGTAGTGTAGCTTTTAATATCTTCAAATTCAGCATCGGTACAGGCATCAACAATCTCCATCATAGTAACATCATGTTCATGTCTGTCTTTCAGTTGATCAAGTGTCAGGGGACCAGGGGTCAGTTCTATATAGCCATTCTCCATCAATTCTAGTGCAGAATTCCCAATTCCAGATATGTGCAACTTCATTCAGCTTTGCCATACTGTGAAGTTCCCTTTGTTCAGCTTTGGCACTTCCCTCTTATACATTTTTAGATCTTTGTATTGAAGTCCTTAAAACTTTGTTCTAAGAAACCAACACTCTGATACCAATTGTTAGAATAACTAAGAGGGGGGTGAATCAATTAGCTAGTGTCCCAATACAAAATGTATAATCCAAAAACAATTACTTAAAACTTTTGATGCTCAGTAACTTAAAATATTGTACTGTCTATGCTTTTACCAATTACCAGTCTAAAACATATAGTAGTTATCGATCAAATCAAATATGCAACATGCAAATATGACATCAAACAAACATCACAATCAACACATAACACAAGAAATTTAATGTGGAAACCCTCTAAAGGGAAAAACCACCTAGGACCGGCAACCCAAAAATATTCACTCTTCTGAAGTGAGGTCGGTGAAGACCCAACGCTGTTAAAGCTTACAAACACACTGTTAGGTGTGACCTTGTTAGAGGATTTTAGACCAATCATTATCGTCCAACTAACAGTCACTCTGGGTTGACAGGATAACAATGTTCATTATATGAATGATACATAAAAGACTTTCTTAGTCCACTCGGTTAAGAGATTTGACTATGTACAATGGTTAAAATGTAATAGTAGGTGATCTGCCTTAATACAGCTTCAATTGCAGATATACAGATCAATGTTAAGCTCATACAAATCTTTCTGATCAATGTAACATTCCTGATTCAATAATATATCAACTTATTATCCATCAGTAATTACTCTTTGTCACTCGGTAATGCTCTACAGTAGGTTTCTCCTTAACCTGTATGATCAGAATGCATGAAAACTTGTTCATGCAATAATTCTACAATTTTCTTTTCTTCCGGCATCACACTCACTTATGAAATCTCCAATCTCTTATATAGGCATGTAAACCATTTTCTTCTGCTCCATCAGATTTTTCCACTTAATCATCTTCGTTGATTTTTCCGCTTATGCATACCTCAACACTTGTGTCAATAACATGTTTGATTCTCATCCTTTAGATCTTTCCTAAATTTTGTTAGCCATCAATCTATGTAACAAACATTATCTATTACCTCGAAATCATACACTTTCCAGCTCATCAATTCTTATCGGCTAAGCTAGTCATTTAATTCTTTTCTCCTACTCGGTTAACAAAGAAATGCATCGGTGAACACAAGCTCAGTTTACACTATGCTCGATATACACTAAACTCCATTGGTGTATACTGAAATGCTTCATCAACCAATAACACAGCTTTGTGTCTTTCAACTCTTTCCTCATCATAGATGAATGAAACATAATCAAGTCAATAACATAAGGTCATAGACTCATTAGCAAGTTATTCAATGTATTCTTTATCCTCATCTATCATATACATCTTCCTCATGTAGATATTTTTGTACTTCATCTCTTTCACTCCTTTTCTACAGATGTTTTGGTATAGTAACTTACAAGATAAGTGATGTCATACTAGTTGACATCAATGACAACATAATATTGATTTAATCATATTACATATCTAATCAATCATCTTGGTGATCTTAAATCACAGATTCTTCAACCAAGTTCTAAATTAGTTGTAGTTCATCAAAGTTTGTGTCCTCAAAGCTTGGGACAAGAAGACAAGATGAAGAGACAAGATGCTCTCTCACTTTGAGTGATTGAGATTGAATTTGGCTTGATCCATGTGAATGCATTTTCTCAAATCCTATTTGGTTGATTGAATTTCCTCCCCTTTTGGGTTGTTGAGAGAAATTAGGATTTATTAATTGATTTAAATTAATTTTTTTAGCCATATATCCCTTGAATGGGTTGAATTTGATTTAATTCAAAACTATACAATTAATAGAATTAATTGCACATTGATTTGATTTAACTTGATTAAAATGATCTTGATTTTGATTTACCTTGAATTAAAGCTTGATTTTAATTTTGATTGGCTAAATGTTTGTTTTGATTCAATTGCTTTGATCTTTTCCTTGATTCACTTTGATTTTTCTTGATTTATTACTTAATTGTCTTTGTCCATTTTCAGGTGATTACAACTCTTAAGAAAGTTCTTCATGATAGTGATCAAGGTGTTAATCTCTTGCGTGGTATTACTCATCTTGTGCATTAAAATGTTAAACCTTTAGCTAAAGAAGCTCAAGATTTAGGGTTGATTCCTCTGGTTACTAGTATGGAACCTTCTTATGTTCCTTTATCTAGTATTCCTACCTATACTCCTTCTTTGGTGACTGTGGTGGTTCCCTTTGTTCCTATGAGTGTTCCTCCCGTGTCCCTTCATACATCGCAACCTTCTTATCATAATGGTACTTTTACTTATTCTAATCCTCTTCCAACTATAGCTCCAAGTGTTCCTCCAGTTGTGTCTTCTATTCCTGGAGCTTCATACACTTTACCTAGTGTTTCTAATGTTGCTACTCCTCATATTTCCTCTAATGATTCAACAATCATCATTTTGGCTCAAATTGTGTGATCCTTACAACAACAACTAGCATCCTTGACTCAAAACAATTTTAGTATTCATACATGTGACATGGGAAGTCCTTTATCCTGATAGATCATTTGTACTCTTGTTCCTCAATAAGTTGATATGCCTTATCTTGAGAATTACAACGGAAAAGGAGACCCTGTTCATGATGTTAAAACATTCAAATCCTTTGTAGTGATTATGCTCATGACCATAGGATTTTAGCCAAGTTGTTTGCTAGAAATTTTCTTGACAAGGCCTTACAATGGTATTGTTCCTTGCCTTCTTATTCTATTGACTCATTTCCACAACTTGTCAATGTGTTTATTCAACAATTTCAAAATAACATTAGTCTACAAGTGTCTTTGACTGATTTGATGCATTGTAAACAAAGTGCTAAGGAAAAATTGACTGAATTTGTTGGTAGATTTAAGCATTTACATGCTCATATTTCCTATCATGTTCCTGATATTGATATTCAACTTATGTTTATTTCAAACTTGCAAAAGGATATTAGAGATAAGATTCTGCTTACTGAATTTACCTCTTTTCAACAACTTTGTGCAGTGTTTCATCATTATCAATTACAAGTGAGTCAATTTGAGAGCAACACTCCAATGGCTCTTGTTCCAGTTGATAAAAGTGATGCTACTCCTAATCCAAACAAATTTAAAAAATTTAACAATTATGTCAAGATAAACAAACAAGTGAACGTAGTTGTTGATCAAGTTGTTGTTGCATCTCACAATGCCACTTCTGCATCCACTGCTTTTCGATTAAATTGTATGTTTACTCCTCTCTCTGAATCTTTAAATTCTATTATTAATAGGTTGTTAACTGCTAATATGATTACTTTACCTCCTATTCGACCTCTTTTACCTGCTACTATTGCATCTAAATCCTTTGATCCTAAAGCTTTTTGTCAATATCATCGTCAGAATGGTCATGATACTGAGAAATGTTATTCTTTGAAACATAAGGTTCAAGACTTAATTGACTCTAATGCCTTATCTATTGATAATATTGATGGTAGTGGTAACAAATCTGTCTCTCCTCCTAATCAAAATCTTGAAATCTATGCGAATCATTTACCTACATATGATACTAATACCATTGCTCAACCATCTTCTATGGATATTATTTATTATTCAAAGATGGATGAGCTTAATCACATTGTTAATCAAGTGGAGCATGTTGTTCAATCTGTATCTCCACCTCAACCTCAACCTCATCTTCAATCTCAAGTTCAATCTCAACCTATACCAAAACCGTAGCCTAAATTGAAAATTCAGCCTAAACCTCGAAAACAACCTAAGAATGAAAGACCTCGGGAACTTTTGATTACCTTTGATGATTCTGAGACTATTAAGACTCCTAATGGTCCACTTTACATTTATGCTAGGATTTCTCAAATACCTACTCGTGGTTTTCTTGTTGATCCTACATCTTTAGTCAATGTTATTACTAAAGAAAAAAAATTTATGAAAAACTTGCAACATGATTCTTATGATACATCAGATGTGTGGATTCAAACTTGTAATGGTTTTCTTTATCCATCATTTCATTCTATTAACTTTCTGGTTGAACTTTTTGGTAAAATTGTGAACACTACCTTTGTTGTTGTTCCTACTTCTAATCAATTTCAAGTTAAGCTTGGTTTGCCATGGTTAAATGTCATGCACGTTGTTGCTTCACCTATCCATAAATATCTTAAATTTTTTCATGATGAAGAAGTGAAGATGGTTAATCATAGTTTATATCAACCTTCTAGGCCCATAGATTGTGCTACCCTTAACTTATTTTGGCCTTCATTACCTAATTTGTGTCCTTCTCGACCTGATAATATTTTCCACTCATATCAAACCTATAAGCATTGTAAGATTCTTGAGTTAAGCATACCTCATATGGATCTTAATCGTGGTGTTTTTCCTACACCTTCCATACCTCCTTTATCTATGACTTCTAGTTCTGTTAATCAAGCTCCTACTATTTCTTGTCAGTCTATTGATAATCCTATTAATCCTCCTATAGAACTTGTGAAGGATCACGTAACTGTTCCTCCTAGTTCTCAACATATTTCAAGTAAGGAAAAATGTAATCGATCTGCTAATGAACATTGTAAGAAATGTCATGCTCAAGCTAAATCTCATAATTTTGTTCTTCAAAAATATTTAGCTTCTTTTGATCAACCTATGCATGATGTGTTAGAAGAAGTTACTACTAATAATGATGTTCAAATGCAAGATTATGATGATCATATTCGTATCTTAGATCTTATTTTGATTAATCTAAATGAAGAAGATACTCTTGATGATGTTAATGATGAATATGAGACTATTAACATTGACATTGATTTACCTAATATGCTTTCATCACAATTGACAATTACACCTAGTATCGAACATTATGATTCTCATGAGGATCCTTGTTTAGAACTAGCTATCATTCCTACTGTGTTGGATATAGTCCCTCTTACAAGTTACCCACCTTCCCTAAATGATATAGAATGAGATGGGGAGAGTAGGTGGCATGCTTAATCAGCTTGTCCTTTATGGTAGCTTTTTTGTGTGTTTTCCTATTGTACTGTGCTTCTCCCGTGATGTGTTTGCTAAATGTTGTTAGATTCTTTTATATGACCCTTGTTACTTTGTTGGTATAAGGTGGTAAAGGAATCAAACCTATTGTATAATTCCTCTATATGCATCTGTATTCTTCTATATGTTGTTTCATGTTATGTTGTACTTGTGCTATTATTCGTAAATGTTTCCTTGTATAGTCTGCATGGATTTGGGACTTGGTAGCACTAAATCCTTTTGGTCTCTAGGTCATGGTTTGAAAAGATTCTTCTTCGTAACTCTTATGTGATCTTTCCTCCATTGTGATTATAGTTCTACTTTATTTGGGGAATGATGTCAATTCATTTGCAATAATATCATATATATTATCTTATGATCATACTAACCCCACAATAGGTAGATCCCTTCTGTGTTCTTTGTATGTTTATGTGATATTTCCCTTGATTTGTCTTCATTTGGGGCATCTCGTAGTGGAAATGTAATCAGTGGAATTGTTTATGTTTCCGTTAAAGCTATTGCTCCTGTTAAAGTATTAGTGAGGACTTCAACATGGGGGAAAACGCTTTGCTCACCTATTGCACACACACACTTTTTGATATATGTATATTATTTTTCAGGATACTTTTCTCCCTTTATGGATTAGTGACTAATCCTTAAAGCATGGATTTTTATTTAGGATCTCTTGATCCCTCTAGTTTCAAATTTTTGATCCCTTAAGGTCGAAGGTGTCCTTAAGACTAGATCTCTTTTATTTTTTGGTTTTACTCTTATGGAATAGAATATTATTAAGGGTGAATTCTTGATGGGTTGACTAGTGAGTAGCCACATTCACTAGGAAATTCAATTCCATCTTTCCAGTTGTGTTGTTTCCTGGTGTGGTTCATAATGGGATATAAGTTTGCATTGGGCAAGATAATCACACCCTCTTCTCTCTCTTTTCTAGAGTTGTCTCTCTTATTGTGATCTTGGAGTTGATAAAGACTTGAGTCCCTAGGGGATTGAGGATTTCTTTGTCCCTTTGATTTTAATAAGATTATCTTTTCATTATGATCTCCTTTACCAAGAGTTTGCATCGAGTCCATACTCTTGCTAAAGTGGGGGATTAATGTATCATCTTAAAATGGAAGAACTTACATGGTAAGAATGTTTAGCCCATTGAGTAAGTGGTATGGGGTCATGTCAAGTGCCTTGACTAGGTCTTTGCATGGATCTAGTTGTTTCCCCCCTGTTCTGCTTCTCTCCCCCTATTTCCAGCCTCTTTCTAACAACTTTCTCTGAGAAACTGAGGATTTTGACTTTCTGGGTCAATGACAACCTGATTGGTCAAGGTTGACCTTAACTCTGACCTAGGGTAGAGTCAAACTCGACCCTAACCCCAGGTCCAATTTTCAAGTTCTAGGATATGGAGCTTCAAAAAGTTTTATTTTCCCGCTTCTGGGTCAGCTATTTCGGATTTCAGAATGGTAAACTCTTAAATTGCATTTAATCTAGGTCCATTTCTAGGGGTTAAGGTTAATTGGGATTTAATTCTCTAATGTTGGCCTCTCTAGAAATTTGTGCCCTAGATCACTATAAAAGGAAGCCTTCCTCTCTCATTTTCACATCCATTATCAAGCAACTTTTTGACATCCACCTTTCATGATCAAGACATCTAGCTCTCAAGTGCAAGCAAGAAAGAAGGAGGAGGAAAGAAAGAAAGAATTCATTCATCTTCAAGCATTCAAGTGTTCATCAAGGAGATCCATTGTTAGCCATTGAAGGATTTAATCTCTATGGAGCCCTCTTGTTGAAGATTTCTCCATCCACATTCATCCAAGCCTCTTCCTATGCTAAGATCCATTCAATATTGGTGTTAAAGATCTAATTACATTGATTTGATACATCCCCCATACATTCCTACATTCACTTGGAGCATCCATACTTGTGGATTCAAGGATTCGAATCCTCCACAAGGATTTCAACATAAGCGAGGTGAATAATTCCATTTACTTTGTTTATACATATTGAAAATTCAATTACATTTCAAGGTTTATTCCAAACTAGGGTTTGACCAAGGCAAACCCCCCATCCAAACAAAAAAACCCATTTTTCTTGCAGGTATAGGTACATGATAATGAATTGAAGTCTAGATCTGGATACCCTTTTCGGTGAACTTTCGAGATCCACGAATAGAATTTTCATCGGAGTTGTTTTAGGTCAAGGATGACCTTCAGTGAGGGTTAAGATTGTGCCCTACTATCTAGGTCAAAGTTGACCTAACCTCAAAAAGATAAATTTTTTTTGAGTTTTCTCTGTCTCGGTATTTCTAGTCCGGAGCAGGTTACAAAATTCCCCGAAACTGTGCACAGACATCAGAAATCAGCATTTTCCAGATTTACCCTATTTTGAGGTTAGTATTTTCCTTCTATTCATTTAATATTTCAAGCATATAGTTTCTATAGCTAATTATAGGATTTCCTCTTTTCTTCATATTCTCCATTGTTTAATTCATTTGTGCATTGATCACTTCTTTGTGATTAATCAATTTGGATCTCTTTTGGGAATTTGGATTAGGGATAGATCTTATACTTTCCCCCATTTCTCACATAGATACAACAATATAAATGTAATAAGGGTAAAGATAGATCCCTTACATCTTTATCCACCACTACAAAATCATTACTAGGGTGCGTTTATTCACCATCTTTATGATAGGCAATGTATGCCTTAGGGGGAACATGGTAGATTAACACTAGTTAGATACAAATCCTCTATATGGATGAGTTAAGCTGTGAAAACTTGAAGATAGCTTAGTTAGTGTGTTATTTGATATTGGACAAGATCACATCTATTTTGGAGATGTTTGTGATAAGGTCTACTAGTTTGAGCCAACACTGGTTTCTTGCAGCTTTATGGCTAATTTTTGGGACTTTCATCAAATTGTCTATAAGGGTGATACTATGGTTTAATTACCTAATATTTACACTAAGATCAGAGAGCATTGAAGAGCTTGGAGTAGTAGTTGGAGCTTGAAGTGTTTGCAGTTATTTTCGCAAAACTCTCACATGACCACACGAGCTAGGTATTTGTGATTAACTCAAGAAATCTTTGTCAATTATAGTAGCAAAGAAATTAGTATGGATACACCTAAGGTTTTTAATGTACTTGAAAGGAATAGATACAAATTTAAGAGCCATCCTTTCAAATCTACTGAAGAGGACCAAGAGGGTTTGTTTTTGCATACCCCAGTTGGTGTTCTTCATGTTGAAGACATCATGGCATACATACATAAAAAGATTGAGTTCATAGGAACTATAAATATTTATATGATGAAATGCTAGCATTATACAATGCAGATAAAACCCTAAGAGAAGAATGTAGGAAGGTTCACATGTTTCCAATAGTCAAATACATGGAAAGATTTGAATTTGATGAATTAGACTGGATCAAGATTGTGTTAAGTAGGATTCATGATGAATTTGTATGGATTGGTGGAACCCATACTAAGATCACCAATGAATTATTACATGAAATCACTAGATTACCTATGACAGGTAAGATACCTACTATAGAGAAAAACATAAGATTTGAAGTGGAAAAGCTGACAAAAAGAAAATGCAATGAAAGAGTTATGACTGTAAATGACATCGCACAAGAAGATGATAAACTAGTAGCAATGATATTGGGATACAAGTTACAATATAGTAGCATAATAAATAGTGTTTTAGCCAAAAAAATTCACATGGCATATAATATGGAAATTGAAGATGAAGAGTATGACCTATGCGAAGTCCTAAGGCAATAGTTGATGGAGAATCTAGCAGAAATAAAGAGGAACATGACAACATATTTTAGATTTGGATCATTGATTATGTATATATTCTTCCATGTTATGAGAAGATTTCCTAACATGTACCTATGGAGATCTGATAGATTCTCTATGTAGATGATTAGTGATAGCTACAAGGGAAGTGATGAGAAAAACAAGTATGATGAGATTGCAGACGTGATGAAAATCTTTCAAAAAGAAATGCATGAGAAGGAAAGAATCCCTTGGAGACTAGATGATAAGTATAAAAATGACATATGTTTCATGGTGGAGACTGACAACACATGCTTTGAGGCAGTGGAACCTAAAACTTCATGGGCTACCCCTATGGGCTATGAAGTTGACTACACCATTTTAGAGCTTCACATTCAACATGTTTTATAGTCCCCTAAACACCCCAATGTTCCTAAATGAGGGACATATGAAGAAACATACACAATAATAAAGGAAGAACTGGTAAAGGCGAGAAGGGAGAAGAAAGTTGAGTCTCTTGTTGACAAAATTGCAGGGCAGCATGGAATATCAAAAGAAGAGATGAAGACTATTAGGGAAAAAGTGGTAGAACTTGGGGAGAAATATAATATTCCCCCTCCTCAACCCCATATTGAGGTACCTCAAGTGGTGGAGATTGAAGAAGAAGAAGAAGAAGAAGAAAAGGAAGAAGATGACACTCCTACACCTACTAGGAGAACATCGCAAAGACAGGCTGGTAAATCAGCTACACAAGGTCAAACACCTCTTAGAGCTAGACCAAAGGCCATGGCTAGTGGACCAAGAAGGAAGAGGAAAACACTTGATACCCCTCCATGTTCACATAGGAAGGACAAACATCAAAAGATTGTAGAATAGGAACAAGAAAAGGAACTTCAAGTAATGGATACAGAGGAGACCAAGGAACAAAATAAGAAGGAACAAGAAGATGAAAAGGATAGAAAAATTCAAGAGGACAACCTAAAGGAACTTGAAGAAGACAAGAAGAAAGTAGCAAAAGTGGAACAGAAGAAAGGCCAGGAAACACAAAGGTATTTGTTTAAACCCTTGTTAAAAGTTTTAGAAAAGAGAGCAGTGAATGATGGTAAGCTTGCTTCTATTGAAAAATACTTTGATAGATATGATGAAGAAGAGAATAAAAAGATAAAAGATATAGTTGTGGACCACATGCTCACCTTTAAAAAGAATCTAATTGAAATAGAAGGTCAAATCACTAAGGACCTATTTGAGAGATTAGAGGAAATAAAGAAAAGAGCCCTGGATGAAGACACTAAGATGATATAGGATATTCTTCTACAAAAAATTCCTACCATGACAGGGAATGAAATGGGAAAGTGGCTTGAAAATTTAATGCCAAAACTAAGGACCAAAGCCAGAATTATTAAGTTTATGGCCCAAAAATATGAAGAGGTTGAAAAGGAAACACGTGACAAGGTTGGATAACTACTCCTTGAGGAGAAACCTGATCTTGGAAAGTCTACAAGGACCCCAACCCCAATAATAATCTCCATAGAGCCTACAATTTCCAAAATTGCAGAAGAGGATGAAGTTGCAAAGGAGACAGAGGTAGTTGATACCACCTTACCTGATTTCTACATTGACAATGTTGGGATTTTACTGGACATAAAGCATGATACATCTTATCCATTTCAAATAACTAAAACTTTGGAAAACATTGATGAAATGGTAAAGAATCTTGAGCCTCCCAAGATAATCTAAGAAGAATAAGCTAAGAAAGATCAAGAAAAGGAGAAAACACCTGAAAAAGAGAAGGTATCATAAGAAAAAGATGAGGAAAAAGAGAAAGAAAAGTTAGAGGAATGTGCAAAAGGATTTCCTAAGACCCCTTTTTCTACACCTAATTTATTGGCAAGTGGACCCCAATCACTTCCAACTAACTTAGAGGATATGGATGTCACAGATCTGATGTAGTGGTCAGTACTTACTTTTGCTAAAGCAAAGGAGTAATCAGAGAAGAAGACTGAAAAAACTACAAAGACAATCTAGTGAGCAACACAAGTGTTGAGTAAGTTTTTTATTACACCTCATGTGGATATTGGAGATCCTTTAAATAGTCTAGATAATGTTCGAAGTATAGTAGAAAAAAATTTGATACATTAGAAGAATCAACAAGAATAAAAGTGGTAGATGAATTTAAAAGGCTAAGGATGAAAGATACTCTTAATGGGATCAAGAGTGATCTTGACACATTGATAGCCACTCAAAAGGAAATCAAATCTCATCTTAAGGGTGGAAAATACCTATTTAGACTTTGTATGACTTCGCATAAGCATCTAAAGAGAATATCAGATATTATAGCTTAGGATGAAGAGGCTTTGGAAAACTTCTCTAAGGATTTTGAAAGTAAGAAAATTATGGACATAAATAAGGAAGTAAATAAGACCATGGATAAAATTCATACCCTACAGTTGGAAAAGGACAAAGTTCAGAGAAGATTCTTAGAATTAAGAAGCTTTTTTACTCCAATGATCAGTGTCTTGGATGGTACACATGAGGACCATCATCTTGGCCTCAAAACATTTCAAGGATTAGTACCTACCAATATAGAGGAAGTGGGAAAGGCCACATTTGGTCTTAATGGAATGATTCAAGTTGCAGAGGTAATCAAAGCATCTTGGTATGTAGACATGTAGATTTTGAAGACAAATTACAAAGATATATTGCAGATGATTCAGCTGTGATTTTGTACACTCTATTTTTGTTGTTTTGGTAACTGATTATAACATTTTGGCACCCTTTTCCATTGATGTCAAAGGGGGAGAGATAGAATAAAAAATGTAATGAGAGAAAGAGAGAAAGTGTGTGTAAAATGAAAATACATAAAACATAAATAAAGGAAAGTTTCATCTGAAGGCTACGTGTTGCATTTATGTCAGTATATTTCCTTTTACATTTTTGCCTTGATGTTGCACTTAGTCATTTTTTCACTAAGTGTTGACATCAATGCCAAAGGGGGAGATTATTGGCAAGTTGTCAACACATGTACACATATGCACATGTAGGCACATGCACATATATAGAATGTTGTCATTTATGGCAACACAAGTATTATTTTTATGACCACACATATTCAATATGTTTGAATGAAGTTGATGAAGGAAAAATACCTAAGTCCATAGATTGTTCCTATAATCCAGTCTGATAGAAAATATTAGCGAGCTTCAAGGAAGTTGTATTAAGGCATGTGATCTTAATGTCATGCTTGTAGGACACCAATGAATACATGTGTGAGGTCACACGTGTTAATAATGAAGGATCAAAGAGATATGTTTAGTTGATTGGATGTGAAGACAAGTAAATAGAGCATTACTTGTTAGCAATCACTAAAGTCAGCTTTGTGAACAATTGGAAAGTTATTTTTAGATGCTATCTTGGATCTAAGGCCGACTAAGGATGTTAATGAAGCATGCAAGTTTGCTTTACTCAATATGATGTTTAGCTAGAGTAATGTTGACTAGCTTTTGTAATTATTCTTCTAATAGGGTATAAGTATACAGACACTTTTGTAAAAGTGTGTGATGACAATAAGGATGATATGGATGGATGTTATATGTGAATTGTGAAGGCATCTAAGAGGCAGAGAAGAGATCAAGAGGATTTCTTCTAGGAATACTTTGTTAACTCTTTGTATTCAGGACAAAATATTTGTTGTAAGTGTTGTTGCACCTATTGTACACCCCTAACATGGTTTGTTTTTGTTTAATAGGGATAGGACCTTTAACAGGGTCAATTCCTTTACAAGGATCTTATTGTATATATCCCCTAATAGGGATCTACCTATATTGTAATAATCATCTCCTAACAGGGCTAGAACTCCTAATAGGGTTTCAAGATTCATAGTGTAAAATTTAGTGGGTACCATACCCACTGAGGTTTTTCCTTTAACAGGGTTTCCTCAAAAACAAATATGGTGTTATGAGTTCTTATATGTTTATCTTTGTTTCATGGTTTCTCATTTTATGTTATATCTTTATATGTTGGTTAAGGAAGTTAAAAAAGTTTGAAAGTTTAGTTAAGTATTGTAACACTGATTCACCCCCCACTCTTAGTGTTAGCAAATCCTAACAAAGGGAAACCCTCCTAAATGATGTTGTTGCAAGAGTTTTCATACCCCAATTTAGATACTTTGCTTGAAGATGAAATAAGTAATTTTATTTTCCAACTTCTCACTTCTTGATACCCATATCAATCTCTTAAACCATGAAAATCTTAGTAGTAGTGTTGACCAAGGGGGTATTACAACTAGCGGTTGTTGTTGTGCCAAAAGATTGACCCGTTAATGCTTGATACAACCACTAGACTTATAGAAGATACGAGAGGCTATTAAACCATGTCACAAACCACCACTACACTACATAGTACAAGGAGACCAAGGGAACAATTAGTCTTACTCACCATTATAACAATCCCCCCAACACAAGCACAAAGTTTGAACCTATGACCAAGCTCTGATACCACTTGTTACAAATAGTGGTTGTCGTTGCACCAAAAGATCAACTTGTTAATGCCTGATACAACCACTAGACTTATAGAAGACATAAGAGGTTGTTAAACCATGTCACAAACCATAGTTGCACTATACACCACAAGGAGACCAAGTGTACAACCAATCTTACTCATCATTGCAATAGGGGAAAGGGTCAACCTTAGCATCCAACTCATAAGTTTATCTTTCATAATCAAACCACTGAGAAGTTGTAATATTATTTTTTGTTTTATATTTAATTGGCTGCATCTCTTTCCAAAATAACTTGGGGTTATTTTAACCAAATAAGATTAGCTCTTCCCTACTTGTGACCATGAAGTTAGCTTTTTTTATTTCTTAAAAATTTCTTGTAAGCATTGAGGTTTATTTTGACTTTTTTTTTACTCTTTCAAAGTTCTCCTTGCCTTTTTTCATTAATCATCAAACCAAGCATTAGCCACAAAGAGATTTGTTTAAGGTTTCCTTTTATTTTCCATTTTTTCTCAACATGTACACTTTGAATTAAGTTTGTTAGTGTGTGACTATGAAGGCCATGGAGTAAATATTCTCCTTATTAAAAATTCTCTCAAGCATTATCTTGATTGTACTACAATTTTTTGAGTCAAAATAGTTTTTCCCTTTAAGAAAGATTGTTCAATGCATTGTGTTTTTGTCCCAAGATGCTTCTTTTTGGTCCAAGAGATACTTAAATAAATTGGTTTGTGATCAGAATCTAAATCCCAAAGTTATTCACTAACTAAAACTTCCTCCATTTTAATACACAAGTCATGTGATTAAATTACATAATCCACTCCACTTGCACATTGTAGGAATTACAAGTGAAATTACCAAACTTCACCCATCTAGCCAAATCATTGCAAATGACTAAATCAAATGCTCCACAAATAATAAGCAATTGCTCCCCAAAAAGATTGCATCCTTTGTTATCTTTTGAAACTCTTGCCCACTAATGATTATTTTCTTCTGCAAGACAAATAGGATTGCAGTCTTCCTTACAACAAAGAATGCTAGCTTATTCACTTGCAATTCTAGCATTGAAATCACCCACTTGAAGGACTTCACCTAGTTGAGGATATGTTGCAATATCCATTTTTAACACTATAAAGGGGTCATTGTAGTCAAGCCCCCTACTTTTGTACGTTTTGAAACTTGTAGAGAAAAATAACATGATGCAATCATAATGAGATTTCTATTTTATGACATCTTAAACCAAAAGAATTTTTTATTTGAGTCTTCTCTTTCTAGTTGAATGAAACAAGATTATTTCTCCCTCACTAAGATTATAATAATCCCATTTCCTTTTTCATTACATGTTTATTTTTTCCACACTACCATCTTTGAATACCCTTCAAACAAAGGCGTCTTGCACCCTTCAAGCTCATGGGCTTCTATGAGACAAAAATGTCTCTATCTTCCACAAAGGTCCTAACCCAAGCTCCTACCTCCAAGGGTAACCTCTACGATTCTAACAAACTAATCTTAAGGAAACTTAGGTAGAACTCAATTTCCATTTTTTTTGGCATATAAGACTTAAAGTTGAGTCTTCATCCCTATTTGCCCATTCTAACTATTTTACAAAGTTACCTACTAAGGAATTTTCTACCACTTCTTTACTGCCAACTTGATTTTCTATTTGAGAATGAGCCCCAAAAGAGGAAATAGTAACTTTTCTATTGTAAAACCATGCCCTTTTGTCATCATCACTTATAGTATACTCCAACATTCAACATTTCCTCCCTTCTTCCTTATTGTTTCTTATAGTTAAGTCTTCATCTAGGAAAAGAGAAACCCCCTTAAGAGTTATTTCTTGCTTAGGAGACTTTTCTTCTCATGTATGCTTGACATGATTATTTGTATGCTCCTATCTTTCTCTCAACTAATCTTACCCACCCTCCATGATTGGCATATTCACCCTTGCTAATGCAACATATCTTTTAAAAAGTTACTAGCAAGATCAAGAGTACATTCATTTTTCCCATAATCTCTCACCCCTTGAATAATTATGTTCACTTCTTTGACTTGCCTTTCTTTGATTTCTCTATCTTGCATACTATCAACTAGGGTGTTTTCTAGACTTCTTTCATATTAGTAGAATTATTAATAACATGAGTCCAAATTTAGATTGTTTTGATAGAACCACCTTTCTTTTCTTCTCTTTATTTCATTTCATGGTTGTTTTCTTGGTTAATCACATTCTCTTCAACCTAAGATGCTTTATAATTCAACACATCTTTGTTTTCTATTACATATTATTTCATGGTTTGCTAGACAATCTTCATGACTTGTCATTTAGTCTTCCCTACCAAAATAGCTTCTTGTAACAATGCCACCCACTCCTTCAAAACCTCATTATTATGTGCCAATGACTAATTTGCAACTGTTAATGCATGGATTTTATGATCTCTTTTATGCTCCCTGACTTCCAAATCTTGCAAGATCCTCTTGGCATTTAACAACTCTTACACGTAATGTTTAAATGACCAAGTGAGAGGTGTGGATGTGGGGCTATATAAGGTTGAATCATTGATTTTTTTCCTACCCGTAGACCTATTGTTGCCACACCCTTGCAAAGGGGACTTGTACACGATCCTATGGTTAAAGAAGTGGTTGAAAATGACGTGAGCAATATTTAGCAGAGGTCTAACTCCTTAGCATCTTATATGTTGTAGGAGATTCTTTTGGCAAATGCTAAGGTTGGTTGGTGGTTACTCCGTTTTTGTATTTGCACCAATCTATGGAACTCAACCTATTACTAATAGTGTTATAATGACTTTTTTCTAGGTAATTGATGGTTTTGCCAAGTTTGATCTACTTTTGAAAACTAAAAGGGGAGTTAAAGAGGAACGCCACAATGTAGAGATTCATCATAATCTTGAGGGTGATTGGATGTTGAAATCACTTTCTATAGATGTGGTTATTGATTTTATAATTTATTAATATTTGTTGCCGAAGATTCCACATCTTATCAATGGATGCTAAATAATGTGACCTCAGATCTCTTGCCCTTAGTAGGACGTTTTCAGTTTGAGCTACTTTTGTTCTTGCATTCATATAAATAATTAATAATAATGTTGACAATAATGTACAACATTCAATATTTTCCCACTATGTTTTGAGTCATGAAAATTATAAATAGCAGCCAGTGTGTCCACTTTTGATGCCTCTCACTTACTTGAGCTTACGCATGGTCACATTGTCAGAAACACAAAAAGTTAAAAATAATGAGAGTGTAAAGTGATATGCATATTTGTAGACTTTTTCGAGTTTCCACAACCAATTTACTATATAGAAGATATGCACACTTGTAGACTTTATTTCCATTTCCACAATCATTTTTTATAGAAAATGTCAAAGAACATTTAGAATAATGATAAAGATCATATTGTAGGCTCTTAAATAATGCTAAGCTCAAATTTTCTATGATAATTTTTTTTTTTATATATTATATATATATATATATATATATATATAATGTTGGATAAAAGAAAGGAATTGTTTGGTTGAAATGTGGACCATGGGCGCGTGCAGCTTCTAAACTATATAAAAAGGTAAGGAAAAAATTTAAAAAAATACAATAAACAAGAACGGGTTACAATAGCGTATACACGTGTCACCACTAGAGTACTGAGTACAGTCATTAGCGTTAGTCATAGTTCAAGGATCGAACTGATACAATTTTTTAAATGCAATTCAAGCGATTTCGACAAATAAAATAAAAAAATTTCCCAGAGCCGACGGTAAGAATTTCAAGAACCCTACTGGCAACATAAAATAAAAAATAATAATTAATACACAATCTTGTTGAGATTTTTTTAATTTAAAAAACTCTTAATATAGGAAGAATGACAGGTGTCGAAGAGCCCAAGATTGCGGTTCAAACACGAGCATAAAATGTTAAATTCAATCTTTCTCTAATTGGAAAGAAAGCAATTTCCCCATTAGAATCGTCGGCTTACTGAAAAGACGAGAAGCAGATTGTTGTTTGCTCTTTTTGAAATTCTGTTTCAGCTGTGAAAAACGATTGAAAGAAAGATTCAAGGAAGAAAGCGATAGATTTTACTACAATCCAATACAAAAAATTATCAATGGCAGGAGTTGCAGTGGCACCTGCACCATCTTTTCCAGCGGCAGTTTCTCTGTATGCGGGAGACCTCGATGTAGAGATAACGGAGAAAGAGCTCGCTGAATTCTTTGCAAAGATGGGCCTCCTGACATCGGTTCGAGTCTGCAGGGACAGCATTACACAGCGCTCTCTGGGCTATGGCTATGTCAATTTCGTTGAACCTGCCGACGGTGACCCACATTTTATCTCTCTGCAGTTTTCTTGATAGTTTTCTGTTTTTTTAAGCATAGGATGTGCACCCAATTTGAATTTGTTGGTATTTTGTTTGTTTTATTATTGTGATTTTTTGCATTTATTTAGCTAAACGAGCTTTGGAGACTCTGAACTATACGCCTCTTAAGGGTAATCCCATTAGAGTCATGTGGTCTCACCGAGACCCTCTGACCAGAAAGAGTGGTATTGGCAACATTTTTATCAAGGTAAATTGGGTTATTATTGGTTGGGTTTTCTCTAGGGTTTAATGTTTAGGGTTTATTTATGTTCCTGATTTCAATTTTCTGTAATTCTTGATTTGGGGTTTGGCTTCTTATTTAGGAATTGGGGTTTCTTTGAATTTGGGAATTGGATTTCCTTTGAATTTGCCCTTTGAGTTATTTTGTCTCTCAGTGACTGTGGGATTATTGGTGTGTCTGTAGAACCTGCATGAATCTATTAGCCATGTCCATCTCCATGAAATCTTCAGCAAATTCGGGAAAATCTTCTCATGTAAGGTGGTTATGGAGGATGGAAAAAGCAAGGGCTATGGATTTGTGCATTTTGAATCGGAAGAAGCTGCAGCTGCAGCAATTGAGAATGTTAATGGAACTGAAGTACAAGGAAAGCAAGTGTAAGTAGGTTCTGTCAATTTGAATCTGAACGTTTGGAATGGATGTAATGTTCATTGAAATCTGCTCGGTGTAGTTTGAGGTCTAGGTTTCTTCCCATTCCTGATTTATCTTTGTAAAACACCAACATGATTTGCCAGTTCTTTGGCTCGGTCTCAGTTGTGGCATTCTCCAGATGCAATGTGTAGTTTTTTTTCTTAAAATTTAGGAGTATTTTCATTTCATTTAATTCATTACATGTTATAAAAGTTGCCCTGCAAACTTCTCCTCATTCTATCTTTCTTGAGAAGTAGCATGAAGGGTTTTATTTTACGATACACAAAGACAAAACTCAGTTGGAGCTTAAAGAGTTTATGACAGAACTATTGTTTGACTTGTAGGACATTTTTTTCCTCATTTAATCGGATCCAATGGCTTAATAGATATTTTATCCTTGTTTTCTTGCTCTTGACTTTCTTTCTTGAAACATGCTAGGAAAGTTTTAGGACATGTAAGTGCAAGCTCTCTGCTGCAGCAATACAAACGAAAGTTCTGTTTCTTTAAATTGTTTGCATTTGTATTTCATTTCATTCATTGAATTGTTTCTGAATCACACATTTAATGCAGCATTAGAGACCAAACCACTAATTGTACTAGTTATTCTTGTCTTTTTGTAAATGATAACTAACGAGATGACATCTTGTTTGCAATGATACATTCTTTTGGAGTATATGAACATATGCCAGTTTTTCCTAGGATATGAAGAATCAAGAGTTTAAATCTTGGGTTGGGTGGTTACCTCAATTAAATATGAGATTTCTAATTTGTTAGGTGGATCTATATTATTATACAAACTCTTTGTGTGCTTAATTATATTCACACTTCTATTACATGCTAGGAAAATCAAATTAATGACAGACTTTTACAATCTTCGTTGGTCTTCCTTTTTTCTGTCTCTAGATATGTTGGAAAGTTCATAAAGAGGCAGGAAAGGTCTGGATCTTTTGCTGATCAGAAGTTTACTAATTTGTATATAAAGAATCTGGAAAAAGATGTGACAGTGGAACTTTTGACTGAGAAGTTCTCAACATTTGGCAAGATTACGAATGTAGTTGTCATGAAGGATGAAAATGGCAATTCAAAAGGTTTTGGTTTTGTTAACTTTGAAAATCCAGATGATGCGAAAAATGCAGTGGAAAGTATGAATGGTTCACAATTGGGTAAGCCTTTGGTAATGCTTATTAATGTTGGACTTCTTTTAGACCGTTGATTTTATTTTATTCCTTCAAATAGTCGACCATAATGAATTCTGCTTCCTCACATTCTTTCTGAGAACAGCCTCAAAGACAATATATGTAGGAAGGGCTCAAAAGAAGTCAGAGCGTGTGCAAATGCTAAGACGGCAATTTGAAGAGAAACGCCAAGAACGCATATTAAAATATCAGGTAAATTCACATATCTTTCAGTCAGAAGCTTGTCCTAGATGTGCTGAGTGCTTCTGGTTGAATATAACATTCATTTTTACATTTTATTTTTGTTTCTAAAATTTCCCAATCTTTCCTGCCCTTATATTTTTGTACAGGGGTCAAATATATATGTTAAAAACATTGATGATAAAGTTGACGATGAGGAACTGCAAAAACTATTTGGTAAATATGGCACAATCACTTCTTCAAAGATAATGCTGGATGAGAAAGGACTGAGTAAGGGCTTTGGGTTTGTTTGTTTCTCAACTCCAGAAGAAGCAAACAAAGCTATTGCAGAACTATCTGGTAAGTAGTTAATTTGTTTGCATGTATTACTAAATAGTAAATACTAGCTAAGGTGTCAGAGTTGAGTAGATCTCATTTTTTAGTGTAACTTCAGGGTACATATTACATAGCAAACCACTTTATGTGGCTATTGCCCAGCGGAAGGAGGTTCGGCGTGTACAGTTGCAAGCACAATGGCAAGCTCGCATTGCTCAGCCAATACCTGGCCTTTCTGGTCCTGGGGGAGCTGTTGTTCCTCCTGGATATTCAACTGTGTACTATGCACCTCCTGGAGTTGTCTCTCAAGTCCCTCAACATCAAGGGATCATGTATCCACCTATGGGAGTACGGGCAGGATGGAGGCCAAGGCCTGGATTTCCACCCATGACAATTGCAGTGGTAGGCATACATAAATTCTCTTGATATAATCTAAAGATTTATTGAACTTGTGATGATTTGATTGTCATTTGTCAGTAGTGATTTGTTGGTTTGACTCATAGTCTATTTTTTGTCCTTGTCCTATTTTTTTTCCCTTTTTATTTCTAGATTCCAAACAATCCTAGGCAGCAGAGGCCACCCAGGGCACGCATCAATGGTCCTGTGCTTTCTCAGCCAGGCCAACCCATGACCTATATTCCTCCTTTGCAACAAAAGGCTCTGCCACTATCTTCATACAAAGATGCAGCTGGAAATCAACAGGTACTTTAAAATGATCCTTTAATCTGCATTTTTTGTGTTCCTTTTTCTGCTAAGTTATGTAGCATCAATTCTAGTGAGCTTACTGTATCGGAGGTTTTACAAAGATAGCAGAAATGTTCAAAAGAAATATTAGTTGGCAATTTGTCCTTGTGTAAATCATCCATAGCAATTAATACCATGAAAACATCCTGGCAATGCTGTTTGATTTTAATGTCTTTTATTTCGACTTTAGCCCTTAAACTTGCAATCTGATTCTAATGCATGGCATGTCAGTGTTCTTCATGTATCATATTCTTGAATTTGGTAGATATTATTCTTGATGTCATTCGTTTGTTTCCAATTCAATTTCTTACTCAAATTTCTTTAATCTTCAAATATATTACTTAATTCAGCTGGTGTTGTAATAATCTGGCCAAGGTGTGTATATAACACTCTCAAAAATATTATTACTCCAGATTTCTTTATGGCTAGTGTGATCACCCATATCCCATAATTAGCCCTTTCAATCTATTTTTCTCCTCTAATTAGGGCAATGGTTTTACAAAGAAACCTTTAATTTTCTGGCATGTTAGCTGGCCTGTTGAGGTTTAGAAGGCAGTGGGTGACTTCTTCAATTAAAATGATTAACTATGAAAGTATTCTCCTCTTGAAGGACTGTTATTTTTGCAGCCAAATTGTCTTTCAATCATTGAACCTGGGGACATGCTCCCAGGCCTAAACAGTCATCCTCCTGTTTGAGGACATTTCAGGAATGTGGGGATGTGCACAAACTCTCTGTCCAAAAACAAATAAATTTGGGGACATTTCCCCATTCTTGCAATATTTTGGTGACAACCTGCTGTCCCCAACATATGCCACCTGTGTCCAATTGAAAAAAATAAAAATAAGGACTAAATAAAATCAAACCTAATGTCATAAGTGTTGTACCCTTAATTTGAGTTAGCGTATGATGGAGTAATGGTTGAAATCGTGAGAATTAGTTCTAGGAGAGTAAATGCTGAGGGTGATATTGATTCTATACTCTTAGTTTTTGGTGAACCAATAAGATGTGCTTCTATATATTTGTTATTTACCTTTTTCTTAGGGCTTAAGATCACAGAGTCAGTTTATGGCAGTAGGTCGTGATTCAATCTAGTTGCACCTTTTTGTATCAACATGGGTTGGATATGGAATATATTGTATATACCAAGCAGCAGAGAGTGTGCATCTCTTCTTAATAATGCGATATCCCCATTGAGAAAAGGTAACAGTGTATAAATTTTTGACTTATTGTGAGTTATGAATTTTATTGAAAATGTACTACTAATACTATAGAATTTCACTTATTTTTAGTATTACAGTTTTCGCTTATAGTTTTATCTCTGGGAAAATTTCTGCTACTCCCCAAACCCTGCCCCTAACTCAGAGAAACACTGACCATAGCTCTTCCTTTATGGTATGTTCATAAGCAGGATTTGAGGTCATCCCTTGCACTATTATTGAAAACTAAGTACACTGTCATCCATATTTTCCAAGATGAATCTAGCTCCAGAAAATCATGGGTCCTATCAAGAGGCTGTTGAAGTTAACTTCATTTTTGGAGCTACAAGTTCTAGCTGCTTGTAACTGACTAGTGTCCGTTGCATGCCTTCAACTTTTGGCCCCAAAATATGTTTTTAGTGTACTATGAAGAGGCTCTGCATTTTGTAAATTAGGATATAGGCACAGTAACATGTTTAGATATTTTATTGGACTGCATCTTTCTATCACATCAAGGTCTTTTGATGTATTGTAGTTGACTGCAAGTACCATAAAGAAGGATCAAATGACTTCTAAATGATTTAATATGGACCATGTTAGTATCTTGTGCATAGGATTGCATCTTATTACTATCTCACAGGTCTCTTTAATTTAACAAATAATATGGTCTATGATAGCTTTTTATTTGTTATCATTTCTCATAAAAGACGGGACTCTTAATATCACGAAATAAGCAATTTGTATCATTTCATCCTTCATTGAATTTCCATTTAGCTTTGAATGTGAAATGTGTTGCAGCAGCGTCAATGGCAGTCCGTAAAATACATGCCTAATGTCCGGCCACGTGAAATGAACAATTCAACACAGATGTCAGCTCCTGCAACAGGGTTTACAACTCAAACAATGATGAATGGATCTACATCTTTTGTTGGAGCAAACCCTGCTCCAACTTCTAATGTAGGAGTGGAGAGTTTGAGCAGTGTGCTAGCTGCTGCACCAGTACAGATACAAAAGCAGATGCTTGGAGAGCATTTGTTTCCTCTGGTTCAACACCATCAGGTGTTGACTTGACGAATCCCTAGAGCTTTGATTTCGTTATACTGTATACTTCAGTGGCTCATTTCTAAATTATGTTGTGCAAAGATTATTTAGCATTTTGAAGAAAATTGTATCGTTATACAATCATCCTTTTAACATCTTTTCTTTTACAGTTTGAACTGGCAGGGAAAATTACTGGAATGCTGTTGGACATGGACAATGCTGAGTTGCTGCTTCTGTTGGAGTCCCCAGATTCATTGCTTGCAAAGGTGAATGAAGCTGTCCGTGTTCTCAAGATGTCCGAGTCCAAACCGTCAATTCAGGATGCCAACACAGGAAACTTCATGGCCAGTGAGATTGCAGTCAACTGATACTTTTAGGCCTTAAATTTAATCTGTGGTAATTTTTGCTAGGACATTTATACGGCGTTCTGCATATACCTAATTGTTGAGCAAGGAGGGTTAATAAGTGATCTGGAATATAAATTTGTAGGTTACTGAAGATTCATCTATTGATTGTTTGCCGAATTCATTGATTGGTTTTGAGTGAAGCTTATGTTAAATTCAAATGTGTTGTTTTATTCATGTAAACATGGCATTGTTATTTCTAATATCAAGCTGAATTCAAGTTTTATGTATATCAATATTGCAATGAAATTTGTGTCCAATATTATTGAAATTGCAGGTGGCTTTATCATTGATTTGCAACGTTTATGATGAAGCTCTGTCGGATGGCATTGCTTAGTTTTAGGAAATTGTGAAAAATGTATAATGACTAGTTTTATCACGTGTCCCGTTCTACCTATAACAGACATTAGTAAATTTTGCACACTGATAATGACTTTCATAATAAACGGAACGGATTAAAAAAGGTAGCTTGGAATCTAATGACATTTGGATTTTAGCATGGCCATCCAGCTCATATTAAAATCAGATGGCATTGCCACATAGCTCAATGGATTAAATCAGATGGCATTGCCACATAGCTCAATATATTGGATAAAATAAGATAATATTTGGATTTTTAGATGGATCTCAACCTAAGTAAACATGCATGACTCATTCTTGAAACCTTTATTATTTAATCAAGCAAAAGAAATAAGCTTTTATATATAACTTTGACATGTAGCATTAGCCTTTCATGAATATTCATAAAAAGGGAAGATGTTGGACTCCTTCGAAGTCTTAGAAGCTTAGGTTACCCTTAAGCTGAGTCTCATACAAGAGGTTAACCAACCGAGGTGTTTCTAAGCCCAATATAAGAGGGTAGTCAATGCATCAAATATCATTTGTAAGGGTGGCATTGGCTTTAGCCACACCAATTTTCATTTAGCTTTTGTTCAATTTTGATATAGTGAGTACTTTTAATATAGTTATGTAATTAGAAAGCATGTATTTTGTTTAAAATTGAATTTATTTGTTGAATTTCTATCTTTGTATACATATTATTATATATTGTATCATATCATATCTATTTTTGTCTGTATTTTCATATATTGTTCAATTTGACCCATTCATTTTTCATTTTGATATTCAAATCTATCTTGAAAGCAAACCCCAATCTCTAATTTTGTTGACTCATGCATGTTTGTGCACTCAATTCTTTTAGTACATTAATTGGAAACCAATTTATGTTTAAAAAATTACTTGAATGAAAATCATTTTAAGAACACTATTTGGAGCACAAAAAGGAATCTAATTTTCATCATATTCATCTAGATACCTACAAGCCTAATTGCTATTTTCTATATTTTAAATTTTTACATGACCATAAGGTTAGGCTAATCAAGGGGATTGATCAAAGAGAACTTGACCCTTGCTATTTGATAATGTCATCAAGGTTTTTTTTAATACTGCTAATAGTCAACAATTAGTGAAGCTCAAAGATCAAGACGACAAAAAAAGTTGTAATACATAGTGTGTAAGATTACTTTGTATGTTAGATTTGACCTTAAAAAAATCTAAAAATTGTTTTGAATCCACAATGTTAAATTAGAAAAAGTCATTTAATAGTACTAAGGTAATTAAATACTATGTTACATTATTACAATTGAATGTCCTAATATATACCTAGATTAACATTGGGAAAATATTGATTTTCATTAATAGTATCTCAATTTTTATTTCAAAATTGATTAATAAATTTCTTATTTAATGTACTTCGCTAGTTTTATATTTAGTATTTACTAATAATTAGAATTAATTCTATTGTATATTATCTATTGACCCTCACTAAACTTAGAGTTTAATTTAGTAGCTAGGGGTTTCTTTTGTATTGAACATTTTATTTGTATTTTGAAAGAATGTGTCTATGTTAGATCTAAAAACAAACATATGTATTTGAGGGACAATTTTAGGTTGAACCATAAATTTGTTATTCTTGTGTCTAGTGCCTTTAAATCGTAACCTACAAACTTGAGCAATCCAAGTGGATTTTGGAGTGTTGCTATTATAGATTTGTTGTATTTGTTGGATAAGTTGTTGATTTGTGTAAAGATACACACTAAATTTTCATGAATAAGTTAGACTTTGAACCTAGGACCTCCCATTTGTTATTGGGGTCCTCTTCTATTGAACTAGCAACCCTCTTGGTGATAGTGTAGGATAGGAAAATGATAAAAAGATGCACACAAGAGGAACCATCAAACTCTAAAGTATGCACAATCAATCTATCCAAACACAAAAGAAATTGAGACAAAGAAATGTAAACTATTATCAAAACTCCCTCAAATTGACAATTGTGTTCTTTCTTGCTTCTCCAAAAGAGTGGATGAAGCTCCCATGTTGACACAATGAAAGCAAGATATTGTTGATATGCCTATAATGATGATGAAAATATTTGAAAGATGGTTAGTTGGAATTGAGAAATTTGATCTCAATTTATAGGAATTGGAGACCAAAATGCAGATTTGGAAATGAGAGTGCAAATTGGAAGATTGTCATAATTATGACAAATTGAATGCACAATTTGGAATGCATAAATCAATGCACAAATCAAGGACAAAATGATGAGGCTAATTAGTAGGCAATTTGGAGGCCAAATTAGTGGAAAAAAGGATTGGGAAAGATGAATACATGTAAAGGCTAATTAATATGAGATCATGAAGCATGATTTAAGGTAATGGAAGCACAATTAGGGGGAAGGGATTTTTGAATTTAAAAACTCATTAATTCCCACCAAAAGGACAAATTAGGAATTAGGAATTAAAATTTTCAAAATTCATGGAAAAGGGAACAATTAATTAATACAAAATTAATTAATTGTGGGAAACATAGGATAGGGAGATTTAATCTAATAAATAGATTAATACAAAGGGGATAAACTATGGGTTATCTATCCCAAGGGAACAAATTAGTAAAATGATTGGCTGAATTGATGATGTATGATCGAAAGGGGGTTGGTCTTGAATGATTTGATTAGGGTTTGAACTGATCTTGATGAATGCAAACTGATTAGGGAATAATGCAACACTGATGAACTTTGACAATGTGCATGATTGAAGATGACATGATGAGATAGCATCGATGAACTTGGAAAATGCTATTGGGCTGGATTGATAATGATGAAATAACATCGATGATTTTGGACAATGCTATTTGAAATTTACTTAGGTTAGGGAAACGAGGCATCAATGAACTTTGACAATACACTCAGGATTGGATTGATGATGAAAGAGACTTGATTAGGCATCGATGAACTTGGACAATGCCTTGGATTGATTTGGGATTGACTTGACAAAGATTGGATTTGATGAGGATAGGATTGACAAAGATTTGATGAGGTCGGATTGATTTGAAAGTAATTTGATCAAACATCAATGATCTTGGACAATGTCCTAAAATTGATTTGATAATGATCGAAAACATTTGAAATGGTTTTGGACTTATTAGGACTCATTCGGCTTGATTTGAACTCATTTATGAAGGTTTGACATGGTTTAGGATCGATTAGGATCAGTTTACCTGAATGATTAGGATTGGTTTAGGAATAATTAGGAATGATTTAGAAATGATTAGGAACGATTGGGCTCAGTTTAGGAAAGATTAGGAATGATTAGGATTGATTAGGATCGGGATGTAGACTTAATCAATTCGGCCAAAGAGATCAAGGTTATGATGTGAAATGAGGGAAATGTTAGCAATTGATCAAATGAGGAATGGAACACGATAAAAGACATGTTGAAAGGGGACACATAGGTGAACCATTTTTAGGTGTCTACAAGCCGACCCATCATCTTTGATTTTTGTGTGACTCATTTCCCAACATCTGTTTGAGACACTTTGTAGATGATTGTGGATCATATCTTGACTTGGATTTGCTAACTTGGGCTCGAATACCATGTCAAAAGTTACTTGGACCAACTAGGATTTAAACCCAAGAACTCCCATATGGTGTTCAAGCGCTCTACCACTAAGCCACTAGCTCTCTTGGTGACTGATCCATCTTAAGTTCAAGTGCGGCTCATTTCCCAAGACCACCTTTACTTTGTGAAAGGTTGGATAAATTGACCATATGAAAATAAAAGTTAATATAATTATTTTGAATGGTAAGTTCTACAAAGAATAATATTGATGATCAATCCAAATAAAGTATTCTTCAATTAGAATTGACATCCAAATATTGGAAGGTCTCCATGAATAAAGTTATAAATATCATTAGCAACATGATAGTCCTAGAAGTTGTTCTTGATATATGGAGGGTGAGAGCAACAAGATCACAAGTTTTTCGAAATCATATTTTATCAACAATTAACTATTTAAAGAACAATAATTTACAAGCGAGGTTTTAATAATACACATAAGTTTTGGAGTACCAAAGATGGGTACCAAGTTGAGACTAGGTGGATTACAAAAAATGGAGTTTAGGAATCAATTGAAGACAAATGGGTTGGAGAGGGAACAATGAAATGTATCTAATGGAAAGGAAACAATAAAATTTGAGGATGTTGCATGGAACATGTTTGGAGAGGTTAATGTAACACTTATGTCACGACCTAAATTTTTGCATAAACCTAATTATTTAAAATATTATGGATATGATTAGATATCGACTATTGACTACGCATATTTTTAAATATGATTATTAAATGTTGATTATTATGTATTTATTTTGAATGTAAATTTGGATTATTGGTTGTTAATTTTGGTACTAACACTACTGATAACAAGGAGTTTTGTGAGTGTAGTGAACAAGGTGAAGATGAGATCAAGATTGATGTAGAGGTTGTCTAGCCTTTTGGCACTAGTTAGTGTGCACAAGCACACATTTATGATTAATGCTTGATTTTAATAGATGACAAACCCAATGTTGATCTCTATTGTGAAATATAATTCTTTGAATGGTAGTTATAAATGTTTGTTTAGTTGGTTAATTTGCAATAAAATAATTTGTCTTGTTTTGAAAATAATATCCTTATTAGAAAAAATATAATGTTATTAGTTTAAAATATAAAAATTATTAAAATAAGAGGGTTCAATGCTAATAAAGTGTTTTGTTGTATAATTTACTATAATATTTGTTTATTTATTTCATAAATATTTGTTTAATCAAAGAAAAGAAAGAACAATATTTTCTTTTAAATAATTATGTTATTAGCTTTATTTCAAATACATATAAATGCATATGCAAATCTTTTTTTTAATCTTTATTTAGTACAATTTGTTGGAAATTACAATTGAAACAATTGTTATATTGTCATTGATGTCAAACCTAAATTGGTAAGATGGTTGCTATCTAGTAGAGTACCATATCTTTTGATTGATGAAGATGATTTGAAAAGAAGAGATAACAAGAGGACCTAGGGAAAGGTTGAGTTATGAAAAACTACAATGGGTGCTTGATTAGTTGGTGCATTGGCAAGGTAATGAGTTGTTTATCTATAACACTAAGTGGAGAAGCTAGTTGATTTGAAGCTTAGAAGAAATGAGAAAAGAAAGTCGGAAAGAATAGGCTTAACTGAGAAAAAGAACAGAAGATAAAGAAACTTCAGTATAAGCTGAGTGATGCTAGTGTTGACTGAGCTCCAGTATGAGCCGAGAAAATTTTAGTGTCAACCAAGAATCGGTAATTATCGAGTATCAGAGAATTAATCGAGTGAAGAAAGTGATTACTGAGAAGACAAGATTAGTGATGACCGAGTTATACAGTGATGACCGAGTAGATGAATATAGTATTGGTCGAGTGTTAGTAATTTATAGTTTGTGAAAGAATGGAGATTCCCAACCGACATAGTTGAGTTCTTGGGATATGGAAAATGTGTTGAAGATAAGGATGAACGACCTAGAGAATTTAATGCATAGTAAACTATTTTCTTATGGATTCAAGGAGAATTTTTTAGAAGTATCTAGAAGGAGAAAGAGAACAGAATGTTGGAAGGATTCAATGAATCTGACCTAAACCTAAGATCTACAAAGATGATTAAGCAGCAAAAGATCAAGATACCTAATCAAGGAGGTATAAGGATGACCTAGTTGTAGGTTATGAAAAATGAGGTGAAGAGGTTGATGTTATTGATTGGTGAATCTAAGAAGAAGGCTAAGAAGAGCTGAACAAAGTTGAGGTGATTGCTTGAAGGGATTTCTGAGTAGATCAAAGATGGAGATGACAATGAAGGCTAGTCAATAAATCAATATATGAGATTATTGGATCTGTATTTACAAAGTGATTTGTATATTTCAGATCATAATGTACTGTTACTTAATAATATCAGATTTCCACAATCCATTTTTAAATGCATGTATTTTTCTGGATTAGATTGTGTGTGTTTTTAGCATCAACGTTTTGGATCACACTTCGTGATCCATCATCAGGACAAGAGAGTGTAAGAATTGTAAGAATCTAACCATTGTATCAATCAAAATCCTTTAATCAAGGTTGACCTAATAGTCATTTGTAAATTCTTTAATCAAGGTGACATTCTAATGGGATGTTTTTAAGCCCTCTAACCGGGCCACTCCTAACAGGGTGTATAAATCCTTTAACAGGGTCACACCTAACAGTGTGTATTGTAACCTTTAATAGGGTTGGCTCCTCACAGAGCTCACTTTAGAAGAGTGAAAAATTTGTAGCATGTTACTAGTGGTTTTTCCCAAATTGGGTTTCCACATTAAATCCTGGTGTTATACTTATGTGAATTATATTTGATGTGAATGTTGTTAAGAGATTTATAATCTGCAAGTTGATTAATTTTTGATAGTGGACTGCAAGTTTTATGTTACTGATTATATTCTATAGAGACTGAGTAAAGTATTGAATAGATCTAAGTTTGTTGGACTGTTGAAAAGTTCAATTGAAACATCTAGACATGAGGATAACTGATTCACCCCCCCTCTCAGTTATTCTAAATCATTCTAAAAGTTGGTATCAGATCTCTTGGTGCTTGAAAGGAAATGTTTTGAAGGTACTTGAAGCTAAAGGTCACGGTGTACAAAAAGGAGGTACCAAAGTTGAACAAGGAGAACTTCCCTGCATGGAAAAGTTTGATGAAGCTACACCTAGTTGGTATTGGTGATTTAGTAAAATATTATGTGGAGAATGCATTGTACTAGTAGCTACACCTATGAAAACCGAGGAGATGAAAGAAATGCAAGAACACAATCAAGCAATGTTGGAGATTGCATCAGCCCTAAATTATCCTGAATTTGAAGACATCAAGAATTGTAATAATGAAAAGAAAATGTGGGATGCACTGGCTACTATCTATGGTGGAGACACAAATGTGTCGAGAGCCAAATCTAAAAGCTTGAGAGATAAGTTTGATGAAATGAGAATGTTAGAAGGTGAAACTATTGCTCAATATTGTGCAAGTGTTAAAGAGGTAGTGAATGCTATTAGATGAGCTAATGAAAATATTGATGATGAAACTGTTATTAGCAAGGTTTTTAGAACCCTACTTCCTATTTATGCTATTAGAGTTTCTACAATACAAGAACTGAGATGTGCTCCTAGTAATAACTTAACCTTAGAAGGTCTTGTTGGTAGACTTGATACTTTTGAATTGTCACATTTTGATAATTTCACTACTCATAATATTGAATCTGCATTCAAGTCTTAAATGGTTATTCAAAAGTCAAAGAAAGGAAAAGAAAGATGTGTAAATAGTGATAGTGATAGTGACACCTTTGGTGATGATCTTGATTATCTCGAGGAACTCATGGCTAGAAGGTTACCGAGAGGCAAAGGAAAATTCAAAAGTAAACTTCTGATAATCTATTTTTTATGTAACAAAGTTGGTCATATTGCAGCAAGATGTCCTGATAGGAATGACAAGGATGAAAGAAGAGAAAACAAATACAAAGACAAAATGGATGAAATAGATCAAAAAAGATATAAGGACTACAAGGATAAAGGTAAGAAGTCTTGTTATATTGTTGAAGATGAAACTGACAGTGAATCTAGCAAGTCTGATGATTATGATGTAGAAGTTGTTTATTTTGCTATGAAAGATGATTCTAATGAAGATGAGAAAACTGCACTTATTTCATATGTGAGTAAAGGTGATAGATGGATTATTGATAGTGGTTGCTCACATCACATGACTGGTGAAAAAAGTAAGTTTGAAACCTTAAATAATTACAAAGGTAGTAGTGTTAAGTTTGGTAATGATGCACCATTTCCTATGAAGGCAAAAGGATCAATAAGATTGACTAATAAGATCAAATGTGACAATGCTTATTGGGTTGAAGGTCTTAACTATATATAATTTGTTGAGTATTGCACAGTTGAATTGTTAAGGTTACCGAGTTGACTTTCATCATAAAAAGGGTAAGATATTTGATACCACTGGTGAACTAATTAGAAGAGGAGAACAGACAAGAGGTAATTTGTTCTATCTAGACCTATCTGAAGAAACATGTTTGTTTGCACAACTTGATGATGTGTGGTTATGGCATAAGAGGTTGTGTCATGTGAAATTTGATAATTTGGTAAGCATCAGTAAGATGAAAAGATCTATAGATTTACCAAGATTGAAGAAACTTGATAATATGATGTGTAAACAATGTCAATTAGGAAAAATGACAAAGTCTAGTTTCAAGAGAAAGACACATACTTTTGATGATATTTTGGAATTGGTTCATACTTAACTTTGTGGACCTATTGGTGTACAAAATTACTGTGGTGATAAATATTTCATTCTGTTTGTTGACGATTAATCTAGAATGATGACTGTAATGTTTCTTAGGGAAACATCTGATGCCTTTTAGTCGTTTAAGTGGTATTTGACAAAAGTTGAGAAAGAAACAGGTAAAAGCTTGAAATGTCTGAGATCTGACAGAGGAGGAGAGTTCATATCTAATGAGTTCAACATATTCTGCATTGATAGAGAAATTAAGAGACAAATTTCTACACCAAGGACACCTCCACATAATGGTATAACAAATAGGAGAAATAGATCAATCATGGATTGTACTAGAACACTGATGATAGAGAAGAATGTTGCACAAAAGTACTGGAGAGAATCTGTAAGCACAACTGTTTATACCTTGAACTGAGTACAAATCAAGAAAGGTACAAGTGCTACACCTTTTGAATTATGACATGGTTATGGACCTAATGTGAAATAATTTAAAGGCTTTGGAAGAAAATGCTATATACTGAAGGACAATAGTAATGTAAAAATTAATGCTAAAAGTGATGAAGGAATATTCCTAGGTTATTCTACTAAGAGTAAAGCTTGTTAGTTATTTTTCTTGCAACCCCCTTTCCTAGGTGGGAACTTGAGGACCAAATTGCGGGACTGAGAACTTGGAAAACAAACTCAGCACCATCAGCAGAAAAGGGACATGGAAAGTCCAACAACATAAGGTGCAAAGACCTCCTTCACTTTGAGATCCACATCACTCAGGTGGGTACACCTTACCTGCACATACATGACTTCTTTTGACAAACAACAGGCCTATAGATATATGACTGTGGAATAGCTTTTAGACTCATTTAGGTAACAAGTACCCCAATGAATGTTGACCATATCTTGTGCAATATCCCTTTTTCATAGAGTAAGCCTGAAAACTAGAAACTACTCCTAACTCCTATCAAACATGAAAGGGAAAATGATTTCATTTAAGCTTTTTGGGTGGAATGGATCTCTGAAATACCCAAAATCTACCATAGACTAGTGCCTTATCCAATGGGTAATAGAGTCAAATAAACATTGCAATAAAGAGCTATGAAACAAGAAGACCACAAATTCTAATATGTTGATGCCTTACACCAATCATATACCATTGATCAGATTCTACTTAGCAATCCACCTTTGTACTCAGATATGCAATCACCTATTCAAAGGACTTTAACCCTCCCCTTAGAAGAGACCTAGAAACAAGTAATACATTAATCATCATCCACTGGAAGACAAGGTTGAGATACCCTTGATATCCAACTCATACACATCTGAAAACCAGTCCTAAAATTAGTTGTTTCTGTGAAAACAAATCTATTGCAGACATCTTCAGACATACAATAGAAAGACTAAAACACCCTTGATGCTCTAATCAATAAGATCAAGACCCAAATGGATACAATCTGATAGTAGTATGAATATGTTGAAATATTATACATAAGACATACTTGTTACAAATTATTATCCTTTGAAAACCAGAAAGGATAGAAGAAATCCCTATATGAGAAGAAGGAAAATACTTTTAGAAGGAACCACTCATGGAACCAAGGAAATTGGAACCTCTCTAAAGATTATCAAAAATTGGAACCCCTACTAAATGATCTTGTAAATCATTAAAAATGATTGCAACAAGCTACCGATCATTTAGGTCAAAATTAGGTCTACAAAAACCTCAACCACTAGACTCAACAAGAAATGAAAGAATGCACAAAAATCCTAGAAACCTGGGAGGATCAAATCAAATATGATGTACAGTTATTTAGGCTTCATCATCAATAGGCTAATTGCAATTATAATTTGAATAGATTTCTTGTTGCAGGAAAAACAAAATTAAATGCCAGAACCAACTTGGAAAATCTTGTGTGAATTAGAGCATGGAAATTTTTGACATCCATCAAACCCTAGCCGCCCTTGTCAAACATCATTCCTCAGCATTAAACCAACATGGCACACCAGGAACTAAAATAAGATCAGGACGACTACTTGCATCTTACTCATCAAATTTCACCTACAAATGTGCTTGGAACAAAATCAAATCTGATCTAGCTTTGTTGTACCTAGTTCATTGTCCTCAAACCCTGCAGAGAAAACCTAGAAGAAAATTCAAATTATCAGCCACAATAGATAATTGACAAATTTTAAAAGATGACCATTGATCCTTGTCATTCTGACACATCTTGTGGCTCACGTAAATCGATATAACAATCAATTTGGCTTTTAAAATGTCTGGCCACATCATCACTTTCAGCAACCAATCAAAATTAAATAGCTCAGCACACCTAGCAATGGACCCACTTTGACCTCTAAAAGCATCCTTAACCCTAAGTCATTCAACGAACTGGCGACTGAAGGATTTCTCCTGATATCAGAACACTTTTCTTAACCACGGTCTGGTTTGGAGATCACGCGACCACCGCCTGATCTATTTATCATCAATGACCCAGATTCAATCTTTGAATGTTCTTTATCCTTAACCCAACCTCTATCCAACAATTTAGCGACCAAAGGAAACTCCAATTCGCATGATTTTTAACTTAACCCATGTTGTATCTAGAGAATGCGTGAATGAAGACTATCTCTGAATCGCTGAATATTTCACTAACCCTGGGTTAAAACATGAGATTAAACACTAGCTGTCGATCATGTCCCATATCAAAAGCTATCACTGAATCACCAAGACTTAAACTTAACTCACCTTTAATCAAGCGATTCAACAACAAAGAGAAAATGTTGACTTTCCCCTAACTGTGATTAGATTTAGAGATTACACGACCAAGGCAATCTCATAGTTGCTGAATATTTGGCTAACCCCTGGTTTGATTCAGAGAATAAGCGCTAACCACCAATCTTGTCTTCATCCAACGGTCCACAATGACTCGCCGAAAATCGTAAATCTCTTATCTTAACTCATCTTATCCAATGATTTAGTGAACAAAGAAATCTCACAGTTGCTGAACACATTACTTAACTGGGGTTTCATCAGGAGAACATGCAAACAAAGGCATTCATGTAATCATTGGATCCATTCTTAATCGCCGGGGACAAACCCGATATTAACCCTTAACTTAACTTGGGCCATTTAGAGATTATAGAAATAAAGAAAACTCATAATCACATAACATTTTCTTGACCTGAGGTTTTATCACGAGAACACACGAAGAAAGTAATCTCTAGGTCACTGAATCCTTTGCTAACCCTGAGTTATATCTAGAGAACACGTGAATGCCATTGATTCATTTCATCATCCACGGTTCACATTTAATCTCAGAACCTTCCTTCCATTGACAAGTTCATCTGGAGAATGAGTGACTGAAGGAAAAATTAACCATGTGCTGAGTTGGTAGATGTTAGAGCACTAACCGCCTAGAACAAGAGAATACACGAACACTGCAGTCGCCAGTTCACCGAATAAAACTTAACTGCCTGGGCAAGAAAATAAAGCATGTGTAGAATGGGGACCTTAAGTGACCCGAAAAGGTAATGAGAAAATATAATAAGGGTAGGGTTTTTGTGGACCTAGATAAATTTTTGAAACTCCTAGACAAGGAATAAACCCTATTTCTCATACATTAAAATTGCTATATCTCTCTGGTTTTTGCATTTCAACACATGCACTCTGAACCAGAGCTTGCATAGACCTTGAACCATCCCAGGCTAAGGGTGCAAGCCATAAAATATCTTACATCTTCTTCATAGATCAAAACCATCTTGTAGCTAGGACATAACAATTTTCACAAGTTTTTTGTAGGATAAGACCATTTTCTTAGGATTTTGGCTATGACAAGAAAATGGGCTAACAAAGATTACAAGTGTTTGAATTCTAACACTAAAAAAGCTGTGGAAAGTGAAAATGTTAGAGTTGATGAATATGTAGAAAAAAAAATGAAATTGAAGGAAAGTAAGAATTTGAAGATTACAGATCTTTTGTATATATGGAAGGAGAGGCCATCAATTTATTTGTACCTGAAAATAATGCTACCAAGAAACAACAAGAGCCTACCAAGTTACAAAAAGAAGATGTTGAGCATCAGGAGGATACCACCGAGAAATCAGGAAAGGAAGCAGATATACAAAATGAGCCTAAAAATCAAGAGCAAGAAGAAAGGAGGCTAGAGCCTACTTTAGCACAGTATGTGAGAGGACACCATAAACTAGATCAAATTATTGGAGCAAAAGAATCTAGAGTTATGACAAGAAGTAAGTTAAAAGATCAAACATGCTTGTTATGTGAATTTGAGCCAAAGAAAGGGAAAGATGATTTGGAGAATGAAGATTGGATTCAGGCCATGAATGAGGAAGTTGTGTAGATAGAAAAGAACAATACCTAGACACTAGTTCCTAGACCAAAGGACAAGAATGTTATTGGAACAAAGTGGTTGTTCTCAAATAAGTTGAATGAACATGGAGAAGTCACAAGAAACAAATCTAGATTAGTATGCAAAGGGTATGCACAGGAAGAAGGCATTGACTATGGGGAGACATTTTCACCAATTGCAAGATTGGAAGGAGTTAGGACTCTACTTGCATATGTAGCTTATAAAGGATTTAAAGTGTATCAAATGGATTTCAAATATGCATTTATGAATGGAATATTGGAATAAAAAGTATACATTGAACAACCAAAATTATTTATGGATCCAAGCAAGAACAACATGGTTTGTAAACTACACAAATCATTGTATGGATTGAAACAAGCCCGCAGAGCATGGTATGAGAGATTGCATAATTACTTGGTAAATATTGGATTTATAAGAACAAATGACAACAACAATCTGTACTTGAAGACTGAAAAAGGTAAAGGGATATTGTTAGTTGAAATATTTGTTGATGATATCATATTTGGAGGACAAGATGCCCTATGCAAAATATTTGCAAATGAGATGCAAACCAAATTTGAGATGTCTATGTTTGGAGAGATCAAATTATTTGTTGGTTTGTAAGTTTATCAAATGGAGAAAGGTATCTACATTACACAGTCTAAGTATATAAAGGAGATACTGAAAACCTTTGGCATCAAGGACTCTAGACCAGTAAGTACACCTATGGCTACTATACTAAAACTATCAAGGAATGATGATATAGCTGAAGTTAATCAAACCTTATACAAATCAATGATTGGAAAGCTACAATATGTTGTTCACAATAGACCATATATTATACTAGAAGCTGGGATTGTTGCAAGATTTTCTGCCAATCCTAAAGAAAATCACATGATGACAATGAAAAGGATACTAAGATATCTGAAAGGAATAGAGGACTATGGACTATACTACAAAAAGATTGAAAAGTTTGAACTGAAAGTTTACACTGATGTAGATTGGGCAGGAAATATGGATGATAGAAAGAGTGCAAGTGGTGGCGCATTCTTTCTAGGAAAGAGATTAGTCTCTTGGACAAGAAAGAAACATAATTGCATTTCCCAATCTACAGCAAAGGCTGAATATGTAGCAATAATAATCAATTGTTCAAACCTAGTGTGGATCAAGAAATTATTGAAAGGTATGAAGGAAGAAATCATTGATCCAATTGTAATTTTCTGTGATAACACAAGTTCTATAAATATATCAAAGAATCCTATGATGGACACTAAGACTAATCATATTGCTATCTAGTATCATTACTTGAGATAGCTAGTTCAAGACAAGGAAGTGATACTGGAATATGCGAATACAAATAAATAATTAGAAAATATATTCACTAAGGCATTACCTAAGGATGATCATGAGTATCTAAGAGGAAAAGTAGGGGTGATTCCCCTAATTGAGGCTACCTAGAATCAAGTAAGAGAATTACATCAAGTGTACTAATCAGAATATCTGACAAATTGATGCAAATGAGGTCACACTTTAGGAGTTGCATAAAGTTGTGAAGAGTAAAGCATAAGATGTTGATTAGTCATAAGCAAGATGACATAGGGAGTGTATAATTTAGAGAGCTGAAATGAAGATATCTACATGGTAAAGATGCATGAGAAATATGAAGGAATCTTTGGAATTGTTGTCAAAGAGGGAGAGATAATAGCAAGAGGGAGAGATACAATGAAGAGATAACATAAAGAGAATAAGGAGTTACCCTAAGAAAAGAGGGAGAGATTTAGTAAATTGATGAAAATACAAAGAGAGAAATCTATCCAAGAGGGAGCTGATACTTGGATGAGAATATGAATGAAGCTAAAAGTATGTAATGAATCAGAATGAAATTTTTGGATTGAATCTGAATGAAGCTAAAAGTATGTAATGAATTAGAATGAAATTTTTGGATTGTATGGTATTGCAGGTGGTGTTTCCATCAATGCCAAAGAGGGATAATGTTGGAAACTAAAATTAAAATAATTGTTATATTGTCATTGATGTCAAACCTTAATTGGTAAGACATTTTCCATCTAGTAGAGTACCATATCTTTTGATTGATGAAGAGGATTTGAAAATAAGAGATAACAAGATGACCTAGGGAAAGGTTGAGTTATGAGAAACTACAACGGGTACTTGATTAGTTGGCACATTAGAATGGTAATGAGTTATTTATCTATAACACAAAGTGGAGAAGCTAGTTGATTTGAAGCTTAGAAGAAATGAGAAAAGAAAGTCTTAAAGTATAGGCTTAACCGAGAAAAAGAGAAAAAGATAAAGTAACTTCAATGTAAGCCGAGTGATGCTAGTGTTGACCGAGCGCCAGTATAAGCCAAAAAAAAAATAGTGTCGATCGAGCATCAGTCATTTTTGAGTATTAGAGAATTAATCAAGCGAAGAAAGTGATTATCAAGAAGACAAGATTAGCGATGACTGAGTTATCCAGTGATGACCAAGTAGATGAACACAGTATTGGCCAAGTGTTAGTAATTTATAGTTTGTGAAAGAATTGAGATTCCCAGCCGACATAGTTGAATTCTTGGGATATGGAAAATGTGTTGAACATAAGGATGAATGACCTGGAGCATTTAATGCATAGAAAACCTTTTTCTTATGGATTCAAGGAGAAGTTTTGAGAAGTATCTAGAAGGAGAAGGAGAATGAAATGTTGGAAGGATTCGATGAATCTGACCTAAAACTAAGATCTACAAAGATGATTAAGTGGAAAAAGATTAAGATACCTAATCAAGGAGGTATAAGGATGACCTAGTTGTAGGTTATGAAAAATGAGGTGAAGAGGTTGATGTTATTGATTGGAGAATCTAAGAAGAAGGCTGAGAAGAGCTATGAAGAGATGAACAAAGTTGAGGTGATTTCTTGAAGAGATTTCTAAGAAGATCGGAGATGGAGATGACAATCAAGGCTAGTCAGTAAATCAACACATGAGCTTATTGGATCTATATTTACAAAGTGAGTTGTATATTTCAGATCAAAACCTACTGTTACTTTATAACCATTGTATCAGTCAAAATCCTTTAATCAAGGTTGACCTAATAGTCATTTGTAAATCCTTTAATCAAGGTGACATTCTAATGGGATGTTTTTAAGTTCTCTAACCAGGCCAATCCTAACAGGGTGAATAAATCCTTTAACAGGGTCACACCTAACAGTGTGTATTGTAACCTTTAACAGCTTCTCATAGAGATCACTTCAAAAGAGTGAAAAATTGGTAGCATGTTACTAATTGTTTTTCCCAAATTGGGTTTCCACGTTAAATCCTGATGTTATACTTGTGTGAATGTTGTTAAGAGATTTATAATCTGCAAGTTGATTACTTTTGGATAGTGGACTACAAGTTTTATGTTACTGATTATATTCTATAGAGACCGAGTGAAGTACTGAATAGATTTAAGTTTGTTGAAGTGTTGAAAATTTCAATTGGTACATCTGGACCTGAGGATAACTGATTCACCCCCCCTCTCATTTATTCTAAATAATTCTAACACAATTATCATATTATTAGTCTAAAATTAAATAAATTAAATAATATCGTATCACCTAAAATGTAATGTCAAAGAACACAAAGCAAGATAAATATCCAACAATACAAGCGAGATAAACACTTAAGATTAGACCATAAATAAATACTAAAAATTAAATACTAGAGAGTGCAAACCTTGCAAAATCCCAAATGTGAAGCCTCCTTTGTTGAATAGCTTTGGTCCAAGAGATTGGATGTGTTCTCAAGATGCTTCAAGCTTCAAATGTAGAGGGATTTTAGCATTATAAGGTTATGGTTTGTAGATTTTTTCTTCAAAATGACATGATAATAATGCATAAAAGGTGAATGAAAATGAAGGAGAAGAGAGTTCAATTTATAGGCAAGAGAGGGAGAAATGAAGGACCAAGATGCAACCCTGAGGAAGGGTGAAGATGTATTTGAGAGAGAGCACATGGATTGTGCTTTCTTAAATGCCTCTCATTGTGACAAGTGTCACAAGGAGAGAGGTTGGTAAGTATGCGGGAATGTGACCATTTTGGGAGATGTGAGAGGGGACAAATGTGTAAGAAGGGGATGGAGTGTGTAAGGGATGTGTAAGAGTATTTAAGGTTGAAAATAGGTGAGAGAGTTAGGGGATGTGAGTATGTGACATGAGGGTTGAATTAGGTTGGGTTAGGATTTCTTAATCCATGGATTATGATTGTGCAAATGTTTAGGGAATGATTAAGCTTGCATTACGAGACAAGTGGGAGAATTAGGAGGATGTGACGGGAGGAGAGATAATGAGTAGAGGATTGGATTAGCTAATCATGGGTCATTAGCTAATTAAGAAGGGTTAACATGTGTGAATGGGTTGGGTTGAGTAAGAACTCAAGGTTAGGTAGTTGGGATAGGTTAGGTCAGGGGTTAAAGTTAGGATTCATGTGCTCAAATTGGATTAAATATATTATTTGATTCCAACAATAGGAGAAAAATAGGATTTGTGAATTAATTAAATAGATGAATACATTTATTTAAATTAATAGAGGAAGGGGGTTCTAATTAATTATCAGACTATGCGTTGTCATTGAGATAATTAATTGGACTATAGTTAATTGATTAAATTAATTAACTAAGGGATGACATAAATTAATTAAATAATTTATATTTAATTAATCAGTTTCCTAGGAGAGACCTAAATAAGATTACTAAATTGTGTAATAAAATTTAGGTGTCTACATTTTGCCCCTCTTTGACAATGTTAAAATAACATTATTTTGAATATGTTTAAAATAATAAATGACATGAAGAATTTACGAGGCAATGAAGTTTCCTTGGACTGTAGGCAGAGAGGTTTAGAATGGGTGATTCCCCCTTGGGAGGGTGATAGGGAAAGAAAATGAGGCCCAGGTGATGTCTCGAAAGGAAGGAAGCGTTTGTCGCAACTGGTTAGAAAAATGGCAAGAAGGGGGTGAAAAGATGGTGAAACAGGTAAGAAAATGAGAGTAAGAGGGAGAATGGAGGGGGGCCTATGGGAAGGAAAAATGTCTCTTGGGAGGCCCATAATAAGGGCTAGGAGGGAAAGAAAGAGGTCATTTCCACATATTCGAGCTTGACGAGATATTAATTTTTTGAGCTCTGATATTACACATAGCGATGGTGAGAGGAGGTAGATCGAGGCACATGGATGACATTGTGAGGAACATCCAACATCATCAAGTACCCAATAGATAGGTAGGATTGAAAAACCTACCCCAGTACTTTCCTACTTTTCATTTATGTCAAGTTTTAATTTGCAAGTTCGTGATCTTGTAGGCTTAGGATTGACGGGATCACCATTGGGACTTGTGTGATCTCGATCCTGCAAGAAATTGTTACGACATGGGGTCGAGAGGGGAAAATAGGGATTTTTAGTGAGATCGCCAAATCCTTTGTCTTGGGATTTTGGGTAGGATCACGATCCTGTGATGAATTTTTGGTGGGATTGCAATCCCAAACCAAATGGGTAGGGGAGGGGAAAATTATGTGATCCCGTGAGGGGTCACAAGGTAGGAGAAGGTCATTGAAAGAATGTGTCCTTCAACCATATGGTTAGAAGTAGGTTTTTCAATCTTGTTCCTATAGGAACATGAGGACTAGGGGTTTGCAGGCACATGCAAAACTTGCAGGATCATGAGTGGAGGGTGTAGAAAAGAAATTGGGAGGTGACAGGGTCAGGGGAGAATAGTGGGGATAGAATGGCTAGAATTTGGGAGGAAAGAAAACTAACGTAGATGACTTGGACTAGTTGCAATGGTCCATGGATCGAATGACTAGTCGGGAGAGGTACACTGTAATTCTCTTAGAGACAGAGAAGTTTATGCCATAAGATTGGGTGTGGGTAGATGCTATTAGACTTGGATACTTGGTATGGATGCTCCACATACATATGTAAATGGTGATGCTTACAACACTTTGTGAGAAGTGGCACTTAGAGATAGCCATCTTTGATCTCTCGATAGGGGAAATGATAGTTACACTTGAGGATATATAAGATTTTTTTCCTGCCCATTCGGGGCACATAGTTGATCACAGGAAACACCACATAGCAGTAGGTAGTTTCCGCACTGGTGGGCATGAGAGTAGCATTGATGCTTCGGCATGACCAATTATCGTTAGAGAGACATTTAGTGACAACGCTTCCAATGTGCCAAGTTTATCTATATGTATGTGGATTGGTTTTAGGGTACATTGCCCTTAACACAAGAGGAACGAGTGTGACACTAGCACTCATCCTGGTGATCATGTGAATAAAGGATGCCAAAGTACCTGCGACATGGGGGATGCTCATGCTAGATGAGATGTACCAATATCTACACTAGATTGTGTACCATGAGGGAGAGACATAGGGGCAGACCATAGGCTTCACCTCCTTACTACAAGTTTGGGGATGAGAGCACATTTCTATACTGAGGTCAATTAGATGGAGGGACCAATAGGAAGATCAAATTCTAGTTTACAACTGGGGGGAGATGTTGACATACCACAATGCTGATGACATAGATTACTAGAGAGATATCCTCGATGGCATCCAAGATGGGATTACCTGGAGGCCGTACATGGGGCTAGTAGCCTTTCTTGAGGATCAATTGCATCTACCATATGCCATGACACCCACATACCTTACAGGATGTTGGGACTTTATAGTAGATCAGTGTGCGCTAAAATGTTGACACACTTCTATGAGTCATTATATCCAATATTGCTCAAGAATGAGGTCTCAAATGGTGACTCATAGATCTCTATTCATGGAGTGCAAGGGTTTATGATGGAGGCCCTTAGCTTAGACCTAGTTTGTGCCCATGCAAGTACACCATAAAATGAGAGATTCAAAGAGGAAAAGCAAGAATGCTAGTCTCCATGATCATCAAGGATGAATGCAAATGAAAATGGAAGCTATTCTATATGATAACAATGCATGAAACCAAACTAATCTATGAAAGGAAATGCTTATGCAAGATTATTCTATGAAATAAAATATGAATCTAATCTAATATGCAAGTGCAAAAGTAATCTAAATGGATTTCCATGGAGGCATGAGAGAAGAAGACAAGAAAAGGGAAGTTGCAATGTTCAAGCTCAAGTGCTCAAATTCTCCTCCAAAATCACTCTCCAAACCTACATAACAATAACATAAATCTTGATCTCTAAAATCTCCATGCATAAAATGAGAATGAGAGGGCTCCTTATAAAGGATTTAGAAATGAATGGAGGGTCAAGATTAAGTGGCAAAAAGAAATGAGAAATGGTGGAGATTAAATCTTGGTTGATCCATGTGCTCAAGATTCTCAAGAGGCAAAATCAATGGACATGGTTAAGAGGCAAAAAGATGTGTCGAAGAGATTAAGAGGCAAAAGGAGATTCCACTCATCTTAGAAAGTGTGCATTCAATGTGTAGACAAAAAGTCTTTTTCTTTTATTATTTATTTATTATTTCTAGTAAAGTGGTTTCCATTATTTAATTAAAAGATTTTTTATTTATTTAAAAGAGATTTGTTCTTTTAATTAAATGTGGCTTAGGATAAAGTGATTTTATTATTTAGTTAAAATATTTTTTTATTTAATTAAAAGGGAGCATGTTCTCTTAATTAAATAAAACTTAGGATAAAATGATCAAACCTTAGGAAATATTGAAATAATTGAATTAATTATGATTTGATCAAGGAAATTAATTTAAATTGAAAATATTGCAAAATATTGATTCAGGAAATTGATAAATTGATGAAAGGGGGCCCAAAGTCTAGGCGACCATTTTAGGGTACATACATTTGCCCCTCTTTGACTAATGCGTGATCTTCATGGGAACACATGTAGTCAAAGAATGAAGTTGAAGTGTGAGATCGATTTGGGATCACAAAACAACCCAGACGTGTGATCGACATACGGGAACACATCATGACAAAGATAAGCTGACTAAAAAAGACAACGGCAACACCCCTATAAATAGGTAATTGTCAAGTCTCAAGCAAGGTTTCCCCAAGCGAAGAAATTGATAGGATTGATAAAGATGAATCAAGGATTGAAGTTTTATATGTACTTCCCCCTCGTGATTGAAATAGAAATGAGATAGAGGAAAAACAATAAATTGATAAATTTGATCAAATCAAACTAAAGATAAGGTTCCTGATGTAAGATGAAAGATATAAGGATCACAAAACCAAGGTAGATCATCAAGCATGAAAGATTATGCCCCAAGGTTGAATTAGAAGAAAAGAAGTGGGGTGAAAGAGAATGGAAGATAGAAGTTTGGAAGAGGTGAAAAGAAATGGAGAGAAGAAAGAGAATTTGCCTCAAGAAAGAGAATGCCTCAAAAGCCATCAACTATTTAAGATAGGAAATTTTGATTGAGATCATGAAAGAAGATAAGGAAATGAAGATCAAAATGTGATCACAGTTGATTAAAAGTCCAAAAGAAAGATGAAAGAAAACCCTCTCAAACTTGTAATGCAGCCTAAAAATGCAAATTAACATGAAGTCTAACAATGCAAGCTACATGAAAATGCAAAGATGTACTTGCAATAGAGAAACTATAACATAGGATTTTGTGTTCATCATTCATTAGAGAATTTTAAGGAACTTATTTTTATCGTTGGGCCATTATTAACGGACATCAAAAAAATCACACAATCATAACTAGTCACAAGCGCAACTATGAAGATATGAATGTGATTTATATTGGATTGGAATGTGGAAAGATTCTAACATAAGCATCAAAGACATAAAAGTCAAGATGACTTTGATGTTAGCTTACCCAATTTAATGTAGCAAAGCCATGCTCGCATCAAGGTATAGATGTCGGGATGACCATAAGAAGGGTTGTGCAAAAATAGTCAAGGATGATGTCTCAAATCTCCTAAGTGTTTCAAGGGAACAAAAAGAGACACTCCAGAGTTTCAAGACCACACCCACAAGTAGAAAGAATATAAAAATATGCCTCATGCCCCAAGTCCTCTAGCTATGCATTCCAGAGAGACTTATTAGACAAGGACACTCAATGAAAATCAATAGTAGTTAGCACACAAAGAAAAGATCATGACATAGCTCAAGCATTAAGTGTTGTGTTTAAAAATTTAAGTGTGGTCACTGATACTGAGTTTTGAGGATAAGGATTGAATGCTTGCAAGCAGGTAAGATCACATGACAAAACTAGGTAAGACCAAACTGAGAAGTGTTGAGAAACACTCGATGCCATGGGTTGTGTTGAAAAACACAGTTGGGGTGGTGTTGAAAAACACCATTTTCAAGGTGTCCTAAAGACTAACGCATCCAAGAGACAAAAGCTAATGTTAGGAATGGGAACACTGAGAGGGGGGGGTGAATCAATGTTCACTATATTTTAACTTTTCACTTTAATCTTTATACTAAACTTAAATGCTTAAGTACTGAAATAAACATTCACATAAACATGAAACATGAAATCTACACATGACACCAATATGGTTATGGGGAAACCCAAATAGGTAAAAACCCTGGTGGGAATTGACACACACTAATATTCTACACTAGTGTTTTGTGATCCTTGTTAGAAGATCCTTAACCCTGTTAGGAGTTGCTTTATAATGCTTTTAGTATAGTAGAACTTGTCAAGGGTCAGATCCTATTAGGAGTCTTTTAAAATAGTACCTATTAGGGGAGTGGATGCACTGTCCTAGAGCTCATTGCTCAAGTGGTGAAGGCTACAACCTTCTGATCTCAGATACACACTATATCTGTAGGATGAACTGTCACTGTGACACTGCTTGTCAGATCAGTTCCTTTGATGCGCTGATGCTTTGACCTCTAGAAAAGCTCTAATACATCTTCTATTGTCTTTTCACACTTCTTCTCTACTTCTTACAACTCTATATCAACTTCCATATCGAATACAATGGGCGCATCTTATATTTATACGCACATACAAAATAAACAACTAGGTCGGCCCTTAGACCTATTACATACAACGCTTCCAATTGAATTGGTTTAAGCGTGCTTACAAAAAAAAAAATATACATGTAAAAAACCTAAATACAATAGGCACATAGCCTTTACAACATTACATTATATCTACAAACCAAAATACTAACTATCGGCTTCATGCTCTGTTCTTCTCTAGCACACACTAGCTCTATAACTTCAACTCACTGTATCTTTCTCATCCTTGCACATCTCATCATGCACTCATAGACTAAGCATGAATATAGTCTAACTAACTTAACTTCTAGGGCACATACCATAATTATTCCATATGCACATGCACTAATGGTTTGAGCTGTAGGAACTCTGTACACTGTCCAGTCTTCAACACTTAATTGATTTTTGATCTTCTCTTCAAGTACGCTGACTGCAGACTGCTATATGAATTTTTTTCCATAATGAAAACACTATAAAAAGTCATATACATCAATATATCCAACTTTCCAACAATCTCCCCATTTTTTATTGATGGCAACAAAGGAATGTGGCCAAGTTGCTAATTGTCCTTAATACAAAAACTTTTGTCATCTATACATATAATTATACCTCCCTATACATATTATGATCCATATTCTATACACAAGTCCCCCTTTGATATTAATGACAAAGGTGTTACAAAAACTATATCCACATATACTCACTAAGGGAAAACATTTGGATATGCTATTTTTAGGGTCTGGATCTCCTTCTTCCAAAAAGTGATCAAAGAGTTTACTATCTATAGATGGGCGCATAATGCATACTGAAGCTTCTCCATCTTCTTAAAATTTGTGGAAGGACCTTGATCATAGGTTATCATGGTGGCATCAATCTCCTTGATGTTCTAATTTAGAATGTCTAATGAGGACGCAAGATCATTCCTCAACTGAGTCTGTCTAGCCCTTAACTTTGTCATCTCTTTTTCTGCCTTCTCAATTTTGTCTATCTAACTTTGGTAGACATTATTGCACATGTTCACATCTGTGGATGTGTCTTTCACTGAACTCTTCACTTGCTCAATCATAGCTTCTACCTCTTTTATTTTCTTGAAATGAGCATCACTAGGCTTATCTTGATCCATGCATTCTACAATGATTTTTCTTCCTTGATCTGCAAATTCTTTTATGGATGCTTGACTAATCTTGAGGGAACTAAGGTCAAGTGCAAAGTTATTCAGCAATTCAGTCAATCTCTTCTTTAGATACTTTTCTTGTGCAACTAGGGATGCAGATTCTTCAAGGCTTGAGAAATTTCTTTTAAAATGTGAGATGACTGTACTCACATCATCAACCGAGTGTGTCTTTGACACTTTCTTATCTTCTGGCAATAGATTGTTCAGCATGTTTACTGATTCTACTAGGAGGGGATTCCTCATTACTTTCTTTTCTTTGGCTTTCTCCATAGCTAAGATGTTGAACTTAATTAGGTCTTCTTCTCTCCATGAGTCCAAACTAGATGTGTCAGGTGTCAAACTTGACAACAATGCTGCTAAAAGAGTGATGGGAGTGTTGTCCAACACTCTTTGCTCTATTGACATTTCATCCTTTTTCTCACTTTCCTTTACCTTTCCTTCTTTCTTTTCTTCCTCTTTTTCTATTTCTTTTTCTTCCATCTTTTCTTCTTCTTTTTCATCATCAATCAATGCTTCTTCTTGATGAGTGGGCGGTGTGTTGCTGCATAAAATTTTAGATTCTTGTGTGCTCACAAAAGCTTCTTCAAACTTATCCAATTCAGTGTCAGTGGCTACCATGGCTATCTCAACATTATCAATGATAATGGTGCTATCCTTGAGTGACTCTGTTATGGGTGCAGACTTATCAAACTCTGTTTGTGCTTCCACTACAGGCGCTGAATCCTGAGGACCTATAGATTGTATCTTGATGGTCTCTGCTACTTTGTCTTTCTCACTAGGTGCTTGAGTGATGGGCACAGACTTAGGTTTCATGTGCTTCTCTAAGAATACCTTCTCAAAAGCCTTTGTTTCCTTAGATATCAGCTCATAGTCTTTGTTCATGAGGTGTAGTGTTCTCATCTTTGTCCTTAAGTGCGGCTTCACCAAATTCAATAACATTGACTTTTCTTCAATAGAACATATTGGAAGAGTGGAATCAAATGTTTTCTCCCTTATTATGAAGTCTTCATCAGTGGCTTGTCTCTTCAAGGTATCCATAATCTCACATACCTTATCTGGGATAGCTGTCTTTAACTCAAGAACTGTCTTCTTGAACTTTATCATGTGTTTGATCAGCATCTCATGATTCTATGATTTATCAATTTCATGATATTTTTCATAAAACTTGGCTATTTGATCTAGCCTTCCTTCTTCTACAACTCTAGTCCTTAACACTTGAAGACTAGGTATGAATCCTACTTCCGGAGGTGACTGCACATTTTTCAATTTCCTTCTTGTGGTTGCACTTATAGCTGAAGGGTGGTTTGTGGCGATTTGTTTTCTCCTCTTAGGCATCTTAGGAGATGAGTCTATGGATTCAATGTCAAATGCAGTAGTGGGTGCAGGACTAATATCATTAGTTTTACCCTATTTATCCTTTGGTTCATTAGTCTTCTCAATCTTTACCTTTTTCATCTTAGGATCATTAGACTTAGCTTCCTTTGTGGATGCACTCTCAATTTCCAAAGCAATCTTTTCTTCCCTTGCTTTGTCTAGGTTTGCTTGTGTTACTCCATGAATTCTGAGTATCTCAGATGTAATCTTAGATGCTTTCCTCTTAGTTTCTGCACTATTTAGCTTTGCATCTATTTCTCTTGTCTTCTCTGCATAAGTTCCCCACCTAGGTTCATTAGAATCTTTAGGGGCTAATAGTAGAACCTGTGCATATGCTTCAAGGACCTATTCCTCTATCTCATAACCAAGTGGATGAATCCATTTAGTTCTTGGCTCAACAACTTCCATACAAGTTGTGTCTATCTCTACCATAAATAAAATAGTGTCCTTATACTTTTCAACAATGTTTTCTAGAATCCTATACCTCATTTGCATCTTGACCCTGAAGGTCTTCAATTCCAATGTTATATAATCTCTCAATGTACTTTCAGTGGATTCTTTGTTGGATATTTGTGGCATGGTTGGAATGGACTTGTCCAAATACAAATCTGATATTTTCCCAACTATATGAAGGTACATGTAAATGATCAATGACCCAAACTTGAATATCTTGGTTTTGTCATGCTTGATTTCCTTGATGTTATCAATCAACTATGCACGCAAGATCTCACAAATTTGAACTCTTCATCTTCCTTCACAATTCTAATGGCTACAAGAATAGTGCCCGCAGACACACTATTCACCCTGCAGGTGTGATGGAACCTGTATCCAAGTATCATAGACATCAATTTGATGTCAGCTTGTTCAACAGGCTCAATTATCATCTCACGCTTATCACTCATTGACTTACAAGTTTTATCAACCATTTTCTTGACATCCTTGCCCATAGGAAGGATGGTGCCTATCCTAGAAAGGCCTGTCATCTCATGTATTAGGTCACTGGTGATTCTGACCGGCACATCACCTATCCAAAATAGGTCATAATGAATTCTTCTTAATAGTATCTTAATCCATTCAGTCTCATAAAATTCATATGCTGTAGCATACTCAACTATTGGGTGATCATTCCACTTAACATATTCATCCATGAATGTTTTATCTAGTTTCAACATGGTATCTATGTGTGCCCTTAACCTATCCAACCCAACTGGTTCTTTCTTGCAGTTTATGTAAGCCCTAATGTCTTCCACATGCATAATGCCCATAAGTGTGCAGGAGAATACTCCCTCTAAATCATCTAGGGTTGACTTAAAAGGATGCTTCTTGAATACATATCTCTTCTTCTCAGCAACATCAAAAACTATGGGAGTGGCCATGAATTACTTGTTTAATCACTTTCCAACTGTACTCTAAGATGATATGAAGACTTCTGAATCAATGCGTCGAACTAGTGTTTTTGCATCCAACCAAATGCACTGCTAATTACTAAAAATCACTGATAGATCAATCTCCAAGTCTTCACAACAAGTTCTAATGCTCTTTCTTCTCTCCTATCACTCTGAATTTGAATGCAATAAGAAATCAAATAACCTTCTGTGTACTTAAAGTGAAAATTCCACCATTAATGCTTGCTGCGTAAACCAGGTTGTCACTTAAACATTTCCAACTTGAGTTCTATTAACAATTAGTATGTGCGCTCTTGCATGAAGGTTCCTTTATACTCCAAAATATTAAGTCCAAAGGTGCATACTCTAAGAGTGAGTATACCAGCCATGCAGGGGTCTAGAGCTAAATTAGCTCCCCTATGACCCTAAGGGCCATTCATCTAGATGTAGAGGGTGCATCCACTATGGATTCATCCAATACATTCTCATCAGTCTTGTCCTTCTTTTTCTCTAACCAAATCAAGCTTGCATCATCTGAGGCTTTGACAAAATTAACTTCTCCTTCGGGATCCAAAACTGGTTCTTCAACCTTTTTAGGGCTTTCCTAACCTTGCATCCTTGATCTACAAAACTTTGAGATATGTCCAACCTAGTTACAAGAGTGACAAATGACTAGAGGTATTATATTCCTCGACACATTGACATGAGTCACCATTCTGCATTATCTCGCTGAGTGAGGATTATAGTTACATATCTAGCATGTAACATTCTAAGAACTTCTTACATTTGTTTGATTCTGATTTCTTTGATCTTGTTGAATCCTGTTCTTCTTACTAGTCTTGTAATTTATAGCTCTATGACCATATTTATTGCATGAATAACAGTAACCATTAAAAGGTCTTACCTTTGTACAGTTCCTCACAATGTGTCCATGCTTGTTACAAGAAAAATAAGTGCAGTCTATAGGCTTGCGCTCATTCTTAGGTGGTTCACTATTATCTTTGGTTTGATCTTCAGTCTCCTTAGCATCAGTAGAGTCCTTTCTTTCTCGCATGTTGTCAATCTAATTTTTTGCTTCATTGTATCCAATACAGCTAGTGTCTCCTTTGGCTCTCCTTGCATACACTTGAGATTCTATCAAATCAGAACTGGTGTGCAATTGGTCAATATGATTCTTTGCTTCTTTCAATTCAGACTCCAAGCTTTCTTTTCTATTCCTTAGCTCCAAGATTTCCATGTTTGCTTGCCTTAGTTCTTCACTGAGTTGAAGGTTCTCTTTGACTTGTTCATTGTAGACTTCCTGATTGTTGATCAACTTATCATCAAATTCTTTGATTAGTTCTTTCATAGATGCATTTTCTTCATTCAACTTCTTGACCTTTGCTCCTAGATCACTATTAGAGCATTCTTTCAAATCCTTTCTTAGCCTTTTGATAAAAAATTGTGCATCACTAACTTTTTCCAATAGTTCTCCAATTTCTCTTTCTAATTTATCCAGGTCTTCAAGAGAAGCTTCAAGATTTATTTTTAGATGTTTCATTTTTGCTTTGTCCATGATCTCCTCAAGTGGTTAAACTTCTTTGCTGAGGACTAGAGCTCTGATACCAATTGTTAGGAATGGAAACACTGAGAGGGGGGGGGGGGGGGGTGAATCAGTGTTCATTGTATTTTAACTTTTCACTTTAATCTTTATACTGAACTTAAATGCTTAAGTACTGAAATAAACATTCACATAAACATGAAACATGAAATCTACACATGACACCAATATGGTTATGAGGAAACCCAAATAGGTTAAAACCCCGGTGGGAATTGACACCCACTAATATTCTACACTAGTGTTTTGTGATCCTTGTTAGAAGATCCTTAACCCTGTTAGGAGTTGCTTTACACTTATTTTAGTATAGTAGACCTTGTCAAGGGTCAGACCCTATTAGGAGTCTTTTACAATAGTCCCTGTTAAGGGAGTGGATGCACTGTCCTAGAGCTCACTGCTCAAGTGGTGAATGGTACAACCTTATGATCTCAGATACACACTATATTTGTAGGATGAACTGTCACTATGACACTACTTGTTAGATCAGTTCCCTTGATGCACTAATGCTTTGACATCTAGAAAATCTCTAATACATCTTCTAGTGTCTTTGCACACTTCTGCTATGTTTCTTACTGTTGGAGATTTTCTAGCAGGTCAGTATTGACTGTATGTTTGTCATTGATGACAAAATATGGAAAGTAGCATGTGTGGAAGTCTTATGCAGTAAGCCTTTAGTATATGATGCATGGACATGATATCAACATTGTATCATGGCACAAAGCTTAATTGTAAGTACAGATAGTTATATAACAGCTTGTGTTAGCAGTGTTCCTGATAGAGTTACATGCAGTGTTCTGTGTATGGTTGTCCGTATAGTTGTCTTATGGGCATGTGCCCTAGGATATATGTTGAAGACATGTTAGTGATGTTTTAGTTATGAACACATAGTCTAATGATGAACACAAGTGAATTTATGGAGTCGCTATTCACCAGTAGCAGTTTCCTGTGTTTGTTCAGAAGAGCCGACAAAGATTTTATTGTTTCTCGAGTTGCACCTATCTTGAGGATATGTGCCATTGGAGTTAAGCTTGGAGAAGTGTTATTGATGTTTAGTTAAGAGCACATAAGTTAATTCAGCTTACATAGAAATTTCTAGTTGTTTTGGTAGAGCTAACAGTGTGTGGCGTGCATCTACAATTATTTTACTAGATAGGTCCCACAATGAGTTGAGTGCATAATAGAGCTGACATAATGTTTTTTTGGAGTTTATTATGGTTTCTCTAATATGATTTCAAGGTTGTTCTAATAGGCTGACTTGATTATATCATTTGGAGGAAAGATATTTATAGGTAGTCATTTGTGATTTCTTGAGTGTGGTTCATGGTTGATTAAGTAGAGCAGAGCAGAGTGTGCGAAGTGTTGAACCATCAGAAGAAGGTCTATGTGAACAAGTAGACAATGTGTGTTATTCATTGGAATTGATCTAGACAGTAGGTCAAAGCGCAGTTCACCAAGATCCAGATATAGTGTGTATTTGTTATTCAGAAGGTTGTAGCCTTCGCCCATTTGAGTAGTGAGCTCTCAGACAGTGCATCCTCTCCCCTAACAGGGACAATTGTAAAAGACTCCTAACAGGGTTCGACCCTTAACCAGGTCTACTGTACTTAATATATTGTAAAGCTACTCCTAACAGGGTAAAGGATCTTGTAGCAAGGATCATTATACACTAGTACAAAATATTAGTGGGTATCAAGTCCCACTGGGGTTTTTACCTATTTGGGTTTCCCCGTAACCAAAATATTGGTGTTGTGTTCAAGTGTTCTTTCATTGTATTTATGCTTTATGTTTAAGTATACTTAATTGGATAAAGAATTGAAACTTGTAGATAACTGATTCACCCCCCCTCTCAGTTATCTCTTGGGACTATTCCTAACACTTAAAACTCTCTATCAACTTCCATATCGAATACAATGGGCGCATCTTATATTTATACATGCATACAAAATAAACAACTAGGTTGGCCCTTAGACCTATTACATACAACACTTCCAATTGAATTGGCTTAAGCGTGCTTATAAACAAATAAGTATACATGTTGGCAACCTAAATACAATAGGCACATAGCCTTTACAACATTACATTATATCCGCAAACCAAAATACTAATTGTCAGCTTCATGCTTTGTTCTTCTCTGGCACACACTGGCTATGCAACTTCAACTAACTGTATCTTTCTCATCCTTGCACATCTGATCTTGCGCTCATAGACTAAGCATGAATATAGTCTAACTAACATAACTTCCAGGGCACATACCATAATTCTTCCATACGCATGTGCGCTGATGCTTTGAGCTGTAGGAGCTCTATACACTGTACAGTCTTCAACACTTAACTAATTTATGATCTTCTCTTCAAGTGCGCTGACTCCAGACTGCTATATGACTTTGTTGCCATAATGACAACATTATAACAAGTCATATACATCAGTATAGCCAACTTGCCAACAAATAACATAGTTATGCCCCCTAAACAAAGACAAAGACCAATTCCAAACCAAGGCAACAAAGACAAGGTATGATGGAGAAAGGCTAAGTGTCGAGGACGAGTGCTAAGAAACAGGGGTGCAAAGGCCTCAAGTAGCACCCATTTCCAAGTTTTCACCACTTGGATTTTTATTGCATTTTTTTTTTCAGGACTTTTTATAGTTTTTTTGTATTTTTTCTACCAAGGCACTTGTTTCTAGGTTTTCACCAAGGCACCTTTTCTATTTTTTTAATTTTTTAATTTTTCTCATTTTTTTTGTATTTTTGGAATATATAATTTTTTTGAGATATCAAAGTGCCTATTGATAGGTTTTTACTAAGATGATCATTTTTTCAGGACATTTTTCAATTTTTAGAATTTTTGACAATATACCATTTTTTTTTATTTTTTTAGGATCAATAAGTTTGTACAAAGGATGCCCTCAAATAGAATGGGCATCAAAATCCCAAGCAAGATCACATCATGTAGTCCAAATGTCTAGCAAGATGGAGGACAAGAGGGATTAGCAAGCTAGTGGAAGAGATGGAAGATAAGAGAATGAAGGAGAATGAAGGGAAGAAATCCTCAAGGGCAAACTCCTCAATAGTACCCAAGCTAGGGAAAAATTGTCATGTAAAGAACATTTGGACAAGCAATGAAAGGGAAACATAGGCTAAGTCACAAAAGTGTAATGTAAAAGAAGGAAAGGATGCAGTCCAAAGGAGTAGACATGTCAAGAGGCTTCATAGCATCATGTTTTACTCTTTTTTATTAGATCAAGACCAAAGGGGAAAAGGATAGTGAAAGACTAGAATGAATGGAGGAAAATAAATATGAAGGCTAAACATGAATAAAATGAAAGCAAGATCATTGTAAGATAGCTCACAAGATAGCCAAATGTTCATGTACAGGTCAACATTGTCAAGATCAAAGAGAGAAGATGAAATAGATGAAATATGTAGAAGAACTACGCATGATGCCTGATTGCCAGGTTTTCATCATGGTACTTATCCAAGGCACCAAAGGGGAGTGGTTTTCACCATAAGATGAATTTATTTCTCTTTACTTTTTCTACCAAGGTGCCTGTTTCCAGGTTTCCACCAAGGCACATTTTCAAATTTTTCATTTTTTTTGTTTATTTTTTGAATTTTTTTATTTTTATTTTTATTTTTTTCTATTTTTTGGAAGAAGGAAAGATTTTTAGATAATGCTCCTTGAAAGGATAAACCATGATATTCCAATCATTCAAAATGATTTGCTCAAGATGCTGATAGGGGAAGGAAGATGGAAGAGAAAAATGGAGGATAAGGTTTTATGTAAAGCGAGTGAGGTTGGAAGATAGGAGGAATAGGCAAATGAGGAAAAAGGATAGAAGGTAGAAGGATAATGAATGGAAGGATTGTGAAGGGTAGATGGAAAGGAAGGAAAGATCAACATCAACACACACCTTGAAGGGTGGTGAGAGGATGGAGGAAATGTGAATGAAGGAATATGGTGAGTGGATAACAGAGGTTGCGGTTTAGGCACATAGAATGGAAGGATGTTTTTGGAAGAAGATGAAGTGGAAGCCTTTGGAAGCTTGAATGTCAACTTCACTTGTTGCTCAACATCAGACTCTTTCAAGAGAGACTTGGAATCCATATAGTCATAGGCTTTTCATTTCTTTTTGATGATTTAGAGAGAATATCTTCAATCATGGATTTTGGAACCCATACTTGTCTTGTAGTTTTCTTCTTACATATATCTTTTGAATTTGTTAGTGAATAGATTTGTCTTCAAAGAAAATGATTACAAATTGACCCCAAATGCCCAAACAAGAAGACTTAATTTGCACTAATAGTTGGGTCACTTCACTATTGAAAAGCGTAAGTGCCCTCTGAATTATTTGGGTACAGCTCCCCATGTGTGATTTTCAAGGAATTTACAATAAAAATAAAAGAACATACAAATGTACTTTTACTAGAAAGTACCTAAAAGATCTCTCAACATACTCACAGGTATGGAGGAATGTTTACAAAGAAATTACAAAAGAAACTTTAAAAAAAAAACAAAGGACACAGTTCTCTAGATTTCAAAGATTTGGAAAAATAGAACTTTCAAAGAAACTAAACTCGAAAGAAAAGAATGATAATCATAACTTTCCTTCCTTTACAACTACAAAAAAAAACAAGAACATAAACTCCCCTCTCACAACACAAAGTCTGTAGGAAAGAAAAGAGCCTCTCCTCCCCCCTATATTTACAACTCCTATTCTGCTGTGACTCAAAGTCTCATGAGCTGAATCCTAAGAAAACCAAAACCCTTCTACCCCCTATCATTTCACAATAAATGGATTTCAAATTCCATCCTTCAGTTTTGAATAACTGAATCTTGAAAACCCCTTTTCACCAAATGTGCTTTGTCAGAAATACTTCATTTTGTAATTGAATCTTTTTGGATATTACCTTTCTAACTAACAAAGAGAACTTTCCACCACACATCATGTACTGACGGGTGACATATATTTGATGACTCATCAAACACATTTTTAGTAATTTCTAATCCACTCCTGTCATAGAGGGCCACAACATTTCATCTTCTTCATGCACGAATAGTCAAAATATTCTATTTGAACAACTCATACCCACTTCCATACCAGTCGCTCATATACAAAATGAGCACTGTGCCATTGATTTGTCCAGGTTCAATTTCATGATGAGGGTTCTATCTTTGAAGAAAAGCCTCGAGGTATCTATCAATTTGATACCACTGATAGGTAATTTGCTAAATGGTTGTCCTCATTGACTATAGTTTCTACAATTTATACTCACAAACTATGTCAAACTGTATTAGCAGTCCCCTATATGAGCCCCACAGATCCTATATCAAACAGTATTTCAAACACTTTATGTGTATCCCTTGTGTGAGTGTCTCATATTCATGACTTTCCTATACCAAAGGTACCCAAGCTCATGCTTGATTTTGGTGAAGAGGGATTAGGTTGAAGTGCCATCATGATGATGCTAGAATGGAAAACACAATCTACACTGCATTATGAGCCTACTAATCCCACCTACAAGGATGGTCAACTTCTTCCATCTGATGTTCATACAATTCACAAGACTATTACACTCAGGCTTATCTGTTGCCAATAAATGAACTGATTCTTGTCCCTTGCGACTCAAGATCGATTGTGTCTAAAATGCATAGATATGAAACTTTCAAAAATTTGTGGCTCTATTAACTAATTGAGCACCAGTAACTTATTTCATGAGATAAGTATTCTCCATTAATCGAGCTCAAACTTTCATCAAGTTTTTCTCCTGAATACATTTGTGGAGCTTGAACATTCTCTCATACAGTTGGTCGACTTCCTCTGCCTTCATTGTGGTACATGTGCTTATCAAAAATTAATGAAAATGAGTCATCACAAAGACTCATACGAGCGCTGTCGCCTCTTCTCACACGATGCTATTTGACCTTTGGCTTTTCGTTCTTCCCATCCTAAGACTTATGGACCTTGAGAGGAGTCTCCAATTTATTCATAGTGTTAGTTGACTTAGGTGCTCTATAGTATAATTTGAGGAACAAACTTCACACAGCAATGAGGGAGCCCATTCATGCTTTTAATCTTCTGCTACACACTAGGCTCTTACAAAGTCCATTTCCATTATGGAAGCTCAATGAAATTCCATAGACCAATGGTGCCACAAAATTTATGTACCGTGTCATGAAAAATGTGCATATCCACAACTGTGAAGATGACCTCAATTTTTTGAAAGGGTGTAATTTATAATTCCTCTACTGCTGTCATAGACTGAGCATGACTTGACATAAATACACATAAAATGAGAACACATCCTTGGTTTTTTTATTGGTATTGCCTCAAGCAATTCATGTCCTTTGACCATGCTTCCATATGGATGAACCTCGGCAATGGGAATGAGCTAACTCATCATTTTCTTGATTATGATTTGGAATTCTCATGTGGAGGCCATAGATAGCCTTTGAATTTTTGCATTCGCCAATATTCATATTTAGCATGAGCTTGATGATGCTGGAGCTTTATTTGAATTATCAATATAATACTTGAGTCTTAGTCCAAGACTTCCACATATCACCCGACATGTCTCTTGTTTTCAATTGGAGGTATTTAGTGAGTGTTGATCATCAATGATGTGCACATTTCACATTTATAATTTTTATTTATCATGATGCAGGAGCATCCCAGGGTAGTTGGCTATCCTGCATGTTTGGGAGATTTGATGGAGTCGTGTGGACTTATTTTCATATGTGAGGGGTTTGGTAGAGTTGGATAAACCCACTTGGGTCTTGGGTAATTGGTTTTGATGTATTTAATGGAACTTGGCATGATCTTGGTTGCTCAGCATGGCCTAGGGGAGCTCAGCCTTGCTTGGGATTTTGGTGCCTATTTCAGGCTGTATAAGTAATTTTCCACAAAGAGTTAGAGGCTGAAAATTTCAGGGATTGAAGAGAGCCTATATTTCTACCTACGGTTTGAAGCACAATTTCTAATTCATCCAGAGCTAGGAGATATCGTGATTTTAATAAGACATCTATTTTGGGAATTTAATTGTTGTTGTTGGCCGACTTGTGGCATTTAATTTCGGTATTTGTATTTAATTTATGTTCAGGGCCGACCTGTGGCTTAGAGTGGTATAAGTAGAGGTTGTGGGGGAAGTCTTTAGGAATCATTCATCCACCTGGGAGAAGAGGAGGTGGCTGTGGAGTGAGTTTTGAGGAGAGCTAGTAGCTACGGCTTGGGAAACAAGGAGATTGCTTGGTGGGCTTGCGAGCACAAGTTTAGATCTTCCTTGAGGGTTCCTACCAGTGTGTGGATCTAGGCTAGCTAGGGTTTTGGTGTGGATCTTGTGAGATCTTGTGGATTTTCTATTGTAATTGCATTGTATTTGGCCGTAACCTGGAAGGCCTTACAGCCGGGCATGTTGGATGAAAATATGATGATTCTATTATGAGTATTGGCATTGTGTGGATCTATATCTCTGTATTGTTATTATATTCTATTGTGTGGTTATTTGCTGGGGGCTAGGACATCTCCATCAGGGATTCTCTTGCCTTGCACTGCATCAAGTGGTATCAGAGCGAAGGTTGTTCCTGAGTGTGTGGATAGAGCGCCGAATGGGAGGCAGTTTGCACCAGGACCTTTGGTGGAGTTTATCATAACACAATTGTTGCTGAGTGTGTGGACAGAGTGTCGAATGTGAGGCAGTTTGCATCAAGACTTTGGGTGGAGTGAAGGTTGGATCTAGTTGGTGATTTGCTGCAGAGGGTTTGCGAAGATCTTAGAAGATGGCTCTAAGAAGATTGGACCCTGAGATGATTGCAAAACTCCATGATGTGGTGGAGAAGAATATTTCAAAGACTTGTGCTCGGTTGGAAGCTAGATTCACTAATCAAGTTAAGGAAGGGATGGTTGAGAGTGATCCATCTCTGGATAAATTTCATAAGAGAGTTCAAGAGATCTTGAAACCATGGAGCTGGAGTCTACCGATCAGGAAGCGAGTTGTCTGGCCGGTTAGAAGACTTGTTCGAGAGAGAAGAGGGCATAGCAAAGTAAAGATGGAAGTTGGTTTTGTTGATCAGTGTGTGGAGGCTGATGCAGAACCTATGGAGAAACCTGTGGATGTTTCTATGGAGCTTCCTAACCTTGTTGATGCTGTGATTGAGATTGGTTTTCATGACCAGTTGGTTGAGTCTGACATGGAAATTGTGGAGCACTTGGTCGTGGATAATCAGGTTGCTAAGGGTGGTGATCCATATGTTGGTGATATGGATGTTGTTGATATGGATGTTGCTGGTGTGGATTCACTAGTTGTTGATGTGGTTGAGGATCTACATGATACTACGGATCTGTATGTTCCTGATGTGGACCTGTTGGTGGTTGACATGGTTGAGGATTTACATGTTGCTCCTATTGTGTATTTGAGCTTACATGTTGGTGACATGGATTTCATGTTTGAGGATATTGTTTTTGTTGGTAGTGATCAGCTACAGAGAATGTTGGTGAGGAACTATGTTCAGTTTGTTCCTGGCAGTGAGCATGTTGATTGGATGGTTGAGATTCTAGTGGTTGACAGATGGATGCGGATTTGGGTGATTTGCATGTTGGTTATATTGTCCTTGTTGGAGTGGAAGCCTTTGGTGAAGATGAAGATGGTTGCAGATATTTCATCTGGCATCAAAGTATGAGGCATACTTCTTTTCGCACCTGGGGAGTCTGATGCAGGAGCATCCCAGGGTAGTTGGCTATCCTGCATGTTTGGGAGATTTGATGGAGTCGTGTGGACTTATTTTCATATGTGAGGGGTTTGGTAGAGTTGGATAAACCCACTTGGGTCTTGGGTAATTGGTTTTGATGTATTTAATGGAACTTGGCATGATCTTGGTTGCTCAGCATGGCCTAGGGGAGCTCGGCCTTGCTTGGGATTTTGGTGCCTATTTTAGGCTGTATAAGTAATTTTCCACAAAGATTTAGAGGCTGAAAATTTCAAGGATTGAAGAGGGCCTATATTTCTACCTACGGTTCGAAGCATGATTTCTAATTCATCCAGAGCTAGGAGATATCACGATTTTACTAAGACATCTATTTTGGGAATTTAATTATTGTTGTTGGCCGACTTGTGGCATTTAATTTCGGTATTTGTATTTAATTTATGTTCAGGGCCGACCTGTGGCTTAGATTGGTATAAGTAGAGGTTGTGGGGGAAGTCTTTAGGAATCATTCATCCACCTGGGAGAAGAGGAGGTGGCTGTGGAGTGAGTTTTGAGGAGAGCTAGTAGCTGCGGCTTGGGAAACAAGGAGATTGCTTGGTGGGCTTGCGAGCACAAGTTTAGATCTTCCTTGAGGGTTCCTACCAGTGTGTGGATCTGGGCTAGCTAGGGTTTTGGTGTGGATCTTGTGAGATCTTGTGGATTTTCTATTGTAATTGCATTGTATTTGGCCGTAACCCGGAAGGCCTTACAACCGGGCATGTTGGATGAAAATATGATGATTCTATTATGAGTATTGGCATTGTGTGGATCTATATCTCTGTATTGTTATTATATTCTATTGTGTGGTTATTTGCTGGGGGCTAGGACATCTCCATCAGGGATTCTCTTACCTTTCACTGCATCATATCAGTAGCCTGAACTCTCAAAGTTTACATTCCTAACTCTTGTCACTATTCTTCTGAGAGAATATATAAGTCCAAATACAAACCATAACAATTGTACTAGGGTTGACCATTGGACTGTAATGAAATTAGAAGCCTGAATGTGCCTTTGATCTGCATGACCCTGAATCCTTGATCATCTAAATCTGCATGTCTTGATTTTGAATGAAACCTTGAACTTGAATGACGCTAAATAAACCACTTAAAGCTGCTTCACTAAATGGAACCATTTAAAACCACCTCAAACTACTTTTGAACTTAGTTCAAAGAGGTTTGAGACTTAAAACTGAAAGTTTCATTACCGGGGTCTATACGGGTACGAACATGGGCTCTAATTGTGGGACTATTTTTGGCATGAAAATAGAGAACTCCAGTATCTCTGGTTAAGGAATAGTGCGTAGCATCCATTGGGAAAAAGAGTTAGAGCACAAGGAAAAGGAGCTAGAGATGCCTGTAGGGAGAGGACAAAGAGGAACATGGAAAACACCAAAACAAAAACCCCAAACCACCAAAACAAACCGGAAACAAGAAGGCTAAACTAAGCATGACCAAAACTTGCAGAACAAGAACATATTTACAAACAAAAATATAGGTAGGAAACTCCTACCACAAGAACCAAAAGCAAGAAGAGGTCATGTGAATCCATTTACTAGCTAGGAGAAATAGGAGCCTTTCCACAATAGCAAGTCATGTCTCACTGGAGCAACTCAAAACCATTGCCTACTAGCGACTTCTTCATTTCCGAAACTCAAGCTGATAGCATGCAACAATTTGGCTACCCAACATTCTTTCCCAAACAACCAAAGTTCATCATAGCATTCCTCATCTTCGAATGGATTTTCTACATCATTCTTCAAATCAAGAAAAATCTTGAATTAGAGAGAATAATATTCAGATAATGTTTCATTAGTCTCCCAACTATGGTCTATAATGGCACACTTCTTGACGCAGGGGCAGGGTAGATACAAGCAGAATCAAGCAGAATTGAGTCCACTTGAATCCACAACAAGCCCTTGCTCAAAGTTACACAATGGAAGTAATATAATATCACATGAAATCAATGGAAACACAATGGATATGAGACAATCAACTAGCAGCAACAATAGAGAATTATATTATTTCTGTCAACATGCCCAGCTGTGAGGCCTTCCAGGTTTCGGCCTTATACAATGAGAATTATGAATTTAGAATCACAGCTTGCATCCTATCTTTTTCTCCAATGATTTATCTTGATAATCCTTCCTATATCTCACCCGTGATGCTCTACTACATCAATCTAGACCCCTTATATAGCCAGCTAAGCCACAGGTCGGCCAGTCAGGCATTTAATTACAATATAGGTCCAGTCTCAAGACTTAAACCAAAACTAATGCTATAATGAATATAAATTGATGTGACTTTGGATTTAGGTGCTAAATTGACCCAAGAACATTCCTTTAAGTGTGCAAGGTCCCATATGAGCACACAGAACCTCGCCAGAAGAAACACCACATGTTTCACACAAAAACTGGCAGGAAATAGGTCCTGAGGCAAAATAGGCATAACTTTTTACTCATAATGAGTTGGAGTTTGCGCTCTTTTGAAATGATATTAATTTAGGTCCACTTTAAGTCCTTAAGTGTGAAAAATAAAATTCCTTATAGATCAAGGTCTCCAACATGAACAATCAGCACCAAAACTGCAGTAACAACTCAGATGTGAAAGCTGGTAGAAAATAGGTCCTGTGCCAAAAAGGCCATAACTTTTGACTCATAATATATTGGAAGCTGTGCTCTTGGGGAATGATATTGATTTAGGTCCCCTTGAAACCATTAAGTGATAAAAATAATATTCCTTATGGATCAAGAGAACCAACATGAACAATCAGCACCAAAACTATAGGAAAACACTGTTCCGATGGAAAGGAAAATAGCTGTAACTTTGAAATAGTCCATCCAAAATTGATGTGCTCATAGGAGAAGGTTCCCAAATAGTTCCCCAACATGATGTAAGCTTCACACACCATGAAACTATCAAATGAAAATATTATAAAGAAAACTACAGCAAACAGGTACAGAAATCAGAAAATGTTTTTTTTGTTGATGCAAGATTGCCAAAGACCCAAGATGCTCCTGCATTAGACACCTAGGGTAAATAAAGAATTGATGTACACATCAAGCACTACTCATACTCTGACCTGAATCATAAAGATCCAACTTAGCTTGTGTAATCCATGAACTATCCTCAATTGGCTTGTCTTTCCACTGAACTAGATATACCATGTAGTCTTTTCCTCTTGTACTCTTGCCAACTTTGCTATTCAAGATCTTTTCAATGTTGTCACTGTTCTTCTTAGGATAGTCTGGATCATCTTCTATCTCATAATTTGATTCAAAGTACTCAAATATATCAGCAATGTTGAATATAGGTGATATGTCCATGTCCTTTGGCGATTCTACTTCATAAGGATTTCCACTGTTAAACTTCTTCAGAATCTTACAAGGTCCAAACTTCTTCATTTTTAGCTTTTTGTAGGTACCAACTGGAAATCTATTCTTCTTGAAATGAATCATAACCTCATCTCCAACTTCAAAAGATTTATGTCTCCTCTTTTCTGCTCTTTGTTTATATTTCATATTACTGTCCTCCAAATTCTTTTTAACTTCATCATGTAAAGTTCTCATGTATTCTACAAAATGATTAGCTTCAGCACTTCTTCTAGTCTCAGTAGGTAAATCTCTCAGCTCTGTGGTTCCCTTAGGATGAAATCCATTAACAATCTCAAATGGTGTCTTCTTAGTGCTTCTATTCATTGAATTATTATATGCAAACTCTGCTTGTGCCAAAATCAAATCCCAATTAGCAGGTTTCTCTCCAACTAAACATCTCAACAAGTTTCCCAAACTTCTGTTCACAACTTCAATCCATCCATCTGTCTGAGGATGAAATGTAGAACTAAACTTCAAATCAGTATTCATCTTCTTCCAAAGTGTCCTCCAAAAATAACCAGTAAACTTAGTATCTCTATCTGAAACAATAGATTTAGGAAAACCATGCAATCTTACCACTTCTTTGAAGAATAATTCAGCTACATGAAATGCATCTGATGTCTTCTTACAATGTATGAAATGAGCCATCTTAGAAAATCTATCAACCACTACCAAAATAGAATCATTACCTCTCTAAGTTTTAGGCAATCCAAGAACAAAGTCCATACTCACATCTTCCCAAGGTCTATCAGGTACAGGCAAAGGTGTATACAATCCTGAATTCTAACTAGTTCCTTTTACTATTTGGCAAATTCTACAACCTCTAACCATTCTCTGTACATCTCTGTAAATCTATGGCCAAAAGTATCTTTCTAAAATCAAATTCACCATCTTATCAATCCCAAAATGTCCAGCAAGTCCACCACTATGTTTCTCCTTCATTATGTTCTCTCTCATAGATCCTCTAGGTATGCACAACTGAACTCCTTTAAACAACATGTCTTCTTGAATGAAATAATCAGACCACTTATCACTCACTGTGTGTTCTTTACAAGCTTTCCAAGGCTCTAAAAAATCAATGTCAGCCTCATACAAATACTTCAAATCATCAAAACCAAGTACTTCAACTCTCATTTCTGTTAGCAAATTTCTTCTTCTACTCAAGGCATCAGCAACCTTATTTGACTGTTGACTCTTATGCTTCAATGAAAAGGAAAAATTCTGCAAGAACTCAACCCACTTCATATGTCTCTGATTTAACTTATTTTGAGTTCCCAAATGCTACAAAGCTTTATGGTCAGTATACAACACAAAATCTTTAGGCATCAAATAATGTCTCCACTTCTTCAAAGCTTTTACAATAGCATAGAATTCCTGGTCATAAACTAAATATTTTCTCTTAGCATCATTCAACTTTTCACTAAAGAAAGCTATAGGTTTTCCTTCTTGACTCAAAACAACTCCAATTGCACTAGCACTAGCATCACATTCAACTTGAAAAACTTTATTAAAATTAGGCAAAGCAAGTGTAGGAAACTCTGCAATTCTTTGTTTCAATGTTTCAAAACTCCTTTGTGCTCCATGTGTCCATTTGAAATCCTTTTTATCTCCTCTCATAGTTTCAGTCATTGCATTACAAATAGAACTGAAATTTCTGATGAACTTCCTATAAAAACTTGCCAATCCATGAAATGATCTTACCTCTCCAACATTCTCTGGTGTAGGCCAATCAAGTATAGCTCTCACTTTCTCAGGATCCATCTTTAATCCATCAACTAAAATTACAAAACCAAGGTACACAATATCTTCTTTCATAAATGAACATTTCTTCAAATTAATCAGCAACTTTTCTTCCTTCAATCTCTGCAATACTTGTCTGATATGTTCAAGATGTTCCTCCTTACTCTTACTGAATATTAAAATGTCATCAAGATATACAATCACAAACTTACCCAAGAATCTTCTCAGAACTTCATTCATCAGCCTCATAAAAGTACTAGGTGCATTAGTCAAACCAAAAGGCATAACCAACCATTCATACAAACCTTTAGTAGTCTTAAAAGTAGTTTTCCATTCATCCCCTTCTCTGATCCTTATCTGATGATATTCTCTTTTCAAATCAATCTTTGTGAAATACTTTGCTCCACTTAAATTGTCCATTATGTCATCCATCCTAGGCAAAGGAAATCTGTACTTTACTGTTATCTTGTTTATAGCTCTAGAATCAGTGCACATTCTCCATTCTCCATTCTTTTTAGGTGCTAATATAGTAGGTACTACGCAAGGACTCAGACTTTCCCTAATCAAACCTCTTTCAAGAAATTCTTGCACTTGTATATTCAATTCAATATTTTCATCAGGTGTCAACCTATGTGGTGCTTTATTAGGCAAACTAGCTCTAGGTATCAAATCCATACAATGACTTATACTTCTCATAGGTGGTAAACCATCAGGTACATTATCATAAATGATGTCATAAAATTCATTTAGTAAAGGCTTAACTTTAGGTGCATGTTCTAACTCATCTTGTTTCTCAGTCTTTCTTGGAATAAAAGCAAAGCAAACATTCTATTCTTTCATTTCTCTTGCAAAATTTTTACCATCAACCAAACATACTCTGACTGTGGTACAATGACTTTCATCAAACTTCTATATCAAAGGAAACAACACTTGTTTCTTTCCATCCATCTAAATAGTATATTGATTCAATCTACCATCATGCAAAGCATTCCTATCATACTGCCAAGGTCTACCCAAAAGAATATAACAACAATCCATAGGCATAATATCACACAAGACTTCATCATGATAATTCCCAATTTTGAATTTAACAAGGCATTGTTCACTTACAAGTATTTTATGCTCCTTCTGGATCCAAGCAATATGGTAAGGCTTAGGATGTTTCAATCTTTGCAACTGCAATTTGCTAACCAGCTCTTCAGATGCCAAATTATCAGAACTTCCACTATCAATGATTACCTTGCAACACTTATCAACAATCTTACATTTGGTTCTGAACAAACTTTTCCTCAAAATAGGTTCCACATCAGCTTCTTCATTCCACAAGATCCTTCTTAGCATCAAGTTCTCACCATGTTCAGGTTCATTAGACATTTCCTCAACTTCTTCACAAGCCAAATTATTTCTACCATTACCTCCAGTCTTCTTTCCAGAGTTAGTACATTCAAAAGCTCTATGTCCTTCACCACATTTGTAACAAGTACCTTTAAACCAAGATCTCTCTTCCCTTCTACCATTATTGTTATTCCTAGAGTAACCACTATAGCTACCTCTAGAGTAATTACCTCTTTTAGTAGGCTCATCTTTCCATCCTTTATCTTGCACTGAATTTTCAGATCTACTACTTTCTCCATTAGATCTACCTCTACTTCTCTGAAATCTACCACCTCTTCCTCTTTGTCTTTGATCATGTCTTTTTGTAAATCTTTCTTCAGCCTTCAAAGAAAATTGGTATGCTTCTTCCACACTATCAATCTTCACATAACTAATCTCATCTTGAATAGATGTCCTTAGGCCATTCAGATATCTAGCCACCTTCTCAACTTCATCATCCACATGTCCAGATTTGATATCCAATTTGTCAAATTCCTCAATATATTCCTTCACACTCATGTCCTTTTGTCTCAAATTTTGCATCTTTCTCATCAGACTAACTTGGTAGTCAGCTAGAAGAAACTTCTTCTTCATCTTTCCAAGCATCTTCATCCATGTCTTGATCTTTTCTTTTCCTCTCTTTTGTCTCTCAGTTTGCAAATGATCCCACCAAAGAGATGCATGCCCTTTCAACTTTGTGACTGCTATCTTAACCTTCTTATTATCATGAGTACCTTCATACTCAAAGTATTTATCCATCTCAGAGATCCAATCCAAAAGTGTATTGGTCTCAAGTCTTACATCATAGCAAGCAACTTCAACTGCAGGTCTGGAGTTAGCCTTAGACAAAAATCTCAAAAGTCTTTCCTCATCTTGTTCAACTTCAAGTTTAGCATTAGGTGTTGCTTCTTCTTCTTCATCACTAACATCTTCAAGATGTGCTCCTCTTCTCTAGGCTATCTCTACAGCTTCAAGCCTAGTTGCAATCTTCCTCAACATATCCATGATAGCATTATCATTTCCTCTACCACAAACCATCTTGACAATCAGGTTCTAGCAAGATCATAACCTTCTACAAGTTATAGGTCAGATCTTAGATCTGACACCCTACAACCAAATCCAATAAGGTTCTCCATGATCTAATCCACAAGAAAGAACTCACTCTGATACCGCTTGATGCAGGGGCAAGGTAGATACAAGCAGAATCAAGCAGAATTGAGTCCACTTGAATCCACAACAAGCCCTTGCTCAAAGTTACACAATAGAAGAAATATAATATCACATGAAATCAATTGAAACATAATGGATATGAGACAATCAACTGGCAGCAACAACAAAGAATTATATTATTTCTGTCAACATGCCTAACTATGAGGCCTTCCGGGTTTCGACCTTATACAATGAGAATTATGAATTTAGAATTATAGCTTGCATCCTATCTTTTTCTCCAATGATGTATCTTGATAATAATTACTATATCTCACCCATGATGCTCTACTACATCAATCTAGACCCCTTATATAGCCAGCTAAGCCACAGGTCGGCCAGTCAAGCATTTAATTACAATATAGGTCCAGTCTCAAGATTTAAACCAAAACTAATGCTAGAATGAATATAAATTGATGTGCCTTTGGATTTAGGTCCTAAATTGACCCAAGAAAATTCATTTAAGTGAAAAAGGTCCCATATGAGCACACAAAACATCACAAGAAGAAACACCACACGTTTCACCCAAAAATTGGCAAGAAATAGGTCCTGAGGCAAAATAGGCATAACTTTTTACTCATAATGAATTGGAGTTTTTGCTCTTGGAAAATGATAGTAATTTAGGTCCACTTTAATTAATTAAGAAAAAAAAAAATTCCTTATAGATCAAGGTCTCCAACATGAACAATCAGCACCAAAACTGCAGTAACAGCTCAGACGTGAAAGCTGGCAGAAAATAGGTCCTATGCCAAAAAGGCCATAAATTTTGACTCATAATGAATTAGAAGCTGCGCTCTTGGGGAATGATAGTAATTTATGTCCCCTTGAAGCCCTTAAGTTATAAAAATAAGATTCCTTATGGATCAAGAGAACCAACATGAACAATCAGCACCAAAACTACAGGAAAACACTATTCCGACGGCAAGGAAAATAGTTGTAACTTTGAAACAGTCCATCCAAACTTGATGTGCTCATAGGAGAAGGTTCCAAAATAGGTCCCCAAAATGATGTAAGCTTCACACACCATGAAACTATCAAATGCAAATATTATAAAGAAAACTACAACAAATGAGTACAGAAATCAAAAAATGTTTTTTTTGGTTGATGCAAGATTGCCAAAGACCCAAGATGCTCCTGCATCACTTCTTTCCATGATTATGAGAGTCATGATTCACATTATCAAAAATATGGAATCCATCCAAAATGGGATCAAATTTATCATAAAAAATTTCTTCAACTCCATCAAGACTTAGGGTGCCATCAAATATGTAGAACATTTGATCTTTTGTTTCTTCCAGTGCTTCTTTAGATTTCACAACATTATCCATAGTAGATTCACACCAAAAATAATGAATTAGTGAATCCCCGAACAACCTCTTACCGTCTATTTTTTTAAAATTCATTCTTAGACTGTTCAAAGAGGGATCTTCTTACCCAAGAGATGAAATAAAACTGTATATGATGTCTTCTTCTTCATTGTAGAGGAGGATATCATTTAGTGTCTCAACTAAGTCACCCATAGGATGGTAACTAACTCCAAACTTTCCTCCTTCCATCAGACTTTTAGCATCTTCTAATATGAAAGAAGAGAATGGATTTTCATCACTTAATGGTGAATCATAAGGTTGAAATAGAGGATTCTATCTAATAGTGATATCGTCACAAAACTCTATTGGTAAGTACACTGGGTTGGGCTTACTCCAACTAAGCTTATCTCCCAGCTTTACAAAAGTTTCTTTAATCTCGTTTACTGCTACTGTGTCTTTTTGAAACCAGATGGATTCCACTAGATGTGAAAGATGATCATCTTCTTGTAAATTATCTAGACTATAAGTAATCACATCTATCTTTGTTTCAACAGCTATGCCATTACCCAAAGCTTCAATTTAAACTGATCAGATTCTTCTATGGATTGATTTTGGAATTTTAAACATGAAGAATCACATTTGTTTTTCTTTTCAATAGAAACCCAAGTTTCAACTTTTGGTTGCACACCAACTTGAAATTTTTTACTAACAATAGATTCCCAACCATGATGGCTAACATCATTCTTAGATTCAAAGTTCTCGATATTAGAAAAGAGAAAAGATTTAGGTATACCCTTGTCATTACCACTGCTGGGATCTTCACTTTCAGCCAGGGTGTTCTTGTTTACCCATGCCTAATTTTCTTGTGGTTGGGCTATGACTATTTGGATTTCTTGCTCACCCTGGATTGAGTAATTGCACAAGATAAAGTGTGTAGAGATAATTGGGGCTTCATCATCATCCACCTCTAGCTCTTTCTCGAGGTGTTGTACCTTTTTCTTATATGCTTCCAACTCTTTCAGCTTGTGAAATCTATAACACAAACTCTTCCATAGCAGGATACAATTGTGGTCATCTTCAATGTTCAATTTTTTTCTCATGGCATGAGAGACACTTTATTTGTAACAATCCAAGAACTCCTGCAACACCTTGCCATCTATCTGATAGAGTTCCATAAAGGTGGGATTAGGCCTCATCTTTCTTGTGGCTTTTCCATTAGGCATGGTCATTTTATAGAGTCACCAATCCTGCATACACAAGATATTTCAAAAATAACTGAGGGAATAAAATATGACACTAATCTTCAATTCCTCTCCCTAGTAGAGTCACCAAAAATCTATTAGTGAATAGATTTGTCTTCAAAGAAAATTATTACAAATTGACCCCAAATGCCCAAACAAGAAGACTTAATTTGCACTAATAGTTGGGTCACTTTGCTATTGAAAAGCGTAAGCACCCTCTGAATTATCCAGGTACAACTCCCCATGTGTGATTTTCAAGGAATTTACAATAAAAATAAAAGAACATACAAATGTACTTTTACCAAAAAGTACCTAAAGGATCTCTCGACATACTCACAGGTATGGAGGAATGTTTACAAAGAAATTACAACAGAAACTAAAAAAAAAACAAAGGACACAAAGTTCTCCAGATTTCAAAGATTTGGAAAAATAGAACTTTCAAAGAAACTAAACTCGGAAGAAAATAATGATAATCATAAATTTCCTTCCTTTACAACTACAAAATAAAACAAGAATAGAAACTCCCCTCTCGCAGCACAAAGTTTGCAAAAAAGAAAAGAACCTCTCCTCCCCCCTATATTTACAACTCCTATTTTTCTATGACTCAAAGTATCATGAGCTAAATCCTAAGAAAACCGGAACCGTTCTCCCCCCTATCATTTTACAATAAATAGATTTCAAATGCCATCCTTCAGTTTTGAATAACTAAATCTTGAAAACCCCTTTTCACCAAATGTGCTTTGTCAGCAATACTCCGTTTTGTAACTGAATCTTTTTAGATATTACCTTTCTAACTAACAAAGAGAACTTTAAACCACACATCATGTACTGATGGATGACATATATTTGATGACTCATCAAACACATTTTTAGTAATTTCTAATCCACTCCTGTCATAGAGGGCCACGACATTTCATCTTCTTCATGCACGAATAGTCAAAATATTCTATTTGAATAGCTCATACCATCTTCCATACCAGTCGCTCATATACAAAATGAGCATTGTGCCATTGATTTGTCTAGGTCCAATTTCATGATGAGGGTTCTATCTTTGAAGAAAAGACTCAGGGTATCTGTCAAGTTGATACCACTGATAGATAATTTGCCAAATGGTTGTCCTCATTGATTGCAATTTCTACAATTTATACTCATGAATTGTGTTGAACTGTATTAGCAATCTTCTATATGAGCCCCATGGATCCTATATCAAACATTCTATCAAACACTTTATGTGTATCCCCTGTGTGAGCGTCTCATATTCATGACTTTCCTATACCAAAGGTACCCAAGCTCATGCTTGATTTTGATGAAGAGGGATTAGGTTGACGTTCCATCATGATGATGCTAGATCAGAAAACACAATCTATACTTCATTATGAGCTTACTAATTCCACCTACAAGGACGTTCAACTTCTTCCATCTGATGTTCATACAATTCATGAGACTATTACACCTGAGCTTATCTGTTGCCAACAAATGAACTGATTCTTGTCCCTTGTGAGTCAAGATCGATTGTGTTTGAAATGCATAGATATGAAAATTTCACAAATCTATGGCTCTATTAACTAATTGAGCACCAGTAATTTATTTCATGAGATAAGTCTTCTCCATTGATCGAGCTCAAACTTTCATCAAGTTTTTCTCCTGAATACATTTGTGGATCTTGAACATTCTTTTATACAATTGGTTGACTTCCTTTTCCTTCATTGGGGTACACGTGCTTAACAAAAATTGATTCAAATGAGTCATCACAAAGACTCATACGAGTGCTATTGCCTCTTCTCATATGATGCTATTTGACCTTTGGCTTTTCGTTCTTCCCATCCTAAGACTTATGGACCTCGAGAGGAGTCTCCAATTTATTCATGGTGTTAGTCAACTTAGGTTCTCTATAGTATAATTTGAGGAATAGACTTCACATAGCAATGAGGGAGCCCATTCATGCTTTCAATCTTCTACTACACACTAGGCTCTTACAAAGTCCATTTCCATTATGGAAGCTCGATGAAATTCCATAGACCAATGGTGACAAAAAATTTATATACCATGTCATGACAAATGTGCATATCCTCAACCGTGAAGATGACCTTAATTTGCTGAAAGGGTGTAATTTAGAATTCCTCTACTACTATCATAGACCAAGCATGACTTGACATAAATACACATAAAACAAGAACACATCCTTGGTTTTTTTATTGGTATTGCCTCAAGCAATCCATGTCCTTTGACCATGCTTCCATATGGATGAACCTCGATAATGGGAATAAGCTGAATTATCATTTTCTTGATTATGATTTGGAATTCTCATGTGGGGGCCGCAGATAGCCTTTGAATTCTTGCTTTCGCCAATATTCATATTTAGCATGAGCTTGATGATGCTAGAGCTTTATTTGAATAATCAATATAATACTTGAGTCTTGGTCCAAGAATTCCACATATCACCCGACATGTCTCTTTTTTTCAATTGGAGGTATTTGGTGAGTGTTAATCAATAATGACGTGCACATTTCACATTTATAATTTTTATGGATCAGTAGCATGAACTCTCAAAGTCTACATTCCTGTTAGAAGAAATAAATGAATGAAAACAAGATCAAAATCAATCCAAGAAGTGAAGTACAAGAAGAGTTTTACCATAAATCAAATGAGAGAGAGATGCGAGATCAACCACCAAAATCAAGATAAGACTCCAAGAATCCAACAAGAGCCAAGAGATTTTTGTAAGGGGAAAATAAAAGAAAAACCCCTTTGAGTATTATGAATGAGGCATGAAAATCCTAAAGAGAGAGAGAAAAAATATGAGCAAGAAGCTCAATACAATATGATAGAACTAGTATGCAAGAGGAGAGAAATTGTGTGAGAGAATTGTGAGAAAATGAGTGTCAAGTGTGTGGAGAAATATCTCTTTAAGTAGAGATGAGTGAAGGAGTTTGCATGTAACTCCCTATGTGCATGAGTGCCACATTCATACTTAGTGTGTGCCAAGTGTGAGCATCCTCATAAGGAGGAATAATCTATTTTCCTTATTAAAGGAATTACAAAATATGAATTGTCCTCCCACTTGGACTAGAGGACAAAATTACATGTAGAGATTCCTTTAGGAATATCCTAAAATAAATAAAGGAGGATACCTTGGTTTATCCTCAAATTAAATAAAACAACCAAGGAAAGATTACTAATTCTAACACCCCCCTTTAATCTTTACTTGGGGTGATTACATCAAGGGGTATCAAACCCAAATTGTTACAATGAAATTCAAATTTCTCTCTAGAAAGAGGTTTTGTCAAAATATCTACAGCTTGATCTTCACCTTTGCAATAGATGAGGGAAACTTTCTTTTCTGCAATGTGCTCTCTACTGAAGTGGTGGTGGAGTGAAATGTTCTTTGAATTTGCATGGTAAACTGGATTCTTTGCCAAGGCTATTGCACTTTGATTTTCACAAAATAAAGGTGTAGGTTCTTGTTGAGGTAGACCCAAATCTTCAAGTATTCTTCTAAGCCATAAAGCTTCTTTAGAGGCATGAGTATGACTTTTGTATTCAGCTTTGGTAGAACATAGAGAAACAAATTGATATTTTTTACTTTTCCAAGATATAGCACCTGAACCAAGAGAAAAACAATACCCAAAAGTAGATTGCCCATCATTGGGGTCTCCACCTAAATCGTAATCAGTAAAACCTTTTAAAGAAAAATTAGAATTTGCATCATAAAATAATCCTAAGTTAATAGTACCTTTAATGTATCGTAATATTCTTTTAGCAATTTTGAAGTGTGTTTGTTGAGGTTTGGACATGAATCTTGAAACTAAACCAACACTAAAAGATATGTTAGAAAGTAAAGATCCCCAAGATAACTGAGAGGGGGGGGGGGGGGGGGGGTGAATTAGTTATCAGATAATTTATCCATTCAATAGCTTTAAACAATATAATCAATGTACTGATCAACCATAGAAAGATAATCATACACAATTGCACAATAACACAAGATATGTTAACTAGGGAACCTCTTGAAAAGAGTAAACCCCAGTGGGAATGATGCCCACAAAATGATGCACTAATATGAAAGTTCCTTGTTAGAGGATGGACCCTGTTAGGAGTCTTATGAAATACATTCAGTGCATATAAATCCTTGTTAGGAGATTTTGAATCCCTGTTAAAAGATTCTAACCCGGTTAAGAGTTTATGGAAGACAGAAGGACCCACTGCCCAAACAGCTTCAAGGCAAGATCTCTGAACTCACTGTCCAAAAGATCTTAGAATTATTCAATAGAATAATATGAAATATATTACCTCCTTCACACTGTGCCAAAACTACACTCTCTGCTACACAAGATCACAATTCCAAATCTCTGTACTCACAAGTCTTCCTTCATCACTGAATTAGCTCTTTTCTTCACTTCATGCATATATTCGCATCACAATCTTCATAGTACACATTAAAATAAGGAAAAAATTCCTTCTTATATACCAAACTCAAATAATTACAAATGAGTTAGTCCTTAATTACAAAATAATAAATTCTACACGCTACACACAGAATTCACATAAAACTATCGGCTTCCAGTTACTGTAACTTTCTCCAAACATATCCTCAAAGTTTGTGCTATGAACCATGTCATCATTAATGAGTCTCCAACATCCCTTTAACTATGAAAAATCAGATTCCATCCCAGCTAAGAGATATCCTCCCATTTCTGAACATCGCTACACAGAAACACTGTCTAAACATTGCTTTCACCAAAATGCTCATAACTCTTACAAATGAATGAATTTATTTTTGTGATGTTAACCATAGGTTAATAAAACACCAAAGAACATACCATCAAATATGAAAAATCTAATTTTCAATAATACATGTGCACAAAACAAAACTGTACCTGCTTTCTTGCTAATATCCAGAATATCATTGTGTTGACATCAATGACAATCCAAGTCATGAATGCAACAACAACTACTACAGAATGACTGCCAAAAAACTTTTCATTCATTCCTAACAATCTCCCCCATTGGCATTGATGGAAACATAGATGAAAAACATCCAATGTTCCAAAAATCCAATACTGCAACATCACCGTAAAATATCAAATCAAATCTTGCTTCATTTTCCTATTCAGCTCTCTCATACAATCCACAATGTTTTTCATGTATATCTCTCCCCCATTGACATCAATGATAGAAATTCCATCACTAAGTCAACAAAAACTTAATGTCAAAAGACACTTTTTAGAAAAATACAATAATAAGAGTCCTCATGACTCAGCTCATAAACTCCCCCATAGAGGAAGTTCCAACATCCAATCCAGAAGAAAGATAGGGCTCATATACCACTGGATGGATGCAATCATCTGCATCAATTCTCAAAAATAGGTTGGGGCATAACCCCAAGCATACCTCTCAGATACACAAATGTATCCTTAGGTAAAGGCTTTGTAAATATATCTACTATCTGCTCCTTTGTACTTATGTACTCCAATCTTACTTCTTTTTTTGTAACTTTCTCTCTTACAACATGATACTTGATCTTAATATGTTTAGTCTTAGAATGTAAAATAGGATTTTTTGACATACTCACTATACTGGTGTTATCACAATGTATAACAACAGGCTCATCAAACTTTATTCCAATATCTTTCAACATCTGCTTCATCCAAATAATCTGATTACAATTATTTGCTGCTGCAACATATTCTACTTCTGTTGTGCTTTGTGAAGTACAATTCTGCTTCTTACTTAGCCAAGAGACCAAATTGCCTCCAAGAAAAAAGGCTCCACAACTGGTGCTTTTCTTGTCATCAACGCTGCCTCCCCAATCTGCATCAGTATAGGCACATAAAGTAAAATCATCAAAATTCTCATACCATAATCCATAATCCATTGTTCCTTTCAGATATCTCAGTATCCTCTTTACTGCTGCATAATGTGATTCTCTAGGTTCTGCTTGAAATCTTGCTACAATCTCCACTGAATGTGCTATATTAGGTCTTGTATGTGTCAAGTACTGTAATCCTCCAATCATAGATTTGTACTTTTTCTGCTCAACTACTGGTGTCTCATCTTTGCTAGATAACTTATGTCTGGTTACCATAGGTGTTCCAATAGGTTTAGAATCTTCCATTCCAAATCTTTTCAATAAGTCATTCAAATACTTAGTTTGACTTACAATTATACCTTCCTTTCTTTGTGTTATCTGTAATCCCAAAAAATATTTCATTTCTCCAATCATGCTCATCTCAAATTTAGTCTTCATTTCATCTGCAAATTTTTCACTAGCTTCATCTTCTCCTCCAAAGATAATATCATCAACAAATATAACTATAACCAACAAACCATTCTTAATTTCTTTTGTGTATAAGTTACTATCTTCTGTTCCTTTTATAAATCCTAATTTCAATAAATAATTATCCAATCTTGTATACCAAGTTCTAGGTGCTTGTTTTAATCCATATAAAGCTTTCTTTAACTTACATACCATATCTCCTTCTTGTGTCAAAGGGAAACCTTCAGGCTGCTCAATGTAGACTTCTTCTTCCAATTCACCATTCAAAAATGCTGACTTCACATCCATCTGATACACTCTGAATTTCTTGTAAGTTGCATATGCTAGAAACATTCTCACTGCTTCACGTCTGGCCACAAGTGCAAAAGTTTCTTCATAGTCAATTCCTTCTTGTTGTGAATATCCTTTACATACCAATCTTGCTTTGTTTCTTATCACTTCTCCTTGTTCATTCATCTTGTTTCTGAATACCCACTTTGTTCCAATCACATTCTTGTCTTCAGGTCTAGGGACCAATTCCCATGTCTTGTTTTTTTCAATCTGCTCTAGTTCTTCTTTCATAGCATTGATCCAATGTTCATCTTCACAAGCTTCATTAGTAGTCTTAGGTTCAATTTGAGAAATCAAACATAAATGTACCTTATTCCGAGTCAAAACTCCTCTATCTAAACTTCCAATAACTTGCTCAACAGGGCGATGTCTTGAAGTATACCTATTAGGTGTCATAGTTACTGATCTTGTTCCGACTGTAGATTCTTCTTTGCTTTCTTCTTTGTTTTCTTCTCTATTTTCTTCTTTGTCTTCTTTAGTATGAATTTCATTTAGCAAATCACTGTTAGTTTCAAAAAATAATTCTGCATTTTCAATGTTAGGCTAAGGTTGTGCTTCTCCATCCGATTCATAATCAAGTATTCTTTCCTGAATTTTAAACTTCTCATCAACTTTCACATTTGCACTTTCAACAATAGTCTTAGTTCTTTTGTTATAACATCTATATGCTTTGCTTTTTAAAGAATATCCAAGAAATATTCCTTCATCGCTTCTAGGATCAAACTTTCCTATATCATCATCTCTCTTAATATAACATTTACTTCCAAAAATTTTAAAATACTTAACTGAGGGTGTATGTCCAAACCATAATTCATAAGGTGTCTTGTTTGTATCTACTCTAATTTGTACTCTGTTCATAGTGTATACTGTTGTGTTCACTGGTTCTCTCCAAAAAGTTTTAGCCAAATCATTTTCAAAAAACATAGCTCTTGCTGCTTCAGTTATTGACCTGTTCCTTCTTTCTGCAATACCATTTTGTTCTGGTGTTCTAGGGGCTGAAAGTTGTCTCTTAATACCATTCATTTCACAAAAAGTGTTAAACTCTCTAGATGTAAATTCACCACCTCTATCAGATCTTAGACACTTAATCTTCATTCCAGATTCATTCTCAATTTTGCTTTTCATGATCTTAAACTTATCAAATGCTTCAGATTTTTCTTTCAAAAATGCAATCCACATCATTCTTGTAAAATCATCAACAAGAATCATAAAATACTTTTCACCATAGAATCCTCTAGTCCTAGTAGCACCACTCAAGTCTGTATGAACAATCTCCAACTTCTCTGCCGATGTGAACTTCTTATTGGGAAATGAACTCCTTTTCTACTTTTCCATCATAAATTCTTTGCAAATCATGTTAGTAGGTTTCATAATTCTAGGTAAATCTCTTACTACGAGTGTAGTGCTCACCTTGACAATATTATCAAAGTTTATATGACAAAACCTTTTATGCCATAACCAACTGTCATCAATCCTAGTTATCAAACATGTCATCTCAGTAGGATTCAACTGAAATACATTACCTCTAGTTCTGGATCCTTTTCCAATCAGATTTCCATCTTTATCTTTTATCACACAAGTTTTCTAAGAAAACCAAACTTGATAACCCTTATCAGCCAATTGTCCAACGCTTAGTAGATTATGTCTTAGTCCATCAACAAAGTAAACATCATCAGTGTTAGTCTTTCCATCAAGAGTAATAGATCCTATACCCTTAATCAAACAAGGTGCATTGTTACCAACCCTTACAATTCCTCCATCATAATTATCTAACTTAACAAACTTTCTTTTATCTCCAGTCATATGATGTGAACAACCACTGTCTGTAATCCAATCAGATTTCTTTTCAACTTGTGAAACTAATGCTTTTTCTTCCCTTTTATCAGATTCAAAACTTTCATCTTTAATTGCTACAAATCCTATTTACTCAAAGTTATCATTATCACTGTCACTTAAATGTTTTTCAATTCCTACTTCAAAATCTTCATCATTTGCATAATAACATTCTTTAGATCTCCTAGGTTTAAAGTTGCTTCTATAATTCTTAACTCTTTTAGGACATTTAGATGCAAAATGACCATATTCTTGACAAGTCCAACATTTAAAGATTTTCTTACCATCTAGTTCTCCTTTTACAAGCAATGCAATACCTTCTTCAATCTTCTTATCTTCCTCAGATCTGCTACTGCTGGCATAATCTCCATTCACACCAGTACTTCTTGTGGGTCTAATGCTAAGAGCACTGAATGCTGTTTCCATTCTAGGTAGCTCTCCTGATAATCTCAAGTTCATTTCTACTATTTCTAATCTTCCAAGAAGAGTATTTCTTGAAAAGTTTGATGTACAAGGTATCACTTGTTCAATCATCTGCGTTGTCTGCTTGAATACTAGTGTCAAAGTTCTTAGAATTTTCCATATCACTTCATTCTCTGTCTTATCACCTCCACAAGACTTTATTCCTATCACAATCTTAGACATCCTACCAATATAACTTCTAATAGATTCATCTTCCATCATTCTGATATCTTCAAATGCACAAATCCAATTATGTAATCTAGTCTTCTTTGCATGTTCATCACCTTCAAAAGTAGAATGTAAAGCTTTCCAAATTGCATGAGATGTTTTCAAACATCTTACCTGACTATATTCATTCTCTGGTAGTGCTGATAAAAGTGCTTCTCTTGCAAGTATGTTACACATGAATAGATCTAGTTCATCTTTAGTTCCTGCCTCTAGATTGTCTTCCTCAATGATATTCTTCTCATTCTTTGTAATCAACCAATAACTTGGTCCTAAACACAATAGATGTGTCTTCATCTTTTCTTTCCATCTGTCAAAATTTACTCCATCAAACTTAGGGCTTTCTTTTCTAAAATTCGCCATGGATCTCCTTAAGTTGTTAAACTTTTCTTTCAAGGACCTGCTGCTCTGATACCAATTGTTAAAAAGTAAAGATCCCCAAGATAACTAAGAGGGGGGGGGGGGTGAATCAGTTATCAGATAATTTATCCATTCAATAGCTTTAAACAATATAATCAATGTACTGATCAACCATAGAAAGATAATCATACACAATTGCACAATAACACAAGATATGTTAACTAGGGAACCTCTTGAAAAGAGTAAACCCCGATGGGAATGATGCCCAAAAAATGATGCACTAATATGAAAGTTCCTTGTTAGAGGATGGACCCTATTAGGAGTCTTATGAAATACATTCAGTACATATAAATCCCTGTTAGGAGATTTTGAATCCCTGTTAAAAGATTCTAACCCGGTTAAGAGTTTATGGAAGACAGAAGGACCCACTGCCCAAACAACTTCAAGGCAAGATCTCTAAACCCACTATCCAAAAGATCTTAGAATTATTCAATAGAATAATATTAAATATATTACCTCCTTCACACTGTGCCAAAACTGCACTCTCTGCTACACAAGATCACAATTCCAGATCTCTATACTCACAAGTCTTCCTTCATCACTGAATTAGCTCTTTTCTTCACTTCATGCATATATTCACATCACAATCTTCATAGTACACATTACAATAAGGAAAAAATTCCTTCTTATATACCAAACTCAAATAATTACAAATGAGTCGGTCCTCAATTACAAAATAATAAATTCTACACGCTACACACATAATTCACATAAAACTGTCAGCTTCCACTTACTGTAACTTTCTCCAAACATATCCTCAAAGTTTGCACTATGAACCACATCATCATTAATGAGTCTCCAACATCCCTTTAACTACACAAAATTAGATTCCATCCCAGCTAAGAGATATCATTTGATTTCTGAACATCGCTACACGGAAACACTGTCTAAACACTGCTTTCACCAAAATGCTCATAACTCTTACAAATGAATGAATTTATTTTTTTGCTGTTAACCATAGGTTAATAACACACCAAAGAACATACCATCAATTGTGCAAAAGCCAATATACAATACAACATGTGTGCAAAAAAAAACTGTACCTACTTTCCTGCTAATATCCAAAATATCACTTTGTTGACATCAATGACAATCCAAGTCATGAATGCAACAACAACTACTATATAATGACTGCCAAAACACTTTGCATTCATTCCTAACAAGATAAATTAGGTCTACTGAGAGTTAGATAATTTAAACTACCTACAAGTTCTCTATAAGGAGTAGCATCTATGAATGGAGATTGCATATCTATCATTAACTTAGTTCCTAATTCACATGGAATTGAAACATGATTAGCATCATTCATATGAAATCTATCTAGAAGATCTTTAGCATATTTACTTTGAGAAATAAAAATACCCTTAGGGGTTTGCCAAATTTGCATTCCTAGGAAATAATGTAAAAGTCCTAAATCAGTCATTTGAAATTTTTGGTTGAGTTGGAACTTAATATCATAAATTAAATGGTTAGAACTAGAAGTGAGAATCAAATCATCAACATAAAGAATGATAATAATAATGTCATCTTCACTATGCTTGATATACAAGTTAGGATCATTTTTACTTCTAGAAAAATCTTGAGAAATAAAGAAACCATTGATTTTAGAGTACCACTCTCTAGGAGATTGTTTTAAACCATAAATAGATTTATTTAATTTGCATACTAGATGTTCATGACCTTCTTTAATAAAATTGGGAGGTTGAGACATATAGATTTCTTCATCAAAATCACCATTTAGAAAAGCACTTTTAACATCCATTTGGTGAATAGGCCAATTCATTTTTGTAGCTAAAGAAAGAACAACTTTAATGGTAGGCCATTTTGCAACAGGAGCAAAGGTCTCATTATAGCCTATTCCTTTAACTTGAGAGAAATCTCTTGCTACTAGTCTAGCTTTAAACTTACTAATATCATTATTTTCATTCAACTTAGTTTTGTATAACCATTTACATGAAACTAGATTTTTTCCATGAGGTAAAGTAACTAAATCCCAAGTATTATTAGAAATTAAACTATCATATTCCTCTTGCGTAGCATTTATCCAATGAGGTTGATTTTTAGGTTGAGAAAAAGTTTGAGGATCTTTAGAATGCATAAGAGAAGACATTAAAGCATGGTTACAATAATTAAGTCTCCTAGGTCTAAGACCACCCATTCTAGAAATATAATTATCACCTTCATTAATTATATCTTTAAACCATTTAGGATTTCTTTTAGAAGTAATGGAAACATCACTATGAGGAGTAAATTCATCATTTTCATCATCACTATGAGGATTAAATTCATCATCATCATTATGAACATAATTACCATCATTATGAACAAAATTATCACTACGAGGAGTAGAAACATTATTACTATCATCATCATCTTTTTTAATACTAGTAGGAATAGAAATAGGTGCATTAGGAGTAGGGTTTAGAATAGGAGGTTGGTCCTCCATGAGGTCAAGATTACCCCCTTTAAATTCATCATCTTTGGCCTTGGAACAATCATGTAATTCATTTTCTACAATAACAACATCTCTTGCAATATGAACCTCGTTAGAAATAGGATCATAAACTCTATAACCTTTAGTAAATTCATCATACCCAACAAAAATAAATGGAGAAGATTTATAATCTAATTTGTGCCATTTTTGTTTGGGTGTGTGAACATATGCAATAGATCCAAAAATTCTCAAATGTTGTAAATTTGGTTTTCTACCGGACCATGCTTCCTCGGGAGTAATATCTTTCAAAGCTTTAGTAGGATTTTTATTAAGAAGATAAGTGGCACAAGCCATTGCTTTAGCCCATAACTTGTAATGTAAATCTTTAGCATGTAACATACATCTAGCCATTTCCATAATAGTTCTATGCTTCCTTTCCACCACACCATTTTGTTGTGGTGTATAAGGAACAATAAGCTCATGTTTTATACCAAAAGATCTCAAGTAAGAATGAAATGCATTGCTAACATATTCAGTACCATTATCTATTCTAAGAATTTTAAGTATGCCTTTCCAAAAACATATGAAATTCAAAAAATGTGTCAAGAACTTGATCTAGTATGCAAGAAATAAATCCAAATTCTTCTAGTGAAATCATTCTCAAAGGTAAGAGCATACTTTGAACCTTGTATTGAGTTGTTCTCCATTAGACCCAAAAGATCACTATGAATAAGATGTAACTTATGAGATGCCCTCCATGAAGTACTATGAGGAAAGGGCTCCCTTTTCATTTTTCCACTCATGCACCCTGTGCATGTAATTTTAGATGGAACAAGAGGAGGTAATCCTTCAACCATGTTAGATTTTAGCAATCTAGAAATATAATCAAAATTCAAATTGCCAAGTCTTTCATGCCATCTATTGAAATCAATATTCACTTTTAAAGAGTACCTAGAAAAGGCAAACTCATAGAATTTAAACAAGTTATCATGATCCATCTTAGCATTAGCAACAACAAGATCAGTATTAGGATCAATAATAGAGCACATATCCTTATGAAATTCAACTTTGTAATCTTGACATAATTGAGCAACTAAAAGAAGATTGGATTTCAATTCAGGAACATAAAGAACATTGTGTAATTTTCCATTTGGAACATTAACATCACCAAATCCATCAACTTTGCAACTACTATCATAAACTAATTGAATAGGAATATTAGTAGTATCAGGTTGCAAAGAATCAAAAAATTCTCTATGAGATGTAACATGATGAGAAGCACCACTATCAATAATCCATTCTAATGCATGAGAAGTTTTATAACAAGCAGTAAAAGCACGACGAGATTGATTACCTTGAAATTTATTTTGATTATTGTTATTCATTGGCTTCTTATCATTTTGCTTTTTAAAACAATCATTAGTTAGGTGACCATCTTTACCACAATAAGTACAATGTGGTTTACAATTTTGTTGATTATTGTAATTATTGTTATTATTGTTGTATGATGGCCTAGAATTAGACTTGTTTGAATAATTATTATTATTTGAATAACCATTATTATGATGATTATTGTTATTGTTACGATAATTATTGTTGTTATTTGAATGGTTATTGTTATGATGATTATTATTATGATGATTAGTATGAGACTTATTATTGTGATTTTGAGTTTTAGATACAAAAGCATGTTCAAAAGATTTAATAGTACCAAATTGCAATAATTTTGCCTCCTCTTGGCTCAACAAATTTTGAAAAATAGGATAAGTTAAAAGAGGAGCTAAACTCGAAATAGCAAGTTGAGAGTGGATGTTAGTGATAACTTGTTGAAACTCCTTAGGGAGACATTTCTTAAGAATTATAGTAATCAATATAATATCTGTAAGAGTAATATTTAAACCATTTAACTAAGTTCTAATAGCATCAAACTTGAGTAAAAATTCATCCATAGATTTAAAATTTGTATACCTTAGGTCTTCCAAGTTATCTTAGAGCTGAATCTTACGTGATTCGAAGGAACTGTCGTAGGTTTGCTTCAAGATGTCCCATGCTACGTGAGCTTTGGTGCAATGTCCAATCAAGACATAGAGATTGGGACTGATGGAGAGTCCAATTAGACCAAGTGCTTCATCATTCTTACCTTGCCATGCATCTTTGTCAGTTTGAGAAGCACTGACAATCGGTTCAAGAGTCACATCTGTGGCAACTTTAAGCAAATGTTTAAAATGAAAGAGGAAGGAAACATGCGTCTTCCATTGATGATAGTTAGAACTTGTTAGTTTAATTTCTAGAATTAGATTAGACATGATGAAAATAGCAAGATAAAGATATCAAAAATATACTTATGAAATTTGAACAGAGAGAGATTTTAAGAATTTTTTTAAAATTTTCTTAAATGCTTAAAAAAACAAGGAGCTAGAAGAGAAAAAGAAATAAGTCAAGAGTGAAATATTTAATAAATAGATAAATTGAACACTGTAATAATGTTAATTAAGATTATTTTATACAAATTGATAGAAATAATTTTTTTTTTAAAAATCAAATGCTATTTAAAAAAAATCGATTTGACAAGTTGAATTGAAAGTTAACAATATGAATTTAAATTAGTATCAATATAATAAACTAATTTAAAACCAAGATAACATTTAAATATAAAATTAATTTAATTTTTAGATTTGAACAAATTAATTTAAAAAATAGACAAGTAAACTGAAAATAGAAAAGAAAGAGAATGGATTCCCTGCAAAAAATGTTATATAATGAATAATGATTAAACACTCAGGAATCTAATGATAAAATAAACAACTAATATTAGAGTTGCAATGATGAAATAAAGTAATGATAAAAACTGATATAAACCAGAAGAATGTTATGATGAAAAATCTACAACAACAATTATGTTAGAAAGAAAATAGAAAATGGAGGCCGGAATAAACTGTCATGAAAAATACAGTCTTGGTGCAGGGGGCATATCTCTCAAATAAATTGTTGGATCAAGCTTATTTTTAGATATGTTTGAGAAAACCTAATTATCTTGAATATGACTGAAGAGATCTTCCTAATATATCCGCATTCAAACGATATGAGTGTCGGAGTGAGGTAGTGTCAAAACATAGATTAATTTATAACAGAGAGTAATATATCAGAGATAAACAAAGAAGATGAAATAACAGAGATTAGATTTAAGAGAAGATTTAAAGGTTAGAATAGATATTATTAACAAGAACCAAAGTAATCAGCAATGAAAATTAGATTAGAAGCATAGAAAATAGATGTAAAGCAAGAAATCAATAGATTAGAGAGTTATATATTGTCAAGATATAAAAAAGATTTATTTTAACCAGCAAAGAGAATGAAATAGACAATGAATTTTTTATTTGATGCAATGAGAAATGCCTGCAAAAAGAGTAAAATATCTGCATGCAAGGGATTAGAAATTTGGAAAAAAAAAAGAGTGAGGCCTGCAACAAGTGAAAAAACTTGCATGCACAAGATTTTAAAAAAATTATTATGAAAGGTTAGATAAAACCATAAACCAAATGAAATGAAGATTGGGTTTGGCAGTGAACCGACCAAACCAAAAAAAAATTAAAAAAAACTAAGATACTCTTTGGCAGCAAGCCTTCCAAAGAGGGTTAGAAAAAACAAACTTAATAAATAAACAAGTTAGAGCTGCAAAAAAAAGTTAGATCTATAAGATAAAACTTGAAAAATCTTGCTCCTTTGAATTTCACCTTCGTACAAAACACTTAAATAAGGATTAGTAGCTAGCTCTGATATCATGTTATAAGAAATAAATGAATGAAAATAAGATCTAAATCAATCCAAGAAGTGAAGTGCAAGAAGAGTTTTACCATAAATAAAATGAGAGAGAGATGCAAGATCAACCACCAAAATCAAAATAAGACTCCAAGAATCCAACAAGAGGCAAGAGATTTTTGTAAGGGGAAAAGCAAAGAAAAACCCCTTTGTGTATTATGAATGAGGCATGAAAAGCCAAAAGAGAGAGAGAAAGAATATGAGCAAGAAACTCAATACAATATGATAGAACTGTTGGATATAATTGTCTGAAGGACATTGTTGGATTAGCTATGTGTTGTCTTTGATGTCACACAAATGTCATATCAATTATCATTCTCAGTATCCACCGAGTTCAGTCGGTCAGCTAAGCGGTTCTTAGTATCTACCGAGCTCAGTCGGTCAGCTAGGTGGTTTTTAGTGTCTACCAAGTTCTCTCGGGTGTCTAAAGGAAACATGACAGGGTAACAGTGTTAACCGAGCCTCCTCAGTTATCGAAAGAAAATTAGTGGTTACCGAGCTCCCTTGGTCTCCAAAGGATGTTGCAAAATTTTCTATGGTTACCGAGTTCTCTCGGTCACCGAAGGAAATTTTTTTAGGATTAATGTTTACCGAGCAAGGTCGGCCCTTTCAAAGAATTTTGTTATTACAGATTGTCTATCCCAGCTGACTATTATAATAATTATTAGTGCTGACTTGACAATCTAAATGGCATATATATATAGAAGGTCAAGTGGTGAATAAAAGATATACAACATGCAGAAATCATTTTAAAGAAAGGTGTGTGCAAATTTTGAAGGATGGTCAAATATCCTTGAGGAGTAGCAAAGATTTAATTGATCAGTAAGGATATAGTGAAATAGAACAGAGATCTATATTCAACAATTTAGTTGCAGGTCATTTCATTGTTACTCTCTAGCAATTGTAGTAGTGATACCAAAATCTCTTAACCAAGTTGGTTTAACAACCATTTTGTAAATCATCTAACAAGGTAATAGTTCTATTGAATTGTTTTAAGACCTCTTACAAGGCCACTCCTAGCAGGGTGATTAAATCCTCTAACAAGGTCACACCTAACAGTGTGTTTTGTAACCTTTTACCGGGTTGGCTTCTAACCGGGCATCACTTCAGAAGAGTGAAAAATAGTAACTAGTTACATTGGTGATTTTTCCCATATTGGGTTTCCATGGTAAATCCAGTGTCTCTTGTGTTCATTTTATTTTCTTTATTCATGTAAGTTAATCAGTGATGAATGGTTAAGAATAGTTTAATTATTACACACTTGAAGGATCAAGTTTTCAACATTTCTCTATATATTTACCGAGTGGCACAGTAAATAATTTGTTAAGATATTTAAGGGATCAGTGGTAATATTTTTGTGGTTAACTGAATCACCCCCCCTCTTAGTTACTACATCTATATTTCCAACAATTGGTATCAGAGCTTTTGGTGCTTACAAGAAGGGTTTCAAGGACCTAAGCTAAAGATCAGGATGTCTTACAAAAGAGAAATTCCAAGGCTTAACAGAAATAACTTTTCAGCATGGCAAGGTGTCATGAGACTACATCTGGCTTCCATTGGTGATTCAGGATGCAAATATATTGATCAAGAATATACAATTCCTACTGGCACATTAACTATTGAAGACATTGCAGAAAAGAAGAACCATAACACTATGATGATAACATTGCATCAGCTCTTAGATATGAAGAATTTGATGAAATCAAAGACTGCACAACTGCTCATGAAATGTGGAACAAGCTGAAGAAAATCTATGGCGGTGATGACAATGTGAAGAGAGCCAAAGCAGAGAGCCTAAGAGGATAGTTTGATCAAATGAAAATGAGAGAAGAAGAAAACATTGCAAAATATGTTGAAAGGATCAAGACAAGTGTTAGTGCAATCAAAGCTTCTGGAGGAAAAAATAATGATGAAACAGTTATAATTAAGGTTCTTAGAACATTACTCCCTATTTATGCAATAAGAGTTTCTGCTATTCAAGAAAGAAGATGTGAAGAAAATCACAATATAACTTTGGATGCCTTAGTTGGAAGATTGACAGCCTTTGAACTGGATAACTATGACAACTATGTTCCAACTTCTAAAAATATTGAATCAACTTTTGAGGCCAAACTTTCACTCAAGAAAGGGAAGAAAATCCAATCAGAAAGTGAAGAAGAATCAGAGGAAAGTTCTGATAGCGATCTCAAAGTTATTGAAGCATTACTTGCAAAGAAGTATTCAAAAGGCAGAGGAAAATACAAAGGTAAAACTCCCTTAATCTATTTTTCATGTGAAGAAATTGGTCATATTGCAGCTAGGTGTCCAAACAAGCAAAGAAAAGATGAGAAGAAAAATTACAAGTACAATGGCAAGAAAAATTTCAAATCATTCAAGGATAAAGGTAAGAAAACATGTTTTTTAGCTAAAGATTCGAATGATAGTGAAGAAGAAATTGTTTTCATTGCTGTAAAAGATGAATCTGATAATGATGAAGATGAGATAGCACTTATCTCTCATATAAGCAAGAATGATACATGGATTATAGATAGTGGATGTTCACATCATATGACTGGTGACAGGACCAAGTTTGAACACTTTGAAAACTTTGATGGTGGCAATGTAAGGTTTGGAAACAATGAACCCTGTTGTATAAAAGGAAAGGGATGAATTTCATTAACCAAAGAACTTATATGTGATAATGCATATTGGGTCGAAGGACTAAAGCATAATCTTCTAAGTGTAGCATAGCTAATCAACATTGAATTCAAGGTTGAATTCATGAATGGCAAAGAAAGACTGTTGGATGACAAAGGAAAACTGATAGGATCAGGCAAACAAACCAAAGGTAACCTATTTTATCTTGATCTTGGTGATTACTCATGTTTTATTGCTCAAATTGAAGAAAGTTGGTTATGGCACAAAAGGTTATGTCATGTAAATTTTGACAACATGATGAAAATAGGCAAATTCAAGAAAGTAAGAGGTATTCCTACTTTGAAGAAACCTGATGTTGGTCTATGCAAGAATTGTCAAATTGGTAAAATGGGAAAGTCTAGTTTCAAAAGTAAAAACTATCAGTCTGAAGATATTTTGGAAATTGTGCATATTGATTTATGTGGACCTATTGGAATTGAGAGCTATACCAGAGAAAAATTCTTTATTCTCTTTGTTGATGATTATTCTAGAATGATGACTGTTATGTATTTAAGAGAAAAGTCTGAAGCATTTGAGAAGTTCAAATGGTATTTAGCAAGAGTAGAAAAGGAAATAGGAAAAAGATTAAAATACTTGAGATCAGATAGAGGTGGTGAATTCATCTCCCATGAATTCAATAATTTTTGCATTGAAAGAGGAATCAAAAGACAAGTATCAGCCTTGAGAACTCCTGAGCAGAATGGAATAGCTGAAAGAAGGAGCAGATCTATCATGGACTGTGCAAGGACTCTAATGATTGAAAAGAACATTGCTATGAAATACTGGAAGGAAGCTATCAGCACTGTAGTTGATACCTTGAACTGAGTACAGTTGAGAAAAGACACATTCAAGACTCCATATGAGCTATGGTATGGCTACAAACCAAATGTAAGTTACCTAAAAGTATTTGGTAGTAAATGTTACATCTTAAAAGAATCTAGAAAAGGAAAATTCGATGTAAAAAGTGATGAAGGAATATTTTTGGGATATTCTTGCAAAAGTAAGGCATATAGATGTCTAAATTTGTCTACTCACAAAATCATAGAAAGTGCACATGTGAGAATTGGTGAGTTTGCAAAAAAGATTGAAGAAGAAAGCAAAAAGGAACTAGAGGACTATAGAAAATTTGTTTACATCAAACCTGATACATTGCCAGACACATGTAAGGAGACTACATCTACCGAGCCCACTACAGTAACTGAGTCACAAGAAGAAGTTTAAACTGAGTCACAAAGTATCGAGTCTCAGTCTAAAGCTACCGAGCAAGTATCTATTGAGCCTGAGCAATCTGAACCTAAAGATGAAGAAGATGAAAATGGAACTCATTCAAGAAGCAAGGAACCTGTATTAGCCAAGTACGTTAGAAAGCATCATAAACCAGATCGGATTATTGGAAACAAATCAGATGGTACTATGACAAGAAGTAAACTAAAAGGTACATGTTTATTTGCTGATTTTGAACCTAAAAATGTCAAAGATGCATTAGAAAATAAAAGTTGGATTGAGGCTATGAATGAAGAAATAGAGAAAATAGAGAAAAATAAGACATGGACTCTTGTACCTAGGCCTAAAGATAAAAATGTAATTGGGACAAAATGGGTATTCAGAAATAAGTTGAATGAAGATGGTCAGGTATCAAGAAACAAAGCAAGATTGGTATGTAAAGGATATTCTCAAGAAGAAGGAATAGATTATGGAGAGACTTTTGCTCCTATTGAAAGATTAGAAGGTGTGAGGACTTTACTTGCATATGGAGCACATAAAGTATTTAAGGTATATCAGATGGATATCAAATCTACTTTTCTCAATGGTATTCTTGAGGAAGAAGTCTACATTGATCAACCTAAAGGTTTTATTGATCCAGACAAAAGGGATATGGTCTGAAAATTACACAAAGCATTGTATGGTCTGAAACAAGCTCCTAGAGCATGGTATGAAAGATTACATAACTATCTTACTCAGATTGATTTCAAAAGGGCTAATGACAACAACAATTTATACATCAAAGAAGGATCAAATAACAAAATTATTTTGGTAGAAATATTTGTGGATGATACTATGTTTATAGGAAATGATGATCAGTGCAAAGAATTTTTAGAGCTTATGAACAAAGAATTTGAAATGTCTATGTTTGGTTAGATAAAATTCTTTGTTGGACTTCAGATTCAGTAGAACAAAAATGGTATCTACATTACTCAGTCTAAATGTATCAGGGAAATACTTAAGAAATTTGGTATGGAAGATTCAAAACTAGTTGATACACCCATGTGTACTAGACTGAAGCTTACCAAAGATGATGATTCAAAAGAAGTAGATTAGACCTTATACAGATCAATGATTGGAAAATTACAATATGTAGTACACACAAGGCCTGATATTGCCTTAGCAGTTGGAATAGTGGCAAGATTCTCAGCTAAACCCAGAGAAAATCACATGATGGCAATCAAAAGAATCTTGAGGTATTTAAGGGGAACTGAAGATTATGGCTTGTGGTATAAATTTGGACCATTCTAGATTTAAAAGTGTTTATTGATGTTGATTGGGCAGGAAACATTGATGACAGAAAGTGTACAAGTGGTGGAGCATTCTTTCTTGGCAAGAGGTTAGTATCTTGGACTAGTAAAAAGCAAAACTGCACATCCCAATCCACAACAGAAGCAGAATATGTTGCTGCAGCAGTAAATTGCTCTAATATTATATGGTTTAAACAGCTTTTGGAAGGCATGAAGGTTGAGATCAAAGAACCAGTTGTTATGTTTTGTGATAATACAAGTGCAATAAATATTTCAAAGAATCCAGTAATGCATTCCAAAACTAAGAACATTGCAATTAAATATCACTTTGTCAGAGAATTGGTGCAGGACAAGGAAATCAGATTGGAATATATTCATACAAAAGAACAAATTGTAGATATCTTCACCAAGCCACTACCTAAGGATGCATTCTTGTATCTAAGAGGCAAGTTAGGGGTCAGGGGTCACTCCCCTGTCTGATGTTCACTAAATAAAATTTTAGTGATGCATCAACCAGAACATGTTGAAGATCAATCAATTGATGCAGCATAGTCAGGGAATCATTGCATATGAATCAGTACATAAGGTACATTGATATTTACTGAAACTGTGTAAGTTGTCTTTGGCATGTGTTGTCAAAGAGGGAGAGTTTGCTGTCATTTCAAGAAATTTCTAAGAAGAATAATTTGAGAAGTTAAGAGGGAGATTTCTCAGTCAGAGAAAGAAGTTTGAAGATGATGGTAATTAGAATGAAGCTAAGGATATGTTTCTTACTCTTGGTTTCTCTGTGAAATTTCATTGTGCTATGACATGTTGTGTTGCCATCAATGCCAAAGAGGGAGATTGTTGGATAAAATTGTCTGAAGGACATTGTTGGATTAGCTATGTGTTGTCTTTGATGTCACACAAATGTCATATCAATTATCATTCTTAGTATCCACCGAGTTCAGTCAGTTAGCTAAGCGGTTCTCAGTATCTACCAAGCTCAGTCGGTTAGCTAGGCGGTTTTTAGTGTCTACCGAGTTCTCTCGGGTGTCTAAAGGAAACATGATAGGGTAACAGTGTTAACCGAGCCTCCTCGGTTATCAAAGGAAAATTAGTGGTTACCGAGCTCTCTCGGTCTCCAAAGGATGTTGCAAAATTCATTGTGGTTACCGAGTTCTCTCAGTCATCAAAGGAAATATTTTTAGGATTAATGTTTACCGAGAAAGGTTGGCCCTTTCAAAGAATTTTGTTATTACAGATTGTCTATCCCAGCTGACTATTATAATAATTATTAGTGCCGGCTTGACAATCTAAATGACATATATATATAGAAGGTCAAGTGGTGAATAAAAGATATACAGCATGCAAAAATCATTTTAAAGAAAGGTGTGTGCGAATTTTGAAGGATGGTCAGATATCCTTGAGGAGCAACAAAGACTTAATTGATCAGTAAGGATCTAGTGAAACAGAACAAAGATCTATATTCAGTAATTCAGTTGCAGGTCATTTCATTGTTACTATCTAGCAATTGTAGCAGTGATATCAAAATCTCTTAACCGAGTTGGTTTAACAACCATTTTGTAAATCCTCTAACAAAGTAACAGTTCTATTGAATTATTTTAAGACCTCTTACAAGGCCACTCCTAGTAGGGTGATTAAATCCTCTAACAAGGTCACACCTAACAGTGTGTTTTGTAACCTTTTACCGAGTTGGCTTCTAATCGGGCATCAGTTCAGAAGAGTGAAAAATAGTAACTAGTTACATTGGCAGTTTTTCCCATATTGGGTTTCCACGGTAAATCTGGTGTCTCTTGTGTTCATTTTATTTTCTTTATTCATGTAAGTTAATCAGTGATGAATGCTTAAGAATATTTTAATTATTACACACTTCAAAGATCAATTTTGTAGCATTTCTCTATATATTTACCGAGTGGCACAGTAAGTAATTTGTTAAGATATTTAAGGGATCAGTGGTAATATTTTTGTGGTTAACTGATTCACCCCCCCTCTCAGTTACTGCATCTATATTTCCAACAAGAACTACTATGCAAGAGAAGAGAAATTGTGTGAGAGAATTGTGAGAAAATGAGTGTCAAGTGTGTGGAGAGATATCTCTTTAAGTAGAGATGAGTGAAGGAGTTTGCATGTAACTCCCTATGTGCATGAGTGCCACATTCATACTTAGTGTGTGCCAAGTGTGAGCATCCTCATAAGGAGGAATAATCTATTTTCCCTATTAAAGGAATTACAAAATATGAGTTGTCCTCCCACTTGGACTAGAGGACAAAATTACATGTAGAGATTCCTTTAGGAATATCCTAAAATAAATAAAGGAGGATATCTTGGTTTATCCTCAAATTAAATAAAACAACCAAGGAAAGATTACTAATTCTAACAATTCTTGACTCTTGTCACTATTCTTCTAAGGGAATATATAATTCCAAATACCAACCATAACAATTGTACTAGGGTTGACCATTGGACTATCATGAAATTAGATGCTTGAATGTGCCTTTGATCTGCATGACCTTGAATCCTTGAACATTTGAATCTGCATGTCTTGATTCTGAATGAAACCTTGAACCTGAATGACTCTGAATAAACCACTTAAAGCTGCTTCACTAAATGGAACCATTTTGACCCACCTCAAAACTACTTTTGAACTTAGTTCAAAGAGGTTCGAGACTTAAAACTGAAAGTTTCATTACCGAGGTCTATACGGGTACCAACAGACTTTATGCCTCCATGTCGATTAGAGGAGACATGGTGATCTTTTCTTTATGGATTTTTATATTGCTTATTTTTCTTGTATTGAACATTCAAGTCACTTCCAAAAGACTTGGGATTTGTGGAAGAAGGAGGGTATGACTGGTTTAGATGGGTGGGTGGATGAAAAGGATTCAAGGGTATGCATCTATGTTGATCTTGAGGAAAGATAGGATATAGAGGGATGTAAGGACCCAAGATGGATGATGAATTATGAGAGTTAGGAGGGGAAAGTGAAGGAACATAAGGGACCAATATGGAAGGAATACATGAATCTCTTAGTATTGGTTGAGGAGGTCCAAGGATGGACATGGAAGATACAAAAGGGTATCCAATAAGTTCATCAACATCTATATGACAACCAAGGACATCAACATATTTAGAGTGAGAATTAGGATTTGCAATAGGATCATGAACATATTGAATAGGAGAAACTTCTTTGATAGGATTGTTCAGAGCTTGAAAAGACTTAGGAAGAGTAGAAAGTGGAAGTGAAGATGGAGTGGTAGAACAAGAAGATGGAAGACTTTGATCTTGACAAGGAGATTTGGATAGCATAAGCGTATAATTTTTCTCTTGATTTTCAATAGGCTTAACATTGGTAGTAACAACACTATTTTTAATAACCTTAATGAAAGTATCATCTTTGGAAAGCACAAGTGTAGTAAGGTTATTTTTATTGTCAATAAGCTCAATGGTGTAAGTAGTAGCTTGATCTTTATTAGGAGAAGACTTAAGACATGGTGGAATGAATGAGAAAGGGCATGTAGGATCAAAAGAACCATGAAATAGATAAGAGACATCATGAAAAGGATTGGATGACATGGAGGGTTCTTGATCTTGATCTTTCTTTATGTTCTTTTCTTTATCATTTTTAGAGTCCTCTTGACATGGAGCCACTTCTAAGGACAAGGAAGCATGTTGGAATTGTATGAAAGACTTTGGAAGAGATGGTGAAGGACTAGCTGAAGTGGGAATTATAGCATATATAGGCTTAGGCTCTTTAGGTTTAGCATTATTGAAAGCATTTGCAGCCAAGTGAAGGTTAGCTTGAGTTTCTTTAAGAGGTAGCCCTTGAGGACAACTATAAGGAACCACATGAAAAGTATTAGGATCTTTGCTGGATGAAGGATTTGTGAAAGATTTGAAAGACTTGGAAGCTTTAGGAAATGTATGGGTATTGGAGGAAGTAGAGGATGGAAGGAAACCATCACAAGACAAAGGTCCATCATTAACATAATCTTCCTCAAGAGTGTAATCTTTATTTTCAACATGAGAGTTCTTAGAGGATAAAATCTTATAGTATTTAAGTTTATAATTTTTACCAATAGATTTTGTTCAAACTTTGCAGGCTCAATTTTCCCAAAATCACCCCATAATTTTTCAAGGTGTTGTTCATTTAAAAGTTTCAAGCTTTTGCAGATACACCCTATTGGTTGAACTTAAACCTTCAACTTTCATAGTTCAAGATTCAATGTTCAATAACATCCTTTGGTATGAATTTTCCCTTTATTTGCAAGCTTGGTAGCATTTCATCTTTGCAGCGCGCACTCTCCCAATGAATCGTGAACCTTGAACTCTCCTTTTTCAAGATTCAAAGTTCAACGGATATTCGTCTCTTGCAAAATGCTGTTTTACTTTCTTCTTTTCCATTTTCATTTTGCTTTATTTTGTGATTATGCCAAAGGATAGTCCCTTTGTTATCTCATTGAATTTGAACCATGATCTCTAGTAGTTCAAGGTTCAATGTTCCATATGTGCCCGTTAGTTGTGAAGAAGCAAGTGGTGTGTTGGTGTTCAAAATGACACTTATGCTCTTTAGGCTGCCAATATACCCTCAGATGGATTTTAGGAATGGTTAACTCCAAAATGTTATGAGGTCTTAGGGTAACTAGACCAACTATAGGGACAAGACTGCCCTCTTCTACTTCTGGCTCTACAAAACCAAGGCGGGTGCACCTAACCTAGTATAAATTATACTTCACACACCAAAGACTAGGTTTGAATAATAGATGAAAGGATAGTAAGAAAGTACTAAATGATAACCACACATTCATTGACTCTCCATTACTATGGGGTAGAACCTCACACAACCAAATATTGAAAACTTAGGAATGGTTCTTAATTTATAAGTTTGAATCATAACAACCTTAATCAGGATATGTCAACACAGAAATACTTATCTAGGCCAATGCCTCATCCATTGGGAAAGGTTTTTTAGACAGACTACACACACACACCAGAATATATCTAAGATTGAAAGCCATAAACATATTTACAATCTCCTTTACTACTTATAGAGTATCCTTACATAGACAAAAGATAAATCTATGTCCCATCTAGAGCATCATTTCATCTAATCCTGGATTAGAACTCAAGAATGAAGGCATATACATAAAATGATTATGCAATGAACTAGAAAGTTCAAAATTTATCTATGTTGACACAAAGGAGAGATAAGAATCATTTGCCTATATTAAGTATGAAGAATCCTCAAGTGTATACAATCAATCCAAAGGAACCATGCTTGAAAACTACAGCTTAGACTTGCAATTTTCTTTCTATTGTCAAAATATACCAAAATAGGTCATTACAATTTAGACTGGGCAGAAGACTCACAACCAGAAAAGTTTGAAAACCTACTCCCAATGACCTTTAATGATCATAAAAATCCCTTTATACCAGGGTTACAATGCAAGCACAATGATCATTTCAAACTCAAAATTCAAATCCACCTAACCCCACCGAGGAGTTAACACAAAAAAGACAGGGATCAAGCCGCAACATGCTAGCCCAAACAGTCTAATTTCAACAGCCAACTAGCCCTATATTGGTCCAAGGTACAAAATCAACACCAAACCCTAAGAAATCTGGCCAAAAAGATCTTTGCAACACACTTCAGGGTACTATTTCATTTACTCCCCTACGGCAAGACACTCCTCTGCAACTATCATGGCAGCCTGGACCACTCTGCAACATTTGACAATCCATTCTACCCACTCTGGCCGCTCAAAAATTGAATTTTTGGTACCTTTGTCATTGCAAACCCTCTGCAGAATTTGAAATTGAAATTAAACGGTCACTCTATGGTGCCAGTGGCACATCGGCGGTCCTCGTTCAAATCTCTGCCAACTTTAAGTCACGACCATCAGATTATTCTTACTTCAAGGGCTTTATGTTTTTACCTTTTAAAAGAGTGCCCATTTACATTTAGTGAATTGGCAACAAAAGGCTTCCACCAATTCACAAAACATTTCACACCTTCCACTAAAAATTTAGCGACTACGTGACCTCTGTTTGCCAAATCGCTAGACAATCTGGAGAACCGCCAAATCTTTTCACAAATGAGCAAAAATCCTAAACTTTATCGGCACCGCTAAGACATTAGACCCCACCTGGGTCTGCTTGATGCCACCTGTCACCACACTATTCATTGTATCCACCCGGTCACTAACACAGGACCCACCCGTCACTTCGCAACTGCGACACCAAATAGTTGTCGCATGATTGCATAGCCAAGAGACAGGCTATGCGTTCATGCGACAACCCACCAACATTGCAACCATTGTCTACCCTTAAGTATCGGACCCACCACGTGTACCCACCTCAGCACTTGTCAGCCAATGAAAATCACGCACATTAGCATCTCTTGGCAAATGGACCCACCGCCTGTCAACCCTTTTAAATGCTAGAAGATTAGATGATTATCGCATGATCACAAGGGGAAAGAATATTCCTTGCAGTCATGTGACAACTGTAGGATTGAAAGGGATCTGACAATCAGGCCCACATCTCTACCCTGCATCCAATAGAACCTTGCCACCCCAGCATTGGGAAGATGCCACTTCACCACCTACCACCAGGCCCCAGGGACATGTGTCAACCGGTCGCATGTCAAAAAACTCTGACATGCGATCATGCGATGACCAATCCCAAGCTACCACATCACCACCTCTGGGACCACAGTACTTCCATCAATGGGCCCTAGCACAAAAAAGGTAACTGGATGCATGGTCACATGTCAGAAAACTCTGACATGTGATCATGTGACAACCAATCACTTTAAAGCCCTTGAAGACCCGGGCCCACCATCTAGTCGAACTTGCATAGTTAGAGAATGCCAACAAATAGGGCAGAAGTGCTAGGTCAAAAACACACAGGGTTTTTGGTGAAAGATCAAAAACACACAGGGTTTTTGACATTGACACAAAGGTAAACAAGGATGCAAAAACATTGAGGGTTTTCACACAGACTGAAAACATCATGGATTTTCAAAAACACTGTGGGTTTTTGAGATTGTGGCAGATTCTAAAATTTATTTCCTGCAGACCTTAAAACTTTAATAACTTTCTGGGTTTTGCGATTCAGGAGATGCAATTTGGACTAGAGCAAGGTGATAACATGAAGCACACAGGGCCAAGAGGGCACACTATGAAACACTGTGGATCTTCCTCGCACATAAAAGTGTGATTGCAGGCATGGCAAGACAACATTAGAAAACATTTGTAGGGAACAGGCCATTTTCGAAGAATTTTTCTATGACTGGAAAATGGACTAATAGTGGCTCTAGTTGGGGACATGTATCTCTTACAGATACAATGAGGACCTTAGATCTTTGGGAAGAAGCAGACCACCCACTGGAAAAATATAGAGACCTAAAAAAATATAGGGAATAGGCTAGGAAAGAAACACACAACAGGAAAGGGAAAGATATTTATAGAATTTAGAAGATTTACAACTTTACAAATTTACTTGATGGCCCCAGGCCACCAAAAGAAAATCATAGACCCTCCTGCATAAAAAATTTGGTTTTCATCCACATATGCAACCAGCCACCTAAAAATTTCATGACCACCTTGCTGCCAACATATGTGAACATTCATGGGCTGAAGAATAAACTTGCACTGATCACCACCCATGTTTTTCCAGTCACAACTACCGTATTCACACTCATATTCATATTCCAAGTAGGGAACATCATCTACTTCTTCTTGATGACTGGAAACAAAAATTTGATCTAGTAATGCACCAAAAAATGTAGCATATGGAGCATCATGCATTACATCAGAGTTACCTGGCTGAAAAGGATTTGAATCCTCTAGTTTACCTTCATGTATTGCTTCAGCCACTTAGCAACCTAGTTCCTTCATGATGTTATCATTGATTGGATCATAAACCAAGTGAAGATCTATTTTAAAATTTTTGTGACAGGGGAACAACTAATCTGCATTATCATTTTCATCAAAATAAATTCTGTCCCAATTGCTAAAAGAAAAGTCTTCAACACTATCACAATCAGTATCATACTTGGCAAAAGAAGGAAAAAGCTATGAACAAGAAACTTGTTCATTACTGTAATCTTGATGATAGGACAACACACTATCATGTCCTTCTACCTCTCCTTTTGCAGAGTCATTACATGAGGGGATCTCTGGTGAAAATGGATCATCACTATCACTTTGAGCACTTACCTCATTATTGGTGTCAAAGGATACATCATAAGGGAGTTGCAAATCAAAATCCAAAGCAGGGGCATACCTCTGAAGTTCTTTAGCCAAGAGTGCTGAAATCATTTCACTGCTTAATGGACTTTGGGTTTCATTTTCCTCTTCATCAGCTACATCCCTGTTATCATGAACATCTTCCTCATCTGAAACAAGGACTGATAGTACTGGCATCAAATAATTTTGTGTAAAGAATTCTATGCAGGAATCATCATCTGCATCATATTCAATATTCTACCCCTCACATAAAACATCATCGAACCGGGACAAGAAGCAAGAATCTTGAAATTGAAAAGAAGAAAAATCTATAGACAAATTGGAAATATTGTCAACTTTAGATTCATCTTCATCACTCTCACATGTGTTGATCTCAACATCAGCTTCATAGTCAACACTTACTGCACAATGAGATTCAACATCAGAAACATTGGTCTCCTCATGATCATCATCAGGAACCAGAAGACTTAGCAGTCTCTTATCTTCCTCTAACTGCCAGATCTCAGCATTGCTCTCTGCAATCTTCATCTTAAGAGTAGCAATCTTGACGAGAAGATTTTCATAGTCAGTATCACTCATGATGGGATCAACAGAGACACTATTTTCTTATGTCTGATCTTCATTATTTTCCTCATACCCATCCTTAGCAAAGAACTTATTAGGGGCAACTCCAATGCTATCAAAATAAAAGAGGCTATATTCCTCCATAAAGAACTGCCCACCACTTATCCCTTTACAGTAGTGCTACACACTTGATAGGGAAACATTTTCAACAAAAGAATACCTAAAAGTTTTGTAGCTTGAAACATGTTGATTGGAAAGCAAGGCAGATCTAGAGCTCACCATGCAGCTCCATCAAGTTCATTTCTTTATAGAGTCTCCACCTCCTTGAAGAGGAAAATTTTTGTACTTATTTTTATTTTCTTCCAACCAACCAAAACTCCATAAGTAAACATGCACTATTTATCAGAAGATGCACTGATCAAACAGAGAAAAATTAGAGGCACCACTCACAACTAGGTGAGAAAATTTTAGCAAATGCTTTGTTTTTGTATTTGACTCTTTCTAATGGTCTCCCCAGTAGAGTCGCCATCTTGTTGGTGTTCAAAATGATGCTTATGCTCTTTAGGCTGCCAATATAGCCTCAGATGGATTTTAGGAATGGTTAACTCCAAAATGTTATGAGGTCTTAGGGTAACTGGACCAACTATAGGGACAAGACTGCCCTCTTCTACTTCTAGCTCTGCAAAACCAAGGCGGGTGCACCTAACCCAATATAAATTATACTTCACACACCAAAGATTGGATTTGAATAATAGATGAAAGGATAGTAAGAAAGTACTAAATGATAACCACACATTCATTGACTCTCCATTACTATGGGGTAGAACCTCACACAACCAAATATTAAAAACTTAGGAATGGTTCTTAATTTATAAGTTTGAATCATAACAACCTCAATCAGGATATGTCAACAAAGAAATACTTATCTAGGCTAGTGCCTCATCCATTGGGAAAGGTTTCTTAGACAAACTACACACACACACTAGAATATGTCTAAGATTCAAAGCCATAAGAACATTTACAATCTCCTTTACTACTTACAGTGTATCCTTACATAGACAAAAGATAAATCTATGTCCCATCTAGAGCATCATTTCATCTAATCCTGGATTAGAACTCAAGAATGAAGGCATATACATAAAATGATTATGCAATGAACTAGAAAGTTCAAAATTTATCTATGTTGACATAAAGGAGAGATAAGAATCATGTGCCTGTATTAAGTATGAAGAATCCTCAAGTGTATACAATGAATCCAAAGGAACCATGCTTGCAAACTACAACTTAGACCTACAATTTTCTTTCTATTGTCAAAATATACCAAAATAGGTCATTACAATTCAGACTAGGTAGAAGACTCACAACCAAAAAAGTTTGAAAACCTACTCCCAATGACCTTGAATGATCATAAAAATCCCTTTATACCAGGGTTACAATGCAAGAACAATGATCATTTCAAACTCAAAATTCAAATCCACCTAACCCCACCGAGGAGTTAACACAAACAAGACAGGGATCAAGCCGCAGCATGCTAGCCCAAACAGTCTAATTTCAACAGCCAACTAGCCCTGTACTGGTCCAAGGTACAAAATCAACACCAAACCCTATGAAATCTGGCCAAAAAGATCTCTACAACACACTTTAGGGTACTATTTCATTTACTCCCCTACAACAAGACACTCCTCCGTAACTATCATGGCAGCCTGGACCACTCCACAGCATTTGACAATCCATTCTACCCACTCTGGTCGCTCAAAAATTGAATTTTTGGTACCTTTGTCATTGCAAACCCTCTGCAAAATTTAAATTTAAAATTAAATGGTCACTTTATGGCACTAGCGGCACATCGACGGTCCTCGTTCAAATCTCTGCCAACTTTAAGTCACGACCATCAGATTATTCTAACTTCGTGGGCTTTATGTTTTTACCTTTTAAAAGAGTGCCCATTTACATTTAGCGAATTGGTGACAAAAGGCTTCTGCCAATTCGCAAAACATTTCACGCCTTCCGCTAAAAATTTAGCGACTACATGACCTCTATTCGCCAAATCGCCAGACAATCTAGAGAACTGCAAAATCTTTTTGGGAATGAGCGAAAACCCTGAACTTTATCGACACCACTAAGACATCAGACCCCACCTGGGTCCGCTTGATGCCACCTATCACCATGCTATTCATTGTATCCACCTGGTCACTAACACAGGACCCACTTGTCACTCCACAACTATGACACCAAATAGTTGTCACATGATCGCATAGCCAAGAGACGAGCTTGTGATCATGTGACAACCCACCAACACTGCAACCATTGCCTACCCTTAAGTATCAGACCCACCATGTGTATCCACCTCAACACTTGCTGACCAATGAAAATCATAGATATTAGCATCTCTTGGCAAATGGACCCACTGCCTATCAACCCTGTTAAACGCTGCAAGATCGGATGGTTGTTGCATGATTGCAAGGGGAAAGAATATTCCTTGCATTCATATAGAAACTGTAGGATTGAAAGTGATCTGACAATCGGGCCCACATCTCTACCCTGCATCCAATAGAACCTTGCCACCCCAACATTTGAAAGATGCTACTTCACTACCTACCACCAGGCCCCGGGGACACGTGTCAACCGGTGACATTATCACATGTTAGAAAACTCTGACATGTGATCATGCAACGGCCAACTCCAAGCTGCCACATCACCACCTCTGGGACCACAGTACTTCCATCAATGGGCCCCAGCACAAAAAAGGTAACCGGATGCATGGTCGCATGTCAAAAAACTTTGACATGTGATCATGCGACAACCAATCACTTTAAAGCCCTTGAAGACTCAGGCCCACCATCTAGTCGGACTAGCGCAGTTAGAGAATGCCAACAAACAGGGCAGAAGTGTGAGGTCGAAAACACACAAGGTTTTTGATGAAAAATTGAAAACACACAGGGTTTTCGACATTGACACAAAGGTAAACAAGGATGCAAAAACATCGAGGGTTTTCACACAGACCGAAAACATCATGGATTTTCAAAAACACTATGGGTTTTCAACATTGTGGTAGATTCTAAAATTTCTTTCCTATAGACCTTAAAACTTTAATAACTTTTTGGGTTTTGTGATTCAGGAGATGTGATTTGGACTAGAGTAAGGTGACAACATGAAGCACACAGGGCCAAGAGTGCACACCATGAAACACTATGGATCTTCCTCACACATAAAAGTGTGATTGCAGGCATGGCAAGACAGCATTACAAAACATTTGTAGGGAACAAGCCATTTTCAAAATTTTTTGCTATGATTGGAAAATGGACTAACATGGTGATTTGACATAAGTGACAGCTGGTGGCTAATCATACCTCTGGCACATGGAAAATTTATTGCATTTAATAAAAATGACACTTCGACGTCACTTCAGTCAAGGGGAAGTACAGTGATTAATGCTTAAGGTGGTGTGAGTTATCAAATAATCATTAAGTGAAACTTGTGCGACATTAATCTGCCATTATTGCAAATCTCCTGAGATTTTGTAACTGTTTTTAGATAAATTCTCAATTTCAAACTATTTTATTCATAATGCTCAAAAAATCTCATGTAGTTGTCGTGGAAGAAGGTATCCTCTCCTCATTTCAGTGCTTAGTTCATCGCATAAAAACTAGGTGAGTCTCTCTAGTGGCCTCCATTGTTTTATTTAAAGCTCTTTCATTTGTTGAGGTTGTTTTCCTTTCAAGTTGCTGCATTCCCTATTGTTTTTATTGCCTTGAGATCCTAAAATGAAGAACCCAGCTCTGAATTTTGGAAATACCTCTCCTTTAATCTACTCCTTATCTGATTATGAAGACACCTTGATTAAAATAGGAGCTTTAGAGGACATTATAACCTGAATCAAAGAGCCCAGTCTAGGTTCTATGTTAGAAAAGGCCATCTTGAGTGGTTTAGCTAATGTATCTACTTTTCCCATAGTGGCCCCATGTCAGGAACTAATTGTTGAATGTGCTAAAAGGTATAAATTTGAGGAAAAATGTATCAAGAAAGTTGATGGGAGTCCGCTGGTTTTTATAAGCAGAGATGTTGTCTTGAAATCATTAGGGATCTTAGAAAAAGACCCATATGAAGGATGGAATATCCCTTCATCTCAGTCAGTCTTTTCCACCAAGAGACAGGTATACTAAAATGAAATAGCTTGGTACTGGTTACTCAAAGCTCAAAAAGGAGGTTCCCGGCTCCCAAAGCCACTCACTGTAGATCATTTTAAGCTCGAAGTAGCTGACCTAGTCATAATGTTGAATCAAATCAAAGGGAACCAGCATGCATACTATTGGCATGACTGGATGTACTTCTATATCCAGGTCACTCTCAATGGGGAAAAATATATAGATTGGGTGGAGACTATAGCCGATGAGCTCAATCATCAGCTAGAAAATTTTTCAGCTGGCAGTAACTTCCATATGTCCTCTTACTTATTTTACATTTTGGCTTGCACCAAAGAGTGGAAACGTCTGTTTCATGAGCAACCTCTCCCAAACATGAAAATTTATGATTACTACCCTCACCTGCAAAAGGAGTTCTATGTTGATAGTTTCCTAAAGGTTAATGGAGTTTTCTTTGGAAGGTTGGTACATGAACTTCAAGGAAATATTGAGCAAAGGATGTCAGAAGAGGTGAAGGCTTTTGTCAACACTTACGAGAGTTTCTTTATCCAATTTAGGAGATTCACGTATTTGAGAGTGGGTGGTTTTGAAGGAGAGCCATTCAAACTACCAAGATATGCTTTTGATAGTTTAATCACTATAGAGGTAGCTCGCCAACTGGAATATGTGCTCAAAGGGGTTAAAGAAAGGAAGGGAAGAGAAAAATCTAGTTTCCTGGTTGAATTAGGTTATTACACTTGCAAAACATCTTCAGATGCCCTAAATCTAGAGCATGAGTTAAGGAAATTGAATCTGAAGACATTTGCACTCAGAAAGGACTTTGATAACAGGGGATGCAACTCAACATTTCAGCTTGCCATTTGAATTTTAGCATATTCCTCAAATAGAGGATTATGGGGAGGATTGTGCAGATGATTTTGAAGTGAGAAGAAGAACCTAGTCTAGGTTTACTCTAGGACAAGTTGTGTCTATAAACATTCAAGTTGACATCTCTACAATAGATGAAGATGATGGTATAGATGTGATTGATGAATAGTATGAAACCAAAGTTAGGGGTACAACACTCCCTAAAATAGATTGGGAAATTGAGGAGAGAGAGAGCCTAATAGTTCAGACTAAAATGGGTTAACAGTAAGAAACCTCCTATTTTGAGAAGACATAATCCTAGAAGAGTTACACAAGCTAAAAATATTGTTAAACCCATTGCCACTACTGATAAAACTATTTCCCTTGTAGGTACTAAAAATAAGAGGAAGTCTTCAACTGACTTGGTGAAACAAACATCTCCTAGTTCTTCTCCAGTGAAAAGGAACTTGAGAAGGAGAGTTGTTAAAGAAAGTCCCAAACCAGTTAATGAAGAGGAGGTCATAGATCTTGACCTTATGGATACTCATATGACAAAACAAATTGGCTCAGAAAATATGGAAGAAAACACAATAACCCCAAAGAGCACTCAGCCAGATTTAGGAGAACCTTCAGTAACTATAGCACATGATTCTCTACAAACTCCATCCCCTACCCTCAGCTGGTTAAGAACTATTGCTAGCAAGAAAAGGAATGTCTTATCGATAACTCTCTCGATAGAAGACATGGTTAGTAAATGCTTAGGGGATATAGTGAAGCCTAAGAGGATTGGGATGGAATCAATGATTGATGTTGATGAGAAAACTGGAAGGTGGGTAGTAGAAAGGGTAGTGCCTAAGTCTGATAAACAAGTTTCTGAAGCTTCAGTTGAAGACTTCACCATTGAGAAGATAGACTTAGGAGTAGCAAGCAGAGTGGCAGATGTGAAGCACCTGGAATCTTCTACATGGAAGATATTACAAAGAACCTTCAAGGATGAGAAAGACAAGAAAGAACTAAAGGCAACTATTCAGCAGTTGGCAGAGTTCATTCAAGTAGTACAGGAGCCTAGCCCACTCCCATTAGCCCAAGTTCTGCATACCTTTGACCCTCAATAACCCTAGGTCCATAAAACATTGGACCAGATCCAAAGGAACAAAATGGTGGTGGAGGTTTTTAACAAATGGGTTACAAGCATGGTCAAGCGTGGAGGTGATTACATCACCTAATTGATTAAGACTCACAGAGTTGTAACAAAAGTGATCTTAGAGCTGCTTGCCGAACTGAAAGAATGGAGGAAGAAAAAGAAGTGGATAGGAATAGTTAATCAACTGATGGAAATTGATAATTATGGGGTGCCTAAATTCCTTCTGGAGAAACCAATCCATGGCCTAAATGAAGAAGTCCTATATGTTTCTGTAAAAAGCATTGAGTGGAGAAATTTGATTATCAAAGATGGGTGCGATGGGGTAACTCATCTGCTTAATGATCTCAAAAGTTTGATTGACACCATGCAAAAAGATCTGAAATGCTTGAGTATTTCTCTGATAGATGAAGAAACTCAGGATGTGAAGAGTGCAAAGAAGATGACTCGGGAATTGGAAACAGGGATAATGGCTATCAGAGATAGCAAGGATCTCACAATGGAAGATTTTACTTCCATAGCCAATACTGAAGCTATGCTGGTTGTCTGTGTAGACCATTTGGAGTCCCACAAGTTGAAGCTGAATCAAATCTGCAAGGATAGGAAGGTTCTTGGACAAAAGATTTCCCTCATTAGTCTGTCATATCATGCAACCGTTATCAGTGCATTGTTGGCTCATGAAGAGTGGAAGTAGACACGTGCACTCAGAATGCCACATAATTGAATCTCAAGCATCTAGCTTAGCCAATATCAGTGGATTTTCTCTGCACTTGTTGGGTCATTGCTGTCCAATTTAAAGTTTACTAGTTTTAGTACTTTCTAGTTATCTTAATTAGTTAATTTTTGAAACTCATGGAGTTTCACAACATTTTTTTTTTTTGATAAATGTAATTAATGGCTATATAGAGCTAGGATGAAACTATTGAAAGAGAGGTTAGTTAGTTATTTTTATGCTTAAGTAAGGAGTAAAATGTTTATTTTCTGTTAGAACTTGAATTAAGTATTTCCATATCAGTGAATGAAAGAAACTTATTGCCATAGATCTGTTGGTTTATATCTATGAGTGGGCCTCTGTTGGGGTATTCTGAGTTGAATGGAATTTCTTGATTGAATGTTTATAGTTTCCTTTGAATCTGAATTTAAGTAGTGTTGAATTGATATATTGTTTATTCATTGAAGTCTGTGAGCTTCAGGTTTATTAGTTATCATTGCATAGTAATTATATCATGTTGGTGGAAGTTACTATTTTAGCCTTACCAACTTTCTGGTTAAAAGTTTGATATTTGCAGCAAATGCATTATTCTTTGGCATAAAATATTTGTTGAAAATATTTCTGGGAGCTGTACCACAATTTAGAGGATTAAGCACTTAGGTTTAATCCATTTGTTAGTAAAGTTTAAATGTTTCATAATGGGAAATAGAGGATAAGAAATAAATTCAAAAGAGACAAATTCATTTACTAACAAGTTTTGACGACTCTACTAGGGAAGGAATTAGTAAACCAATGCCTTTATGTGGTTAATGTGTAATTATGGTATTACCTACTGATAGAATACCTGGTCAAGTTGAACTTCCCCTAGTCTTGCAACCTGGTCTTGACTTTCATGACACTTAGGAGGACATTATTGCAGACTTAAACAACTTGGCCTGGAAAGTAAAAACAAGTAATGAACAATATCAACAAGTTTAGTTGGTGTTAGAAGAAGAGGAAGAGATTGGTGAATGGTTGAGAGGTCTTCCCATAGGTCAAGAAGCAACAATAGTTGATAGAGAAATTCAGAGACCATAGAACTGCCAAGCTGGAGTCTAGACCTTACACTAGGTCTCAATGAGAGGCGGATATTTTTGATAGTATTTTTGAAGAATTGAGAAATCGTGAAACCACAAGAGTTCATCCCTCCAAGAAAAAGGCTCATAGTAGACCCTATTCTCCTCCTAAATAATCTTTCCATTCATCTCCCAAGACCTGCGATTGGCAAGATTTAACCTTATCAAGTTTTCAAGCCCCTCCTCTATTGACTATTTTTCTAATAGTCATTATGGCTCAACCTTGGGGTAAGGTAGTAGGTCCACTAGCTTTGCTAGCCCGTCATGCTCTTCCTAAGGGAGCCAAAGATGTTCTTCCAAGGTTTTTTAGTGATGGTAAAGTAGCTGTAGAAGAACATTACAATTCCTTTAATGTAGCCACTGGCATTTTAGGTGTGCAAGAAGAGGATGTAGCAGTTCGACTTTTTGTTCAAACCCTAACAAAAGGAGTAGTGGAGTGGTTTGGATACTTCCCTGTAGGGTCCATAACCGATTGGAATTCCATGAAAAATGCATTTGAAGGTCATTTCAAAAGTGCAGATGATGAGCATTCTCTATTAGCTCAACTCACGCAAATGAAAAAGGAGATCCATGAGCCCATGAGAGATTATGTGGCTTGGTACAACAAAGTCATTAATAAAATTCCTATAGAAAAAATCATACTCCTAAAAATCAGTTGTGTTTCTTTGTAAACTCGATGCCCCTCGATATCAGTTTCCATCTTAGGAGGAATAGACCAACAAACTTGGCAATAGCTCAAGACCAAGCTATCAAATTAGAAGATGATCTAATCACTATAGGGAAGTGGAGAAAGGATGTCCAAGTACCAAATAATCAAAATACATCATCCTTTGATCCTATGTTGCAAAGATTAGTAAATGATGTGATTACTCTCAAGAGACAACTTCCTAAAAATAATTCTAATCCTCCTCCTTTGTATCAAGATATTCATAGAGGAATGCCTGAACAAGTTGGGCCTAGTCATAGATCTCCAAATTATCCTCTGACTAATAAGAATATGCTGGAGGCTCCTCCAAGAAGAGCTAATATGTGAACTTTCCACCTTATAGATGATCATGATGGTACTTCCTATCCAAAGATGATCCGATCAATGCAAATGCATGTGAACCAAGAATTGACAGAAGAATCACTTGATGATGCAGCAATTCCTTAGTTGTCTGGTGGCTCTGGAAATTATTACTTAGAATATGAGTCCAACTCTAAGCGAGGAAGAAGTGTTTTGGCAACTTTACAGGACCCTACATGTACTATGCTGACAAGAAGTTATCACAATTCTCAAGTCAATGATACACCATCAACATCACAAAGGTGGGACAAAGGTAAATACTTTTCTCAAAAGTCATCAACTTTTAAAAGCTCTTTTTCCAAAGAAGATGAATCATTAAAGAAAAGTAATCCTAACTCTTTTGATATAGTCGATTTTTGTGAAAGTTTTAAGATTCAAGTTTCTCCTCCTGAATATCTTAGAATGAATCCAAAGGAGTTGGAAAGACTTTTCAAACATGTCAAATCATGCCAAAATCCTGTAGATAAAAATGCTAATGAGACTACTAATCTGCTTTTCTAAAACAACCCTCTGTTGAAACCCAAGCTGCTAAAGATAAAAATGTTCCACAAGAAAAGGTTCCTCCACAAGAAAAGAGTCTCCTAGTAGGACTAAAGCCATAGCCATTCTATTTGTCCTTGTTCATTCATAGATTTAAGCTGAATAACTATGTTATAGACTCTGGGGCATTTGAAAACATTATGCCTGCTTCAGTTGCCAAAGCTCTAGATGTTCCCCTCACTGCAACCTTTGGTCAATGCTATGCCCTAGATGCAAAACAAGTTCCCTTAGTCAGATAGATCAAGGATGCCCAAGTAGCCCTTCTAACATACCCCAATAAGAAGATTAAACTGATAATTCTTGTAGTTGATATTCCAGCCAGCTACAACATGTTGCTGAGCAAGACTTTCTATCGAGATCTTGCAGGAGAGATCAAGCTTGATTGGTCTCAAGAAATCATTCCAGTTGGAGATAAAAGGGTTGACTTAAAACTAGAGGGAAAGTCAAAATACATGGTATTTCCATCTGAAGATCCCAAGTCTCAGATACTCTACCAAAAAATTAGAGTTTGGAAATTATACGATCTCATCAACACCAGACATGAGTCAAGAAGTGGCAACAAGTAAGTCTAATGGCCTTTGGACTTTGGAATTTGATGGCAGCTATGCTTTTGTTGGATCTGGAATAGGTGTTGTATTGATATCACCTGAAGGAGATTTCTTCCCATGAGCTTTTAAGCTAGAATTTGATAACATGAATAAGATTGCAGAATATGAGTCCCTTTTGCTTGGTATTGAAGAAGCGAAAAAGATGGGTATCAAAGTACTTAGAGAAAGAGGAGATGCAAAACTTGTTGTTAGGAAAGTAAGAGGAGTGTATTCAGAAAAGAATGAAAGACTCAAACATTATAGAAATCATGTTTGGGATGAGATCGAAGAGCTTGAGGCTTTCTCCATTGAAGCTGTTCCCAGAGAGCAAAATAGCTGAGTAGATTCTCTAGTAGTTTCTTCTTCCCTGTTATTGCCACATTCAAATTTCAAGAAAAGTGTATATAAAGTTGAAATGGTGTATAGACCAAAAGTCCAGATAATGTTGAGCATTGGCAGGTTTTTCAAGATGATAAACAAATTGATAAATTTTTGCAGTTGGCAAAATTTTTTAGCACTACCTTCTTCGAAGGGTCTTCATCAACCTGTGATGAGTTTTCCCTAGATAATGCAACAGATGAAGGAATCTTTCAATTAAAAGGAAATCACATTCCTAAGGGGCTTGTCTCTCTTGAAAGCTAGTATGATAGGTATGATGCTTTGAAATCTCTAGCTCCGCCACAAGGGGATATAAATCAGGTCGACTATAAAAAGGTAAACATTGGAAAGAATGAGGAGCCTAAATGTGTAAATTTGGGTAGATGTTGTACTCCAGATGAGCAACAAAGATTTGCTAATCTATTGAAGGAGTATCGAGATAACTTTTCTTGGTGCTATCATGATTTGAAAAATTTCAAAGGAGGGAAATTCTAGCACCAGATTCCTCTGAAACCAGGTACTTCCCCTTTTAGAAAAAAATTAAGAAATTATAATCCAAAGGTTTCTGAGGCAATTCAGAAGGAAGTAGAAAAGATGCTTCAAGCTCGTATCATCTACCCTATTCATCATTCCACCTGGATCACCAACATAGTTCCTATCAGGAAGAAAAATGGTGAAATAAGGATTTGCGTAGATTTTAGGAACTTGAACCAATGTAGTTTAAAAGATAACTATGGACTCCCTATTATGGACCATATTTTGCAGACTGTGGTAGGTTTAGAGATGATGTCCATGCTGGATGGATTCTCTAGTTATAACCATATTAAGGTGGCTGATCAGGATCATCACAAAATAGCTTTTACTACCCCATGGGGTACATATGCTTACAACAGAATGCCTTTTGGTTTGATAAATGTGGGTGCCACTTTTCAGTTTGTAATGAATTCTTCCTTTAGTCACCTACTAAATAAGGTCATAGCTATTTATCTTGATGATCTTATAGTATTTTCCAAAAGGCATAGAAATCATCTAAAAGATTTAAGATCAATTCTACAGAGATGTAGAGAACATGGTATCTCCTTAAACCCCAAAAAGTCTATCTTTGGAGTCACGGAAGGAAATTTGTTAGGACACATTGTGTCAAAAGAAGGGATCAAGATTGATCTAGAAAGAGTTAAAGCAATTCAGCAGCTTGGTCTACCTTCTAATAGAATTGGAGTAAAATCTTTCTTTGGGCAAACCAATTTCCTCAGGAGGTTTGTTTCAAATTTTGCTGAGACAACTAAGCATATGGTAAGTCTCATGAGTGAAAAGAATCTTTTTAAATGGAGCACAGAGGCTGTCAAAGCATTTGATGACATCAAGAAAGCCATAGAAGAAGCCCCCACACTAATAAATCTTGATTACAGGAAGGACTTCATAATATACTGTTATGCCTCAGAACACATAGTGTCTGGGATATTACTACAGAAAAATGACAAGGGAGAAGAGGTAGCCATTGCCTTCACGAGTGTTCCTCTCAAGAAGCATGAGTTAAACTATCCATTGGTCAAGAAACATGCATATGCAGTGGTTAAAGTAGTAAAAGCTTTTAGTTATATATTCTACACTCCCACTCAGTTGTTTTCATTCCTACTTCTACTGTGAAAGATGTACTAACCCAACAAGAGATTGGGATGAACAATCGAGCAACCTGGATCTCTAGGATTGAAGAGTTTGACCTGGAGATTCATCCTACAAAGTTGGTTAGGGGACAGGGATTGTGTAAACTTATGTCTAAGCAGGATCCTAATAGCAACATGCCAACTATTCTTTTTGTTAGTCTACGCGATTCTTGGTTTTTAGATGTGGCATTTTACCTTACTTATGGAGATTGTCCTCCTCATTTAACTCCCAAGGAAAGAAGGAATCTCAGGCTAAAAGCTACAAAGTATGTTATTGATGATGACATACTATATAAAAAGGGTTTAGATGGAGCTTTCTTGAGGTGTGTTGACAAAGAACAACAAGAAAAATTTCTTAAAAGGTTTCATAATGAGGCATGTGGTGGTCATTTTTCTTCCACGGTAACAACTTTTAAGATTCTCAGGAATTGTTATTACTGACCAGGAATGTTTTGTGATGCTTATAAGTGGGTTGCAAATTGTGAGAAATGTAAGATATTTAGTGGAAAGCCATAGTTAGTAGCTCTCCCTTTAAGACCAGTGGTCATAGAAGAGCCTTTTGAACAATGGGGTCTAGATTTCATCGAACCAATCAATCCTCCCTCTAGTGCTGGACACACCCACATTCTTACTACAACAGACTATTTTACAAAATGGGTGGAGGTATTCCCGGTTAAAAAGACCACATCTGAGGTTGTATGTGAGTTTATTAAAACTTACATCTTGGTTAGGTTTGGAGTTCCCACCAAACTAGTTACAGACAATGCTACCAATTTCTCTTCTCATGAATTAAAGTTATTCTACTATGATCATGGTATCTACCTATCCCATGCATTTGACTATTACCTATAGGGAAATGGATAGGTGGAATCAAGTAATAAGAACTTGATTAGAATAATGAGAAAAGTAGTATGTGACAATGCTAAGGATTGGCATAAGAAACTATTTGAATCTCTTTGGGCTGATTGAACATCTCCAAAAAGAGAAATTGGAATGTCACCCTTTGAATTAGTTTATGGCATTAAGGCTCAACTTTCATTACCTCTGGAGTTAGCTACTATGAAACTATAGAAAACAATTGAAGATCAGGTTTATTAGGATGCCCTTGAGAAACGTACTTTGTATCTCAATAAAATACAGGAAGAAAGAGAAGAAATGGTAAGTGAAATAGCCTCACATCAAGCCCAAGTCAAGAAAATTTTTGATTAGAAAGCTAGACCATAGAATTTTATGGAGGGAGATCAAGTGCTATTATGGGACAAAAGGCAAGAACCCAAGGGTGCTCATGGAAAGTTTGATTCACTTTGGAAGGGTCCATTTATCATCAGTAAAGTACTAGGAGGTAATTCTTTTAAATTGGAACATTTGGATGGTACTATTTTGCCCCTAACCTTTAATGGTCAAGACCTCAAGTTGTATAAACTCTGAGCAGGTTAAACCCTGTTCCTTGTACATATCCTTTTTGTTGTGTTGTTTTCAGTCTTTCCTTTTTGGCTTGTTCCCTTTCTTTTCTATTTTAAGTTTTTCTTGGTCTGTGAAACCAAAGCTAAAGGTTCATCCTTCACCCTCATGAGGTCTCGTCCCCTAGTTGGAGCCATTGTTACCAATAGATTTTGTTCAAACTTTGCAGGCTCAATTTTCCCAAAATCACCCCATAATTTTTCAAGGTCTTGTTCATTTAAAAGTTTCAACCTTTTGCAGATACACCCCGTTGATTGAACTTGAACCTTGAACTTTCATAGTTCACAACCTGTAATTTTTTTATTTTTCTATAGGTTTTGTGTGGGCCTATGCCTATTCCATCAGCAAATGGAAATAAATATATTATGACTTTTATTGATGACTATACCAAGATGTGTTGGGTTTATTTATTAAAGGAAAAATCTCAAGTTTTTGATACCTTCAAAAAATTTCATTTGTGGATAAAAAATGAAACTCAACTCAATATTGGAACTCTTAGAAGTGATAATGGTGGAGAGTACACTTCTAAGGATTTTTAAAAATATCTACAGGACAATGGCATAAAGCATCAAACCATTGTTCCCTATAATCCACAACAGAATGATGTGGTAGAACGTATGAACATAACCCTATTGAATATGGTTCATGTAATGCTCCGCCAAGGAACCCATAAGAACTTAACCTAAACATGTGACTGAATATGTCTTTCATAAATAACATGCAACTAAATATATCTTCATTAAATAACATGCAACTGAATATATCTTCATTAAATAACATGCAACTAAAAATATCTTTTCTAAAAAACATGCAACTTAATTTATCTTTCATAAATAACATGCAACACTATTCAAACAATCAAAACCAACAAACACGAGGAAGACACTTTTTATAATTTCCTACTGAGATTCGAAAAGTAATAACAAAAATAAATTTTAAAACCTACCTCAAACAAAATTATACAGATTCGAAGATGACTAGAATGAAGAAAAATAGAATCCAAGCTTTTCGAAGAACTCTCCCAAATCTGTCTCCAAAATTTCTCCTCCAAAACCTGTGTCCTCCAATAATGGCCAAAACCCCCAATACTTAAAGGAATCTCCTTTCTCATGCTAAAATACAAACTCAACTCCAAGAGGGCTTTGCATGAAGATGAACTTTAGTTCACAGTTCAATCTCAGTTGAACTGAAGTCTCCTCTTCACTTTAACTTTAGTTGAAAAACTCTTAACCAAACTCTAACTTAAATTATTAATTCAATTTCATTCAATTATGAATGTGTAACATAATAAATTCAATTAAATAATAATTAGAAAATTTAGTTAACATAAATACCACATGCCACAATAACCTTTAATTTAATAAATATATTTTAATTAAATAAAGGTTAATTTCATGATTAAATAATTCTAAGGTGAAGTTATTTAATTAATTCACATTAATTAAATATTTCAAACACACTCAATATTAGCATATAATTAATTTCTAATACATTAATTTAATTACCATTTAAATGGTGTTCCACAGCTAAAAATAGAATGATCTAAAAAATAGAAAACACACCAAACGCCAGAAATCAAAGAATCAGAAAGACCTAAGGACCCACATTCAAACACAAGGATAGGGTTATAAACTCAGATCAACTGGATGAGTTTAGGAAGGGTAGGAAAAACTAAATCTTGTCCACTATTTTATGACAATAATATGGCTTAGGTTAGGATTTGGACCCGTGTTATCTCCCCTCTCTTACCATTTGAGATATTGCAATAGGGCATGCTCATCTTAAAAATTTAGGGAAGTCAATGCCCAGTACCTGCAAACCTACATACAACACCCACATGTACATACATACATAAATATATAACAGACAATGGCAGGGATCGACCGATCGTGTGGATCTCGTAAGCAAGTAACTACAACTCTATCCCTCAACCACATCAAGCATGTCAAACAAAAATATAAAAAAAACACATCAACCATACACATGCAAATATGGGGTTAGTAAAATCATAAGCATCAACAAATTCCTAACATATAATCTATCATCCTAGATTAATTACAACATTTATAAAATCAGACTAGGGGTGAGGTACTACATGTTAGGAATAAGGTGTCTCAACCTTGGATAATTCCTATTCTTATTATTTGTTTTGTAAATATATTTTTTGCAAATAATGTAATTAAGTGTGAGTGTACATGTCTAGTTGGCATGTTGATGTGTCACTCCACTTGATGTGTCAGCATCTTGTGCGTAAGGAGATCATGATTGAAACAGTCATGATGGATTCCTATGACATGTAAGAACTATTTAAGGAATGTGCTATGATAGGTGTAAAAGCATCTTATGACTTGGGCCTATTTGGGTGCCCAAGAAGAAGTGGTTGGTGTGTAAGAGAATATGCCAAAAATAGGTTGGTATGATAGATTCTCTTTCACTTCTCTTGTGACCATTATTTTTGGTGGATTCTATGACAAGCTGTCATAGTCTATTCTAGGGATGGATGCTTATTCTTGGGATTGCATGTAACAACTGTGTACATGTGGCTTTGTGCATGGGTCTTGGTGGTTGTGCCTATTTTTGGGTCCAGAGGAGTCTATATATATGATGCTGCTCCTATGGGAGAGAGAGAACAAAAATTTAAGCCTTGTTGGCTTTGTCTCTCATTTCCTGAAAGAACTTGCATTGCAAGTGTATTGTAATCTTTGTGTTGAAGATAATACATTGTGCAGGTTTTGGAGTGCTGGGGTTTTTTACCGAAAGGTTTTCCCTAGGGTATATCATTGTGTCATTCTCTATTTTTTTGTATGTATGGTATGTGGTTGCAATATCTTTGTTAAACTAGTTAACAAATTTGAAATTGTAAGGATTTATAAGAATTTGCACAATACTATCCTATAGAGATTAGCATAGGAAGCTGTTTCCGCACCTGAGTTTCCTTACAAGTGGTATCAGAGCTTGATCAACTTTTGGTCCTAGTTGTCGGGTAGGGTTTTTTGAGCTAATCTCAAGTTGAGTGGGATTTTTTTGTAGAGCATTCTGAATTTTATTTGTAAATTGAGATGGCAAGTTCATCATATGGAAGAATGGAGGTGGAGAAATTTAATGGCACTAATTTCGAGTTGTGGAAACTCAAAATGGAAGACATGTTGGAAGATCATGACCTATGGGAAGTGACTTCAAGTGCTACAAGACCAGAAACTATAGCTCAAGCAGATTGGGATATCAAAGACCGTAAAGCTAAGGGTCTCATAAGACTCTGTTTAACTGATGCAATCCTTCTGAATGTTCTAGATGAGAAAACCACAAATAGTTTGTGGGAAAGACTTGCGGCCGTGTATCAGCACAAATCTCTGGTGAATAAGTTGTTCCTAAGGAAGAAGTTGTACTCTCTATGAATGGAGGAAGGTGGATCCTTAATGGATCATTTAAATGCATTTAATTTGTTGGCTGCACAATTGACATCAGCTGGTGTCAAGTTAGAGGAGGAGGATCATTGCTACACACTTTTGTGTTCTTTACCGGATTCATGGGACCATCTTGTGATAGCTCTCAGAAGTACTTTAGTCACCTTCAAAATGGATGATGTGGTGTCTTCACTGCTATCAAAGGAGATGCAGAGAAAGACTTCCATTTCAGAAAAAGAAGCCCTTGCTGTTCGTGGGAGATCCACTGAAAGAGGGAAGAAAAATGACAATAAGGGTAGATCCAAATCCTGTGGGAAGTCAAAGACTTCCAATAAATCCAAGGCAAAATGTTGGAACTGTGATAAATCTGGGCACTTTCGTAAAGACTACAAAGAGCCGAAGAAGAAGAAGAAAGGTTCAGATTTAGCTTCAGAAAGATCTCAAGAAGATGGCGATGCATTCATTGCAGCTTTGGCAGCCCATGCATTTGATGATGTGCGGTTGGTTTACTCAGGTGCATCTTTTCACATGACCTCTCATCGAAACTGGTTCTCAAAATATGAAGAGTTCGATGGTGGAAAGGTGTACTTGGGTGACGATTCTCACCTAAAGATAGTTGGACGCGGAAGGGTCACTATCAAATTTCCTGATGGATGAGTAAAGGGAATCAATGGAGTTATGCACATTTTGGGTTTGGCACGAAACCTATTATCTGTAAGTATGCTGAATGATGTAGGTGTGCAAGTTGTTTTTTTGAAAGAAGGATGCGAGATGATGAGAGGATCGATAGTGCTTGCAAGGGGTACTAGGAGAGGTACCTTATTTCAGCTAGATGCATGTATTCCTCTATGTAATAGTTCTTCATCCTCACCATCTAAACAAGCAGTGAAGAAGTTTGTGGCTATTGGTTCCGATGGTAGTGCAAATACTTTGGAAGGTAAGCTTCCTACAGAAAAGACAATGTTGTGGCATATGAGATTTGGCCACATTGGTGAAAAGGGTCTCAGAACCCTGAAAAATAAAAATCTCATTGAGGGGTTAAATGATTGCAATCTTGAGTTTGACTTTTGTGAACACTGTGTCTATGGTAAAAAAAATCATGTTCAGTTTTACTCTAGTTCTCACAAATCTTCTGATGTTTTGGATCTTATTCATTCTGATGTTTTTGGTCCTGTAAAAGTTCCTTCAATCTCTGAGTCTCTATTTTTTGTATCTTTCATAGATGATTATAGTAGAAGGACATGGATTTATTTCCTTAAAAGTAAGACACAAGTCTTTAGTCGGTTCAAGGAATTTAAAGCTCTTATAGAGAATCAGACTAGTAAGAAGATTAAGTGTGTGAGAACTGACAATGGTGGTGAGTTTTTCTTAGCAGAGTTTGAATAGTTTTGTAAAGAACAAGGTATTGAGAGGCATAAGAAAACTCCTTATACCCCATAGCAAAATGGAGTTGCAGAGAGAATGAACAAGACATTGATAGAGAAGGCTAGGAGTATGCTTAGTGGAGCTGGTTTAGAACAAAGGTTTTGGGCTGAAGCTGTGGCCACTGCTTGCTATCTGGTTAACAGATCTCCTACATTAGCCCTTGTTAGTAAGACACCCATGGAGGTGTGGTCTAGTAAGAAGCCTTCAATTAGACATCTTCATGTTTTTGGTTGTGAAGCTTCTGCACATATTCCAAAGGAGAAAAGATCTAAGTTGGAAAACAAAGCTGTTAAATGTATTTTCATTGGATACAGTGCTGGTGTGAAAGGATACAAGCTTTGGGATCCTGTGACTAGTAAGGTGTTGTATAGTAGAAATGTTATTTTCAGAGAGCTAACATCTTCTCCTATTGTGCTACAACCAGATGAAAAAGAAAAGGAAAAATATGTTGTTCAGTTACCTCCTACCCCTGAGAAGACTAAACAGAGAGACCATGTTGGGCCTAATGATGAGGAGAGCTCTAGCAGCTCTGATAGTTCAGAAGAAGAGGAAGAACAACCTCAACCGCAGCCCTTGAGGAGATCCACGAGAGAAAGAAAGCAACCAGAAAGGTTTGGTTATTCTATGTTAGATTCTAGTTGTGCCTTTGCTTTGATTACTAACACTGATGAGCCTAGATCTGTGAAAGAGGCTTTGGGCATGGAAGATGCAGGTTCCTGGATTGAGGCTATGGATGATGAGATGGCTTCATTGGAGAAAAACAAAACTTGGGACCTTGTACCTTTGCCTAAAGGGAGAAAATATGTTGGCTGTAAATGGGTGTTCAAGAAAAATTATGTGCAGATGGAAGTGTTGAAAGGTATAAAGCTAGATTGGTTGCAAAGGGGTATTCACGAGTAGAGGGAATAGATTATGGTGAAATATTCTCTCCTATTGCAAAGTTGACATCCATTAGATTTTTGTTATCTCTTGCTACATCATATGATTTAGAGATAGAATAGATGGATGTGAAGACAACTTTCCTTCATGGTGATTTGGAGGAAGAGATTTATATGTCATAGCCTGAGCACTACATTGTTAAAGGTAAAGAATCCTTAGTTTGCAGATTAAAGAAATCTCTATATGGTTTGAAGCAATCTCCTAGGATGTGGTACCTTAAGTTTGATGCCTTTGTGTTGTCAATTGGATTTGTAAGATCAAAATCAGATCATTGTGTTTATTTCAGAGTTGAAAATGATCGCCTTCTTATTGTTGCATTATATGTTGATGATATGTTGTTGTTTGGGAAGGGTAAGGGTATGATTTCTGATTTTAAATCTCAGTTGTCAGCACAGTTTGAGATGAAAGATCTTGGGGCAGCTAGGTACATCTTGGGTATGGAAATCAGTAGAGACAGGTCTAACAGAAAACTTTGGTTGAGTCAGAGTAAGTATGTGAAGTCTATGTTGGACAGGTTCAGCATGGCAGATTGTAGACCACTATGTGTTCCTATTTCTATGGGGACAAAGTTATCTATAGATGATTGTCCAGAATCTCCTAGTGAGGTGGAGGACATGAGTAGAGTACCTTATGCTAGTGCAGTTGGCAGTCTTATGTATGCTATGGTTTGTACTAGACCAGACATTGCTCAAGTAGTGGGAGTCCTGAGTTGATTTATGGCTAATCCTGGATGGGTACATTGGGATGTAGTTAAGCGAGTATTTAGATATTTGAGGGGTACATCAGATTACTCCATATGTTATCATGGTAACTCTTCTGGATCTCTGCATTTAGTTTGTATTTGTGGGTTTGTGGATTCAGATTGGGCAGGTGATATTGACAGTAGGAGATCCACAGTGCTTATGTGTTCACTATGTTTGGTGGTGCCATCAGTTGGATGAGTAAGTGACAACCTGTGGTTGCTTTGTCCACTACAGAAGCTGAGTACATGGCTGCTACTCATGCTTGTAAAGAAGCCATTTGGCTTAGAAGATTATGTTCTAATGTTGGTGTTGATGCAGAATAGATTACTATTTGGTGTGATAGTCAAAGTGCTATTTGCCTTGCAAAGAATCCAACTTTCCATGCCAGAACGAAGCACATTGATGTGCAGTTTCACTTTGTGAGAGATATGGTGGAAGATGGAAAGGTAAATTTGGAGAAGGTAGATACTGTGAAGAATTTTGCAGATGCATTAACAAAACTAGTGGGCACTAAGAAGTTCAGATGGTGTTCGTAGTCTATGGGCCTTTTGGCCTATAGCAGTTAAAGTTCCTGTTATGTTCCTGTTGCTCTTACAAGGTGTTCGACAAGTGGGAGAATGTTAGGAATAAGGTGTCTCAACCTTGGATAATTCCTATTCTTATTATTTGTTTTGTAAATGTATTTTTTGCAAATAATGTAATTAAGTGTGAGTGTACATGTCTAGTTGGCATGTTGATGTGTCACTCCACTTGATGTGTCGGCATCTTGTGCGTAAGGAGATCATGAATGAAATGGTCATGATGGATTCCTATGATGCATAAGAACTATTTAAGGAATGTGCTATGACAGGTGTAAGAGCATCTTATGACTTGGGCCTATTTGGGTGCCCAAGAAGAAGTGGTTGGTGTGTGTAAGATAATATGCCAAAAATAGGTTGGTATGACAGATTCTCTTACACTTCTCTTGTGATCATTATTTTTGGTAGATTCTATGACAAGCTGTCATAGTCTATTCTAGGGATGGACACCTATTCTTGGGATTGCATGTAACAACTATGTACATGTGGCTTTGTGCATGGGTCTTGGTGGTTGTGCCTATTTTTGGGTCTAGAGGAGTCTATATATATGATGCTGCTCCTATGGGAGAGAGAGAATAAAAATTTAAGTCTTGTTGGCTTTGTCTCTCATTTTCTAAAAGAACTTGCATTGCAAGTGTATTGTAATCTTTGTGTTGAAGATAATACATTGTGCAGGTTTTGGAGTGCTGGGGTTTTTTACCGAAAGGTTTTCCCCAGGGTATATCATTGTGTCATTCTCTATTTTTCTGTATGTATGGTATGTGGCTGCAATATCTTTGTTAAAGTAGTTAACAAATTTGAAATTGTAAGGATTTATAAGAATTTGCACAATACTCTCCTATAGAGATTAGCGTAGGAAGCTGTTTCTGCACCTGAGTTTCCTTACACTACATCCACCCCCCCTAGGATTAGGCTTACTCCTAGAAGCCTACAAATAGATGAGGATATATATCTCCCAAACACAAATCATTTACTAAAAACAAAACATAACATCTGAAATCAAATCATAAGGTAGGAACATGATAAGCAGTCATTAAGAACAATATAATATCTAGTTAGGATTAACATAAATTCACGTTGATCAATCATTTAATAAAAATTCAAAAAATAGATCTAAACCTTTACTCATACATCATCATAGAAACATCTAGGATCGATTGCATAGAGAACACATTCATATCTATAATAAATAATGAGTTGAGAAGTTCATGAAAAACTATCTAGTTAATGTAACACTTATGCAACCATAAAGAATACACAATGATTCTAATATCACATAGCACATAAAGTACCATCTCTATGATGTCCTCCCTTATACATACTATCAAGGGTTAATGATGAACATGATAGAAACAATACTTATCACATAACAGGGCCAACAATAACAAACATTCAGAGTAGCCACCATAAAACTCAAAAGGAAAAACCCAAGTGGGGGAATCGTAAGTCCAACATTAAATCATAAGAGCACTCAATTGTTCAACAATAAATTAAGTGTGACTAGCGTCAAAAGATAGATAATGAAAAGAGAGTTAGGTGACTAATCCAATCATAAGAAAGTTCAAAAATTTTAATGCTAGCCCATACACATTACGAACAATTTCATAAATCAACTAAAAAATAAATCATCAATCATAACATATGCACATAACAAGGTGACTAGTAGTAGCCACACTCTAGGGAGTAATCACTTCATGGCATCCAAGATATTTCACCCTAGATGCATTAGAGAAGGTAACCATACACAATAAATAGTCAAACACCTATGACAATCACTAGACTAGTGATATCTCAAAGGCATTTAAGAGAAGTGTTGTCATATTTTTGACACATTTTGAAAGCCTAATTACTAGATGAGCTACAATAACCTAGTTTGTGTTATTAGGTGATCTGGATTAAGTTTGTGTTCATTTCATTGCAATACATGGAAAAGAAAAGGAAATGAATAGCATCTGTATCTACACATACATCTATCTGTATCATTTTGTACTGAGAAGAAAGTAAAGGAGCTGAAAAGAAAGAACATCTATCTAGGCTCACACAGGCCGTGAGCATAGCCTTTACCAGAAATAAATGAATGAGAGTAAATATACATTTAAATTAAGAAGTGGTATTGGGGTACCAGACATTGCCTGGTAATGAGATGTTGATGCTTCTATGTGCTCAACATGCTCCCGTGATCCAGAACCTGCAAAAGAAGAAGAAGGGGATTTGGGTTAGATCCAATGGATCTAAACAATGGATAGTATCACAATACAGTAATGCATATACACACTCAGCCATACACCTCTAACAAAGACTGTGCTCAGGGCATGTGCATCAAGGAGCCCCTAGAAATAAATGAAATACCATTGTTTTTTACTGACGTGTTTGTTTCATGTGTAGATACAGGGGAGATGATTCATAATGATTCTGTGAATGACCTGGGCCCTTGATGTAGATCATGATAGGGAAAAATCTAGGTTTCCTATTGATGATTGCATCAAGGGCCAAGAGCACACACTGTGTGAACAAATAGAGGACATTCAAATGATCTAGCATCAAGAGCAATAAAGTAATGAAACAAAGGGTTATATGGCATCAAGTGCTGAACAGAGCTAATTATAGAGTACATAGATCTATGAAGAAGATAGGGCACTTTGTTGCATAGATGCTCAAATGGCACATAAGTGTGACAAGGCATGTTAGTCAGGGCTTTTGAATGTAATATCCTTCATGTATAAGAGTCGGTGCATGACCAATATGATGCTGATAATGTAAATCAAGGATACAAGTATATGTGCCTCTGAGAGTACCCAGCATGATCAAATCTACAGGCTCTCACAGTGCAATAACAGGGCAGGACAATAACAATAGTACCACAAAAAATGTGCCAATAGTAATGGAGATATGGTAACCAGTAAGTATGCTTGTGGCAATGCTCTCAAACCATGTTTAGATGCATCAGGTTACAATCAGCTAAGTCTCAGTGAATTCAAAATAAGAAGAGATCCCCATAAGCTCTCGGGTCAATGGAAATGAATGGTGCCAATATCAAATGGAGGCTAATCAAATAATACAGTACTAGCAAATATCAATACAGAAAATACATATGTTTGGTGTTCTTGTATTAAACAAATAAACATCATATCCATTTCTTGATGCCCTGGCCACATTGCAATGACAATGAATAGAACTTTCATGTTCATGATATATACAAACAGAGAGTTAAACAACAGCTTGCCAAGTGTAGAAATGAAATCCAAATAGTAAATATTGAATATCAATAGCAATGCAACAGTGATGCCATGTTCTTTTCACAGGCCCTCAATTTAACAATAGGGTATCAATTAAAACATGAAGCAGCACAATGGAAATGATGGTGCTTATAAGGAACTATAAATAGAGACATCAAATCAATAGTGCATGGTGGTTTGTTCTCGAGCCAAGCTTGAATGCCATAACAATGCAATATCATTGAATTTGTGATGCCATGCCCTAATCTACAATGCAAGGAAAATCGACAGCACCTTCAAGAATCTACAAATAATGCTAATGAGATGCTCTCAAGCTCAAGATAGAAGAAGCAGAAATAGTGGTATTATTGTTCACAAGTTAACATTATGAAGATATTACATAGGGTCAAGGCAACAAGTAGTGTATTCAAGCACCAAGTGCAGTACTATAGCTCACGGGTCCCATCCATTTAGGATAGTGAGCTGCAAACTATGAAGTGCCACAAGTTTTCAAATAACATAAATAGATAACAATATCTCAGGGCACCATGATTCATAGGCTCAGCCCCAACCTCTAGACTAGTGAAAAAGAGGAGTTCACGGGCTGGTGTCCACAAGAGCATCAGTCAGAATACAGGGGGGTCATGGGTTGTAAAAATTCCAGCAATGCCCTAACTAGTGCATTAACACGGCACCTTCCTCTTCATTATAATATCATGGCAGCAACCATTAACAAAAGTAGGCATTATCAAATGTATCACAAACAGTAGCTACAACAAGAGGGATTTGATGTATCAAACATGACATGCTATGTCTGTTGAAGTTTGAAATGCAACACATAAGGGAATGAGGGCACAGGTTAGTGTGAACTCCAAACTATGAATGTAAGTCACCAAGTTTGCCAAGACTCTAGAGGCTTGGGCCCTCATTTCAATAGGGCATTATGAAATGGCAACATGTATATTCAAGGCACAAGCTATCAAGAATGTAGGGATCTCGTAGGGTTAGATCCACAGTAGGAGGTTAACACGAGCTTATCAAGAAGAAAATAAGTATTAAACACAGATAGAAGCAACTGACATTCTATTATTGCATCAGTTCCATGGCTCACGGGTTTGGGCAACTCAAGTGTTTTGACGAATGTAATACATTTATGCTTCAGCATTCAAATGAAATATCAGTACAGAGACAAGAAATAGCACAAATGCAGGCATCGATAGCACCAAATAAACAAATATAGAGTATATTGATGCCATAACAAATTATTGCTGATGCCCTAGCTCGAGGTATGAGCTTCAAATTCATAGGGTTTGAATTGAAACACAAATAACAATGTAAAATAGAGATATTAAGCTATAAAATCCATGCCCTACCACATGATCATCGGGCCTATTAGTGTTAACAGATTTCAGTCCATAAAATAACTATACCCTAGTCTTAAAAATAGAGAAAGATAAGAGAGGGGTATCGAGTGCCAAAACAAGGATTATGCAGAGATACAACACTATCAACAAAAGATGTAATATCCAATGCAATCGTGAATATGAACCAATGCCATCATTAGAGCCTTTCGAAATATGCAGTATGTAAACTCATTGAAGTGCCTACCTCATGTTGCTGAATCAAGATAGATGTATTTGCTGTTTCTATTTTAGTGAAGGAAAGTTGCCATTCAAACTGCTAAGGAATTTAGAAGGTTGCCAGATGCCAAGTCTAGGATGCCATTTATAGTGATGTTTCCATTTTGAAGGAGGGTTTCATTATTAGCATATCATTCTTTGTCTCCCCTTCTTTTAGGGTTAAAAATGTTTGACTTTCCTTTGATAGCTTTTTTGGGCAAGGTTTTTTTTATGTATTAATATAATTATCTTTCATCTTTTAAGATAATTATATTATCATTATTTTTTAAAAATGCCTTAGGCTCCTATAGTCACATTCTCTTAGGATGATGAATTTTTGCAATCATGTATGATGGGGAAAGCTATTATTTCTTAGAGCATTTTATGCCATGTGGATATGTATTAATTGTAAATATTTTAGGTTTTTCTCCTCTTTGAGTTGAGTTAACCTTTAATATATTTTAAAATCCACTATATTGATTAGTAAGGGGGGAGTAGTTTTCTAAATATTGTAAAAGTCATTGCGAGGATTTCATTCTAAGATATTTTGGACATGTGGTGTTTTATAAACCACTGTCAGAATATCATTATTTCACATGGCTTGGTGGGTCCTAAGTCTTCTTTGACTAAATCTATTCTAGGGACTCCACCTTTTCCACTTCCCCTATATTCTCGGGAGTGGGGCATCCGAGATTCAGAGTGATGAGATCATGACTGAAGATTTTCTATTCTTGGCGAGGAGTGGTCTTGATGGTAGATTCTAGAGATTTTATTTATATGCCTCTAACTTAGGTGATAGAAGGTTAGTTCTTCATTCCCTCAATTCTCAGGAGGTGAATTTTGTAGCTCTTGTGAAGCAATCTGATATTGTAGCTCCTTTTATTCCAGCTAATAGAAAATTTTTTCCCTTCTTTTTCTACAGTTTGTGAGTTGGTTGATGAACTTAGTTTTTATGTATTGTGATTGATTCTGATCCTTTACATGATAGTATGTTCAGTTGATTATTTTGCAAGCATTGGTTTCCTTGGATGTTTTCAAATCTGTGTGCATTACATTGTGTTGAGTTGTGAAAAATATATTTCCTTCTCATTCACGTTCAACGCCTGATTGTTCTCTAATAGAAAATTAGATTTGGGGAAGTTGTGGAGTCCTTGTTATGTACTGGAGTTATATTGTGAGTTGGTTTCAGATTGTGGATCTACTCAGTTTGGTGAATCACCTAAGTTAGATTTAGTTCTTTCAATTTTATGCAAGCTCTCTCCCTTTCCCTTCAAGTTTAGTTCAATTCAGGTGATACAAACAGGGAAGCCAGCCCTTAACTTGGAGGTCTATTCTCAAGAAGCAATCCCACATCTTGAGAGTATTCCCATGTTTCATAGGATTGTTGGGTTTTATACGTAGCCATCACGGGTGCAATCCCTAGTGACAACAAGAAGCAAGCACATAAATGTTTAGATGTAGTTTAATGGTTATCAAAACACAAAAGAGTCATATGTCTATGTTTGGTTTCAAGTTAACAACTAAGACATCTAATGGGCACACAACTTCCTAGAGTTCCCAGTGTAGAACCCGGTGCTCTGATACCAAGTGTAATGCCCCGCCAGGGAACCCAGAAGAACTTAACCTAAACATACGACTAAATATATCTTTCATAAATAACATGCAACTAAATATATCTTCATTAAATAACATGCAACTAAAAATATCTTTTCTAAATAACATGCAACTAAATTTATCTTTCATAAATAACATGCAATGCTATTCAAACAATCAAAACCAGCAAACATGAGGAAGACACTTTCTATAATTTCCTATTGAGATTTGAAAAGTAATAACAAAAATAAATTTTAAAACCTACCTCAAACAAAATTATACAGATTTGAAGATGACTAGAACAAAGAAAAATAGAATCCAAGCTTTTCGAAGAACTCTCCCAAATTTGTCTCAAATTTGTCTCTAAAATTTCTCCTCCAAAACCTGTGTCCTCCAATAATGGCCAAAACCCCCAATACTTAAAGGAATCTCCTTTCTCATGCATAAAATACAAACTCAACTCCAAGAGGGCTTTGCATGAAGATGAAATTTAGTTCATAGTTCAATCTCAGTTGAATTAAAGTCTCCTCTTCACTTTGACTTTAGTTGAAAAACTCTTAACCAAATTTTAACTTAAATTATTAATTCAATTTCATTCAATTATGAATGTGCAACATAATGAATTCAATTAAATAATAATTAGAAAATTTAGTTAACATAAATACCACATGCCACAATAACCTTTAATTTAATAAATATATTTTAATTAAATAAAGGTTAATTTCAAGATTAAATAATTCTAAGGTGAAGTTATTTAATTAATTCACATTAATTAAATATTTCAACCACACTCAATATTAGCATATAATTAATTTCTAATTAATTTATGCATCAACTATATAATAAAAATAATAATTAAATCAAATAAATACATTTATTTAATTACCATTTAAATGGTGTTCCATAGCTAAAAATAGAATGATCTAAAAAATAGAAAACACACCAAATGCTTGAAATCAAAGAATCAGAAAGACCTAAGGACCCACATTCAAATGCAAGGACAGGGTTATAAACTCACATCAACTGGATGAGTTTAGGAAGGGTAGGAATAACTGAATCTTGTCCACTATTTTATGACAATAATATGGCTTAGGTTAGGATTTGGACCCATGTTATCTCCCCTCTCTTACCATTTGAGATATTGCGATAGGGCACGCTCATCCTAACAATTCAGGGAAGTCGATGCCCGATACCTACAAACCTGCATACAACACCTACATGTACATACATACATAAATATATAATAGACAATGGTGAGGATCAGCCGATCGTGTGGATCTTGTAAGCAAGTAACTACGACTCCGTCCCTCAACCACATCAAGCAGGTCAAACAAAAATATAAAACAAACACATCAACCATACACATGCAAGTATGGGGTCAGTAAAATCATAAGCATCAACAAATTCCTAACATATAATCTATCATCCTAGATTAATTACAACATTTATAAAATCAGACTAGGGGCGAGGTACTATAGTTCAATCTATGATGGTTTTTCAAAATGTTAAATTAATATTTTTGGGAGAAGCAGTTCTTTGTGCTATCTACATAAAAAATAGAAGTCTGTCTACTGCACTAGAAAATAAGTCTCCTTATAAAATGTGGCATGGTCATCTTCCCCATGTGAAGCATTTTAGGGTTTTTGGTTCCCCCTACTATGCTTTAATTCTTGAACAACTAAGAAATAAATTGGAAGCTAGGAGTAGAAAATGCATTTTTTTGGGATATTCTACTACTTCTAAAGCTTATTATCTATATGATGAGGAAAACAAAAAGTTTTTTGTTTCTCGAGATGTTATATTTTTGGAATTTGGAAAAGATGCCTCCACTATTAATAAATAACTTTCTCATCTTGATCGATTTCATTCAAAAAAATTCTATCATGAATGGGATAATGCACTTCCAACTCTTGCAGGGGGGATTCCCCTTCTCAATCAATCTCTGGAAGTGATAGAGAATGTGAAAGAGTCTAATGAATCTAAATTTTCTTGTGAAGACCATGCTGCAAATTAATGTGAACCAAAAATTGAGAAAACATCAGAACAACTAGAATGTGAACTAGAAATTGAGAAAACATCAGAACAACCAGTCTGTAGATCCCTGTGGTCCAAGACAATTCCAAAAAGGTATGATGATTTTGAATTAAATTTTTCTGCTGTTGATGAACCTTCTTCATTCCAAGAAGCAACAACTAGTGATGCATGGAAATGAGCAATGCAAAGAGAGTATGATGCTCTCATAAAAAATGGAACTTGGACGTTAGTTGATCCTCCAATTGGAACCAAACCTATTGGCTACAAGTGGGTATTTAAAAATAAATATAAAGCTGATGGATATGCTCAGAAAGAAGGTGTTGACTACACTGAAACATTTGCTCCTACAACAAAATGGGGCACTATTCGAGATTTGTTTTCTTTAGTAGGACAAAAAGGATGGAATATACATCATATGGATGTTAAGACAACCTTTTTGAATGGAGATTTGAAAGAAGATGTTTATATGTTGCAACCTAAAGTTTTTTTAATCAAAGGTCAGGAACAAAAGGTATGTAAATTGATAAAATCTTTGTATGGTTTGAAGCAAGCACCATGTGCTTGGTATGAAAAATTAACTGAGCACCTCCCGCAACTAAACTACAAGCACTTTCATCTAGATGATGCAACTCTCTTTGTCAAGAAAATTGGTAGATCAATTGTATATCTAGTTGTATGTTGATGATCTTCTCATCACAGGAAATAATGATGATTATATTACATCTATTAAACGAGAGTTGAAGAAAGTTTTTGATATGACCGACTTAGGGTTACTACATTATTACTTAGGTATTGAAGTTATTCAAAATCCTAAGTTTATTTTTATTTCTCAAAAGAAATATATTGGAGAATTATTATGCAGATTTGGCATGGAAGATTGTAATTCTGTTTCCACTCCAATGGAGCAAAATTTGAAGATTTCTTCCAATGAAGGAAATGACTTTGAAGATCCAACCATGTATAGGCAACTTGTTGGAAGTTTGATTTACGTCACCACTACTCGTCCAAACATTACCTATGCAGTGGGTATTTTGTCTAGATTTATGCATAAAACATGTGAAGGACATTGGGTTGCAACATAGTGAGATTTGAAATATTTAAAAGGGACTCAGACTCTTGGTATAAAATATTCAAAGGTTTTTGATTTCCATCTTACTGGCTATTCAGATTCAGATTTTGATGGTGACAAAGAGAATGGAGTATCTACTTCATGTTATTTGATGACTATGGGATCAACTGCTATCACATGAAGATCCAAGAAACAAATAGTTCATCTTGACTCTACAACCGAAGCAGAATATGTAGCAGCAGCTCAAGCCACAAAAAAAATTGTATGGCTTAGGAAAATCCTTGATGATTTGGGGAAGAAATAGATGACTTCAACACCTTTATTTGTTGATAACAATTTTGCAATACAATTGGCCAAGAATCCTAGATTTCATGACAGAACCAGAAACCCTAAAATGCTTCACATGTGTTAGCACCTGCAAGAATTGTCATGGCTTTTGGTCATTTTCTCTAGTCTTTGCAAGTGTTTTCTGTGTCTCTGGCTTGAAACCCTAGGTTCAAATTTCATATTTCTAGCCATTGCATGGAAAAACCCTAGTGTGCCCTGGCCTTGTTATATTTATGTGTTACTTTTTTGGGCCACTTAAGTTCCTAAACACCCATGTGCTTTAATTTTTCCTAAGTCTAACATCCGGTGGTATTATTTTTTCCTAAGCCCTTGCACTTTAATTTTTAATGTTTCAGCTTTTAATATTTTCCTGGGCCCATTCCTCTATCACAATTCAATCGAATGATTGGCATATCTTCTTATAGATTCTCTCTCCTCTATGAGATCTTACGACAACTATTGATCTCTCTTTACAACGTGGCTTTTGAAATGAGTGGGACCGCTGACAGGTGTGCATAGGTGGCAACATTTTATTGGTTAAAGAATAGTGATTTGGATATGTTGTCAGGTGGGCCCGGTATCTCAATCAAGAGATTCAAGATCAACGACTGGTGTGAAAGTGCAAGGAATCTTTGGAGCTTATGAGATCATGCGCTAGCTGTCTAATATTCTTGTGTATTAAGGTCAACAGAGGGTGGGTCCAATGTGCCATGAAGTTCTGAGATGCTCACTCTTGATTGGTCAGCAAGTTTGTGACTTGGTGGTTGTCAGTGGGGCTAGTTTCTCCAAAGGGGTTAATGCACTACAAGATCATGTAGTTGACATTATACCACTGGGGTAAGATGCATGATGGTTAAGTGCACATTGTACCTTTGACCATTGATCTCATCTGTAGAGAGAATACTTTGTGGTGGGTCCTTTTCTACCACGCGTTGTTGAGTTGCTTGTTTTGTATTGGTTGCAGACTGCTGACATGGCTGTAGACTTTTCAATGGGCCCTGTGGCTATTGTAAATGATGAATTTGGGCCACCTGATCTACCAAGAAAACACAAGAATCAATGGTCACATTTTAAGCCTTGTCGACCGACCGTTGCTTTTAAAATTTGAATTTTTAGATGGGATTTCTGCGACAGGAAGGACTGAAATTAATTGTTTTAGTGGCTGGATTTGGTGGAACTGGTGGCACTTGTTGCTGCAGTGTGGTCCAGGGTGTCTTCTAATTGATTGAAGGGGTTTGTACCATGATTTTGTTGCTTGAAGGCATGTTACAGGTTGCCGAATAGGTTGATAAATATGGGCAATTCTATGGTTTTCAGTATTTTCTCAAGGAATTACCATGATTACAGATCATTCAAGGATTTTCTTTCTCCAAGCTGCTTGGTTTTCCCCCAATTGTAATAAATTGTGATGGTATTTGGTTGGTTTGGTGGGTAAAACCCTAACCCTAATCATCCATAACTTGTTGCATCCTATTTTGGGGATCCCAAGATGAGTAGTGGTATATATGGTCGTAATTTTGACTTTGTAAAGGGTTCACAATTTTTGGTCCTAGGCTTCTGGTTCCAAAGCTGGTTCCATGAATGTTCTACCTTGTAAATTTTTCCTTCTTCTCTGCATATAGGGTTCCCTCTTTCCTTTCTAGCTATGGGAATAGAATATATGTTGTAACAGACATCTTATGTATGAGTTTACAATATATTTGTAATGCTATCAGATTGTTCCCATTTGAGTTTTAGACTTATTGATTGAAGCATCAAGGGTGTTTCAACCTTTCTATTTGCATTTCCTATGTGTCTGCAATAGAGTTGTTTTCATAGAAGCAACTAGGTCTAGGACTAGTTTTCATATGTGTATGAGCTGGGGTATCAAGGGTATTTCATGCTTGTCTTTTAGTGGATGTTGATTAATGTATTACTTGTTTATAGGTCTCTTCTAAGGGGAGGGTTAAAATCCTTTGATTGAGTGATAGCGCATTTGGATACACAAGTGGTTTGATAATGTATGATCTAATCAATGGTGTATGTTGATGTAAGGCATCAACATATTGGAATGTATTGTCTCCTTGTTTCATAGCTCTGTGCAGTGATGTATTTGACTTTATTGCCCATTGGATAAGGCACTAGTCTATGAGAGACTTAGGGTATTTCAGGTGTCCATTCAACCCAACATAAATTAGTCAAATCAAATACCTATCCCTTTCATGTTGGTAGTATTAGTAGGAGGTCCTTTGTAGTCTTCAAACTCATTCTATGCAAATAGGGCTATTGCATAAGATTTGGTTTCATTGGGGTATTGGATAGCCATAGGGGTCTAAAAGCTATTCCACAATAATATATCTACAGGCCTATTGTTTGTTATGAGGTGTCTTGAATGTGAAAATAAGGCAATACCCATGTGAGTGATGTGGAGCTCAAAGAAAAAGGAGGATTCCTTTCAATCCTCATCAATTGGACTGTTTCTTGTCAAACTTGAGTGCACAATCTAAGAATCAAGCCCATATATTTATTCAAGTTTGGTCCTGTAAGGAAAAGATCCAACAAATTGGTGACTTTGCTGGGGAATGAAATAATTTTACTATTAAGAGTATCCTAGAGTCTTGGTATATTCAGTTTGGGGAACAGTCTCATAAATGTTATAATCTAAAAGTTGTTTTCAGATCTGCAAGTATATTACCTAGATTTGTTGTTGTAAAAGCTTAAAAATACATGTGACTTTGTTGCGAGGAATGCCCAGAATCTGTTGGTGTTTCAAGATGGATCAATGAAATTTTGTGTCCTCTAAAGAGAGGTGATGACTCTATGCTAGAATGAACCTAAGATGTGAAGCTTTGTTCCATATTTCAGTCAAATGTGAAGAGAGCAACAACATTCAGCAGAGACAATCCAGGTATTCTGCATTCAATATTTTGTGTATTTGCATGGTCCTTATCAAGTGATGTTGTCATTAAAAGAAAGGAAAGATAAGTGGAATTACATACTTTTGGATTAAAATTTGATTTGAGTCATATAAGTGAGAAGTATGTCAGAATAATTAGGTGATAAGAGAAGGTTGATTACAAGTCTAGACTTCTTGTTATTGGTTCTCAAGAATTTCAGGGGTGTATGTAAAGCTATAGCCAGTAATGGAGGTTCATAGGTGTTCTTTTGTCAAAGGATATGTGCCATTTTGTTATGATGGCATACCTGGTTTCCCTAATAAGATCCCTAATAAAATCAGGGGATACTTGCCTAATTTTAATGGGAACCATCTCATTTCAGCCAGTCACCATGTTCAGTTGTTTTGTGACTTGATGTGTGACTTTGAAATTGCTCATGAGGATGTGCATATGAAGTTATTTGTTCAAACTTTAGAAGGTGATGCTAGAGACTGGTTTTCTTTTCTACCAGCATGTTCTATTTCATCTTGGAATGAGTTGCATTCAGCCTTCATGGAGCAGTTTGGAGAAAGGGTAAGCATATCTGATTCTTACAATAAGTTTTTGAAGATCCATATTGAGAGTGATGAACTTGTCCCTCAATTCAATATTAGATTTGCAAAAGTTTTGAATGAGATCCCTGAAGGTTATAGACCTAATGATCAAGTGTGTATGAATGTCTACTTTGATGCATTTGATCAGAAGATGAATTACTTATTGAGGGATAAAGAACCTAAGTCATTGTATCAGACATTTATAACTGCAATGGATATTGAAAACAATTTGAAGTATGGATTGACCAGAGGTCATTTTACCATGAATGTCTATTGGTATAATGAATGTGAGAGAAAAGAAGAATGTAGTGTTGATGCCACAATTCCAAATTAGCATACCAACACTTCTGCTATAGTTTGTAATCAAGTTGAAATGTCAAATCAGAATATGTGTATAAATGTTGTTGAGTCTTTTTCTATTGACGAGACATGTGTTCAGAATGCTACAACAGTAAAATATATTTCAAACCTTGATAGAATTGAGCAGTGTGTTGATGTTTTGAATTGTGAACTAGCTACTGTAGTCAATTCTTGTAATCTTGATTATGAGCATGATTTTGCTAATGTTCCTAGACATGAGGTTGCTACTTCTATATCTCAGTATTATGCAAATGAAGAGGCTGAAAGTTATGTCTCTAATGATGAGTTTGAAGTTGCTGCACAAGATGAAGAATGTGATTTACAGACATACCAGTCACAGTCAGAGGAACATTGTGCTAAAAGTGATTATTCAAGTGAGAATGATGAAGGCAGTGATGTTCAGGTGTCTTCATATGAGTCAGATGCAACATGGGAAGAAGAAAGTAATGATGGAAGTGAACAATCATTTGACAGTGAAGGTATGATTTCCCTTTCTGAATCTGAAAATGAAAATGCATCTCAGTTTTTGCATCATACAAATCAGTTTGAATATGATGATATTGAGAATGATTTGTCCTCAAAGTATGAAGATAAGGAAATGGTGATTCAATATGATATCAATGAGGTTAAACATGAAGATTTGAATAGGAGGTTGTCTAATGATTCCTTATTGGATAACAAGGTTGTATCATATAGTAGAGATTTTAGGGATGAATCATTGTCTTTCCATAATGGTTATCCTAAGAAAGGTAATGAAGAGGATGTAATTATGGTCACTATATTCTTGGTAGGTGATGTTGATTATGAATCCTCATTTAGTTCTATTTTTTCTTCATATCCTAAGAGTCTCTATGATGATGAAATGGGTAGTGAATTTAAAGTGTTTACTAATGCTTTATATGATGAGGAGTTTGATGATGATCGACCAAAATTTTGTCATAATGTTCAACAAGGAGTATTACATGGAATTATCAATCCATTGTTCAAGGAACATGTGGAGGTTTCAGATTCAGTTGAATTAGATATAAATGATGACACACTGTCATATTATTGTCAGAAACTAGGATGTTTTTCTTCCATGTGTGACAGAGTTTTAAATGATGATGTTGCATTTTGTGTATTGAAGGGTTGTGGAGTAGTTTAGAATTTATTGATTATGACATGTGTGAATATGAGTCTGATTATTCATTTGCACTCCAACCGGCTACAGCTAAAGAAATGCAAAGTCAAGGTATGAAGCCTTTTATCAAGGAGAGTATGAGTTTTTTGTGTTTCTAATTGATAGCATGCATAAATCAGTAGATAAGGATCAATTTCAATCTGATGTTAATATTCATGAGCATGTTGAGTCCTATTTTCATGGTGAGCAAGATGAAGGTGTTTCAAGTTTTCACATGCACTCTGAAAATGAAGACAAATATTTTGTTCTGCCTAATGGGCTGATTGAAAGTATTGATATGCCTGGTGAAACAAATTGGAATAAAGTATCTAGTTTACCTCAAGAAGAAAGAAATGAAAACCAGATTTTTGACAGGGGCAAAGATTGATTCAAGTTTTGAAGTTTCAGGCTTTTTGTAAAAAATGTACACTTTGTATATAGTTTTTCCCTCTTGTTTCCCTAGTTTGGTTGCTAGTTTTTGAGATCCCCTTTTCTGTCCTGTGGGTGGTCTACTTCTACCAGTGATTCTAGATCCTTTCCATGCCTGTAGGAGGCATACATCCCTAGACAGAGCCATTGTTAGCACCTGCAAGAATTTTCATGGCTTCTGGTCATTTTCTCTGGTCTCTGCAAGTGTTTTATGTGTCTCTAGCTTGAAATCCTAGGTTCAAATTTCATATTTCTAGCCATTGCATGGAAAAACCCTAGTGTGACCTAGCCTTATTATATTTCTATGTTACTTTTTCAGGCCACTTAAGTTCCTAAACACCCACGTGCTTTAATTTTTCCTAAGTCTAATGCCCGGCGGTATTATTTTTTCCTAAGCCCTTGCACTTTAATTTTTAATGTTTCAACTTTTAATATTTTCCTGGGCCTAGTCCTCTAACATAGCTCAATCAAATGGTTGGCATATCTTCTCATAGAGTCTCTATCATCTATGAAATCTTATGACAACTGTTGATCTCTCTTTACAGTGTGGCTTTTCAAATGAGTGGGACTGCTGATAGGTGTTTACAGTGGTGACATTTTATTGGTCAAAGAATAGTGATTTGGATATGTTGTTAGGCGGGCCTGGTATCTCAATCAAGAGATTCAAGATCAATGGCTAGTGTGAAAATGCATGGAATCTTTGGAGCTTATGAGATCATGCGCCAGCTATCTGATCTTCCTATGTATTAAGGTCAACAGAGGGTGGGTCCAATGTGCCACGAAGTGCTGAGATGCTCACTCCTGATTGGTCAGTAGGTTTGTGACTTGGTGGTTGTCAGTGGGGCCAATTTCTCCAAAGGGGTTAAAGCACTATGAGATCATGTGGTTTTCATTATACCACTGGGGTAAGATGCACGATGGTTAAGTGCGCGGTGTATCGATGACCGTTGGTCTCATCTATAGAGATAATACTTTATGGTGGGTCCTTTCCTACCACGCATTGCTGAGTTGCTTGTTTTCTATTGGTTGCGGACTACTGTCATGGCTGTAGACTTTTCAATGGGCCTTGTGGCTATTGTAAATGATGAATCTAGGCCGCCCGCTCTGTCGAGAAAACATAGGAATCGATGGTCACATTTTAAGCCTTGTCGACCGACCGTTGCTTTTTCAATTTGAATTTTTAGATGGGATTTCTATGACAAGAAGGACTAAAATTAATTGTTTTAGCAGCTAGATTTGGTGGAACTGGTGGCACCTATTGCTGCAGTGTGGTCCAGGGTGTCTTCTAATTGATTGCAGGGGTTTGTACCATGATTTTGTTGCTTGAAGGCATGTTGTAGGTGGCCAAACAGGTTGATAAATATGGGTGATTCTATGGTTTTCAATACTTTCTTAGGGAATTACCATGATTACAGATCATTCTAGGATCTGCTTTCTCCAGGCTGCTTGGTTTTCCCCCAATTGTAATAAATTGTGATGGTATTTGGTTGGTTTGGTGGGTAAAACCCTAACCCTAATCATTCGTAGCTTGTTGCATCTTATTTTGGGGATCCCAAGATGATTAGTGGTATATATGGTCATAATTTTGACATTGTAAAGGGTTCACAATTTTTGGTCCTAGGCTTCTGGTTCCAGAGTTGGTTCCATCAATGTTCTGCCTTGTAAATTTTTCCTTCTTCTCTGCATATAGGGTTCCCTCTTTCCTTTCTGGCTATGGGAATAGAATATATATTGTAACAGACGTCTTATGTATGAGTTTGCAATATATTTGTAATGCTATCAGATTGTTCCCATTTGAGTTTTAGACTTATTGATTGAAGCATCAAGGGTGTTTCAACCTTTCTATTTGCATTTCCTATGTGTCTACAATAGAGTTGTTTTCATAGAAGCAACTAGGTCTAGGACTAGTTTTCAGATGTGTATGAGCTGGGGTATCAAGGGTATTTCATGCTTGTCTTTTAGTGGATGCTGATTAATGTATTACTTGTTTATAGGTCTCTTCTAAGGGGAGGGTTAAAATCCTTTGAGTGAGTGATAGCATATTTGGATACACAAGTGGTTTGATAATGTATGATCTGATCAGTGGTGTATGTTGATGTAAGGCATCTACATATTGGAATGTATTGTCTCCTTGTTTCATAGCTTTGTGCAGTGATGTATTTGACTCTATTGCCCATTGGATAAGGCACTGGTCTATGAGAGACTTAGGGTATTTCAGCTGTCCATTCAACCCAACGTCACTTAGTCAAATTAAATACCTATCCCTTTTATGTTGGTAGTAGTAGTAGGAGGTCCTTTGTAGTCTTCAGACTCATTCTGTGCAAATAGGGCTATTGCATAATATTTGGTTTCATTGGGGTATTGGATAGCCATAGGGGTCTGAAAGCTATTCCACAATAATATATTTGTAGGCCTATTGTTTTTTATGAGGTGTCTTGAATGTGTAGATAAGGCAATACCCACGTGAGTGATGTGGAGCTCAAAGAAGAAGGAGGATTCCTTTCAATCCTCATCAATTGGACTGTTTCTTGTCAAACTTGAGTGCACAATCTTAGAATCAAGCCCATATATTTATTCAAGTTTGGTCCTGCAAGGAAAAGATCCAATAACATGGAAATAATTATTAGAAAGTATGTAATCAGCAAGACCTGGTAATTTAAGTATGTATCAGAGCCAAGTTGGAGAACCTGTAGAAAAATAAAAAATTATAGGGTCTGGAGTTTTGATTTTTGATTGTGAAGTAAATGATTTTCTTGGTATAGTATAGAATACAAAATAGATTTTAGATTGAACAATTTATTCCAAGGCATTTTTTAATTTCAATTGTTAGAATAGTTCTTTTTGGGAAAGAGAATTATCATGAATGGTTTCAAAAAGTTAAAATACTCTTATTTTTAATGATTTGTGGGATGATATTTGTGAAAGCAAAGATGATAGTGTAGAAGAGTTAGAACAACCTACAGATCAAAAAGAACTTATCATCTGGAAGAGTAAAGATAAAAACGCTTATGCGTTGATTGCTGCCTCAATTAGTGAAGAGGTAAGTAGACATATAATCTCTTGTAAAATACATTTACAACATTAAAGAAACTCAAAGATCTATATGATTCACATTCAGAAGTTGAAATCATTCAGTTGTTAATGAAGTTATTCAATTTAGAGTTGAAAGATAATGATCCAATGAAGTTGGCTTCTAAAATTAGAGCATTATTTCATGATATTGAAGCTACGGGTGTAAAATTCAATCTTCAACTCACTACTTTTATTAAAGCTCTTTATCCTACCTATTCACACTATCTTGAGTCTCTTCAAGCTAGTGAGAAAATGGAGGATATAACATTTGATAACTTGTGGAAAAAATAGCAGAGAGAGAAAAAGCCTTTGGGAAGAAGGCATCAATTTCAAATGCTGAGACTTTATGTCTTGCACAGTAGGGGCAAGCATGTAAAGATAATTTTTCTAGACAAGACACAAGTAATAGAGGTCATGGGAGAAGACAATCTAGTGGCAGAGGTGGCAGAGGTGGAAACTAGCATTCTCAGTCACAACACCAGCATAGAGATTATCAACACAAAGATATCCAATCAAGAGACAAGCAATCTATGCAATGCTATAGATGTGGAAAAATGGGTCATAGTTCCAACCTTTGTCGAACTCCTTGGGAGAAGATTTGTGATAAGAAGGAAAAGCCACTAGACAAATGTAACCCTCCTGAATCTGTACACTATGTTGTAGCACATTGTAATGTTGGGATTGAAGAAGTTTTTAGTACTTCATATTTTTCTTTGAATGATACTTGGTTGTTAGATATTGGAGCGACATGCCATATGATATTTAGAAGAGATTTTTTTGAGACATTTAATGATCAAGTGGATGGAGTAGTATATTTTGTTGACAAATCTGAATTAAAACCTTTAGGGATTGGTTCTGTTAGACTTAAATTACTAGGTCTTGCTGATTACATACTTTCTAATGTTCTTTATCTTCCACAGTTGAAGAGAAATTTGATATCCCTTGTGAATATTAGACAGTAAGGTCATTCAATGCATATGTTTGATCGCATCATTTAAATTAGATCATCTATTGATTCTATGATTGTTATGACCGGGGTAGAAGTTGGAACACTTTTACATTTGAAAGGTACTTCATCACATTCCCAGCATACTACAAATTTCTTTCAGCATAGTGGTAACTTGTCTTCTAGTTTTTTGTGGCATGCAAGATTTGGTCACATTAGCTATCATAGTCTCAGGATCATGAAACAAAGAGGAGTTCAAGGGCTTCCCACTATTTCAAAACTAATTTCTCAATGTGATGCTTGCATTTTAGGCAAACACAGTAAACAACCTTTTCATGGTTCTGTGCCTCGAGCTTCTAGAAAGCTAGCTCTCATTCACTTAGATTTGTGTGTGCATTTTTATTTTGTATTATTTTGGGCCTGAAAAAGGATATGTACAGGGAACAGGGTTAAACTTGCTTAGAGTTTATACAACTTGAGGTCCTGACCATTAAAGGTCAGTGGCAAAATAGTACCATCCAAATGTTCCAATTTAAAAGAATTACCTCCCAGTACTTTACTGATGATAAATGGACCCTTGCAAAGTGAATCAAACTTTCCATGAGCACCCTTGGGTTATCACCTTTTGTCCCATAACAACACTTGATCTCCCTCCATAAAATTCCATGGTCTGGCTTTTTGATAAAAAATTTCTTGACCCAAGCTTGATGTGAGGCTATTTCACTTACCATTTCTTCTCTTTCTTCCTGTATTTTATTGAGATACAAAGTATGTTTCTCAAGGGAATCCTAATAAACCTAATCTTTAATTTTTTTCTGTAGCTTCATAGCAGCTAACTCCAGAGGTAATGAAATTTGAGCCTCAATGCCATAAACTAATTCAAAGGGTGACATGCCAATTGCTCTTTTTGGAGATGTTTGATCAGCCCAAAGAGCTTCAAACAGTTTCTTATGCCAATCCTTAGCATTGTCACATACTAGTTTTCTCATTATTCTGATCAAGTTCTTATTACTTGATTCCACCTGTCCATTTCCTTGTGGATAATAGTTAGATGCATGGGATAGGTAGATACCATGATCATAGCAGAATAACTTTAATTCATGAGAAGAGAAATTGGTAGCATTGTCTGTAACTAGTTTGGTGGGAACTCCAAACCTAACCAAGATGTAATTTTTAATAAACTCACATACAACCTCAGATGTGGTCTTTTTAACCGGGATTGCCTCCACCCATTTTGTAAAATAGTCTGTTGCAGTAAGAATGTGGGTGTGTCTAGCACTAGAGGGAGGATTGATTGGTCCAATGAAATCTAGACCCCATTGTTCAAAAGGCTCTTCTATGACCACTGGTCTTAAAGGGAGAGCCACTAACTGTGGCTTTCCACTGAATATCTTACATTTCTCACAATTTACAACCCACTTATAAGCATCACCAAACATTCCTGGCCAGTAATAACAATTCTTGAGAATCTTATAAGTCGTTACCTGTTAGTAAATGAATTTGTCTCTTTTGAATTTATTTCTTATGCTCTATTGCCCATTATGAAACATTTAAACTTTACTAACAAATGGATTAAACCTAAGTGCCTAATCCTCTAAATTATGGTACAACTCCTAGAAATATTTTCAATAAATATTTTATGCCAAATGATAATGCATTTGCTGCAAATATCAAACATTTAACCAGAAAGTTGGTAAGGCTAAAACAGTAACTTCCACCAACATGATATAATTATTGTGCAATGATAATGAATAAACCTAAAGCTCACAGACTTCAATGAATAAACAATATATAAATTCAACACTACTTAAATTCAGATTCAAATGAAACTATAAACATTCAATCAGGAAATTCCATTCAACTCAAAATACCCCACACTAACAAATCCTGATTACAAGAAGGACTTCATAATATACTGTTATGCCTCAGAACACATAGTGTCTAAGATATTACTACAAAAAAATGACAAGGGAGAAGAGGTACCCATTGCCTTCATGAGTTTTCCTCTCAAGAAGCATGAGTGTTCCTCTTAAGATCTGATACATATGCTACAAATAACTTAGAAGATTACATGATACATATGCTACAAATAACTTAGAATACAACATGAATAATATGCAACATCATAAAAATGAACAAATTTACCTTATATATGGAATGCAAGATCATCAACAGAAGGGGTGATGATGTTTGTAGTCAATTGCCTATTTGCAAAAAGGGTGATAATCAAACACAATATATACATGTATCAGTAGAAATTAATTGACCATCGTAAGAAAAATATTGGTAATTATAAATCACATATGTTGTAATCATTAGAATTGAACACAATAAATATGTAATCATTACAATTAAAATCAATAAATCATGTCAATCATTTCATTGATCATTTCAATTGTGTCATTGATCATCTTCTTCATCCATCTCATCATCATCATCATCATCACCACTATCATCATCGCCATCATCATCACCATCATCACCATCATCATCATCATCATCATCATCATCATCATCATCATCATCATCATCATCATCATCATCTTGATCTTCATCATTTACTTCTTCATCTTCAATATCTTCTTCTTCCATAATATTATACTTTATCGGCCTTCCTCTTGGATCATATCTAACAACAAATGACCAACCCTATTTATGTGGAACCTCTGAGTAAAACAATTTCTCACATTGGCTTGGAAGAACATAGGGCTCATCTCCAATTGGCTCAAATGACCTTGTATTAATCATTGTAAATCCTTTATCATGTTGAATAACAGTTCTATCTAGATCCTTTTGATTTAGTCATAGCCTATACCATTTGACAATGAATAGAACTACTTTGAAGGAGTTAAAGTTGCACTCAATTATATCATCCAAGATGCCATAGTATCAATTTTGAAATTTTTGAGGATGTATGTCATTTCTAGATGATATATTAGTGACCTCGAAAACTGCAGTTATCCCAAAATCACAAGCTTTCTTTGTGTCATCCAACTTTTTTATGCGAAATTTGTGGCCATGATACTACATAGCTTTGTGGTGCTTGACCTACAATTTTTCAAGCGTGTGTAAACTATTTGCATCATGAGTTGATATGAAACATACGAGTCATGATCATTAATAAATTTGTATGTACCTCTCTACCTCTTAAACCATATGCTAGATCAATTACCATTGGCATAACATTAGAATCTCCATTACAATGAGCTTCTCTAACCAATGAAGCAACACCTTCCCATGTTAATGAGAAACCATTTTGTTGACATCATTCAATCCATCCCGTCATCCAATCAAGATTGTTCACAATATAAAAATGTATTGCATCCCACTCTCGACCAACTGTATAAAAAAAATACACCAATTATAAATAACTTATATTGAAGATTTATAAGAATTAATTAACTACAATAAAATCTTATATTTACCTCTCACTTTCCTCAATCTATCTTTTCCCATCAAATACTCCCCTTTGAATTTTTTAATAGAGTTGGGATCCCAAATACAATCTACATGGATCTTTGCTACAAACTTAAGAAGATATTCACTAATGTACACCATGGTCTGGTATACCATATATCCCTCCACCATAGAACCCTCAGGATGTGCTCTTTGTCAAACCAACCCTTTCAAAAATTTCAAGTGCCTCTCAACCATCCACATTGACCTAGTTGGTACAGGTCCACACAATTCAATCTCCTCAACTTGATGTATGAGGTAGTGTTCTTGTGCATTGAAAAAAGTTGAAGGTAGACACTTTTGCATTTCACACATAAGAAGAGGAATTTTTCTCTTCCAATATTTTATATCTTCTTTATTGATTTCTTTTGATGACAACCACCTCATGTATTTTCCAAGATCATATATAACTTGTTTGAAACTATTAGTGAAGTGGTGTGGGAGAGATAGAGGTAGAACGTACTGCAATATTTGTAAAATGATCTTATCAATATTTTATAAAAGAATGCAATGAAAACTACATGCAGTATACAAATATATAGTAAATACAAAATAACATGAATTACCTTAATAAATGTATGCCAATCATGTATTTTCATCCCTGACCCAAATTCACTTTTCTTTGATATGAGATCATTTATGTTCGTAGCAAACCCTGTGGGAAATCATATTTCTTTTATGACTACTTTTATAGCATTTCTCTGCTGCTCGGACAATAACCAACTAAGGGCACTTATATCAATCTGGTCTCCATTGTTATTTGATCAAATGACATTTTTCATTCCATGGTTTGATTCTTCAATGTCACTACAAATTTTGACAATTTTAGCTTTGTCATGCCTTCCATCCAAGATTTTTCATAATGTCTCTATTACATTCTTTCCAATATGCATAGGATCAAACAAATGCATGATTGGGAGTTTCTCGTAGCATGAAAACCTACTAAATTGCATAAGATAACTTTTTAGTCCTTTTGGAAGTTGGTCATTGATGCCTTGATGACCTTCATGAACATCAATTACATCATCAGTAAACAAAACACAATATCAAAATATAAATTTCAAACAAAAACTATTAGATGGAATGACATTACCTCGACGATTTATTTTATTCTATGCCAACTTCCACAGGTGAGGTGTCATTCTCTGTGGCTTTGATGTAGTCTCTTCTTTCCTATTGAAAATATATTTTTCGGTAATTTGGTACTTGTGATTTCTATGGAGAAAGTGTCTATTCTCATCGAACACCTACTTTCTTAAACTTTTTGAATGATGAGATTTTGTCTTTGGACCACAAACTGGACATGCAAATTTTCCCTTTGTTTGAAGACCTACAATATCATGTATAATTGGATTAAATATGTTAACTTTGTGTTAGCACTATAACATACCAAAAAAGAGGTGTTAAGAAGAGAACATACCACAAAAATGTGTTAGCCCAGGGGCATCATGTATTGTCCATACAAGCATTGCATGGAATTGAAATTGTCTTTGTCCTATTGGTCTAGAGATGTCATACATAGTGACCTCATTCCATAACACCATCAAATCGTCGATAAGGGGCTGAATATATACATTGATATCTTTAACTTGGTACTTACCTAGTTGAATGAACAAAAACATTACATAATTATTATGACCATTTTGATGGATTATTTATAATAAATTAATTTAGATGACTATTAAATCAAAAAATACCTGGAACAATTAGTGCCAACATTATGTGCTTCCTCTTTATGGACAACAAGGAGGAATGTTATTATTGATAACAAAAATAGGCCACACCGAGTAAGTAGATCTCATCTCTCCAAATGGATTGACACCATTCGCTGCTAATGAAAGCTTGAGATTACAAGGTTCTTCTTTAAAGTGTGGCCATTTTTCCTTTATTTCCTTAAATGCCAAACCATCCGCAAGAATTCACATAATGTCATCTTGACTTTTATTGCATGGATGGTAATCCATAATTTGTGCCAAGCTATTGCACTTGAATAATCGTTGCAGATGTGGAATAATGGGAATAAACCAAAGAACCTTGCGATGCACCTTTTTTGTTATTCGATCTGATTGATATCTACTAATATGAAAAATAGGGCATTATGTTGCAAATTCATGTTGTTTATGATATATAATATGATCGTTCGGACATGCATGTATTGTTTGATACTCCATTCCAATATCTTTCATAATGGCAGATAATTCTCAGTACGAGCAAGGTAGAATGTTTGATGGTGGTAACAAACACTCATCTATCAACCTATGACCAAAAATATAATTTTTTAATTTAAAGAATATTAATTGCTACATGATTCACCCAATGTTAATTGTAAGAGAATTACGACTAAAATAATGAAAAAAGATGACATACCTTAACATATGTGTCATTTCTACATTGGATAAACCATTCATAACCTTCAAGTTCACCAACAAGTTCACCAACAACAATACAACGGCAAGAAGAGTTGTTTGGGAGCCTTAATATAGGGGCTCATGTGCTTTCTCAAGTATAGGTACATCAAGGCCTGCATCAACATCATCATCATCATCATCATCATCTTGATCATCATGATCTTCTTCATCATTGTGGTCTTCTTCCATGGGATCATTACCTTCTACTTCTATATTCACACCTCCATGTTCCCTCATTTGGAAATCCACATTCTCTGAATTGTCATGGTCCATAACATGAAACCTAGGGAGGTTGACCTATATGAAAATGATGACCTTATATTAACCATGACCATGATGTCATCATCAAATCATGTCTTACGTATTTTATAAATTATTAAAATACATACCAATGGATGAAATTAATTTCCCCCCTCAATGTGACCATGTTTCCTACAATGTTCCTCAGCTGTTTTGATTAGATATCTTTGAGTCTTTAAGCCCTTACAAATTTTGCAAGGACAATAACATTTTCCATCACCTTTTCTTTTTAAGTTAGACCACAGTCTAGCAATTGTCTCCCTATTTTTTTGTGCGTTGATATCATCAGACATGGTCTTTCTTGAATGGAATGACTCATTGGTGGAAGAAGGATGATTTGTTTACAACCTACAGATACAAATCGTTACTGAACAACTATTTTCTCAAATATAATTTTCTCAACGCAAAGGGACATTTATCATACAAAATCAAAGTTTAGAAATGGATGGTTCTGATGCTTTTCCCTTACAATAATTGAGCATTCATCATTTGGTATTGTGTATTCTATTTAAGTATGTCAACAATGTTCAAAATGTTGTCACCAAGTACAGACATAGGAATTAAAAAAGGGGCAAAAGACAAGAAATAAGAAAAATCATTACGACTATAGAAAATCTACATGTTCACAATACTACATGTGCATATAAGAGTGGATCAGAGAAGGTATATGCACAAGTGAAAAACATGCAAATTTATCAACCAAGCATTACTAGGAGCTCAACCCTACAACAAATGGACTTGTGATGATATTTCACAATAGTACATGTGTTGCAGGGTAAGCTCCCAATAGTGCTTATACAAATATGCATGTTCATTACCTATGCATATGAAATAGCTCTAATGGTTACTTGAAAGAGTGGCTTAATATAAACAAAATGGTTACAAAGATGAGAATATGTCATTAGAATAATGGAAAAGAGAAAAAATATAAAAATACCACTATAATCCTTTAAAAGATCAGCATAAAAATACCACTATAATCATTTCATTTCACAAAGGAAAAGAGAAATTTTAGTTAATACCATTGACTTGATAGTGTATGTCTACTATGTCTACCTAATACATGGCATTTAAAATTAAGGGCTCTCTAATAATAACTTAGATAAACTACCACATCCAATTCAAAAATATTAAAATACAAATAGATAACCTTACACTTAGATTTCACATGGATTTCACCAAGTATAGACATAGAAAATAAAAAAGGGACAAAAGACAAGAAATAAGAAAAATCATTATGACTATAGAAAATCTGCATGTTCACAATACTACATGTGCATATAAGAGTCGATCAGAGAAGGTATATGCACAGGTGAAAAAAATGTAGATTTATCAACCAAGCATTACTAGGAGCTTGACCCTACAAAAAATGGACTTGTGATGATATTTCACAATAGTACATGTGTTGCAGGGTAAGCTCCCAGTAGTGCTTATACAAATATGCATGTTCATTACTTGTGCATATGAAATAGCTCTAATGGTTACTTGAAAGAGTGGATTAATATAAACAAAATGGTTACAAAGATGAGAATATGTCATTAGAATAATGGCAAATAGAAAAAATACAAAAATACCACAATAATCCTTTAAAAGATCGGCATAAAAATGTTAGGAATAGTCCCAAGAGATAACTGAGAGGGGGGGGGGGGTGTGAATCAGTTATCTAAAAGTTTCAATTCTTTATCCAATTAAGTATACTTAAACATAAATCATAAACACAATGAAAGAAAACATGAACACAACACCAATATTTTGGTTACAGGGAAACCCAAATAGGTCAAAACCCCCGCGGGACTTGATACCAACTAATATTTTGTACTTGTGTATAATGATCCTTGTTAGAAGATCCTTTACCCTATTAGGAGTAGCTTTAAAATATATGAAGTACAATAGACCTGGTTAAGAGTTGGACACTATTAGCAGTCTTTTACAATTGTCCTTGTTAGGGGAGAGGATGCACTATCTGAGAGCTCACTGCTCAAAGGGGTGAAGGCTACAACCTTCTGAATAATATATACACACTATATCTAGATCTTGGTGAACTATGCTTTGACCTGCTATCTAGATCCATTCCAATGAATAGAACATATATTCTACTTGGTCACATTGACCTTCTTCTGAAGGCTCAACACTTCACACACTCTGCTCTGCTCTGCTTAATCAACCATGAACCACACTTCAACAATCACAAATGACTACCTATAAATATCTTTCCTCCAAATGATATAATTAAGTCAGCTTGTTAGAACCACCTTGAAATCATATTAGAGAAACCATAATAAACTCTAACAAACATTCTGTCAGCTCTATTATGCACACAACTCATTCTAGGACCTGTCTAATAAAATAATTGTAGACGCATGCCACACACTGTCGGCTCTACCGAAACTATTGGAAATTTCTCTGTAAGCTAAATTAACTTATGCACTCTTAACCAAAGATCAATAACACTTCTCCAAGCTTAACTCCAAGGGCACATATCGTCAAGATAGGCACAACTCAAGAAACAATAAAATCTTTGTTGGCTCTTCTGAACAAACACAGGAAACTACTACTGGTGAATAGCGACTACATAACTTCACTTGCATTCATCATTAGACTATGCATTCATAACTAAAACATCATTAACACGTATTTAACATATATCCTAGGGCACATGCCCATAAGACAACTGTACAAACAACCATACACAGAACACTGCATGTAACTCTGTCAGGAACACTACTGACATAAGCTGCTATATAACTATTTGTACTTATAGTTAACCTCAGCACCCATGATATCATGCTGATATCATGTCCATGCATCATATACTAAAGGCTTACTACATAAAACTTCCACACATGCTACTTTCCATATGTTGTTATCAATGACAAACATACAGCCAGTACTGGCTTGCTGGCAAATCTCCAACAATCTCCCCCTTTGGCATTGATGGTAACATGTGGAATGAAAAACCACCATTAACCCAAATGAAAATTTCTTTTATAACATTCTCCATTTCCTCTTCAAAACTTCCCCAAAGATGAATCCTCCATCTACTGCAATATGTTCTAATATTCTTCATTTCCTCAACTCTACTGTTGTCATAACTGAATGCTGCTCCCCCTTAGTATATTACTCCTCTTTTTACTTTTTTTTTCATGACTCTATATATATACTCCCCCTTTGACATCAATGACAAAGGGCACCATTCATTTTAAGCACCGGTACTACTCCTGAGGTAGAGTACTCAACCTTCCATTAGTCCTTGAGTACTGATGCCATTCCTGCTTCCTTCTAAGAAGAATCAGGGAAGGGAATTACTCCCAACTTCCCCTTGAGATACTCAAAAGTATCCTTAGGCAAGGGCTTTGTGAATATATCTACCAACTATTCTTTAGTACTCACATAGTCCAACTTGACTTCTTTCTCTTCCACTTTCTCTCTTAGGAAGTGATACTTGATCTCAATGTGTTTTGTCTTTGCATACATCATAGGGTTCTTTGACATATTGATAGTGTTAGTGTTATCAGAGTGAATAAAAATAGGATAATCAATCTGAATTCCAAAATATTTTATCATCTACTTGATCCAAACAATTGTAGAACAATTCAAGGCTGTTGCAAAATACTTCGCTTCTGTTTTTTACTAAGAAATATAGTTTTGTTTCTTGCTTGTCCAAGTGACAAGTCTATCACCAAGAAACATTGCTCCTCCTGATGTACTCTTTCTGTCATCAACACATCTTGCCCAATCTACATCAGTGTATACATGAAGCTCAACATTTTCTGAATTAGGATACCATAGACCATAATCTATAGTGCCCTACAAGTATCTAAATATTCTCTTTACTGCCATGAGGTGACTTTGTTTAGGCTCTGCTGCAAATCTTCCAACTATACCAACCACATTGGAAATGTCAGGTGTAGTCTAAGTAAGATAAACGAGTTTACCAATCATAGACTTATACAATGTTATATCAACTGCTAGTGAGTCATCTTCCTTTGTAAGCTTGCATCCAGTAATCATAGGGGTTCCTACTAGCTTGCAATCATCCATGTTAAATTTATTCAGTATCTCTTTCACATACTTTGATTGATTAATGAAAATCCCTTTTTCTATTTGCTACACATTTATTCCCAAAAAGTATTTGATAGAACCAATCATACTCATCTCAAACTCATTCTACATTTCTTTGGTAAATTCAGCATTGAGTTTGTCATTACATCCAAAGGTAATGTCATCAACAAATATAGTTGCTCCTTTCTTGAATCCAATCTTTGTTAAGTATCCATCTAGTCTCTCATACCATGCTCTAGGGGATTGCTTAAGTCCATAGAGGGCCTTCTTCAATCTACATACCATATCAGGTCTGTCTGATAAGGTGAATCCTTTAGGCTACTCAATGTATACTTCTTCTTTTAAGTCTCTGTTCAAGAATGCTGATTTGACATACATCTGATAAAATTTGAAGTTTTTAACTGTAGCATAAGCTAAAAAAAAATTAATATCTTCTAATCTACTCACAAGTGCAAATGTGTCTGAATAATCAATGCCTTCTCTTTCCACATAACCTTTACATACTAATATTTCTTTATTTCTCATTACTGTACCATCTTCATTCATCTTGTTTTTGAATACCCACTTTGTTCCAATCACATTCTTATCACTAGGTCTTGGGACCAGTTCCCAAGTGTCATTCTTAATGATCTGATCAAGTTCTTCTTTCATAGCATCATGCCAATCTGAATCCTTACAAGCATCTTCAACACTTAAAGGTTCAATCTGAGATAGTAAACGTACCACATCATTGCTAGCTAAGTTCTTTGCTTGTGATCTTGTTAAGACTTTGCCACTCTGATCTCCAATGATGTCTTTCTTGGAATGATTTCTTGATGTAAAATTTGGAACTTTGGGTGATGTTGACTCATCATCCTTAGGAGTACCTTCTTCACTTGTCTCAGGGTCATTGAACAACACATCAATGCTATCAAACATTTCCTCAATAACTGTCCCACTAGTGGAGGGTCTAGGTTCTTCTTCAATCATGGGTGAGTAATCATGATATATTTCTTGAATCATAAAATTTTCATCAATCTTTACATGAGCACTTTCAATGATCTTTTTCAATCTTAAATTGAAACATCTATAAGCTTTACTTTTAGTAGAGTAACCAAGAAAAATACCTTCATCACTTCTTGCATCAAACTTTCCTACTGCTTCATCCCTCTTGATGTAGCACTTTCTTCCAAATATTCTAAAGTATTTTATAGTGGGAACATTACCAAACCATAGCTCATAAGATGTTTTGTTAGCACCAGGCCTTAATTGGATTCTATTGACTGTATAGACTGTTGTATTGATTGCATCTCTCCAATAGGTGTGTGCAACTTTTCCTTCTATCATAATGGTTCTCATTGTATCAAGAATGATCCTATTCCTTCTCTCTATAATTCCATTCTACTGAGGTGTTCTAGGTGCACTTAACTATCTCTTTATGCCATGTTCTTCATAGTACTCATAGAATCTATCAGAGGTGAATTCTCCTCCTCTATCCGATCTCAAACATTTTATCTTTAATGTAGATTCATTCTCAACCTTAGCTTTGAATATTTTGAACTTCTCAAAAGCTTCTGACTTATCTTTTAAGAACACAACCCACGTCATCCTAGTATAATCATCAACAAACAAAATAAAATACCTTTCACCATAGTATGATCTTGTTTGAGTTGGTCCATATAGGTTTGTATGAATTAGATCCAACTTGTTCTCTTCTAAATTTTTCTTGCTCCTGAATGAATTTATCACATGCTTCCCCATCACACATTCCATGCATATAGTATCAACTGGCTTTTCTATGCTAGGTAGATCTCTTACTGCTTTAACATTGCTAATCTTTACTATGTTATCAAAATTGATATGACATAGTCTTTTATGCCACAACCAACTGTCATCAACTTTAGCAAAAAAACAACTTGCTTCTAAATTAAGTTGAAAAATATTACCTCTTGTCTTTGAGCCTGATGCAATCATAACACCATCTTTGTTGTTAATGATGCATTTTTCATCTTTGAAATCCAACTGATAGCCTTTACCAAGTAACTGTCCAACACTGAGAAGGTTATGTTTCAAACCATCAACATAAAGAACATCATCAGTACTATTCTTTCCATCCAAAGTGATAGCTCCTCTACCAACTATAGGTTTAGGAGTGTTGTCTCCAAATCTGATCATACCTCCATTGTATTTGTCCAAATGAACAAACCTACCTTTATCACTTGTCATGTGATGTGAACAACCACTATCTATAATCCAGTTTGTTCTTATATCTACTTGGGAAATCAATGCTAGCTCTTGATTCAATTTCTCATTTTTAGGAACTGACTTAATATTTTTTTTGTCTACAATAGCAATGAATCCAACTTCTTCTTCACCTGATTCTTCATCTGAGGCTCCATCTCCAACATAGTAGCATTCCTTAGAATACTTAGGCTTATAACCCTTTTTGAACTTTCTAGCTCTAGTGGGACGCTTAGATGCAAAGTGACCAATCTTATTACATGAAAAGCACTTAAATGGTAATTGACCTTCATATTTTCCTTTTCCTTTCTTTTCTCTTTTGGAAATCATAGAAATAAAATCATCTAGTGTTTTATCTTCATCATCACCATCAAAATTACCAGAAATGTTTGCAGATTTCTTACCATGAACTGTTGCTTTGAAAGCTATCTCACGCTTTGGTTCTCTCTTCAATCTTGAAATCTCAAAACCTAAAATTTTTTTGATCAAGGTCTCTCTCTTGAAATTTTATGTAAGCTGCATGGTCTCATCAAGGATGTTGATCTTGCTCTCATATTCTGGAGTAAGAGTAGTCATCAACTTGTCCATAATGTCTTCCTCAGAAATCTCTTCACCATTGTTCCCGATTCTAGCAACTACTTCATTAATCCTTTGATTGTAAGCTCTAATATTTTCTTCAAGAAGCATCTCTAATGCATTGTATCTTTTCTTCCATGTCTTTCTGCATGCATCCTTTGCTTGTTTGTCTCCTTCAAAAATGTCTTCAAGGTGCTTCCAAATTTTATGGGTTGTATCTATCTTTTTTACTTCTAAAAATTCACCATCAGATAGGGAGCTAATAAGGGATTCTTTAGCAATAGCATTATGATGAAACAATTCCTTTTGAGTGTTAGTAGCGTCATCTTTTGCAAGGTCTTCTAATGTAGGAATCTTGGCTGCTTGGATGGTTACATTAAAAAATTCAAAAGTAATGCACTGCAAATGGGTCACCATCTTGTTCTTCCAATCAAGATAATTCTCTCCATTGAACTTAGGACTTTCTTTCCTAAAGTATGCCATCTAATCAACCTCAAGCTATTAAACATTCTCTTCGAGGCACTTGGCTCTGATACCAATTGTTAGGAATAGTCCCAAGAGATAACTAAGAGGGGGGGGGTGTGAATCAATTATCTACAAGTTTCAATTCTTTATCCAATTAAGTATACTTAAACATAAAGCATAAACACAATGAAAGAACTCATGAACACAACACCAATATTTTGGTTATGGGGAAACCCAAATAGGTAAAATCTCTGGTGGGACTTGATACCCACTAATATTTTGTACTAGTGTATAATGATCCTTGTTAGAAGATATTTTACCCTATTAGGAGTAGCTTTACAATAAATGAAGTACAGTAGGCCTGGTTAAGGGTAGAACCCTATTAGGAGTCTTTTACAATTATCCCTATTAGGGGAGAGGATGCACTATCTGAGAGCTCACTGCTCAAAGGGGCGAAGGATACAACCTTCTGAATAATAGATACACACTATATCTGGATCTTGGTGAACTGTGTCTTGACATGCTATCTGGATCAGTTCCAATGAATAGCACATATATTCACCACTCCACCTTCTATGCCCACTGCACCTTCGTTATCGGTGCCACCACCTTCCATGCCACCCACACCTCTAGTCGAGCCCTACGGTCATGTGGGGGACCAGCCGCCAACCCCAGTGGCCACTTCTTAGCCCTCTGGTCACCCACATGACCAGGGTCTATTTTTTTTAGCCCTAGGAAGATTTGCCTATGACAGTCATTTGGACATCATTTTTAACCCTGCAGAAGGCTGACGCCAGCATACATCAATAGTCTTTGCTCATTTTTTGAGCTTTTTAAGGGTACCTAAGCTTTTTTGCGAATATCTCAGGCATCTGGGATTGTAATTGGGCATGAGATATATCATCGGAAAGCTGGTTCTGAGCCCAATCTAAATTTACTACTATGGTTTTGTGATTTTTCCATTTTGATGCTCTTTTTGGCTATCAAAGTTAGATGTTCTCTATGATCATGGTGTTTCAGACCTCGTGCCTTCTGGGATCCATTTCTCTTGCATCCGGGCTCCATTTTTGACAAACAAGATATTGCCAAAAATTTCTTTTTGAGATTTTATTAGATCTGATGGTTTCATGTGGTTTTTTTTCCTTTTACTAACGTCACCCATCCTCAGATCCTTGCAGACACCTTCTTTGGACCCTCCAGCATAGCTGTTGGTTTTTTGCTCATATCTTGAGCATACAATGTCTAAATTTGGCAAATGAGATATCATCAGAAAGCTAATTCTGAGCTCTTTCCAGATCTAGAGGTTATATTTTTTGGTTTTATTTTTTTGATGGTGTTTTTCTCTATCAAAGCTAGATCTTTAGTTCTACACTCTGGGAGCTCTATCTTGCGCATTCGGACTCCATTTTTAGAAAATGATATATCATTGGAAAGCTTGTTTAGAGAGCTTTTCATTGCTATGAGTCATTTTTCTAGATTCTACTCTAGGTTCATTTTATTCAAATTCTTGCTTTTTTGCAGTCTTGTGGATATCTTGGTTGTTTCAGGTCTTGGAATCTCTCCCCTTTGAGGGATGGCTCATCTTAGGTTGTTCTTTTATTTTAGAAGTCTTTTATCTTCTTTGATAAGTGTATACTTCAATTTTGTAGCATTATTTTATGCACACACACTGAGATAAAGTGCCATTCTATTGCTTTGATGAGATCTTGCACATGTTAATGCTATTTGTACTCGCACTTCATTATAAAGTGTTGGGGGGTTTGATGTTTTCCTTTGTTTTCCATCTTCTTTTTTCATGTGAGAGTTCCTCCAATGACATTAGCCTCAAGTATCTTTATTTATGTTTGTACTCTCTCTGCACATTCGATGTTCTAGATTCATCTTCATCATGCAGTTCATATTGGATGATCTTTTCAGTGTACCTATCATTACTCCCTTGTTAGTAGTATGGGGGATTTTCTACTATTGGTTCTACTGCTTCCTTGGTTTGATTGTGTGAGCCATGTATTTAGTATTTGATCCTATGTACTAGCCGGTTGTAGTGGCTGGGTACCTATGCATTCTGGTCACTCATGTAGATTACAGTCTTCTCTAACTAGTCATATTTCTATGGAGGATCTTTAGATAATTAGTTTCTTCTTGACAGAGTTTGCAATTTCATGCTTTAGTGATGTTGTACATGTTCATCTTTGTTCCTATTTACTGGAACATTCCTAGTTTTGGAGGCTTCTTCAGTCCTTCAGACTAGTCTTTGTCTCTTTTTGGAGTAGAGTTTTTCCCATGTGGTTTTCTCTATTTCTCCACTTTGTAGAGAATCTCTCTTTTGTACTTGGGTACCTAATCAGGCCTTTGTTGCTAGGACCCATTTTCTTTCAGTAGTTCTTTCTAGGTTTTTAGCTTCTCCCAAAGTTTATCTTAAGGGGGGATGTTAGAGTAATAAAGTGTTTACTGATTAATTGAATCATATTAATTTAATTATTTAGTCACTTATTAGCTCTTTCTACTTAAGCTAAACTTTAGGCATATAATTATTAATATCTTTATTAATTATTATTATGCAACCTAGGGTTTTAGCTTTTTAGGGTTTTTGATCTCCTTTCATAAGGATTGATCTCCTCTTGTTTTGTAACCTTTTCTGACATTTAATTATTGATTGCAAATTTTTTTTTTGCACATCAAGGATTTCTCCTTTCATGGATCAATGTGTTTAGGCCTCCATAGTCGTTTGCTTCTCTCTCTTTCTATGACAGGTGTTTGTGTGTAGGTGTTCTTGGGAGCTGTGGGTTATTTTTCATCAACTCCATCAAAACCCACTGCATATGTCAAATGAAGGACAATGAACACCCTACCCCGGTGGTTCATCATGAAAAACAATAGGCCCTACTTTTCCATGCACCTCAAACTAAGCATCTTTAATGATTTTCAAAGGACAATTCCAACACTTAGACAATTTTTTGCAAAATATGGAGTCAAAAGATAAACTAAACTTTTGACCTCCAACACACTTCACACAATGCCTTGAAGGTAATAGAAATGATTCCCTAACTCTCAAAGCTCATGGGTCATCAAGCATTCCAAATGAAAAGATGTAAACAATGCCAGTATTAAACAATGAGCTCATGAACAATGTATGATGCCCTAGCTTGCAACTCGCGAGCCATCAAGACATTTCCTCATGAAATGATCATAAATGGGGAGTACCACATAGCTAGTGAATATCAACAACAAAACAAATAAAGAGATATCAAACACTTCACACAATATATGTTGTTTTATAAGATTTTATTAAGACTAAATATATTGTTTTATTAAGATTTTATTAAGACAAAGTATTTTGGGTTAGTTTTATGTTTTTTTATAAGATATTTATTAAGAATAAATATATGATGTAAACTCAATATAACAAATAGAGCACTAGCCAATCAAATAGGGACATGAGGTGCTCAAACAGTGAGCTCATAAATAATGCATGATGCCCTAGCTTGTAGCCTGTGAGCCATCAAGACATTTCATCATAAACGGGGAGTACCACATAGTGAATATCAACAACAAAACAAATAAAGAGAGATCAAACACTTCACAAAATTCCTTGAAGGTAATAGCAATGATGCCCTAGCTCTCAAATCTTGTGGGTCATTGAGCATTCCAAATGCTAAGATGTAAACAATGCCACTATTAACATTCATATTGTGCCATTAAATCAACAAATGCCATCAAAATGAAATTGAGTTAATGAGAAGACAAAGCTTGAATGCCTACCTTAAGTGCTAGTGCCCTCTTCCCACATGGTGTTGGCCTCTTCACACACACCAAACTCAAATGCCCTCTTCACGCCACGCAAAAGTGCAGTGTCATCTTCACGACAGCTCTTCCAATTCACAAAAATAAAAAATGACACTTTCTTTTTCTTTTTTTTTTTGTTTATAACCAAGCAGGTGTTGCAATTAAATCAACAAATGCCATCAAAATGAAATTGAGTTAATGAGAAGACAAATCTTGAATGCCTACCTCAAGTCATGGCTGCAATATGAAGATCAAATGCTAAGGAACTATGTTATAAAATTTTAAGGCATGGAATTTTATAACAGTACAAATATAAAATTTCAAGGAATGAAATTTGACCTCTGATTTAACCTTGATAATGTCCCCTCCATTGCTTATGTTTGATCATGACTTCCTTGTGTTGATGGGCATGGTGGGTTACTGTTGTGGATGCATCATTTGGAAATGATGTCATAGCAACACCAGATGGAACAACATCTGGTGTTGTTATTGCACTATTTGGATGATGCAGTCACAATAATGATTCACCAGGTGTTCATAGAGACATAAATGTAGCCACAACAATGATTCACCAGGTGTTCATAGAGACATAAATGTAGGGCTTCATTTGGATTCACTAGGTGTTCTTGAGTGTACATGTTTTGTAGCATAGTTCCTCTTAGAAGTGTATGGCTTAACTATGCACATGCATAATTGTAGATGAGGATCAATAATAGGGTGTCATGCATTGCTTAGATCCTTTGGATGTAACCCCATCCTTTCTTTCCTTGCAGTTTTAGATCATACATGAGCATACTGGATTGAACCCCAAGTCAACACTTCATTACTTCAGGCAATATTAGGTACCTTCATTATTTATGTTCATCCACTTATGTATGTTTGCATTTATTCATATTCTTCTAAAAATTGGCTATACTCATATTCTTCTTATGTCTGAGTCTTCTAACTATGATTAATTTAATGTTGTAAATCTTGATATAGAATTTGATATCAACCAATCATATATCCATTCCAAATGATATAAATCCATTTGAATAAACATACATGCCAACCATTTGACAAAATGTCCATATGAAATCTAGAGCAATACATTAATTTTATAGCGAATTCATGATTTACAATGCCTCTTGATTTATAGTGAATTCATGATTTATAATTTAGTTGTAGCAGCTCATTATGTTTGAACTCAAGAATACCCCTTACTTGGTTTCCTACAAAGCCTTTGGCGAAATCTGTTAGAAAATTAAAATTTTGGTCGAAGTAAGTGTATAAATGAAGGATGAAACATATAGGAAGCTATGAGAAGCTATGAGAAGGTGACATGAAGCTAATGAAAGGAGGCATCTCAATGATGCTAAATCACAGGGGATTCTCTTTGTTACCTACAATGGAGTAAGCTAATTTTGAAAGTATAAATAGATAATTTTAACAATGTATAAAGTCCTTCACAAGATGTAATAAAAACACTGGCAAGGCACGAGAACTATTTGATGAAATGCCACAATAGTGGTGTCTCATACAATGCTGAGATGTTTAGTTATATGCAATGTTGAGATATTCAAAATATTGTTGGATAAATAGATAATTTTAACAATGTATAATGTCCTTCGCAAGATATAATAAAAACTATGTAGTGAACTATTTTTGTCTGATTATATAACTATTATCTTATGTTAGGTATCCCACACAGTCTCATGGATTGTCAGGTACAAGTTAATACACCCCATAGAGATTAATGTCTTTTACCATTTGTAAAATATCTCTCTCATTTCCACCTATCTTTCTCATTGCATGAAGTGCAGGTACCAGCGAATAGGTATTTGTCAAAATTGTCTTCCTCGAGTGAGGAAAATCTAGTAATGGAAGAAGAAAGTGAGACATTTAGTACGTGTAATTCAATGAGATCGACTCAAGCTCAAAAGATCAAAAAGAAGTTCAATAAATGCATAAAATTTTTCCTTTCTCAAAGGGGGTTGTGTTCTTATGATGATGAGAGCAAAGGCGACTCTGAGCTGCCCTTTAGGTATAAACATCTATAGAAACAATGGGTCCCCAATGAACTTCCTTCAATAAACACTAATTTTTGTGTTAAAGAGAGGATATATCGCATAGCACTATCTTCATTACATGGTTTGGGCCTATTTTCCATGGATGGCATAAAGGCCTCTTACAACAAAGTTGTTGAATTGATGGAGTGTGTCAGACCTTGTTATGATTACAGTAGTTGGATGTAGATTGTTAAATATAAAAAAAGTATGTGTATGTATGCACTCGCGGAAAATTATATACAACAAAAAGTTAGTGAACAAAGTAAAGTAGTAGCTATATACGTTAACAAAAGACCAAAAGCATTAGGGAATATTGTAGGTTTTATAAATAGTACACAACCTGTGTCAACTAAGAAGTAACCCAATTGCATATTTGAGGCACACAAGGGAAATCACATATTTGTATGTGTGATCAAATCAATACGTGGAGGTGAGGAGCTGCTTATCGATTACAATTTGAATCGCACAAATACAAAAAACCCCATCACTATCATGGATGAGGTGGTACGCATTTTGATAATTGTCTATTATTCAACGTAACTTAGAATAAGAACACATATGTTTTAACATGTCTAAATGATTTTTTTTGAAATAAAAAGCTATAGTATGGATCAAAAGCCACATGATACGCACGATGGTGATAGTGTTGGAAAGTTTTCTATACTAAAGTATATGACTAGATATAGTGTTTTCATTATGCCAACAAAATCATATAGTAGTTTGGAGTTAGCACACTTAGTGTAAAGATCAGAATTTAGTTAAGTGTTGAAGACTAGACAGTATATAGAGTTCCACCAGCTCAAAGCATCAGTGCACATGTGTATGAATGAATTATGGTATGAGCCTTGGAAGTTAAGGTTGTTAGACTATACTTAAGCTTAGTCTATGAGCTCATAAGTAGATATGCAAAGATGTGAAAGTTACAGTCAATTGAAGTTGCATAGCCAATGTGTGCCAGCAATGAACAGAGCATGGAGCTGACAATTAGCTTTTTGGTTTACGATTATGTTTTAATGTTGTAAAGGCTATGTGCCCATTGTATTTAGGTTTCCGACATGTTTATATGTATAATTCTAAGCATCCTTAAGCCAATTCATTTGGAAGCATTGTTTGTAATTAGTTATAGGGCCGACCTAATTGTTTTGTTTGTATAAGCGCATAAATATAAGGTGTTGGGAGTTCCCTTTGATCTTCAACTTGTAGATTTATACTTTGATGGATAACTTCTAATGATACTTTGACTCTATCACCACTCTAAAGTCTATAAGGAAGAGGGGCAATTAACAAGGATCAACAATGAGATCCTCCAACACTTTGAGCCTCAATGCTCAGGTGGGTTTACCCTTGACTCACTTCTTCAAAGGAGTCTCAAAACAATATACAACTAAGTTCTTTACTATCTAGCTGATAGATATTATCATTTAAATGTGTGTGTGTGATTGATGATGATGGACTACCTCTAGAGAAGGGATCAGTGCCTTAACTAGGGCATAGAGTCACCTAATAGCATACATCAACTGAAAACCCTAACTCAAAACACTTGAATTTAGGATAAGTGCTTTGCCTATTATCCCTCTCACTCACATACTAGGACATCAAATTCTTATCAAGCCATGGACTCACTGAAACTACCTCAAAGACTTTAATCCTAACTTTGTTAGGAACTCAAAGATAATCTCAAAATACTCTTTGTTTACCATATGCTAACCCACTTTTTGAAATTAACATATATGAGCTCAAGAACAAAATAAGAAGACATACACCACTATAAGATTGAAATTCAACTATTTTCTCATTAAGACATGCAGAATCAATACATTATCAAATAACAAAATGCCAAAGAAACAGACCCAAAATCCAAGCTCTCCTTGCTCTGTATAATACCATCAACAAAAACCCTTACAAAATAAAAAATGCTACAATATATACCCCATAGTCATCTTGGAATCCTCAAAGAGGATGCAACAAGCTATGGATGACTAGGGTTAGGGTTTCACCCACCAGATCAACTAGAAACAGTCAAAAATTAAATGCAGAGGATGAAGACCAGGCAACCAGGAGAAAACAGATCCCAGATTGATCCTCAATCATGATAATCTCACTGAGAAGGTACTGAGAACCATAAGAACACCCAAAATGTCAATCTATTCGGCCACATACAACACGCCTCGAGCACAAAGAACACAGTATAGACCCCTGCAGATGATCATGGAACACCCTAGACGACACTGCAATAGCAAGTGCCATTAAACAAATCAAATTCGGCCATGAAAGAATTCAATTTTAGTCCTTCTGGTCACAGGAAAACCTCCAAGAAATTTGAATTTGAATCATAACGGTCATTTTCATGGAGCTTGTAGCGAATCGGCGATCGATATTTGAAATTAGGTCAACTTTAAGTCTTGACCATCAGATCCTTCCTTTTCCCAAGATTTATGTCCTTAACTCAATTTTCATCCTTGGGTCACCTTTTAGCGACTATGCGACAAGGCATTTCTTATTCGCGAAGTGAAATATTAACTCACCGCTTAACCCCGTGAACTGGCGACCAAAGGAATTTAACTCATCCCAGCTACATCTGGCGAACTGGTGACTGAAGGCTTTCATTAGTTCATAAAGAACTTTATCTATCTTCCAAATAGTTTAGTGATCACACGAATACACATTCACTAAACCACCAGCCTTTTTTAGAACACCGCTATTTCATTTTGCAAATGAGCGAAAAACATTTAAATTCATCAAGTCGTTAACCTTATTTTTCAGGACCACCAAACATCAGACAAAAACCTAGGCCCACCCTCAAGAAGATCGACGGTTATCTCATTTTCACATAGACCTCCAAGATTCCTCCAGATCATAAGACAACTGTCGGATGAAGAATCTTATTCTGCCCTGACAACCCTCTGACACCAAAAGAGATCAACAACTGTCTTTGTGTGAACTAAAAATGATCACACTACTATGAATCCTTGCATCCAAGAATACTTAATAATGAGCTCTTGAATATCGATCCATAGGTCTCTATCTATGGAGTGCATGGCTTTCTATGAGGCCCTCAGATTGAACCCATGCAAGTACACCACAGAACGAGAGATTCAAGGAGGAGAAGCAAGAATGCTAATCTCCATTGAATTGAGTTCTTGCATGCAAATGAAACTAATCTATATGATTGCAAATGCAAGAAAATAAACTATATGATTGCAATAAATAAACTATTTTATTGAAATTAATCTATATGCAATACAAAAAATAAACTACTTCACTAATTAATCTATATGAAAATTAAACTAAATGTGCAATCTAAAATGATGATTTCTAAAGCTCTAATGTTGTCAAGAAAATCTTTAGCATAATGATAATATGAAATTTCTAAATTTTTAATTGAAAAGGAGAGGGCTCCTTATATAAGAAACTGATGAAAAGAATGCATCTCCAAGATCAATGTGGGATTAATGCAAAAGGAGGAAAGAAATCTCATTTTTAGAAAGTGTGGAGAGAAAAGAAAATCTCTTTATTTTATTTATTTTTATTTCACTTATTTCCTTTTTTTCATCACAAAAGATCTTTTGAGAGGATTTTATTTATTTTAAAAGAATAATTCTCTTTTAATTAAATAAAATAAGGTTATTTAATTAAAAGATGAATATTAATTAAATTAAATAAAATCATTTAATTAAAAAGGGTTTTAATTAAATAAATTTATTTTACTTAAGAGATATTACTTTCAATTAAATAAAGTTATTTTATTTATTTAAAAGGGATTATTTCTTTTAATTAAATAAAATTATTGATGACATGATTAAACCTTAGGAGATCATTGAAATGATTGAAATAGTTATGATTTGATCAAGGAAATTGATTTGAATATATTGTAAAGCATTGATTTAGAAAATTGATATTTGACAAATTGAATAAATGGGGCCCAAAGTCTAGGCGACCATTTTAGGGTGCATACATTTTCCCCTCTTTGACTAATGTGAGGTTGACTTGGGATCACATGCAGTCAAAGAATAGAATTGAAGTGTGAGATCGATTTGGGATCACAAAACAACCCAGATGTGTGTTTGATAGATGGGAACACATCAGGACATAGATAAGCAGATTGAAAAAGACAAGGTCAACACCCTTGAATAGGTAATTGTCGAGTCTCAAATAAGAGATAAGAATCTCAAACAAGGTTGCCCCAAGAGAAGCAATTGATAAATTTGATAAAGCTGAATCAAGTATTGAAGTTTGGTAGGTACTGCCCCCTCGTGATCAAAATCAAAATGAGATAGAGGAGAAATAGTAAATTGATAAATTTGATCAAATCGAACTAAAGATAAGGTTCTTGATGTAAGATGAAAGATATAAGAATCACAGAACTAAGGTAGCTTACCAAGAAAGATTATGCCCCAAGGTTGAATTAGAAGAAAAGAAGTGGGGTGAAAGCAAATGGAAGATAGAAGTTTGGAAGAAATGGAAAGAAATGAAGAGAAGAAAGAGAATTTGCCTCCAGAAAGAAGATGCCCCAAAATCAATCAACTGTTTAAGATAGGGAATTTTGATTGAGATCATGAAAGAAGATAAGGAAATGAAGATCAAAACGTGACCATAGTTGACTAAAAGTCCACAAGAAAGATGAAGGAAACCCTCTCAAACTCATAATGCAGCCTAAAAGTGCAAATTTAACATGAAGTCTAAATAATGCAAGCTACATGGAAATGCAAAGGTGTACTTGCAATAGGGTAACATAGGATTTTTGTGTTCATCATTCATTAGAGAATGTAAGAGAACTTATTTTCATCATAGGGCCATTATTACCGGACATCGGACGATCACACAATCATCACTAGTCAAAAACACAACTATGAAGATATGAATGTGATTTATATCAGATTGGAATGTGGAAAGATTCTAACATGAGCATCAAAGACATAAAGGTCAAGATGACTGCAATGTTAGCTTACCCAATTTAATGTAGCAAAACCATGCTCGCGTCAAGGCATAAATGCCAGGATGACCATGAGAATGGTTGTGCAAAAATAGTCAAGGATGATGCCTTAAATCTCCTAAGTGTGTCAAGGAGACAACAAGAGACACTAAAGAGGTTCAAGACAACACCCACAAGCAGAAAGAAAATAAAAACATGCCACATGCCCCAAGTCTTCTAGCGATGCATCATGGAGAGACTTATTAGACAAGGACATTCAACAAAAATCAATAACAGTCAGCACACAAAAAAAAATCATGACATATCTCAAGCATTAAGTGTTGCATTTAAAAATTTTAAGTGTGTAAACTGATACTAAGTTTCGAGGGTAAGGATTGAATGCTTGCAAGCAGGTAAGATCACATGACCAAACTGGATAAGACCAAAATGATAATTGTTGAAAAACACTCGATGTCAGGGGTTGTGTTGAAAAACACAGTTGGGTTGGTGTTGAAAAACACCATTTGTGAGGTGTCCTAAAGACAAGCATATCCAAGAGACCAAAGCTAACACAGTGATGCCCCCTAGACAAAGGCAAAGACCAATTCCAAACCAAGGCAACAAGGACAAGGCATGATGGAGAAAGGCTAAGTGTCGAGGATGCATGCTAAGAAATAAGGGTGCAAACGCCTCAAGTAGCACCCGTTTCTAGGTTTTCACCACTTGGAAGAATTTTTTTCAGGACTTTTTATAATTTTTTTGTATTTTTTGCTACCAAGGCGCCTGTTTCCAGGTTTTCACCAAGGTACTTTTTCTTGTTTTTTCTTTTTAAAATTTTTGATTTTTTTGTATTTTTTCAGCATCATAGATGATTTTTTTTGGTATTTTTTTAGGATCAATAAATATGTACAAAGGATGCCCCCACACAGAATGGGCATCAAACTCCCAAGCAAGATCACATCGTGTAGTCCCAAAGTCTAGCAAGGTGGAGGACAAGAGGGAGTAGCAAGCTGACGGAAGAGATGAAAGACTAGGGAATGAAGAAGAATGGAGGGAAGAAATCCTCAAGGACAAACTCCTCAAGAGTACCCACGGTGGGTGCAAAAATGTGTGAACTGAAAATGATCACACTACTATGAATCCTTGCATCCAAGAATACTCAATAATGAGCTCTCAAATATCGATCCACAACTCTCTATCTGTGGAGTGCATGGCTTTCTATGAGGCCCTCAGATTGAACCCATGCAAGTACACCACAGAATGAGAGATTTAAGGAGGAGAAGTAAGAATGCTAATCTCCATTGAATCGAGTTCTTGCATGCAAATGAAACTAATCTATATGATTGCAAATGCAAGAAAATAAACTAATTTATTGAAATGAAGATTAAACTATATGGTTGCAAGAAATAAACTATTTTATTGAAATTAATCTATATGCAATACAAGAAATAAACTACTTCACTAATTAATCTATATGAAAATTAAACTAAATGTGCAATCTAAAATGACAATTTCTAAAGCTCTAATGTTGTCAAGAAAATCTTCAGCATAATGATAATATGAAATTTCTAGATTTTTAATTGAGAAGGAGAGGGCTCCTTATATAAGAAACTGATGAAAAGAATGCATCTCCAAGATCAATGTGGGATTAATGCAAAAGGAGGAAAGAAATCTTATTTTTAGAAGTGTGGAGAGAAAAGGAAATCTCTTTATTTTATTTATTTTTATTTCACTTATTTCCTTTTTTTCACCACAAAAGATCTTTTGAGAGGATTTTATTTATTTTAAAAGAATAATTCTCTTTTAATTAAATAAAATAAGGTTATTTAATTAAAAGATAAATATTAATTAAATAAAATGAAATCATTTAATTAAAAAGGGTTTTAATTAAATAAATTTATTTTACTTAAGAGATATTACTTTCAATTAAATAAAGTTATTTTATTTATTTAAAATGGATTATTTCTTTTAATTAAATAAAATTATTGATGACATGATTAAACCTTAGGAGATTATTGAAATGATTGAAATAGTTATGATTTGATCAAGGAAATTGATTTGAATATATTGTAAAGCATTGATTTAGAAAATTGATATTTGACAAATTGAATAAATGGGGCCCAAAGTCTAGGTGACCATTTTAGGGTGCATACAGTCTTAAGTTCGCATGTGTCAGAAAAAACCCATCAGATTACACATTGATCGTCGATGCTCTGTAGGTGTCAGAAACCACTGAACCTTAAAAAACCTAGCCCCACTAACAACATATCCAGTCATTACTACGTGGACCAATCAAATACCACCAAATCAGCACACTTGGCAAGTGGACCCGCCGCACTTTATCCCCTCTGAAAAAGGTATAATCGACTGTCGACGCATGATCTTAAACCTCTAACACATCCCACAAGATCATGTGCCTGATATTGATTTTTTGACAATGTCAGGACCCTCTGACAAGATGGAAACTTAGGTCCCACTATCAACTACCACCGAACTAATAAATGGACCAATGAGAAGCTTCCATTTGTGCATATGTGTCATTATGGACCCACAGTCTGAAATGCTATGTCATGTAAGAGAATCAATGATCGTCGTAAGATTGCAAGCCTTTGACAAAACCCTTGCGAACTTACGACAACTGTAGGATCAAGATGGTGTCAGAGAGCCAGGCCCAGGGAAATATTAACTGCTAAGGACCTTAGGAAATATTTAATTCATAGGTCACTTAGACTTAGGAAATATTAAAGGCCATCGGGGGTATAGAAACTTAGGAAAAATAAAAGGAAAACCACTGCGAGTCGACCAAAAATATCAAGCACATGCGAATTAGGACCTTTAAGTGATTCAAAAAGGTAACTTGAAATTAGAACAGGGCCTAGGCTTTCTTACCAATGGCTACATTTTTGAATTTTCAAAGCTTAGGGTTTATGCCAAAGACCTAAAAACAATTGTAAAGACCAGAAGAAAAGGGCTAGAGCTATGAAAATTTTTCCAAGGTGCTAACAGTGGCACTATCTGGGGATGTGTGGCTCTTGTAGGCACAATAAGAATCTAGAATCACTGGTTACAACAGACCACCTACCAGACAAAATTTCAAACAACTAAGAGCAATAGGACCAAAACCCTACAGACCAGGACAAAACAGGACAGGGACAAGCAACTTTACAAAATTTATAGAATGTACAGACCTAACTACTATTCATGGAAAACAAAATACCTTCAATTGAAGTACTTCTTCAAGAATTGTCCATGATCTGGCAATTCCTGAACTTCACCATTCAACTCTTTCACAATATATGAATCTTGGCCCCATTTCTCATGAATTAGATATTGCCCTAGCCAGATGGGATCAAATTTACCATGTTTTCCTTTCTCTTCCAATCTAGCATTCTAAATTAGTATCAAATCACTAGGTTCAAACTTCCTCTCAACAATTTTCTTGTCATATAAATTTTTAACCTGCAACTGCAATTTGGCATTTCTTGCAACTGATTCTCTTCTAGTCTCATCCAACCTAATGAGATCCTCAATTCTCAACTACATCTCATCATCTATGTCATCATCATATAATTGCACAAATTTATACATTTCCAGTAGATTAATTTGAGGCATCCTTGCATGTATTCCATATACAAGGTCAAATGGTGCACAACCAATTGCCCTCTTCATAGTCACCCTATCAGCCCATATAACTAATGGCAGTTTTCAATTCCATGCCTTCTTATTCTTTTCAAGAATCCTCTTTAGGATCTTAATCAAACTCTTATTAGTAGATTCTGCTTGTCAATTTCCTTGTGGATGATAAGGTGAGGAAAAAGAAATCTGAATTCATAAACCTTTGCAAAAGTCCTTATATTTAGCAGACCTGAAGCACATGGCATTATCACTAACTATTCTCTCAGGGCAACCAAACCTTGTAACAATTTTGTTTAATAAGAAATCAGTCACCACCTTGCTGGTTGCATTCCTTGTAGGTATAGCCTCTACCCACTTTGTAAAGTAATTAGTGGCAACTAAGATTCATGAGTGCCCTCCACTTGACCTATTTGGTATCTCCCCTATGAAATCAATTCCCCACTTTTGGAAAGGAGCTTGTACTTCTACTAGTCTCAAAGGCATGTTACCTAAAAATTTAAGCTTACCAGAGAACCTTTGACAAGCATCACACCTCATTACCAACTATTCTGCATCGTTGAAGATTGTTGGCCACCAAAATCCTACTCTCAAGATTTTATGAGCAGTTGTTTTACCCATATAATGCCCACCAAAAACTCCCTCATGCATTTCTCTCAACAACTTGCTAGCCTGATTTTCATCTACACATTTCAACAGTATGCAATCCAAATTCTTTCTATACAATTTACATTTCACAATTACATACTTGATGGCCTATAATTTTAATGTCCTCCTCTGATTATCACTCATTCCTGCTAGACATCTCACATTTCTCAAGTAATAGATGATATCTTGATACCAAACACAATCATCCATATCACATGTATAACCAATTTCAGAATGATTTACTTGATTTGCATCAAGATTGGATTGAGCCATCAGTTTTGCCAATCCTTGTCCTCTAACCAATTTAGTAATCTAGACATCAACATTGAATTCTTGGATCCTATTGATCCATCTGCATCTTCTTCCAGACACCTCCTGCTATGAGAAAATATCCTTCATAGCTACACTTGGCACAAAAGCAATCACAACTACCCCCATCAAGTAACACCTAAAAGCCTTGATTGCCTTCACAAGTGCATATGCTTGTTTCTCATTTATGTCATACTTCAATTCAACATCCTGCAAAGATTTACTGAAAAATGCAATAGGCTGCTCAAAACCATCTTTATTCTTTTGTAACAAAACTGCAGCAATAGTATGAAAAGATGCAAAGGAAAAGATATGCATTGGGACATTATAATCAGGTGCCTTAAGCACTGGTGCATCTTTGATAGCCTACTTGATATTTTTGAAAGCCTCATCAGGCTCACCTTCCCATGTAATAGCAGATCCCTTTAACATTCTTTGGTCTCTGAATTTTATCAATAGCTGCTACCCTCTCAGGGTCAATTCTCACTCCTTGCTTCCCAACTAAGTGGCCAAGCAACTCACCTTCTGTTAGGCCATTTTTCTGTCAGTGCAAAAATCCTATGAAAATGTCCTCTTTCCTTGCAAGTTTTCTTGAGGTGTCCTACCCCTGGTAGTTTATGTTGTCACCAAGCTCTGGTCCAATTTGCACGTGCTGAATCATAAAATCTAAAAAGTTATTCAAATTTCAAGGCCTGCTAGAAATATTTTCAAAATCTACCACAGTGTCATAAACCCACAGTATTTTTGAAAATCCATGATGTTTTCAGTCTATGTGAAAACCTACATTGTTTTCGACCCTTTGTCTTCTAGCTTTGTGCGCTTATCTTTTGACGTGTTAGAAACTTTGTATGTTTTCGATCCTCTTTCATCAAAAAAATTGTTTTTTCGACCTCACACTAGTTCCTTGTTTGCTGGCGTTCCCTCAATTGCGCAAGTGCGATGGGTGGTAGGCCTGGGTTTTCAAAGGCTCTTCTTTGATTGGTTGTCGCATGGCTGCATGTCAGACTTCTCTAACATGTGATCATGCGACCACTTGCCACCTGTCCATGTGGGTCTGGTTCTTCTTGTTGTTCATCTTGGATGGCGATTATGTCTTCATTCCATGACTTGGTGACTTGTGGTTATCTCTTGTTCCCTGGTTTCTGGTGGTTATTCCCTTAGCACTCAGGGACTTGGCGGGCAGTCTTTTCTCTTATTCTCTTGATTCTTCACAGCTAGCAGCCAACATATCATGACTTGGTGAATGGTTAGTCACGTAGTTACTAAATGTTTGATGGTGAGAGGTGGTAATATGGCATATGAGGCAATGATGTGGCAGCCTATGATTGGCTATCGCATGATCGCATAGCCCAATTTTTGGCTATGTAATCATGTGACCACTTGCCATGTGTCCTTGGGGCCCATTGGTAGAAAGGGGTGTGGTCCTGGTAGCAGGTGGTGATGAGGCTTTTCAGGTGGGCCCATTGGCTTTTGTTGCGGAGGTATGAATTTTGTGCGGTAGGTCCAAGATGCCACGCAGTGCTGATGTGCGTGAATTTTATTAGCTGGCGGGTGGTGATGTGGTGGTCTCATGGCCTTGTCGCAAGATCACAAGGGCCATTTCCATGGCTTGTGATCATGCAACAAACCCCTTGCTATTGAATCCATGTGGTGGCGGTTGCGGTGGTGTCATGGCAGTTTCGGGTTGGTCTATGCTGGCAGGATGTTAAGGTTTGAACGCGGGCCCGGGTGGGGGGTATCTCGGTGGTGATTTAACATTTGGTAGGTTGCATGTTTGCGGCTTGTCCAATGTTCATGTAAGCCAGTTTCCCAGCTTGTGAACATGTGACAAACCCTATTGTGGTAGCGGAAGCATCAGCAGTTAAGAGAAGGTAATGCAAGTGGCATGTCGCATGTTCGCATAGCCCATTTCCAGGCTATGTGATCATGCGACAACTGTTTGGCATCGCCATTGTGGAGTTAGCCTGAGGTGCTTGGATGGTTAAAAACGTGAGGCCCGCGAGTGCATTGTGACCATTTGCCTTCATTTTTTAATCTCTGAGAACATTTCCAGTGACCGGGAAGGACCAAAATTGATGACAGGAAGGGCCAGAGTTGGTGAAACTGATTTTCTCCACCACTCCAGTGTGGTCCAAGCTGCCATGGTAATTGCAGAGGAATGTCTTGCTGCGGGAACATAAATGAAACAGTACCTTGAAGTGTTGCAAGGGTCAATTTGGCCAGATTCCTTGGGGGTTTGATGATGATTTGGTACTTGGACCAGTATAGGGCTAGTTGACTATTATTTTTTTACTGTTTGAGCTTACATGCTGTGGTTCAGTCCCTGTCTTGTCTGTGTTTACTCCTTGAGGGGGTTAGGTGGATTTTGAATTTCAAATGATCATTGTGCTTGTAATGTAACCCTGGTATAAAGGGATTTTTATGATCATTTGGTAGCATTGGGAGTTTGGTATTCAAGCTTTTTCGGTTGTGAGTCCTCTGCCCAGTCTGAATTGTAATGATCTGACTTAGTTTTTGTTGGAAATTGAATGAAAGTTGTAGGACTAAGCTATAGTTTGCAAGCTTCTTATGCTTGAATTGATTGTATGCACTTAAGGATTCTTCATACTTAATGCAAATATATGATCCTTATCTCTCCTTTGTGTCATTGCAGATAGATTTTGAACTTTCTAGTTCACTGCATACTTGTTTGTGTATGTGTCTTCATTCTTCAGTTCTAATCAAGGATTAGATTAAATTATGCTTTAGATGAGACATAGGTCTATCTCTTGTCTATGTGAGGATTTCATATAAGTAGTAAAGGAGATTATAGATATGTTTATGGCTTTGAATATCAGATATAATTCTGGTGTGTGTATGTGATCTATTTAAGAAAACTTGCCCAATGGATGAGGCACTGGCCTAGATGAGTATTTCCTTGTTGACATATCCTGACTTAGATTGTTATGATTCAAACATATAAGATTAAAAACCATTCCTAGATTTTTAGTATTTGGTTGTATGAGGTCCTATCCCATAGTGAAGAGGATTCAATGAATGTGTGGTTATCATTTAGTACCCTCTTACTATCTAGTCATCTACTATATGAACCCAGTCCTTGGTGTGTGAAGTATATTTTATACTGGGTTAGGTGCACCCGCCTTGGTTTTGCAGAGCCAGAAGTAGAAGAGGGCAGTCTTGTCCCTATAGTTGGTCCAATTACCCTAAGACCTCATAGAAATTTTGGAGCTAACCATTCCTAAGATCCATCTGAGGGTATATTGGTAGCCTATTAGAGCATAAGAGTTTTCAAACACCAACACCTTCAATGATACCAAATGCACATTTCCTTGGATTTAATGAAATGCCATATTCCAAAGCCCTCACAAATATTTTCTCTAAATGAGTACAATGGTCTTCTTCCTTCTTGGAATAGGTAGTTAAATCATCCTAATAAACAACAAGGAAATCATTTATGAAATCTGAAAAGGCAACATCCATTGCCCTCTGAAAAGTAGCACCAGCATTTGTGAGACCAAAAGGCATTCTCACATAAATATATGTCCCCCAAGGTGTTGTGAAAGCTGTCTTAAACTACTCTGATTCTTTGACAATTACCTGATTGTAACTAGAGAAACCAGCCATCATAGACATCAATTCTGATCTGGTCACTCTCTGCAACATAGCTTCCATATTGGGTAGACAATAGTTATCTTTTAATGAGCTGATGTTCAAATTCCTGAAGTCCACACAAAGTCTGATATCACCATTCTTCTTTCTCATAGGAACAAGGTTTGAAACCAAAGAAGAGTGCCTTATAGGCTTGATAATTCCAACATCTCTTAGCTTCATTAACTCTTCTTGCATCTTAGGTGCCAAAGTAGGATTAATAGGCCTTTGTTTTTACCTGAAAGGTTTAGCATCTTCTTTCAAAGGAATGATATGATGAAACAAGTCTTCTCTATAAATCTTTAGGTCATCATATGACCATGCAAAAATATGCCTAAATTTTCTCAATAATTCAATCAAAGATTTTCTCACATTGTGAGACATGTCCCTACCAATGTATACCTTCTTAGGTGCCTCATGTGTTCCAAGATTTATCTCCTCTAGATCGGCATGATCCTCTCTTTTGATATTACTTTGAACTCTATGCTGGTTATCAAAGATAGTCTCCAAGACAACAAGCCCCTTGGGCACCTTGTTAGTTCTAAGTTGAATGACCTCATTGCCAAAGACAACCTCTTTTCCTTTTACTGACTCAACCAAGGCTGAACAATCAAATTCCTAACCATGATACTGATCTTCACAATTCATAAACTTCAAGATATCATTATCATCATCAAAAACTTTCCAATTTTCAATATTGTCTAGCACACTAGGCCTGGCCTGAATTTCAACTTTAGAGATACTAGCAAAAGTAATATCACTGGGATTGATTGCAATATTGGCTAACAAATCAGCCATCTTATTGTTACTCCTATCCTTCCACTCAATATTGAAGGCATCAAAATGTTCAATCAAATCCCAAAATGCATTCCTATATTGTTTTAACCTTTTATTCTTGGAAGCATATACTGACCTGACTTGGAACACCACCAACTCAGAATCACCAACAACACTTAAACACTTAATACCATATTTTTGTGCCAACCTTAGTCCTAACAACAATGCCTCATATTCTGCTATATTTTTGGTACAAAAGAAATTCAATGTGAAAGAGAAATTGTAGGTGTCTCCATTAGGAGAAATAAGTAAAATACCTACTCCTGCTCCATCAATGTACATTACCCATAAATCACCCTTCACAAAATTAACACTTACCTCAATCGAGATAGGTGACAAAATAGGTTCCTTCTCAAGTACAGGGATCTCTGCCCTAAAAGCATTAATATCATTATCCACAAAACATGTAGTCTCATTATCAATACTTGTCTCAATCATGTGGCATTCTCTTGGTTCTCGCTCAATCTTGACAAACTGATCATCAATCTTGAAAGTGGCATAGGACAGATCACACTGTAAACTTCCACCCATGGCAGCACTCCACCTTCTAGATAGTAGCATCCCATAATGAGGAGGGATGTCCACCACCAAAACACTCATTGTTAACTCTTTCTCTAGATATGCTACCAGCATATATGGCATTGCATTGATAGTCCCAATAATGGGTACCTCTCTCTGATCCATTGCACAACATCTACCTTGAACTGTATCAACTTTAAGGCCCAATTTTTCCATAATCTTGAAAGGCATAACAGTATTAGAGGCACCACTATCAATCATACAATTTCTTAACTTCATTCCATTCACAAGGACACTTAAAAAAAATGGATCAATGTTTTCAAGGCTAGCATTGATAGAACTATCCAAATATATAGGAGGAATTTGAGATACAATTCCTTGAGCAGCAACACCTTTCAAAGCTTTATCCTGAGACCCATTGCATGCAACATCATTGTTATGAACATTATCTACCCATGCAATAGCTCTTTCTTTATGTTCAGGGATCCTCAACAATTCTAACAATGGAACCTTAACTGTAATTTGGGACAATATAGATAGCATATCAACAAGAGCAGAAGAAGGAATTTCAATCTACATTGCCTTAGTATCCTTTTGTTTATCTGATACATTAGGTGTATTGACCACCCTCATTTTTTCAATCTTAGCCATTATGTTAACTGACTTCTCTATCTCATTAGAAGTTCTTTCAACTCCAACTCCCTTAGGCTCATAATTCTTACCTTTTACATTCTTGAATTTCACCATGTGATCACCTTTTGATTTGTTCTCATTAGGTTCTTGGGAGTTGGCACTCTTTATAAACATTCTTGTAGCTTTTCCATTTGTATCCTTTGCCACCATGCCTCTAGTTTGCACTTGGGAAATCATTTCTATAGTAATCCTATCCATCTCTTCTCTAGAAGGTCTCTTTAAATTTACTGGCTCAGAAGAAGAGTTCATGTTACATGTCTTCTTATCAATGTCTTCACTATCAAAAAAAACCTCTTGATGAAAAAGGGCCTGAGTGTGTCTCTTTACATTTACATCTGCTTCTTCATCAAAATTAGAATCATCTTCATATCATAAATATGAAGTAGCCATGTTGCATCCAACATCATCTTGGTCTTCTTCTTGATCTATCTCCTCACTGCCACAATCTTGATTTGTAGCCATAGAATGTGCAACCACACAATGCTCTACAGAATGAGGGGACTGGCATGCAACACACCAAAGTATGTCCTCCATGACATTTAATGAAGCTTTTGGTAGAGGGTCAGGGACACCTCTATCATTGTTTCCTCTTGCAACAGGGACAACAGGCTTTCCATCCTTCCATTGGGTGTTGCAGGGGTAGTTCTGCAATCTATTCTGCTTGTTGAAATTGTTGTTGAACTGAGGCCTCTCATTGGTAGGAGCATTGATGTTCCTATTTTTAGGTGCCTTCAAATCCTTCAATGCATTGAGAACCTTATCCAATTTATCTTCTTCTTCCCTCCTAGTTCCAACATTCCTATCATTTTCTTTTTTGTATTTCTTGTCCCCAAACAACTTAGGGTCATCTCTCTTCCCACCCAATTTCCCTGATATCTTCATATTGTTCTCAATATTGACAGTAATCCTAAAAGCATATCTAAGGGTTCTTGGTTCTTTGTCCCTCAACAAGTATCCCATATTTCCATCAAATGCATTGAAGTATGTGGTTAAACAAACATTGTCATCTAACCGCATAACTTGGAACAACTTATGCATACCCTTTTGAAATCTCATGTTGAATTCAGCTGCAGACTCATTCTGATTTTTCCTTATGGTATTGAATTCATTCAACATGAAACTAGAATTAGGCCTATCACCATACTGCTCTTTAAAACATCTCTCAAAGGAATCCTAAGTATCAATACATTTATCAGGAAGTCTCTTAAACCAATCTCTAGCATCCTCCATTAAAGGTTGAACAAACAATTTCATGACTACATCCTCATGCTCAACCTCATAATCATTAAGCATATCAAAAAATAGCCTAAGATGCTCCTCACAACTAATAGCATTATTACCAGAAAACTTAGGTACCTTATCTCTTATATCATTTGGAAAAGCATTTGGGTAGCCTGGTATCCCATCAAAACTGATTTTCCTATAGCCTTCTAGTTGCATAGGTCTTCTTTGAAATCCTAAACTAGTGTTCCCACTAGAATTATTATTTTTATCTACATTCCCACCCACATGCACATTTGACTGTCTATTAGGATCAACAAATGATTTGGTAGATACATTAGAAATTAGATTACTAGTAGTAGCATTGCTAAGTGGAACAGTAGTGTTCATAGATGGCATACCTAGTTTAGTAGCAGAAGGGCCATGAACATTAGTTGATGAAGCCTTCAAGAACTGAATCTTTCTTCTTTTCTCTGCAATAGCAGCATCAACTTCAGCTCTTTCCAACTCTTGAGTGAGAGCTTCATCCTCTTTTATTTTTCTTTCTATCTCTATCTCCCTATTTGATTTATGTGGTGGGATCCCTGGTATTGTCATTGGTTTGCTTATTTGGACACCCACCATCTTCTGCTTTCCTTTTTCATTAATAACTACAATAGGCCTAGTGATCTCATGTCCATCTTTATCTTTAGGGAGGGAAGCATAACTTTGCACTTGTCTGATCACAGGGCCCTCTTCATCAAACTCATGGTCTTGCAACAAGCATTCCTACTCACTTCTTAGAGCTTCAAGATCACCAAAAACATCATGTTGCAACACCCTAGGAGTAGAATCAAGCATCTTGTTTCTCTCCTTCATTTCATTAATTTTTCTTAAAAGAGACTACCTCTCCAGTAGAGCATTTACTTTTTTAGCCTCTCTCTTGTCTTGTAATCTTTAGTATATGGCATCATGCTCTACCAACTACAACCTAAGTGCATTTAGGTCATGTGGATCTATCATGTTGTCTTCAGAGCTTGATGACACTTCCACATCAGCAGGATGCTGATATGGGAAATGCACTTGCCGTGGTCTCATGGGCTCCCTTCTAAAATTATCCTCATCAAGGTCTAAATCAATCTCCAAACCCATCTCTCTGGCTTGTTCATCTTGACCTATAGGCAATGCACCCTTGTCCTGAAATATAGCCTCTAGGGTATCATAAAATCTATCTTCTGAGTGACCACCATCTAATCTAGAAACTCTGTCCTGTGAACCTTCCTCACTTGAGGAAACATGCGGTGCTCTACCTCTGGTATTTCTTTTTTCTTTTATGGGAGCACTGGTAGACTCACCATTTCTCCTAATCCAACTCTTCTTCTCCTGTCTAGGCAACTATTCCAGAGTGACCTCTAGATTCTTTCTAAAAAAGGACCTAGTATTCCTCCTTTTGTCCATCTTTTGCAGTCTATAGCACTAGTTCTAACCTTTTTGAGTCGCCACCCACCAAAGTGGGAAATCTTTAACTGAATATAATAGGAAAACAAGAGTGCACTTTGAAAACCTTTATCTCTAGATTCTCCCCAGTAGAGTCACCATTTTGTTGGGAGTTCCCTTTGATCTTCAACTTGTAGATTTATACTTTGATGGATAACTTCTAATGATACTTTGACTCTATCACCACTCTAAACTCTACAAGGAAGAGGGCCAATTAACAAGGATCAACAATGAGATCCTCCTACACTTTGAGCCTCAATGCTCAGGCAGGTGTACCCTTGACTCACTTCTCCAAAGGAGTCTCAAAATAATATACAACTAAGTCCTTTACTATCTAACTGATAGATATTATCATTTAAATGTGTGTGTGTGATTGATGATGATGGACTGCCTCTAGAGAAGGGATCAGTGCCTTAACCAGGGCATAGAGTCACCTAATAGCATACATTAACTAAAAACCCTAACTCAAAACACTTGAATTTAGGATAAGTGCTTTGCTTATTATCCCTCTCACTCACATACTAGGACATCAAATTCTTATCAAGCCATGGACTCACTGAAACTACCTCAAAGACTTTAATCCTAACTTTGTTAGGAACTCAAAGATAATCTCAAAATACTCTTTGTTTACCATATGCTAACCCACTTAGTGAAATTAACATATATGAGCTCAAGAACAAAATAAGAAGACATACACCACTATAAGATTGAAATTCAACTATATTCTCATTAAGACTTGCAGAATCAATACATTATAAAATAACTAAATGCCAAAGAAACAGACCCAAAATCCAGGCTCTCCTTGCTCAGTATAATACCATCAACAACAACCCTTACAAAATAAAAAATGCTACAATATATACCCCCTAGTCATCTTGGAATCCTCAAAGAGGATGCAACAGGGTTAGGGTTTTAGCCACCAAATCAACTAGAAATAGTCAAAACTTAAATGCAGAGGATGAAAACTAGGCAACCAGGAGAACATAGATCCCAGATTGATCCTTAATCATGATAATCTCATTGAGAAGGTACTGAGAACCAAAAAAATGCCCAAAATGTTAATCTGTTCGGCCACCTACAACATGCCTCGAGCACAAAGAACACAATAGAGACCCTTGCAGACAATCATTGAACACCCTGGACCACACTGCAATATCAAGCGCCACCAAACAAATCAAATCCAGCTGTGAAAGAATTCAATTTTAGTCCTTTTGGTTGTAGGAAACCCTCCAAGAAATTTGAATTTGAATCATAATGGTCATTTTCATGGAGCGTGCAGCGAATCGACGGTCAATATTTGAAATTAGGTCAACTTTAAGTCCTGACCGTCAGATCCTTCCTTTTCCTGGGCTTTATGTCCTTAACTCAATTGCCATCCTTGGGTTACCTTTAAGCGACTACATGACAAGGCATTTCTTATTCATGAAGTGAAATATTAACTCACCGCTTAACCCTGCAAACTGGCGACCAAAGGAATTTAACTCATCCCAGCTACATCTGGCGAACTGGTAACTGAAGGCTTTCATCAGTTCACAAAGAACTTTATCTATCTGCCAAATAGTTTAGTGATCACATGAATACACATTCACTGAACCGCCAGCCTTTTTTAGAACACCGCTATTTCATTTTGTGAATGAGTGAAATGCATTGAAATTCATCGGGTTGTTAACCTTATTTCTTAGGACCGCCAAACATTAGACCAAAACTTGGGCCCACCCTCAAGAAGATCGACGGTTGTCTCATCTTCGCATAGACCTCCAATATTCCTCCAGATCATAAGACAACCATTGGATGAAGAATCTTATTCTTCCCTGATAACCCTCTAGCATTGAAAGAGATCAACAGTTTTCTTAAGTTCGCATGTGTCAAAAAAAACCCATCAGATTACATGTCAACCATCGATGCTCTGCAGGTGTCAGAAGCCACTAAACCTTGAAAAACTTGGCCCCACTAATAGCATATCCAGTCATTACTACATGGACCAATCAAATACCACCAAATCAGCACACCTAGTAAATGGACCCGCTGCACTTTATCCCCTCTGAAAAAGGTATAATCAATGGTCAGTGCATGATCTTAAACCTCTGACACATCCCACAAGATCATGCATCCGTCGTTGATTTTCTGACAATGTCAGGACCCTCTGACAAGCTGGAAACTCAGGTCCCATTGTCAATTGCCACTGAACTAATACATTGACCAATGAGAAGCTGTCATTTGTGCATACGTGTCATTATGGACCCACAGTTTGAAATGCTATGTCATGTAAGAGAATCAATGATCATCGTAAGTTCGCAAGCCTCTAAAAAAACCCTTGCAAACTTACGACAACCGTAGGATCAAGATGGTGTCAGAGAGCTAGGCCCAGGGAAATATTAAGCATTGAGGACCTTAAGAAATATTTAATTCACTGGTCACCAAGACTTAGGAAATATTAAAGGCCACTGGGGGTATAGAAACTTAGGAAAAATAAAAGGAAAACCACCGTGAGTCGACCAAAAATATAAAGCACATGCGAATTAGGACCTTTAAGTGATTCAAAAAGGTAACTTGAAATTAGAACAGGGCCTCAAATTTCTTACCAACAGCTACATTTTTGAATTTTCAAAGCTTAGGGTTTATGCCAGAGACCTAAAAACAACTACAGAGACTAGAAGAAAAGGGCTAGAACTTTGAAAATTTTTCCAAGGTGCTAACATAAGGTGCACCCATTGTATTCAGTATGGAAGTAGAAATAGAGATGTGATAAGTAGAGCAGAGGTATGCAAAGTGAGCATAAGATTTATTAGAGCTTTGCTAGAGGTCAAAGCATTAGTGCACCAAAGGAACTGATCTGACAAGTAGTGTCATAGTGAACAGTTCACCTATAGATATAGTGTGTATCCAAATTAGAAGGTTGTAGCCTTCACCATTTGAGTAGTGAGCTCTAGGATAGTGAGTCCATTCCCTTAACAGGGATCATTGTAAAAGAATCCTAATAGGGTCTAACCCTTCACAAGGTCTACTATACTTAAAGCATTGTAAAGCTACTCCTAACAGGGTAAAGGATCTTCTAACAAGGATCACAAAACACTAGTGTAGATTATTAGTGGGTATCAAGTCCCACCGGGGTTTTTACCTATTTCAGTTTCCCCGTAAGCATTTATGTTCAACATAAAGATTAAAGTAAAAATTTAAAATACAGTGAACGTTGATTCACCCCCCTCTCAGCATTCCCATTCCTAACAATTGGTATCAGAGCTCTGGTCCTCAACACAAAAGTTTAACCACTTGAGGAGATCATGGAAAAAGTAGATATGAAACATCTAAAGAAAAATCTTGAAGCCACTCTTGAAGACCTAGACAAATCAAAAAGAGAAATTGAAGAACTAAAAGAAAAATTAAGTGATGCTTAATTAGTTATCAAAAGACTAAGAAAGGATTTGAAAGGATGCTCTAATAGTGAACTTGAAGAAAAATTCAAGAAGTTGAGTGAAGAAAATGCATCCTTATTAAGTCACCTTGAAGAATTTGATGAGAAACTGATGAACAATTAAGATGTCTACAATGAACAAGTCAAGGAGAACCTTCAACTCAATGAAGAATTAAGGGAAGCCAATTTGGAAAACTTGGATCTAAGGAATTGCAAAGAAATATTGGAGTCTGAATTAAAAGAAGAAAAGAATCATATTGAAAAATTACACACTAGTGCTGATTTGGTAGAATCTCAGTTGTATGCCAGAAGAGCCAAATGAGACACTAGATGTATTGGATACAATGAAGCACAAAATAAAATTGACAATATGTGAGAAAGAAAGGAAACACAAAAAAAATCTACTGATAGTAAGAAGACTGAAGATCAAACCAAAGACATTGGTGGTCCTCCTAAGAATGAGCGCAAGCAAATAAAATGCACTTGTTTTGCTTGTAACAAGCATGGACACATTGCAAGAAACTGTATAGAGGTAAGACCTTTTAATGGCTACTATTATTCATGCAATAGATTTGGTCATAAAGCTATGAATTACAAGACTAGTAAGAAGAACAGGACTCAGCAAGATCAAAGAAATCAGAATCAGACAAATGTTACAAGTTCTTAAAATATTACATGTCAGATATGTAACTATAATGGTCACTTACCTAGAACATGTAGAATGGTGACTCATGTCAATGTGCCAAGGAATAATAGACCTCCAGTCATTTGTCACTCTTGTAACAAGGTTGGACATATCTCAAGGTTCTGTAGATCAAGGATGCAAGGTCAGGAAGCCCTAAAAAGATTGAAGAACCAGTTTTGGATCTTGAAGCAGAAGTCAAGTTTGTGAAAGCCTCAGAGGATGTGAGCTTGATTTGGTCAGAAGTAAAGAAAGATAGTGCTAATGAAAATGTATTGGATGCATCCCAAGTAGAAGAACCCTCTACATCTGCATGAATGGCCCTCGGGGTCATAGGGGGAGCTAATTTAGCTCTGGACCCCTGCGTGGCTGGTATACTCATCCTCAGAGTATGCCCCTTTGGACTTAAGCTTTTGGAGTGTATAGGAACCTTCATGAAAGAGCACACATGTTGATTGTTTGCAGAGCTTGAGTTTGAAAATTTGAAGTGACAGCCTGGTTTATGCGACATGCATTAATGATGGATTTTTCAATTTAAAGTACACATAAGTCATTTGATTTCTCATTGCATTCAAATTCAGAGCAATAAGAGAGCAGAAAGAGACTTGGAAGTTGTTTTGAAGTCTTGGAGATTGAATATATCAGAGACTTGCTATAGTTATCAGTGCATTTGATCAGTTGCAGTAACCCTAGCTCATTGCACCGATTCAGAAGCCATCAAATCATCTCTAAGTTTAGTTGGAAAGTGATTAACAAGTAATTCATGGCCACTCCCATAGTTTTTGATGTTGCTAAAAATAAGAGATACATTTTCAAGAGGCACCCATTTAAATAAACCGTAGATGATTTAGAGGGAGCTTTCTCCTACACGCCGATGGGCATCTTGCATGTAGAAGACATAAGGGCTTACATCTATTGTAAGAAGGAACCTATTGGACTAGATAGGTTAAAAGCACACATGGACACAATGTTGAAACCAGACAAAATGTTCATGGATGAATACACCAAATGGAATGATCACCCCATTGTTGAGTATGCTACGACATATGAATTCTATGAGACTGAATGGATAAAAATCTTGTTGAGAAAAATCCATGATGATCTATTTTGGATTGGAGATATTCTAGTGAGAATAAAAAATGACCTAATTCATGAGATGACAAGCCTTTCTAGAATAGACACTATCCTTCCAATGGGTAAGGATGTCAAGAAAATGGTGGAACTAACATGCAAATCTAGAAGTGATAGGCGTGACATGACCATTGAGCCTACAGAGCAAGTAGACATCAAATTGATGTCAATGATACTGGGTTATAGATTTCATCACACCAGAAGGGTGAATAGTGTGTTTGTAGACACTATTCTAGAAACCATCTGACTTGTGCAAGAAGATGGAGAGTTCAACTTGTGTGAGATCTTGCGCACATAGTTGATAGACAACATCAAAGCCATTAAACATGACAAAACAAAGATATTCAAGTTTGGGTCGTTAATCATCTACATGTACCTTCATATTGTTGGGAAGATATCAGATTTGTACTTGGACAAATCCATTCCTACCATGCCTCAGATATCAAACAAGGCATGCATTGAGAGTAGCTTAAGAGACTATATAACCTTGGAATTGAAGACCTTCAGAGAAAGAATGCAGATGAGGTACAAGATTCCTGAGAATAATGTGGAGAAGTATATGTAGACTAGGATTTGAGCGTGCACCTAAACCTGTTTTGAAGGCCAAAGACAAACAAACGTCATAGCATATTATCAAATCAAATTTAATGGTAAACAAACTAAAATCAAAGCCACCTCAGTTTAAGCCTAAAACAGATGCACCCATGCACCGTTTGATATGCTTAGATATAAATGGATGTGGGTGTGCAAACTCAAGCACTTGGAGCATGCAAATAGGATGATTTGAGGATCAAAAAGACTCAAAATGACACAAAATAGGTATGAGGAACCTATTTTGCCTCAAAGGCCTCAAGAACACACAAATATGCAAAGCTAAAAGATGAACTAAGATTGATTAAACAAGAAATGAATCTATGTTAATCCAATTAAGCTAATTTAAATGTGATTTAAGCTTGAAAATGATCTAAAATAATGAGTTTATGCTTATGCTAGAATGAAAATGGCATTATAACTTTGCTATTGAGTTTGAGAGTTGAAAGATGATTTGCCTTAGGAAGTGAGGGTATTTATAGGAAAAGGGAAGGGCTTGGTTAAAAAGGATGAGTCAGAGTTAGGGCTAAGGTTAGGGTTGAGTCAAGGACAAGTGTCCTGACAAGTGTCAAGGGAGGATTGAGTTGAAAGTTTGAGGGCATGTGCACAATTTGGTAAATGTGCCCAAGGCCAAGAGGTGGCAAGGAAGGGATAAGAAGGTCTTAAATGCATAATGAATGCATGTAAGAAATATAAGGAAGGCTTAAATGCATCCTTAAATGCATTTGCAAGAGGTGGCCAAGAGGTGGCCATCTTTGTTGACTAAGGAGGATGACTAAGAGGAGGTTAGCATAAGTTTTGGTAAACCTTTTGCTAATGGAATGTGACAAGATTAGAAAGGGGATTAGGATTAGGATTAGGGGATTTTAGGATTAGGATGGGTGAAGAGGTTGGGTTGAGAAGTTTCTAGAAGAGTCTAGAATTCTCCTAGGTTTTATGGAATAAAAGTTTATTCATTCCAAAAGCTTAAGTTTGGGAAAATTTATTGAAATATTTTCAATAAATATGAAAATTAAATATTTAATCTTAATTAAATATTTTGAGTTGAGATTAGGGTTAGAAAAGATGGGATTAGCCTTTTAATCGAAATTAAGAAGGGATTAGAAGATTTTGGAAGAGGTTAGTGGTCTTAAGAAAATTGGCCAAGTTTTGGTCAAAAAATAAATTAATTATTTTTTTGGGGGATTTTTGGTCAATTTATTAATTAAAATAATTAATAAATAGGGGATTAATGTTTAAATAAGATTTAAACATTTTTGGGAGGGATTTCTTAATTAAATATTTTTAATTAAGAAAAAGGGATTTAATGACATAAAAATAAATTAATTAATTAAATAATTAATTAATTAATAAATGATGATGTCATCAGGGATTTTTCAGAAAATAAAAATACTTTATTTTCTAAAAAAAATTTAGGTGTCTACATTTTGCCCCTCTTTGATGCGATGCCGCAAGTGGCATGGCTTCAAAGACAAGAAAATAAGATGCCCCAGGCTAGAATTTAGAGGAATAAGGGATTGTGCCCCCTCGAGAAAATAACGCAAGGAGTAAACATTGTGGAATTTTCTCGAAAGGAAACAGAGAAGGAACAACTGAGGAAGCAGGGGAGATAAATTACCAAGCTTCCAAGAGCAAAGATGGGTGAATGCAAGATGAGATGGAAATGCAAGATGCAAGATCCAGCTATATGTAAAGATGCAAGATTAATCTATATGATAAATGCAAGGGACCAGATAGCTCCAAGTGCAAACGGGAGTGCACAACCTAGATTTAATATAGCTATGTTAGAGACCTGCCAAAGATACTGGGATCACGAGGCCTGTCAACAACGTCGCAGAGGACTGATGAGGACTGACGCTAAACAAACACACAGGGTTGCCCCAACATCACACATGAAGCGCAGAGGCGACATGGCGGATCCGATGCTGAAGGAACCACAAACACACAACTGACTCACAGGCAGAAGCGAAAGATCAAAAGACCTTGCCCCAGATTATCCGCACACGCAGCACACCGTGATATAAAGAATCATGGTGACCCTGGTGGGATAAAGAGAAGCCAAAAAGATTAACAAGACCCAAAGGACAAAAAATCCAAGATCAAAATGATAACTCCAAAAAGACATCCTTTGCCAAGGAGAGAGATTAGGTTTGATTGATGGTGGGAAGATTGGTCGGACAGGAGGAACGATATATCCTCAAGGACCAGGATGGAAGATTAGGTCAGACAGGAGGAATGATATATCCTCAAGGACCCATGGGTTGGTGAGAGAATAAGTGTAGTTGTTCGCTGGCAAAAAGCTGAAGTTCAAGGAATAATCAGGATGAGCAAGGATAAGTCATCAATTGATGTTGCTGAAGCACAAGGCCTGAGTGGGACTACAAATTTTTTGAGGCTGGGGATGGGACAAGATATTTGATCAAATGCTGCTGCAGGACGGATAAAAGTTATGTACAACAAGGAGGAACGATATGCACAAGGGATATGTACAGAAGCTCAGGATTGGGGATAGGAAGATCACACTCGGCGGGACTCTCACTAGGACGGAGACAAGAAGGATAAATACAGGGAGGAAAGCACTGTACAGGAAAGGGAAAGGGATATGGTACAAGATATGGTACAAAGCTTTGGAATAGGATATGGATTGCAGATGGGTTGGAGGAAGATGGAAGCCAAATGCTTGGAGGATAGGGGAGATGGAACTGCTGGGAGATCTGTTATGGATGGAGGAAGAGGATGGTAGCTGAAAGGACAACTGAATAGATAAATAGCCCAGTTTACTATGTTGGTGCTTGTTTACCAGGTTTTCACCAACATACTTGTCCAAGGCGCTTGAATTGCCAAGTTTTCATCGATGATGTTGATAGGATCATTCAAGGGCTCACCTTCTGGTGTTGATAGCTGATAGGCTCCCGAGCCGAAGGATGCGGTGACAACATAGGGGCCCAACCAAGTAGGCTCAAACTTGCCTTTCTTTTCTCTATTTGCTAGGACCTTCTAATTTTCTTTAAGGACCATGCCACCGACCTGGAATTGTCTAGGATGGACCTTTTTGTTATAACTCCTTTTGAGTCGATTTTGGTATGCCACCAGGTGATTGTAAGCTTGCTGTCTCTTTTCATCTAGTAGATCTAGCTGTGTGAGCCGGGCCACACGATAGTATTCATCAGTTGTATAGTTCTTCATGGAGACGCGCAAGGATGGGAGCTCAACCTCGATCGGTAGAACGGCTTCAGCACCATATACAAGAGAGTATGGGGTGGTGCCTGTGGGAGTGCGATAAGAAGTGCGGTAGGCCCAAAGGGTAGGATTGATTTGGAGGTGCCAGTCACGACCAGAATCATTGACAACCTTCTTGAGGATTTTCAAGATAGTTTTGTTGGTTGCCTCAGCTTGGCCGTTTCCTTGAGGGAAATATGGACTAGAGAAATGGTGATGGATGTGGAGCCTGGCACACAGATCATCCACATGCTGGTTTTCAAAAGGTGTTCCATGGTCTGTGAAAATGGTAGATGGTATGCCGAAGCGGCAAATGATATGGTAGAGGATGAATTTGGATATTTGGATGCCAGTAGTAAGGGTGAGCGGAATCACTTCAACCCATTTGGTAAAGTACTCTGTGGCTGTTATGATATACTTGTGTCCATCCGAAGAGAGGGGGGTGATCAAGCCAACGAGGTCGAGGCCCCAACATGAAAAAGGCCATGGTGGTGCAATAGGCTGTAGATCCTGTGCTGGTGCATGTATCAAATTGGCATGCTGTTGACATGGGAGACATTTCTTGACAAATTCACACGCATCATGTTCCATTGTTGGCCAATAATATCCAACTCTAAGCAGCTGCTTTGCTAGAACCATGCCACTCGTGTGGGCACCGCAAATTCCAGCGTGAACTTCTTGTAAGGCCAGGATGGCCTCGTTTGAATCTAAACATCTAGATAGGACATTGTGATACTCGCGATGATATAGGGTGTTGGCTACAAGAGTGTAGCGGGAAGCTCTGCGAATAAGGTTTTGGCGTTGGTTATTGGTGAGATGGGGAGATATGATACCATTTTTTAGATATGCATGGATGTCATGGTACCATGGGGATTGGGGACCAACCAAGACACACACCATGTTTGCATCAGTGTTCTCATAAGCTGGCAAGTGTAGTTGCTCGACTAGAAATTCATATTATGTTGCGTCACGTGGGATTTCCAATAAGGATCTGATTGTTGCCATTGCATCTGCTACTTTGTTTTGAAGCCTTGGGATCTGATTGAATTGTAGATGTAGGAAATGCTCTTTCAGTTTATCCACCAGTTGCTTGTAGGGTAGCAATTTGTCATCCTTTGTTTGATACTCATCAAGGACTTCCTTGATAATGAGCTGTGAATCTCCAAAGACTTGTAGTTCTGTGATGTTCCATTGGATAGCTATTTTGAGACCTAAGATGAGTTCCTCATATTCTGCAATGTTGTTGGTACAGGGGAATCCCAACTTGAATGATTTTGGAATATAGTCACCTTGAGGTGTGATGAATAGGATTCCTGCCCCAGAGCTATGGGATGTGTTGGAACCATCAAAGTATAGTTTCCACATGGGCTGCTCTTCAATCATGCACAGATGTTCATCGGGGAATTCCATGATTAGTGGATAGGCATCCACCAGTGGTGCTTCTGCTAGTTGATCAGCAATGACTTTCCCTTTGATTGCTTTGCGATCTACATACTGAATATCAAATTCGCTGAGTAACATGACCCATTTTGCCATACGGCCTGTGAGGGTTGTCCTTGATAACAGATACTTAAGAGGGTCCACCTTTGATATGAGCTTGATTGTGTGGCTAAGCATGTAATGTCTAAGTTTTTGAGTGGCAAAGACCACTGCTAGGCATGCTTTCTCCATGGGTGAATAGTTAAGCTCATAGCCCACAAGAGTGCGACTGATGTAGTAGATAGCTCGTTCTCTGTTTTCATCATCATGCTGTGCTAGGAGTGCCCCTAGTGCTGTAGCTGTTGTTGAGATGTAAAGGATGAGTGGGCATCCTGGAACTGGTGGTACTAGGATTGGAGCGTTAGCTAGATACTCCTTGAGCTTATCAAAGCTTCTTTGACATATGGGATCCCACTTGAAGTTGGTGTCTTTGCATAAGAGATGTGAGAAGGGTTGGCACTTGTCTGCTAGTTGCGAGATGAATCGCCGAACTGATTGAAGCTTGCCCTGTAGGCTTCTGAGCTGTTTGAGATTTCTTAGTGGAGGCATCTCCATTATTGCTTTTACCTTTTTAGGATCGATCTCTATGCCTCGTCTAGAGACAATGAAACCTAGAAGCTTGCCAGATGTAACACCAAAGACACATTTCTTAGGATTAAGCTTTAAGCCATAATGATTCAGATGATCAAATACATGCTCTAGGATGTTGAGGTGCTCGTCTCTTGTTTTGGATTTTGCAAGGATATCATCCACATAGTCCTCAAGGATCTTGTGGATCATGTCATGGAAAATGGCTATCATTGCTCGTTGATATGTTGCTCCTGCATTCTTTAGCCCAAATGGCATCATGTTGGAGAAAAAGGTACCCCATGGGGTTGTGAATGCTATTTTATGTTGATCTGCTTCCGCTATATGAATTTGGTTGTAGCCTGGAAAGCCATCCATTAATGATAACATCTCATGACCCACTATGAGGTCTACAAGCATGTCTATGTTTGGCAATGGGAAGTCATCTTTAGGGCATGCCTTGTTCAAGTCCCTGAAATCAGTATAGATTCTGATGTCGCCAGAAGGCTTTGTGACTGGCACCATGTTAGAGATCCACTCTGAATAATCTATTGCTCTGATGATCTTAGCTTGGAGGAGCTTCTCAAGCTCTGCTTTCACGAGCAATGCTACCTTTGGATGCATTTTCCTTAGCTTCTGCTTCACTGGCTTGATGTTTGGATCTACTGATAGATGATGAACAACAAGGTTTGGATCAAGCCCAGGCATGTGGGCGTATGACCATGCAAAGTTGATGATGGATTCCTTGAGCAAGGCACTGAGAGCCATTTCTTCTCCTTCTGTTAGGTTGACTGCAATGTAGGTGATCCTTGGACATTCTTCTGTTCCCAAGTTGATTGGCTTGGTTTCCTCTATGATGATCGGCGACTGCTCTGGTCTATAATCTTGGATAGGGGGAAGAGGCAAGGCTTTATCTTCTAGCGCCTGAATTGCCAGGTTTTCACTAGAAGATAGGCCCTTTATTTTTACTATTTTGGAATCAGAATGTGCCCCAAGGGGGTTTTCACATAAAGACTCATGATGTTCTCTTGCTATTTCATTTTTGTGACTAAAGCTTGCCTCTTCCCCAAAATATCCTTCTGGGTGAAGTTGATAGACAGAGGTTGATGTTGGATCCTGTTTGCTTGCTGGATCTGATGCCCCCATGAATTCTAGGAGTGCTTGTGCGCTTTGGAACTCATCGATGTGTGTGATACTTGGTTGGTCCCAATCTATGAGGTCAGGGTTTGTGAGGGGAAGATTTATGAGGTTAATGGAGAGTTGTTGGAGAACAGAAGTCCCCAGGAGGGTGTCGTCAGCAAAGATATCATCGTAGGATCGGATGTCTTTCTCTTCGGGGATGTCTTCGATTTTCACAAGGTCATCCTGGCTATTCGAAAAGTTCACATTGGTCATGTTAGTGCCCGCAGTTGTGGTATTGGGCTCTTGTTCAAGCAGGCGAGGGGTATTAAAGCCAAGTCCTTGCTGTTCTAGATTCTGGGATGGTATGATAGGAAACAAATTTCCATCCTCTTGTGGTCCTAGACCACCACCTTGATAGTTATAGTGTTCTGTGACATTTTTGTAGGGGATTGGATATTTCTCTTTGAAGTACTCAAGAAGTTGTGTGTCACGTGATGGGGGATCTTTGTATAACCATTTGTTAATATCTGGATCCATTTCTTTGCTGTTGATGGTACCATGAGACTCAAAAGTCATGTTTCCAATTTGCTTGAGCTTATAATGTTCCTCAACAGGCTTGTTTTGACAACTTGGGCACCCTTGAGTATGTGGATCACGTGGAAGAGCCCCTACAGCAAATGCATCACTGAGGCTGTATTCGCCACAACCCTGGTTGTTGATCTTGACGGATGATAAGGTGGAAGAGAGGATGGTCTCTGGATCGCGATGGGATCAGGATGAACTAGCAATAGAAGTACCAATATCGGTTCCAGGACAATGAGTAGAATGAGGGAAAGATGCTTCCATCGCACGGCAGTATGCGAAGGGGTTAGGATCAGCATGGATGGTAATCTCAGTGCCTTGATGTGGAAACTTGATGCACTGATGGTAAGTAGATGGTACAGCCCTAATGGAATGGATCCATGGGCAGCCAAGAAGAATATTAAATGGTAGGTCGAGATCAACAACGTGGCAGACAGTATCTTGCGTTGCTAGGCCTAGCTGGATAGGCAAGGTGATAGTACCTTCAGAGGTACGCTCCAAGTTATCATATGCTTTGATGGTGATCATCTCATATTGTATGTCGGCCTCTGTGAACCCGATCTTCTTGATGAATTTTAATGTGCACAAGTTGAGGGCTGAGCCATTATCTATTAAAACCTGTTTGGTGGCAAAGTCTCTGACCATGACGGCAATGCGGAGAGGGAGAGTATGGTCAGGAGCGACATCTGGTATATCAGATTCTTTGAAGGATAAGGCACATGCTACTGATAGGTGTCCCACAAGAGTTTCAAACTGAGTTGTGTTAATGTCCGTGGGGACATGGCCTTCTTTTAGAGCTTTGTCCAGGATCTCCTGATGGATGGGTGATGTGCGGAGCAAATCCAAGATAGATATTTGGGCTGGCATGTTCCCAAGATGCTCTATGATATTGTATTGTGCACTTGGTGCATTATGCTGTGTTGCGCATGCATTTGATGTTGGCCTGGTGTTAGACTGTGCTGTGGATGTAGTAGACATTGGCCTTGGAGGAGCAGCTGATCTCGGAGGAGCACTGGCAACAGTTATCCTACCACTGCGGGTAGTTGCAGCACATTGTCGATCCGGCCCTCTAACGTGGATGGTATTGATGGTGGGCTCATCTTGGATGGGCTCAACTTGAGTTATGCATCTGACATACTTGTCATAGTTGATGTAAGCCGCTGTGTGATCTTCTTGCTTGCCTTTGCCATGATATTGGGGCTGATTGGCACTGGCTTGATTCTTCCCAGCATCGTGTTGAGGGAACACATTTTGATATATTTGCAAACTGGCGTTGGGTGAAGCTTGAGCTGGTGCATCGACCTAGATCTCCTTGCGATCAATGAGATCCTGGATGTAGTTCTTAAGCCGCATGCACTTCAATGTTGTGTGCCCCTTCACACGATGGTAATCACAGTATTCATTTTCTTTATACCAATCAGACTTTGGTGCGTTGTCATCCTTCTGTGGGATGGGTGGATATGTGATCATATTTGCTTTGGCTAGCCGATAAAAGATCTAATCCAGAGGCTCACCCAAAGGTGTGAAAGTCCTCTTTGGATTGTTCTGATTGTTGGGCTTGTTCTGCCTTGGGGCAACGTTAACTGTGTTAACAGGATTGCCTTGACGTGCTGGCTGTTGCTATTGGTATTGCTACTGATACTATTGCACAGGTGGCTGATGAGCTTGAGGAGGCTGCTGATAAATAGGTGCTTGATATGCAGGAGCTGGTGGTTGCTGATAGATGGGCGCTTGTGGCGGTTGGTATGTTTGAGCTGGTGTAGGACTAGCCACAATAAATTGTACATTCTTAGTGTCAGTGGCTCCATCTGTAACAACATTCTTGTTACGATTCCAGTAACGGGATTTATCATTGTTGGGTTTGTTCTTGGAATCATCCTTGAAGTGACGAATAGTGCCTTCGTCTAGGAGAACTTTCTCGATGCCTATGCCTTTGCTCTTGATGTCTTGGTATGTCTGGAGACAGTTCATTCGCATGTGATGGGATAGCTTTGGATGTAGGTTATCAATGAAGATCTTTGTTAGATGCTTCTCTGGCGGCTGATATGATAACCTGGTTGTAAGATTCTGCCATCTTTGCAAGTATTCTGCAAGGCTTTCTCCATCTTTTTGCTTTGAGTTGCATAGGTCTAGCAAGGACAACTCATTCTCCACATTATGGGCATAGTGTGTGATGAACTTCTCAGAGAGTTCAGCAAAGGTTTTTATTGTCCCATGTGGTATTTTGTAAAACCACTCAACAACAGTTCCTCCCAAGCTCTTGGGAAACAGGCGCAGGAGATAGTTATCACTGTAAGCCACTTCTTGGCATGCCATGTAGAACTCTTTGATATGATTTACTGGATCTCCTTTCCCCTGATACTTGTCGAACTTGGGCATCTCAAAATGCTTGGGGAAAGGGATAGTTGCTATGGACCGATCGAAGGGATATGAGCACACCTCTTCGAACTTGTATGTTTTATTCTCTGTTCCACTTTGTAGCTCCTTTAGAGCATTTTTCATTGCTTCCCACTCAGCATTGAGTGGCGAGAGAACTGGGACTTCTGCTTGTGATGGAAGTTGTGAAACTGGATATGGCGCTTGTTATGGATAAATGGGTTGGAACTGATTTTGGGGCAATGGTTGCTGGTGATATTGCTGGTGTGGCATAGGGGGATATTGTGGTAAATGATATGGAACCGCTTGATGTTGTTGGGCTGCTTGCTGTTGTTGAACTGGCGGTTGTTGTGGGACTGCTTGCTGATATTGGATATTTGGAACTTGCTGTTGTAACTGATGGGTGGGAACTTGTTGTTGCCGGGCGATGATAGGGTTTTGTTGCTGAGGCTGATAGCAAGGGACTTGCTATTGTTGAGGAATGATGGTTGTTTGCTGAAAGGGGACATGTGGTTGCTGTGGGGGAGGCTGTTGGAATGATGCTACTTGCGGGTATGATGGTGGTAGTTGCTGAGGTTGGCTTTGGGTTTGGCTGATATAAGCTGGGTGCATGACTGCGTTACTTAGAGGTGGAACAGATGTGGGGAAGCTAGAAGCAAAGGGTGATGGGGTAAGATAGCTGGGGAAAGTTGGTTGTTGAGGTGGTGGAACTTGCTGGAAGGTATTTGGGATTTGGGACGAATAGCTTGAAGCCAGCGGTGGTTGGGGTAGTTGCTGCTGTGCTACTTGGGCGAAGGCGGTTTGTTGACTTGCAACCATAGATGTAGGGGATTGAGATGGGATCCCCCATGCCTCCATTTCTTCTTGTGTAAGGCCCCACTGAGAGCTTGTGTTAGGGTGCACTGCAGCGGATGATGGAATGGTAGGAGCAACGGGAGCTTGGGACACGATTGATGTTTGAGAGAAAGGAGCTTGTTGAGGTTGTGGTTGAGCGAATGCTTGTGAGGAGGAAAATGAAGGAAACACCCAAGAGAAAGATGAGGTTGGAATGGGAAGCAATTGCGCTAACCCCAAAGAAGAAGGTAGGGGTGCTTGGGGGGTGAAGGGTGACGGTGCTCCTTTGATGGTGAAAGGTGTTGGTTGACTTGCGGATGGCGGCGGTGTAAAAGCTTGTGTGAGAGGTGGAAGCTGACTTTGGGTTTGGATTTGGGCTTGGGCAGCCATAGCAGATGATGAAGCAAAAGGGGTAGGAGATGGAGCAGATGGCGCTGCAGCTTGTGTTGTGGGACTGGCGAGGCTTCCTAGCAAGAAAAGGGGAATGGTGGAAAGCTCTTGGCGTGTTTGCATGATAGGATCGGGAAATGATTCGACAAACGGAGAATACGCTTGTGCTGGAACTTGGATAGTTTTGATGGGGATGCGTGGATAGAGAGATGGTGGGATGGAGGTACTTTCTGGCAGATAGTGGGCAAATGTGCTTTGCTGATGTTGCGGTACAAGGGCATTGGTCGCTGGTGGGCTTTTTGGAGGATTTACAAATGCTTGGTTTGCCAAGGGGGATGAAGGGATGTTTGGATCTTCACATGGGTTACTGGCTTGGATGTGGGGATTGTAGGTCATCATGGCATTGGTGAAAAGTTTGGGATCGGATGAGGTTGTTGGTGGATAAGGATTCATGTTTCTTCTTTTCCGAGATCTGGTTTCAACAGGCATGGAGATGCAAGTGCTAAATGTATGCAAGATGTTTGGCTAAAAGATGTTGATGGATGCAAAGTTGATGAACTTCTAAAGATGATCACTTCTAAGATGCAAATGCAAAGATATGGATCAAGATGGCGATGATGGAAGCTGGATGGAACGGATATGGATCAAGATGGTGGAGGAAAGATAGGTTGCTGGTGGAAAGCTGGTGAAAGATTACTGAGCGGTCAACAAATGAGCTGCTATTTTTCCCAAATGGAGGATCAGAGATATGATGGGGTCAACCTAAGATAGACTGATGATCTTTGGTCAACAAGTTTCTTATCAATGCACTCCAATCTCTTGCTCGAGATGATGGCTATGCAAGGACAAGGTTTGATTTCTTTATGACAACACGTTGTGTCAAAAAAGAGGATGATGGTCTCTGATCTTGGATATAGGATAGGAACAACTCAAAAGGTAGAACACTAAGTGTTGGTGGATCTCTAGATTTGGAACAAAAGATGATGGATCTGCTGGAAAGATATGGAAAGCTGATGGGGGGAATGCTGGTGGAAAAGGTTTTGAAGGGTGAAGGGACAATGCTCTAGAAGGATGATGCAAGTGCAAATGACAAGGACTGATTCTAAAATGCTAGTAGGAGGATGAATGCAAATGCAACTAAGGTTTTGATTAATGATGCAAAGATGAAAGCTAGAATGAAACTAAGATGCAAGGCTGTTTGAGACAAGATTTCAAGATCTGAAGATGGAACAAGACATGAACAAGGATTTGGCTAATCTTCTGGCTCAAGGTTGACAAAGTGATAGTTAACTCAGAAACGGAAGGTGAACTGTTTGATGCGGGCGTTATGGGCAATGTTCTCAAGTCTGGCTTGGGATTTTTCCTTTGCTTGGGTTGCTTGGATAATGGATTGATAGGTCTTGGTGTTCTTCTTGGCAACTTTTCGCTCTTGATAGGCTTGGGATTTGGGCAACTTCTCTTTAGGATGTTTGCTCTTGCTGGACATCACTTTGGAAAAGAGGCTTCTGATTTTGAGGCAAAGGTTTCCAATGGCAAAAGTTAAAGTCAAAGCAATCTCCGCAAGGGACAAAGCAACCCTGCGGGATACAAACAAAGACAACTGACTCTGACAAAGCTTTGAAAGTGTATGTTTCAACAAGTGTTTTCACGGAGTCTTTGACTATCAAGCACTTCAAACAGATCTACCTAAGGAAGCTGAGTATCAAAATCGCTTGCCCATAGCTTGGTATCTCCTAGAAGGGAATACAAATGGTGAGTAATCTTGAGGCGACCCGGTAAACCCCTTGGAATCGGTCCTTGCACAAGGATTTTGATACTTTCGGATGTAGATAGGGTAGCCTCTATTTTATCAGGTTTTTAATAGTTCCATGGTGTCTCCATTCCTGGTTTTGCTGATCATCCGTGACTCACTTAAGAGCCTTGCCAATAATGCTGGGGGAGAGGAATGTTTACCATCCCCAGACACGTGTTTGGCACGAACGCCCGGCGATTAGGAGATATAAGTTATTCTTTTAGACTTCACTTATTTGTATTCTGGCTGGAGGGGATACCGGTTTAAGGTCGTTCTCCGAGGAGGAAGCGCTTCTCCTTGGACAGGCCTCGCTAAAAGTAGAACAGGTGAACTTGTCCAAGTTCAAATGTTCCACGTTGCTTACTCTAACAAGGATTATGCAAGAATTAAAAAACTCCTACATGCACATCAAGCAGATTTTGTTCATTTTCCCAAATTTGATTAAGTGATGTTTGAACTTTGAAATGAAGACACTCGTGATTAGATTTTGATTTGTTCCTTTCTCCAAAAAGTAAATCGAGCGTTTGCAAGTTTTTTGACTTGGGCATTCAAGATTGAGTGTGCGTGTTGATTAAGAACTTTTTTAAAAAGCTTTGTTTTGATCTTTAAGGCATTCAAGATTGTGTTTGCTTTTCAAATGGAAAATGACGCTTTAGGACCTAAGTTCTTCCTTTTAGCTTCATTCAAGATTTTGTTTTGACTCGTTTGAATGCAGATTTGATGTTCTTTTTATGCCCAAAAAAATATGATCATTCCTACTTTGCATGAATGCATTGTTAAAAATCCTTGATGTTGCAAGGATGCAAATGCCTTGATTAATTTTTTTGTTTTGTTTGTTAGAACAAATTTTGCAAATTTTAGTCCTTAATGCATTCAAGAATGATTTGGGGGTTCATTTTAAGCACTAAAATAAGGTGTGTATGATTTTGCTTCCTTATGGATTTTATTATTATTTTTGAAAAAAAATAGCCATGACCTCCTTGCTAGAAGAAGAAGAAGAAAGGATACAGAATAGAAGAAGAATATAGACAAGAAGAGGAAGAAGAATATAGACAAGAAGAAGAAGAATGGATCTAAGTGCTACGTCCACCTATAAGCTTTGAAAAATCTGAAAATGGTCTAAAACTCATCAGAATGTTTGCAAAGAACCCGTGAAGTGGGTCCCACCGGGCGTGCCAAAATGTAGACTAGGATTTGAGCGTGCACCTAAACCTGTTTTGAAAGCCAAAGATAAACAAACGTCATAGCATATTATCAAATCAAATTTAATGGTAAACAAGCTAAAATCAAAGCCACCTCAGTTTAGGCTTAAAACGGATGCGCCCATGCACCGTTTGATATGCTTGGATATAAATGGATGTGGGTGTGCAAACTCAAGCACTTGGAGCATGCAAATAGGATGATTTGAGGATCAAGAAGACTCAAAATGACACAAAATAGGTATGAGGAACCTATTTTTCCTCAAAGGCCTCAAGAACACACAAATATGCAAAGCTAAAAGATGAACTAAGATTGATTAAACAAGAAATGAATCTATGTTAATCCAATTAAGCTAATTTAAATGTGATTTAAGCTTGAAAATGATCTAAAATGATGAGTTTATGCTTATGCTAGAATGAAAATGGTATTATAACTTTGCTATTGAGTTTGAGAGTTGAAAGATGATTTGCCTTAGGAAGTGAGGGTATTTATAGGAAAAGGGAAGGGCTTGGTTAAAAAGGATGAGTCAGAGTTAGGGCTAAGGTTAGGGTTGAGTCAAGGACAAGTGTCCTGACAAGTGTCAAGGGAGGATTGAGTTGAAAGTTTGAGGGCATGTGCACAATTTGGTAAATGTGCCCAAGGCCAAGAGGTGGCAAGGAAGGGATAAGAAGGTCTTAAATGCATAATGAATGCATGTAAGAAAGATAAGGAAGGCTTAAATGCATCCTTAAATGCATTTGCAAGAGGTGGCCAAGAGGTGGCCATCTTTGTTGACTAAGGAGGATGACTAAGAGGAGGTTAGCATAAGTTTTGGTAAACCTTTTGCTAATGGAATGTGACAAGATTAGAAAGGGGATTAGGATTAGGATTAGGGGATTTTAGGATTAGGATGGGTGAAGAGGTTGGGTTGAGAAGTTTCTAGAAGAGTCTAGAATTCTCCTAGGTTTTATGGAATAAAAGTTTATTCATTTCAAAAGCTTAAGTTTGGAAAAATTTATTGAAATATTTTCAATAAATATGAAAATCAAATATTTAATCTTAATTAAATATTTTGAGTTGAGATTAGGGTTAGAAAAGATGGGATTAGCCTTTTAATCGAAATTAAGAAGGGATTAGAAGATTTTGGAAGAGGTTAGTGGTCTTAAGAAAATTGGCCAAGTTTTGGTCAAAAAATAAATTAATTATTTTTTTGGGGGATTTTTGGTCAATTTATTAGTTAAAATAATTAATAAATAGGGGATTAATGTTTAAATAAGATTTAAACATTTTTGGGAGGGATTTCTTAATTAAATATTTTTAATTAAGAAAAAGGGATTTAATGACATAAAAATAAATAAATTAATTAAATAATTAATTAATTAATAAATGATGATGTCATCAGGGATTTTTCAGAAAATAAAAATACTTTATTTTCTAAAGGATTTTTAGGTGTCTACAGTATAAAGACACAATATGCTTTATGGTGGAGATAGACACTACATATATGGAATTCATTGAGCCTAGAACTAAGTGGATTCATCCACTTGGGTATGAGGTAGAGGGACAAGTTCTTGAAGCATATGCACAAGTATTGCTATCAGCCCCTAAAGATGATAATGAACCTAGGTGGGGAGCCTATGAGAAAAAGTACTAGAAGATACTCTGCCAGTATGTTCTAAAGAAGAAGTGGCACTAATATTGAATTTGGTGAAGCCACACCTAAGGACTAAGATGAGGACTCTTCACATCATGAACAAAGACTACGAGCTAATTTTGAAGGAAATAGAAAAGGCTTTCGAGAAGGTGTTATTAGAAGAACCGATAAAACCACCTACTGCACCCATCTCTCATGCACCCAATAAGGAAGACAAAGTGGTAGAGCCCACTAATGTACCAATGACAGGTCCTCAAGACTCAGCACCCATAGCAAAAACTCAAATAGAAGCAGATAAGTCTATGCCCATGACAAAATCACACAAAGACAACACTAGTATCATAAATAATGTGGAAATAGCCATGGTGGCTACTGATAAGGATTTGGACAAGTTTGAAGAAGAATTTGTTAGCACTGAGGAAGTTGAAATCCTATGCAATAGTACACCTCCCATTCAACAAGAAGAAGTACTCATAGAAGATGTTTCTGATGAGAAAGAAGAGAAGAAAGAAGGAGAAAAGGAAAGGAAAGATGAAACTATTGTTGAACTGGTCATAGTAAAATAAGAAGTGGTGATGGACATCACTCCCATCACTCCTTCCTCTACATTGTTGTTAAGTTTGACACCAGACACAAGCAGTTTGGACTCCTGGAAAGAAGAAGACCTGATTAAGTTCAGCATCCTAGCTATGGAGAAGGTACAAGAGAAGCAAGTCATGCGAAATCCTCTCCTTGTAGAATCAGTGAATATTTTGAACAATTTGTTTCCTAAAGATAAGAAAGTGAGAAATGTACACTCGGTTGATGATGTGAGCACAGTCATCTCATAGTTCAAAGTCAATTTTTCTAGCTTAGAAGAATCTATGACCATAGTGGCAGAAGAGAAATACTTGAAGAAGAGACTCAATGAACTAATAAGAAACTTTGCACTTGACTTAAGCTCACTTAAGTCTAGTTAGGCATCCTTGAAGGAATTTTTAGATCAAGGAATGAAAGTCATTGCAAAATCCATGGATCAGGATAAGCTCACTAATGCCCATTTTAAGAAGATCAAACATGCAGAGGCAATGATTGAGAAGGTGAAGAATTCAGTGCTAGATACATCCACTAATGTGAACATGTGTAACAATTTCTATCAAGGTCAATTGGACATAATTGAGAAGGCAAAGAAAGAAATAGAGAAGATAAGGTCTAGACAAACTCAATTGAGGAATGCTCTTGCACCCTCACTAGACATTCTCAGTCAGAACATAAAGGAGATTGATGCAATAATGATAACCTATGATCAAGGTCCAAGAAAAAAATTGGAGAAGATGGAGAAGCTTCAGTACGCATTATGCACCCATCTATAGATAGTCAATTTACTGATAACCTTTTAGAAGAAGGAGATCCAGAACCTCAAGATTGCATATCCGGATGTTTTCCCTCAATGAGTAAGTGTACATATAGTTTTTTGATGCACCTCTCTCATTAATGTCAAAGGGGTAGTTGTGTATAGAATATGGAGTATATATATGTATAGGAGATATAAGGTTATGTATAGTAGATGTACAGAAGACAAAAAAAATTTGTGTAAAGGTACAGTTAGCAACTTGGCCATATTCCTTTGTTGCCATCAATGACAAAGGGGGAGATTGTTGGAAAGTTATCTATACTAAAGTATATGACTAGATATAGTGTTGTCATTATGGAAACAAAGTCATATAGTAGTTTGGAGTCAGCGCACTTAGTGTAAAGATCAAAATTTAGTTAAGTGTTAAAGACTGGACAGTATACAGAGTTCTAGCAGCTCAGAACATCAACGCATGTGTGTATGAATGAATTATGGTATGCACCCTGGAAGTTAAGGTTGTTAGACTATACTTATGCTTATTCTATGAGTGCATAAGTAGATATGCAAAGATGTGAAATTTGCAGTCAGTTGAAGTTGCACAACTAGTGTGTGCCAGCAGCGAACAAAGCATGGAGCCGACAGTTAGCTTTTTGGTTTGCGATTATGTTTTAATATTGTAAAGGCCATGTGCCCATTCTATTTATGTTGTCAACATGTTTATATGTATAATTGTAAGCACACTTAAGCCAATTCATTTGGAAGCATTGTTTGTAATTAGTCATAGGGCTGACCTAATTGTTTTGTTTGTATAAGCACATAAATATAAGGTACACCCATTGTATTTGATATGGAAGTAGAAATAGAGATGTGATAAGTAGAGTAGAGGTATGAAAAGTGAGCATAAGATGTATTAGATATTTTCTAGAGGTTAAAGCATTAGCGCACCAAAGGAATTGATTTGACAAGCAGTGTCATAGTGAACAGTTCACCTGTAGATATAGTGTGTATCTGAATTAGAAAGTTGTAGCCTTTGAGCAGTGAGCTCTAGGATAGTGAGTCCACTCCCCTAATAGGGATCATTATAAAAGAATCCTAATAGGGTTTGACCCTTAACAAGGTATAATGTACTTAAAGCATTGTAAAGCTACTCCTAATAGGGTAAAGGATCTTCTAACAAGGATCACAAAACACTAGTGCAGATTATTAGTGGGTATCAAGTCCCATCGAGGTTTTTACCTATTTGGGTTTCCCCATAACCATATTGGTGTCATGTGTTGATTTCATGTTTCATGTTTATGTGAATGTTTAATTTAGTTCTTAAGCATTTATGTTCAGCATAAAGATTAAAGTTAAAAGTTAAAATATAGTGAACACTGATTCACCCCCTCCCCCCTCAATGTTCCCATTCCTAACAAATAGTTCTCATGGGACTTCTTCTTCCTGATAGGTAAAACTCATTGTTGTTGTACAAATGCACATACAAGAAAAATTTTAATGTGTATTTTTTTTTGTTCTACTATTTTGGATTGCTTTTAAATAAAGGGCTAATAATATTGTTCTCACAAATGAGTGCTGATTAGAAAAAGGGAAAGGAAAAAGTAGTCCATGAGGAGCCGCACGATGAGGAGGATCCATTCGATGTTGATTTTTTATCAAAGGTTAATCTTGTGGTTGCACTAGAAATGGTCCTTTGTGCATTATAAAAATAGTTAGCTCGAATGGTAGATATTCAACCTCACACTCCTGAAATATAGAGGAAAGTGAATATGTTGATTGGCCGTGTTCAGAACTATAGAGTAAGTATTAATGTAGTTTTTAATTATAACAAAATTTCAATAATGATTTTTATACTATACTATTTTATTTATGTCATTAACTAAAATATATATGTGTTCTCTTTACATGGGATGCTAAATAGATTAAAGGGAAACACCTTAGATGAAAATGCTTTGGGTGGTACATCGCATGTTTTATCCTCCATCTTGTCCATGGTTATCCATATTTTTTTATGCTCTAACAATATTTTTTTTAGCACTTGCTATTGAACCTATGTTGAGTATAGTGCTTGGTACGAAGATCAGATCCACAGAGGTAGTTCCACCTGTAATGTCAGCAACACATAGTATGACCATAGATGTGATGGCAACACCTACTATTGGTAAGTAGACTCCTCTTTTTCTCTCTTATTTATCATGTGTTTATTTCACTTGAACTATATATTCTTTCTTAGAGGGCATTTTGTAATATTAGATTCATTTTATGTAGGAGGTGATGATGCAATTCTTAGATATACTCATGTTAAATGTATCGGAACATTATAGAATTATGATCAATTACTCATGAGAAATGAAGATGAACTTCCCTTGAGAGTAGCCCAACTTCCAGGTACTTTAAAGATTGATCCTTTCTTTTACTATAAAATATAATACTCATAATGTAATGCACTAACCCCCTGTGTGGTCCCTTGTAGTAACTAATTATAATAATCTCATAATTATCTTGCAGGGAATAATCTATTTTATGAAAAACTTAATGATGAATGTTTGTTCATTTTCGGGTCGACCATATACACATGGTATCATATTTTGATTTCATTGCAAGATTAGATTTCATTTCATCCCTTTCTTCAAGTATATTAAAAGGTAGCTTCACTTCATTATGAATCTAATAGTTTTTTTCTTAAAAGGTGGTCATTACAAGATAAAGGGTTAAAGAATAAAATCATTAACTCTATGACAACACTTTTTGGACCCAAAGTCTTTCATAGATTTAGACTCCTTGACAAAGCAGGCCATGTTTTGAAATATATTAGGGACAACTAAAGGAGCCAAATAGAACACAACCCTTATTACGAGCGACCTCCCTATATTCCTATTAATGAGTGGGAGGATCTTAAAAAGGATGCACTTGAGAGAAGTGCAAGACATAGTGGACAAGTACTATCACCCAATGAAAGAAGGTACATCATAATGTTAATAATGAAATTATGTACTATTTACTCTTTGTACTTATGTGATCTAACATATTTCAAACATACCATAGGTTTCCTGACACAACAAAGGAAACAACAACAAGAAAAGAAAAGCACGGACAACACAAGCTTGGCTCAGGTGGATATTCAAAACTTGCTGCACGAGTTGTAAGTATTAGTAAATGAAAAATCATATGCAAATATTTATAATTAAATTGCAATCAATTTAGTTTTGATAAAATTCACTACAATAAAAATTCATGATACCAATAAAAAATGTAGGCCTTAGAGTTCAAAAAATTGATTATAGAAGAGGACAAGAAAATAGGCTACAAATAAGGCTATAAAGTCATGGCTAAACAATACCAACCAATGAGTGCACAAGGTTCTTCTGGTAGATCTGTTGATCAGGTAAATAAGCCAATTGATTTTTATTTCAAGTTGAAAGCTTTACCAATTACTGTAGTTGATGTTAAGTTCCAACATAAAGTGAATATATTTGTTTTAAGTAAGGAAACATTGTGTAGACTAGGATTTGAGAGTGCACCTAAACCTGTTTTGAAGGCCAAAGACAAACAAATGTCATAGCATATTATCAAATCAAATTTAATGGTTAACAAACTAAAATCAAAGCCACCTCAGTTTAAGCTTAAAATGGATGCGCCCATGCACCGTTTGATATGCTTAGATATAGAGGGATGTGGGTGTGCAAACTCAAGCACTTGGAGCATGCAAAATAAATGATGATTTGAGGATCAAGAAGACCCAAAATGACACAAAATAGGTATGAGGAACCTATTTTGCCTCAAAGGCCTCAAGAACACACAAATATGCAAAGCTAAATAAATGAACTAAGATTAAAACAAGAAATGAATCTATGTTAATCCATTTAAGCTAATTTAGATGTGATTTAAGCTTGAAAATAATCTAAAATGATGAGTTTATGCTTATGCTAGAATGAAAATGACATTATAACTTTGCTATTGAGTTTGAGAGTTGAGAGATGATTTGCCTTAGGAAGTGAGGGTATTTATAAGATTTCTAAGGCTTGGGATAGGAGGAATGAATGGCCAGGATTGAAATCCTTAAGAGAGGCCAAGATTCACTCAAAGGGAAGCACATGGATTGTGCTAGTTCTCAGCCAATCAGGAGGTGACACATGTCACAAGGTGAGTGGATGAAGGGAAGGGCAAAGAGGAGTCAACAAAGGGGGCTCCAAGCTCATAACTCTCCAAATAAATGCTTGTAAGAGCAATGAATGGGCTTTAAGAGGTTTTGAAGACTTTGGGGAAGCAATAAATGCTTTGTGGTTGAGATATTTGGAAGGAAAGACTTTGCTTTGGTTTAGGAAAGTCTTAAGCTTGGTTAGGATTGCACAAAGGTTTAAGGGTAGGATTAGGATTAGATTAGGACAAAGAAAAGGATTAGGATGGGTGAAGAGGGTGGATTTGAGAAGATTCTAGAAGAGTCTAGATTTCTCCTTAGGTTTCATGAATAAAAGTTATTCATTCCAAAAGCTTAAGTTTTAGGAATATTTATTAAAATATTTTCAATAAATATGGAAATTAAATATTTAACCTTAATTAAATATTTAACCTTGGGATTAGGGTTAGAAAAGATGGGATTAGCCTTTTAATCGAAATTAAGAAGGGATTAGAAGATATTGGAAGAGGTTAGTGGTCTAGAGGAAATTGGCCAAGTTTGGGATAAAAAATAAATTAAAAATAAATTAATTTATTTTTGAAGGTTTTGGGCAATTTATTAATTAAATAATTAATAAATTAGGGATAATGTCAAAATGACAATTTTAGGCTAGATTCCTTAATTAAAGATTTTTAATTAAGAGAGAGGGATTTAATGCCATAAAAATAAATTAATTAATTAAATAATTAATTAATTAATAAATGATGATGTCATCAAAGATTTTCAGAAAACAAAAATAATTTATTTTCTGAAGGATTTTTCGGTGTCTACATTTTGCCCCTCTTTCATGCGATGCCGCAAGTGGCATGGCGTCAAAGACAAGAAAATAAGATGCCGAGGCTAGAATCAGAAGAAGAGGGTATGACGCTTGGGTGGACTAGAAGAAAGAGGAACATGCCCCGGTGGGACAAAATCATGGAAGATGCGCCCAGTGGGACAAGGAGAAAGAGGGATTATGCCCTGGGACAGAGTGTGCCCGGCGGGACGAGGAAGGAAAGGCCTAGGAAGAAAGGGGAGATAAATAACCTCACTTCTAAGAACAAATATGGATGATATGCAAGATGAGATGGAAATGCAAGATGCAAGATGCAGCTATATGCAAAGATGCAAGATTAATCTATATGATAAATGCAAGGGACCAGATAGCTCCTAGTGCAAACGGGAGTGCACAACCTAGATTTAATATAGCAATGCTAGAGACCTGCCAAGGATACTGGGATCACAAGGCCTTGTCACCAGTGTTGCATAGGACTGACGAGGACTAACGCTAAACAAACACATAGGGTTGCCCCAACATCACACATGAAGCGCAGAGGCGACATGGCGAAACCGATGCTGAAGGAACCACAAACACACAACTGACTCACAGGCAGAAGCGAAAGATCAAAAGACCTTGCCCCAGATTATCCGCACACGCAGCACACCGTGATATAATGAATCGTGGTGACCCTGGTGGGATAATGAGAAGCCAAAAAGATTAACAAGATCAAAAGGAAAAAACCCAAGATCAAAATGATAACTCCAAAAAGACATCCTTTGCCAAGGAGAGAGATTAGGTTTGATTGATGGTGGGAAGATTGGTCGGACAGGAGGAACGATATATCCTCAAGGACCAGGATGGAAGATTAGGTCAGACAGGAGGAATGATATATCCTCAAGGACCCATGGGTGGTGAGAGAATAAGTGTAGTTATTCACTGGCAAAAGCTAAAGTTCAAGGAATAATCAGGATGAGCAAGGATAAGTTGACAATTGATGTTGCTGAAGCACAAGGCCCGAGTGGGACTTCAAATTTTCTGAGGCTGGGGATGGGACAAGATATTCGATCAAATGCTGCTGCAGGACGGACAAAGGTTATGTACAACAAGGAGGAACGATATGCACAAGGGATATGTACAGAAGCTCAGGATTGGGGATAGGAAGATCACACTCAGCGGGACTCTCACTAGGACGGAGACAAGAAGGATAAATACAGGGAGGACTGTGCTGTACAGGAAAGGGAAAAGGATATGGTACAAGATATGGTACAAAGCTTTGGAATAGGATATGGATTGCAGATGGGTTGGAGGAAGATGGAAGTTGAATGCTTGGAAGATAGGGGAGATGGAACTGTTGGGAGATCTGTTATGGATGGAGGAAGAGGACGGTAGCTGAAAGGACAACTGAATAGATAAAAAGCTCAGTTTACTATGTTGGCACCTATTTGCCAGGTTTTCACCAACATACTTGTCCAAGGCGCTTGAATTGCCAAGTTTTCACCGTTGGACGATTATTTTCTCTTTCTCTTTTCTCTTTATTTTTTTTTTTTTTTTTTTTTTTTTTTTTTGCTTTTTTGCTTTTTTGCTTTTATGCTTTTTTTGCTTTTTTGAATGTTTTTGGATTTTCTGATATATGCAGGATCAAGTTCAGGCATAGAACCTCTTCAGATGGATGATGTTGATAGGATCATTCAAGGGCTCACCTTCTGGTGTTGATAGCTGATAGGCTCTGGAGCCGAAGGATGCAGTGACAACATAGGGGCCTAGCCAAGTAGGCTCAAACTTGCCTTTCTTTTCTCTGTTTGCTAGGACCTTCTGATTTTCTTTAAGGACCATGTCACCAACCTGGAATTGTCTAGGATGGACCTTTTTGTTATAACTCCTTTTGAGTCGATTCTGGTATGCAACTAGGTGATCGTAAGCTTGCTGTCTCTTTTCATCTAGCAGATCTAGCTGTGTGAGCCGGGCCACATGATAGTTTTCATCAGTTGTATAGTTCTTCATGGAGACGCACAAGGATGGAAGCTCGACCTCGATCGGCAGAACAGCTTCAGCACCATATACAAGGGAGTATGGGGTGGTGCCTGTGGGAGTGCGATAAGAAGTACGATAGGCCCAGAGGGCAGGATTGATTTGGAGGTGCCAGTCACGACCAGAATCATTGACAACCTTCTTGAGGATTTTTAAGATAGTTTTGTTAGTTGCCTCAGCTTGGCCATTTCCTTGAGGGAAATATGGACTGGAGAAATGGTGATGGATGTGGAGTCTGGCACACAGATCATCCACATGCTGGTTTTCAAAAGGTGTGCCATGGTCTTTGAAAATGGTAGATGGTATGCCGAAGCAGCAAATGATATGGTAAAGGATGAACTTAGATATTTGGATGCCAGTAGTTAGGGTGAGCGGAATCGCTTCAACCCATTTGATAAAGTACTCTGTGGCTGTTATGATATACTTGTGTCCATCCGAAGAGAGGGGGGTGATCAAGCCAACGAGGTCGAGGCCCCAACATGAAAAAAGCCACGGTGGTGCAATAGGCTGTAGATCTTGTGCTGGTGCATGTATCAAATTGGCATGCTGTTGACATGGGAGACATTTCTTGACAAATTCACATGCATCATGTTCCATTGTTGGCCAATAATACCCAACTCTAAGCAGCTGCTTTGCTAGAACCATGCCACTCGTGTGGGCACCGCAAATTCCAGCGTGAACTTCTTGTAAGGCCAGGACGGCCTCGTTTGAGTCTAAACATCTAGATAGGACATTGTGATACCCGCGACGATATAGGGTGTTGGCTACAAGAGTGTAGCGGGAAGCTCTGCGAATAAGGTTTTGGCGTTGGTTATTGGTGAGATGGGGAGATATGATACCATTTTTTAGATATGCATGGATTTCGTGGTACCTTGGGGATTGAGGACCAACCAAGATACACACCATGTCTGCATCGGCGTTCTCATAAGCTGGTGAATGTAGCTGCTCGACTAGAAATTCATACTATGATGCGTCTCGTGGTATTTCCAATAAGGATCCGATGGTTGCCATTGCATCTGTTGCTTTGTTCTGAAGCCTTGGGATCTGATTGAATTGTAGATGTAGGAAATGCTCTTTCAGTTTATCCACCAGTTGCTTGTAGGGTAGCAATTTGTCATCCTTTGTCTGATACTCATCAAGGACTTTTTTGATAATGAGCTGTGAATCTCCAAAAACTTGTAGTTCTGTGATGGTCCATTGGATAGCTGTTTTGAGACCTAAGATGAGTGCCTCATATTCTGCAATATTGTTGGTACAGGGGAATCCCAACTTGAATGATTTTGGAATATAGTCACTTTGAGGTGTGACGAATAGGATTCCTGCTCCAGAGCTATGGGATGTGTTGGAACCATCAAAATATAGTTTCCACATGGGCTGCTCTTCAATCATGCATAAGTGTTCATCGGGGAATTCCATGATTAGTGGATAGGCATCCACCAGTGGTGCTTCTGCTAGTTGATCGGCAATGACTTGCCCTTTGATTGCTTTGCGATCTACATACTGAATGTCAAATTCGCTGAGTAACATGACCCATTTTTCCATACGGCCTGTGAGGGTTGTCCTTGATAACAGATACTTAAGAGGGTCCACCTTTGATATGAGCTTGATTGTGTGGCTAAGCATGTAATGTCTAAGTTTTTGAGTGGCAAAGACCACTGCTAGGCATGCTTTCTCCATGGGTGAATAGTTAAGCTCATAGCCCACAAGAGTGCGACTGATGTAGTAGATAGCTCGTTCTCTATTTTCATCATCATGCTGTGCTAGGAGTGCCCCTAGTGCTGTAGCTGTTGTTGAGATGTAAAGAATGAGTGGGCATCCTGAAACCGGTGGTACTAGGATCAGAGCGTTAGCTAGATACTCTTTGAGCTTATCAAAGCTTCTTTGACATATGGGATCCCACTTGAAGCTAGTGTCTTTGCATAAGAGATGTGAGAATGGTTGGCACTTGTCCGCTAGCTGAGAGATGAATTGTCGTACTGATTGAAGCTTGCCCTGTAGGCTTCTGAGCTGTTTGAGATTTTTTGGTGGAGGCATCTCTGTTATTGCTTTTACCTTTTTAGGATTGATCTCTATGCCTCGTCTAGAGATGATGAAGCCTAGAAGCTTGCCAGACGTAACACCAAAGACACATTTCTTAGGATTAAGCTTTAAGCCATAATGATTCAGACGATCAAATACACGCTTTAGGATGTCGAGGTGCTCATCTCTTGTTTTGGATTTTGCAAGGATATCATCCACATAGTCCTTAAGGATCTTGTGGATCATGTCATGGAAGATCGCTGTCATTGCTTGTTGATATGTTGCTCCTGCATTCTTTAGCCCAAATGGCATCATGTTGTAGCAGAAGGTACTCCATGGGGTTGTGAATGCTATTTTATGTTGATCTGCTTCTACTATATGAATTTGGTTGTAGCCTGAAAATCCATCCATGAGTGATAGCATTTCGTGACCCGCTGTAAGGTCTACGATCATGTCTATGTTAGGTAGCGGGAAATCATCTTTAGGACATGCCTTGTTTAAGTCCCTGAAATCAGTACAGATTCTGATGTCGCCAGAAGGCTTTGTGACTGGCACCATGTTAGAGATCCACTCTGAATAATCTATTGCTCTGATGATCTTAGCTTGGAGGAGCTTCTCAAGCTCTGTTTTGATGAGCAATGCTACCTTTGGATGCATTTTCCTTAGCTTCTGCTTCACTGGCTTGACGTTTGGATCTACTGATAGATGATGAACAACAAGGTTTGGATCAAGCCCAGGCATGTGGGCGTATGACCATGCAAAGTTGATGATGGATTCCTTGAGCAAGGTACTGAGAGCGATTTCTTCTCCTTCTGTTAGGTTGACTGCAATGTAGGTGATCTTTGGACATTCTTCTGTTCCCAAGTTGATTGGCTTGGTCTCTTCTATGATGATCGGCGATTGCTCTGGTCTATAATCTTGGATAGGGGGAAGAGGCAAGGCTTCATCTTCTAGCGCCTGAATTGCCAGGTTTTCACTAGAAGATACGCCCTTTATTTTTACTATTTTGGAATCAGAATGTGCCCCAAGGGGGTTTTCACATAAAGACTCATGATGTTCTTTTCCTTTATCATTTTTGCGACTAAAGCTTGCCTCTTCCCCAAAATATCCTTCTAGGTGAAGCTGATAGACAGAGGTTGATGTTGGATCTTGGTTGACTGCTGGATCTGATGCCCCCATGAATTCTAGGAGTGCTTGTGCGCTTTGGAACTCGTCGATGTGTGCGATGCTTGGTTGGTCCCAATCTATGAGGTCGGGGTTTGTGAGGGGAAGATCTATGAGGTTAATGGAGAGTTGTTGGAGGACAGAAGTCCCCAGGAGGGTGTCGTCGGCAAAGATATCATCGTAGGATCAGATGTCTTTCTCTTCGGGGATGTCTTCGATTTCCACGAGGTCATCCTGGCTATTCGAAAAGTTCACGTTGGTCATGTTAGTGCCCGCAGTTGTGGTATTGGGCTCTTGTTCAAGCAGGCGAGGGGTATTAAAGCCAAGTCCTTGCTGTTCTAGATTCTGGGATGGTATGATAGGAAACAAGTTTCCATCCTCTTGTGGTCCTAGACCACCACCTTGATAGTTATAGTGTTCTATGACATTTTTGTAGGGGATTGGGTATTTCTCTTTGAAGTACTCAAGAAGTTGGGTGTCACATGATGGGGGATCTTTGTATAACCATTTGTTAATATCTGGATCCATTTCTTTGCTGTTGATGTTGCCATGAGACTCAAAAGTCATGTTTCTGATTTGCTTGAGCTTATAATGTTCCTCAACAGGCTTGTTTTGACAACTTGGGCACCCTTGAGTATGTGGATCACGTGGAAGAGCCCCTACAGCAAATGCATCACTAAGGCTGTATTCGCCACAACCCTGGTTGTTGATCTTGATGGATGATAAGGTGGAAGAGAGGATGGTCTCTGGATCGTGATGGGATCGGGATGAGCTAGCAATAGAAGTACCAATATCGGTTCCAGGATAATGAGTAGAATGAGGGAAAGATGCTTCCATCGCAAGGCAGTATGCGAAGGGGTTAGGGTCAGCGTGGATAGTAACCTCAGTGCCTTGATGTGGAAACTTGATGCACTGATGGTAAGTAGATGGTACGGCCTTAATGGAATGGATCCATGGACGACCGAGGAGGATATTGAACGGTAGGTCAAGATCAACAACGTGGCAGAGAGTATCTTGCGTTGCTGGGCCTAGCTGGATAGGCAAAGTCATAGTACCTTCAGAGGTACGCTCCAAGTTATCATATGCTTTGATAGTGATTTGCTCATGTTGTATGTCGGCCTCCGTGAACCCGATCTTCTTGATGAATTTTAATGTACACAAGTTGAGGGCTGAGCCATTATCCACTAGAACTCATTTGATGGTGAAATCTCTGACCATGACAGCAATGCGGAGCAGAAGAATATGGTCAGGAGTGACATCTGGTATATCAGATTCTTTGAAGGACAAGGCAAATGCTGCTGATAGGTGTCCCACAAGAGTTTCAAACTGAGTTGTGTTAATGTCCGTGGGGACATGGCCTTCTTTTAGAGCTTTGTCCAGGATCTCCTGATTGATGGGTGATGTGCGGAGCAAATCCAAGATAGATATTTGGGCTGGCATGTTCCCAAGATGCTCTATGATATTGTATTGTGCTCTTGGTGCATTATGCTGTGTTGCACGTGCATTTGATGCTGGCCTGGTGTTAGACTATGCTGTGGATGCAATAGATGTTGGCCTTGGAGGAGCAGCTGATCTCGGAGGAGCACCGGCAACAGTTATCCTACCACTGCGGGTAGTTGCAGCACATTGTCGATCCGGCCCTCTGACATGGATGGTATTGATGGTGGGCTCATCTTGGATGGGCTCAACTTGAGTTATGCATCCGACATACTTGTCATAGTTGATGTAGGCCGCCGTGTGATCTTCTTGCTTGCCTTTGCCATGATTTTGGGGCTGATTGGCGTTGGCTTGATTCTTCCCGGTATCGTGTTGAGGGAACACATTTTGATATATTTGCAAACCGGCATTGGGTGAAGCTTGAGTTGGTGCATCGACCTGGATTTCCTTGCGATCGATGAGATCCTGGATGTAGTGCTTAAGCCGCATGCACTTCAATGTTGTGTGTCCTTTCACACGATGGTAATCACAGTATTCATGTTCTTTATACCAATCAGACTTTGGTGCGTTGTCATCCTTCTGTGGGATGGGCGGATATGTGATCATATTTGCCTTGGCTAGCCGATAAAAGATCTGATCCAGAGGCTCACCCAAAGGTGTGAAAGTCCTCTTTGGATTGTTCTGATTGTTGGGCTTGTTCTGCCTTGGGGCAACGTTAACTGCATTAACAGGATTGCCTTGACGTGCTGGCTGTTGCTGTTGGTATTGCTGCTGATACTATTGCACAGGTGGTTGATGAACTTGAGGAGGCTGCTGATAAATAGGTGCTTGATATGCGGGAGCTGGCGGTTGCTGATAGATGGGTGCTTGTGGCGGTTGGTATGTTTGAGCTGGTGTAGGACTAGCCACAACGAATTGTACATTCTTAGTGTCAGTGGCTCCATCTGTAACAACATTCTTGTTACGATTCCAGTAACGGAATTTATCATTGTTGGGTTTTTTTTTGGAATCATCCTTGAAGTGACGAATAGTGCCTTCATCTAGGAGAGCTTTCTCGATGCCTATGCCTTTGCTCTTGATGTCTTGGTATGTCTGGAGATAGTTCATTTGCATGTGATGGGATAGCTTTGGATGCAGGTTATCAATGAAGATCTTTGTAAGATGCTTCTCTGGCGGCTGATATGATAACCTGGTTGTAAGATTCTGCCATCTTTGCAAGTATTCTGCAAGGCTTTCTTCGTCTTTCTGCTTTGAGTTGCATAGGTCTAGCAAGGACAACTCATTCTCCACATTATGGGCATAGTGTGTGATGAACTTCTCAGAGAGTTCAGCAAAGGTTTTTATTGTCCCATGGGGTATTTTGTAAAACCACTCAACAGCAGTTCCTCCCAAGCTTTTGGGAAACAGGCGCAGGAGATAGTTATCACTGTAAGCCACTTCTTGGCACGCCATGTAGAACTCTTTGATATGGTTTACTGGATCTCCTTTCCCCCGATACTTGTCGAACTTGGGCATCTCAAAATGCTTGGGGAAAGGGATAGTTGCTATGGACCGATCAAAGGGATATGAGCACACCTCTTCGAACTTGTATGTTTTATTCTCTGTTCCACTTTGGAGCTCCTTTAGAGCATTTTTCATTGCTTCCCACTCAGCATTGAGTGGCGAGGGAATTAGAACTTCTATTTGTGATGGAAGCTGTGGAATTGGATATGGCACTTGCTGTGGATAAATAGGTTGAAACTGATTTTGGGGCAATGGTTGCTGGTGATATTGCTGGTGTGGCATAGGGGGATATTGTGGTAAATGATATGGAACCTCTTGATGTTGTTGGGCTGCTTGCTGTTGTTGAACTGGTGGTTGTTGTGGGACTGCTTGCTGATATTGGGCATTTGGGACTTGCTTTTGTAACTGATGGGTGGGAACTTGTTGTTGCTGGGGGATGATAGGGATTTGTTGCTGAGGCTGATAGCAAGGGACTTGCTGTTGTTGAGGAATGACGGGTTTTTGCTAAAAGGGGGACATGTGGTTGCTATGGGGGAAGCTGTTGGAACGATGTTGCTTGCGGGTATGATGGTGGTAGTTGCTGAGGTTGACTTTGGGTTTGGCTGATATAAGCTAGGTGCATGCCTGCGTTACTTAGAGGTGGAACAGATGTGGGGAAGCTAGAAGCAAAGGGTGATGGGGTAAGATAGCTGGGGAAAGTTGGCTGTTGAGGTGGTGTAACTTGCTGGAAGGTATTTAAGATTTGGGATGAATAGCTTGAAGCCGGCGGTGTTTGGGGTAGTTGCTGCTGTGCTGCTTGGACGAATGCGGTTTGTTGACTTGCAACCATAGATGTAAGGGATTGAGATGGGATCCCCCATGCCTTCATTTCTTCTTGTGTAAGGCCCCACTGAGAGCTTGTGTTAGGGTGCACTGCAGCGGATGATGGAATGGTAGGAGCAACGGGAGCTTGGGACATGAATGATGGTTGATATAAAGGAGCTTGTTGAGGTTGTGGTTGAGTGGATGCTTGTGAGGAGGAAAATGAAGGAAACACCCAAGAGAAAGATGAGGTTGGAATGGGGAGCAATTGCGCTAACCCCAAAGAAGAAGGTACGGGTGCTTGGGGGGTGAAGGGTGACAGTGCTCCTTTGATGGTGAAAGGCATTGCTTGACTTGCGGATGGTGGTGAAGCTTTTGGTGTAAAAGCTTGCGTGAGAGGTGGAAGCTGACTTTGGGTTAAGTGTTGGATTTGGGCTTGAGCATGCATAGCAGATGATGAAGCAAAAGGGGTAGGAGATGGAGCGGATGGCGCTGCAGCTTGTGTTACGGGACTGGTGAGGCTTCCTTGCAAGAGAAGGGGAATGGTGGAAAGCTCTTGGGGTGTTTGCATGATAGGATCGGGGAATGATTGGACAAACGGAGAATATGCTTGTGCTGAAACTTGGATTGTTTTGATGGGGATGCGTGGATAGAGAGATGGTGGGATGGAGGTACTTTCTGGTAGGTAGTGAACAAACGTGCTTTGCTGATGTTGTGGTACAAGGGCATTGGTTGCTGGTGGGCTTTCTGGAGGATTTGCGAATTCTTGGATTGCCAACGGGGATGAAGGGATGTTTGGATCTTCACATGGGTTATTGGCTTGGATCTGGGGATTGTAGGTCATCATAGCATTGGTGAAAAGGTTGGGATCGGATGAGGTTGTTGGTGGATAAGGATTCATGCTTCTTCTTTTCCGAGATCTGGTCTCAACAGGCATGGAGATGCTAGTGCTAAATGTATGCAAGATGTTTGGCTAAAAGATGTTGATGGATGCAAAGTTGATGAACTTCTAAAGATGATGACTTTCTAGGATGCAATGCAAGGATAGGGATCAAGATGGCAATGATGGAAGCTGGATGGAACTGATATGGATCAAGACGGTGGAGGAAAGATAGGTTGCTGGTGGAAAGTTGGTGAAAGATTACTGAGTGGTCAACAAATGAGCTGCTATTTTTCCAAAATGGAGGATCAGAGATATGATGGGGTCAACCTAGGATAGACTGATGATCTTCGGTCAACAAGTTTCTTATCAATACACTCCAATCTCTTGCTCAAGATGATGGCTATGCAAGGACAAGGTTTGATTTCTTTATGACAACACGTTGTGTCAAAAAAGAGGATGATGGTCTCTGATCTTGGATATAGGATAGGAACAACTCAAAAGGTAGAACACTAAGTGTTGGTGGATCTCTGGATTTGGAACAAAAGATGATGGATCTGCTGGAAAGATATGGAAAGCTGATGGGGGGATGCTGGTGGAAAAGGTATTGAAGGGTGAAGGGACAATGCTTTATCTAAAGGGATAATGCAAATGACAAGGATTGTTTCTAGAATGCTGGTAGGAAGATGAATGCATATGCAACTTTATGATGTTTTTGAAATGCAACTAAGGTTTTGATGCTGATGCAAAGGGTGAAACTAGGATGAAACTAAGATGCAAGGCTGTTGAGACAAGTTTTCAAGATCCAAAGATGGAACAAGACATGAACAAGGAAATGGCTAATCTTCTGGCTCAAGGTTGACAAAGTGATGGTTAACTCGGAAACGGAAGGCGAACTGTTTGATGCGGGCGTTATGGGCAATGTTCTCAAGTCTGGCTTGGGACTTCTCTTCTGCTTGGTTTTCTTGAATAATGGCTTGATAGCTCTTGGTGTTCTTCTTGATAACTTTTCACTCTTGATAGGCTTGGGATTTGGGCAACTTTGCTTTAGGATGTTTGTTCTTGCTGGGCATCACTTGGAAAAGAGGCTTCTGATTTTGAGGCAAAGGTTTCCAATGGCAAAAGTTAAAGTCAAAGCAATCTCCGCAAGGGACAAAGCAACCTTGCGGGATACAAACAAAGGCAACTGACTCTGACAAAGCTTTGAAAGTGAATGTTTTAACAAGTGTTTTCACGGAGCCTTTGACTGTCAAGCACTTCAAACAGATCTACCTAAGGAAGGTGAGTATCAAAATCGCTTGCCCACAGCTTGGTATCCCCTAGAAGGGAATACAAATGGTGAGTAATCTTGAGGCGACCCGATAAACCCCTTGGAATCGGTCCTTGCACAAGGATTTTGATACTTTCGGATGTAGATAGGGTAGCCTCTATTTTATCAGGTTGCTAATGATTCCGTGGTGTCTCCATACCCGGTTATGCTGATCATCCGTGACTCACTTAAGAGCCTTGCCAATTATGCTGGGGGAGAGGAATGTTTACCATCCCCAGACACGTGTTTGGCACGAACGCCCGGCGATTAGGAGATGTAAGTGATTCTTTTGGTATTCACTTATTTGTATACCGGCCGGGGGGATACCGGTTTGAGGTCGTTCTCCGAGGAGGAAGCACTTCTCCTTGGACAGGCCTCGCTAAAAGTAGAACAAGTGAACTTGTCCAAGTTCAAATGTTCCACGTTGCTTACTCTAACAAAGTTTATGCAAGAATTGAAAAACTCCTACATGCACATCAAGCAGATTTTGTTCATTTTCCCAAATTTGATTAAGTGATGTTTGAACTTTGAAATGAAGACACTCGTGATTAGCTTTTGATTTGTTCCTTTCCTCAAAATGTAAATGAATTGAACGTTTGCAAGTTCTTTCCTTTTGTGCATTCAAGATTTGATTAGCGAGTTGATTTAAGAACTTTGAAAAAGCTTTGTTTTGTCCCTTAGATCACTCAAGATTGAATTTGTTTGCTCGCTTTGGAAACTGAAACAGATGAGGGAATAGAGTTGTTTGTTCCTTTTAGTGCATTCAAGATTGAGTTTGATTTTCAAATTGACAATGACACTTAGGACCTAAGTTCATTTCCTTAATGTCATTCAAGATTGAGTTTGACCTTTGCTGTAATAAAAGAAATGAAAAAAACCAGTCCTAAGCAACTCAAGACAAAAACCAAAAGCGACACTGTCCAGCTTATAGGCGACGCTGGAAAGTGCAGAGGCGACATTTAATTCCTACAGGCGACATTCTGTACCTCAAAAGGCGACAGATAAAAAACCAGAGGCGTGATTTCTTTTGTTACAGGCGTGATTTAATTACAAGAAGGCGACAGAAGAGAATTCTGGAACGTAACAAAAGTTGCCAACAACAAGAAATTCTCAGTTATGCAGGCGTGAAAACAGAGTTCACAGGCGTCATTTCTTTCTTCAAAGGCGTGATTTAATTCCATGAAGGCGTGACTGAATTCCTTATAGGCGACATTTCTTTTGTTGAAGGCGACATTTCTTTGTTTGAAGGCGACATTTAATTGCTGTAGGCGTCATTTCTTTTCATGAAGGCGACATTTCTTTATTTCCTGCAAAAAAAAAAGCATATAAAGTATAGTTTCATCAAAATGATTGTGGTTGTAGTCCCACCGGGCGTGCCAGAATGTAGACTAGGATTTGAGAGTGCACCTAAACCTGTTTTGAAGGCCAAAGACAAACAAATGTCATAGCATATTATCAAATCAAATTTAATGGTTAACAAACTAAAATCAAAGCCACCTCAGTTTAAGCTTAAAACGGATGCGCCCATGCACCGTTTGATATGCTTAGATATAAAAGGATGTGGGTGTGCAAACTCAAGCACTTGGAGCATGCAAAATAAATGATGATTTGAGGATCAAGAAGACCCAAAATGACATAAAATAGGTATGAGGAACCTATTTTGCCTCAAAGGCCTCAAGAACACACAAATATGCAAAGCTAAATAAATGAACTAAGATTAAAACAAGAAATGAATCTATGTTAATCCATTTAAGCTAATTTAGATGTGATTTAAGCTTGAAAATAATTTAAAATGATGAGTTTATGCTTATGCTAGAATGAAAATGACATTATAACTTTGTTATTGAGTTTGAGAGTTGAGAGATGATTTGCCTTAGGAAGTGAGGGTATTTATAGGATTTCTAAGGCTTGGGATAGGAGGAATGAATGGCCAGGATTGAAATCCTTAAGAGAGGCCAAGATTCACTCAAAGGGAAGCACATGGATTGTGCTAGTTCTCAGCCAATCAGGAGGTGACACATGTCACAAGGTGAGTGGATGAAGGGAAGGGCAAAGAGGATTCAACAAAGGGGGCTCCAAGCTCATAACTCTCCAAATAAATGCTTGTAAGAGCAATGAATGGGCTTTAAGAGGTTTTGAAGACTTTGGGGAAGAAATAAATGCTTTGTGGTTGAGATATTTGGAAGGAAAGACTTTGCTTTGGTTTAGGAAAGTCTTAAGCTTGGTTAGGATTGCACAAAGGTTTAAGGGTAGGATTAGGATTAGATTAGGACAAAGAAAAGGATTAGGATGGGTGAAGAGGGTGGATTTGAGAAGATTCTAGAAGAGTCTAGATTTCTCCTTAGGTTTCATGAATAAAAGTTATTCATTCCAAAAGCTTAAGTTTTAGGAATATTTATTAAAATATTTTTAATAAATATGGAAATTAAATATTTAACCTTAATTAAATATTTAACCTTGGGATTAGGGTTAGAAAAGATGGGATTAGCCTTTTAATCGAAATTAAGAAAGGATTAGAAGATATTGGAAGAGGTTAGTGGTCTAGAGGAAATTGGCCAAGTTTGGGATAAAAAATAAATTAAAAATAAATTAATTTATTTTTGAAGGTTTTGGGCAATTTATTAATTAAATAATTAATAAATTAGGGATAATGTCAAAATGACATTTTTAGGCTAGATTCCTTAATTAAAGATTTTTAATTAAGAGAGAGGGATTTAATGCCATAAAAATAAATTAATTAATTAAATAATTAATTAATTAATAAATGATGATGTCATCAAGGATTTTCAGAAAACAAAAATAATTTATTTTCTGAAGGATTTTTCGGTGTCTACACATTGATTATATAATTGTTTAAAACTTTAAAGTGAATATATTTATATGTATTAAACTAAATGATTAACGTTTCTCATTATTTGTCTTGTATTTATATGTATATATTGTCAATAAATGCACTAATTATTTACATTAGAATGCAGCCTGCCGATATTGATACTGCACCGGCCGAACACGATGGAGACATCAATTATAATGTGAATTATAGTACTCAAGGTATACATTTTCTATTCAAATTTTTATTAATGAATATTTAATAAAAGTAAACATGTTAAATTGAATTTGGCGTAGTAATAAAAATTTAATTATAATGTGTTGGGATTAATAAAATAGTTCCAGGGGATGTATAGGTTGTTCCCAATGAGTGTGTTGAGGTTCAAGCCATCGGGTAAGATGATGTGGTTGGACAAGGTAAAGAGTGTCACGGCTATATTTTTTAGAGTATTGAAATGCTTGTAACAATAATGAATATATTTTTAAATTAACCCCAATTATGATAATATGTGTAGACAAGGCTTTTGAGGATACCTGTATCTGTTTTGAAAGGCTCAAATCAATTAAACATGAAATCAATCCAAAACAAGGAAACTCTAAGCTAAGCCACCTCAGATTGAGCTAAAACAGGTGCACCCAAGCACTGTTTAATTTGCTCTTGCTTAAGGGGATGTGGGTGTGCTCTCTAAGCACTTGGAGCATATTCTAATGCATGCTAAGATGGATTGAGATTTATGAACACCCCAAAAATGGCACAATATTGGGTAGAACACCCAAAATTGCCCCTAAGGCTTCAAGAACTCAAGATTTATGCAACTAGTATGATTAAGTAGATTTTAGAACCCAAAATAGATGTGAGAATGATGCATAAACAAGAATTAAACTAAGTTAATCCATTAGTTCTATGCTAAGATGTGAGCTAAAAATGCTTGAAAATGATTAAAACTAACAATTAGTATGAAAGCTAAATGATTTAGAGCTATTCTAGCATTATAACATTGCTTGAAATAAAAGGTGAATGGGTATTTTGCTCTTAGAAATGAGGAGTACTTATAGGCTTTTGGGAAGGAGGAATGATTGGTCAGGATCAAAATCCTTAAGAGAGGCCAAGATTCATTCAAAGGGGAGCACATGGATTGTGCTAGTTCAGGGCCACCTCCTTGTGACAAGTGTCACAAGGGCATTGGGTTGAAAAATGGGAGGGATGTGCACAATTTGGGAAATGTGCCTAAGGTCAAAGGGTGTAAGAAAGGGGTGAGGGGATTTTTAAATGCATCATAAATGCATGTAAGAGGGATAAGGAGGCTTTTAATGCATTTAATGCATGTAAGAGAAGTTTCTAAAAGTTTGTTGACTTTGGGTTAAGTTTAGGAGTTTGCTAACCTTGGTTAGGGAATGTGATAGGATTAGGGGGGGGATTAGGGGGACAAGGATTAAAGACTTTCTAGAAGAGTCTAGAACTTCCTTAGGATAAATATGGATTTTAGGAAATAGATAAAGATTTATTTATTTCCATGGTTTAGGTTTGAGAATATTTATTAAAATGAATTTAATAAACATGAGGATTAAATATTTAATCTTAATTAAATATTTTGAGTTGGGATTAGGGCTAGGAAATGATGGGATTAGCCTTTAATCGAAATTAAAGAAGGATTAGAAGATTCTGGAAGAGGTTAGCGGTCTTAAGAAAATTAGCCAAGTTTTGGGCAAAAAATAAATAAATTATTTATTTGGGATTTTTGGTCAATTTATTAATTAAATAATTAATAAATAAGGAGATAATGTTTAAATAAGATTTAAACATTTTTGGGAGGGATTTCTTAATTAAATATTTTTAATTAAGGTAAAGGGATTTAATGGCATAAAAAAAAAAAAAAAATTAAATAAATAATTAATTAATAAATGATGATGTCATCAGGGATTTTTCAGAAAATAAAAATACTTTATTTTCTAAAGGATTTTTAGGTGTCTACAATATGTTTTTAATTGAAGCCTTTTATTTGTTATTGCAGAGGACCCACCTTTGAAAAGGATAGTGAGATCATGTGCACGACTAAGAAGAAATGACGACGTGGACATGGATACGCCTCTGCGGCAATATAGGGAAGCAAAAAAAAGAAAAAGCCAAAAAAAAATGATTCTCATTTATGCAACTTATTTGATAATGATTGACGTTTATTTCTCGATGTTTATTTGATAATGAATGATGTTTATTTACACGTGTTTGAGCTTAGTTCCATGTTTTCTTTCATTCTTGCATTTGAAATGTTAATGGGCTACATACAAAGGTATGTCATAAGTCTATAGGGTTTTCTCCCTCCAAGAGAATTATTTCTATTATTGTTTCTTCTACTCTTCTCAAAAAATCTATTTATCACTACTAGAAATATTGAGTTTCCTTTTATACACTATTGTAATGTTGGAGGGGTTTTTGCTAAATTTTAGTGGATTTCAAATTTTGGGAGAAATTAGTATTAGAATGTTCAATGGTTTCTTTTCTAAAACACACTAGTTGAACAACAACAAAACTTTTAATACAAATGTTGATTGTAACTAGCAAGTTAGAAGCTTCACAAAAAACCTTAAATCATCATCTTCTCTAGAATGGTTAATCAATTATTTAAGGTGGATTAGTTGTGATGATGAGACACACCATTCTAATTCTTGGAACTTGATTTGTAACCATAAGTGATGGAGTTGAGGGGACATGAAGGAATACCAAACAGTGAATTTGGAAATTTTCATTAGAGAAATTGTAGGGGAGGTTTGATCAATAGAGAAGATAGTAATGACCGCAGGAGAATGAATAGTGGTTATAGTTGTAGTGGGGAAGAAAGTGGAGGCCATCCATGAAGAAACTTGCCAACAGAGATGGTGTATAAGAAACAAAGGAGACTAGTGTACTTTTTAATAATAATAAAAGTTTAATAATGATTTTAGATGTTAACTATGACAGTCTCTTGGTTTCAGGCAATGCAGAAGGAGACACCTAGTTCAATATGCAATCTCAATTCATATACATAGGATATCAAGTGGAGCTTAAAAACACAACAGGATTGCATTTTTAATATAGGTCTTTAATTGTGTATTTTAAGTTATAGACCATCATAAACATTGTAATTTTGACTTATTAAAAAAATGTAAACGCGTTGTGTTTTCTTAGCTTCATATGCTATCTGTGCATATTCTACTTGTGTTGCACATGCATTCTCAATTCAGAGTGGGAAAAAAATATTTTCGATGCAAGGGAGAGAAGCAAAACACATAAAAAGCATGAAAATAAACATGACAACTAGAAAACATAAATGTAGGTATCACAACAGCTGAGAAACATAAATGTAGGCATCATGGTCATAATTGTTTGGAGACACAAAATAATTGAATGATATACCCAGAGGATGCAACACAAACACTACTCCTACAGTTCTAAGTTGACACTATGGGATCCAAAAACCATATATAGATTCCTTATCTTTGGTTTTTGGATCCCGCAATGTCCACTTAGAACTGCAGGAGTAGTGGTTGTGTTGCATCATCTAGGTATAGCATTCAATTATGTTGTGTCTCCAACAAATTGGACCATGATGCCTACATTTATGTTTCTCAGCTGTTGTGTCCCAGGACCCCTTATGACCCTTTATAACCCTTTATGATCCCTAAGAATACATCTTAGAGGTCTTAAAGTGTCATAAAGGGTCATAAGAGGATCCTAGGAGAGGCCAGATGAGCTTCCACCTTCACATGGTTGGACCTGTTAAGTAGAGAATGTTAAACTATTATCAAAACAAAGAGAAACTCAATAGTTTAAGATCTCAATCAACGTACGACAAATATATATTTCTTTTTAGAAAATAGTGTGAGTTGACGCAATTACAAACTTGAAAACAAAGAATAACCAACAAAAAAACTAAAAGCAATGATTATCTATCAGAAATATCAATCACTTCAAGGAGAAATGATCGCTTCAACTCATCTCAAGAAGTCTTGACCCAAGATCAAGTCATATCGATCCATCTCAATGGCTACCAAATCAATAGATCTCTACCAAGAACCTAGTCGCAAAGAAACACCATAGACTGCACCGCAAACCCATTGTGAAGAGGGATCCAATGTCTCATAAGTTGCATCAAACAACCTGCTATCTATAATCAAATTCTCTCAGCTTGGTTCACCAAGAAGAAGACTTCTCCCAAGTCATCATAGACACCATAGTGATCTACAAATCTCCATTATGGAAGTTCTACAAGTCAAGTCACTACTGCACTCCATAGGAACAAAGCACATCCAATTCAGACCAAAGAAGTCAAGAATGCACTCGAATCAGATCTGAATGCAATTAGGTCCACATATATCCCATGAACACATTAGGAAGAATGCATCTCTGATTGCCACATTAGCTTCTCATGTTGGAGCAGTCGTTGTTACAAATCTTGATTCACTTAGATCCATTCCAAATCCAAGTCTCTAGAATCGACTCAATAATCCATGAGCTGCTACTGAATCTACTGCAAAGTCATCTCCGAATGACATAACCAAATCATGAGTAGAAATAAAATACCTCGACTCACCAAACCACCTTGCAAGTTGATTGAGATTTGAAAGTAATACAACCAGCTGGAACCCGATCTGCAAGAACACCATTCTAAATCAATACAAACTCAATCGATATATATATATATATATATATATATATATATATATATATATATATATATATATATATATATATATATATATATATATATATATATATATATATATATATATATATATCTGTGTGTGTGTTTTTAAAAAATTGTGATGGTCATCACAATTATGATGTCACTAGAAAAGTGACGACTATCTGTCAGAAACTTTTGACGGATCCACATTGCACGCACAACATTTTCGTCAATAAAAAATATACCAATGATGGTTCTCCGTCAGTACATTAGGATGGTTAATCATCGCATGTACAATATTTCCATTGGTAAACTAACTCCATCTGATGGCTACCCATCAAAATTGGGATGGCTACAAATAGACCCTACAGTGTATTCATTGTGTTGAAAACCCTTTTTTGTGATGGCTATAGTTGTCGTAATTACGATGCCAATCGTAGCCATCATTTTTTTTACTACAAAACTATGATGGTAGGTGGTGTCATTATATTGATGGTAAACTATTTGTATTCTGAAAACCTACCGTCCGAAGTACTAGTGGGATGATATCATATTTGGAGGACAAGATGCTCTATGTCAGAAATTTTCAAATAAGATACAAAATGAGTTTGAAATGTCTATGTTTGGTGAGATAAAATTCTTTGTTGGATTGCAAGTCTATTAGATGGAGAAATATATCTTTATCACATAATATAAATATGTCAAAGAGATACTAAAAACTTTTGGTATGGAGGATTCCAGACTAGTAAGTACTCCTATGGCTACTTGACAAAAACTATCTAAAACTGATGATACTACTGAAGTGAATCAAACCCTGTATAGATCCATGATTAGAAAGCTACAATATGTTGTCCACAATAGACTAGATATAGCTCTAGTAGTTGGGATTATGGGAAGATTCTCTACCAATCCTAAAGAAAATCATATGATGGAAGTGAAGAAAATATTGAGATATCTTAAAGGGACAAAAGATTATGGATTGTACTACAAGAAGAATGGGAAATTTGAATTGAGAGTTTAAACTGATGCAGATTGGGTAGGAAATTTTGATGACATGAAAAGTATAATTTGTGAAGCTTTCTTTCTAGGAAAGATATTAGTCTTCTGAACAAGCAAGAAATAGAGTTGCATTTCCCAATCTATAACAGAAGCTGAGTATGTAGCAGCTGCAATGAATTGTTTAAATTTGGTATGGATCAAGAAATTGTTGAAAGGAATGAAAGAGGAAATCACTAAGCTGGTTGTTATTTTATATGATAACACAAGTTCTATCAACATATCAAAGAATCTAGTGATGCACACAAAGACTAAACATATTTCTATCAAGTATCATTACTTGAGAGAAATGGTACACGATAAAGAAGTGAGAATGGATTATGTGAATATAAAGGAACAACTAGTAGACATATTCAAAAAAGCTTTACCTAAGGATGCTCATGAATATCTTAGAGGTAAACTAGGGGTTCTTCCCCTAACTAAGGCTTCCTAGTCAACTAGGAGCACTGCATCAAATTTTCTACACAGAATATTTGATAAATTAGTGCAAGAAAGGTCATAGTTTAGGAGTTGCCTAGAGTTATGAGAAGTACAACAAAGCTGATAATCAGTCATAAACAAGATGACAGAGGAGAAATACTAATACTGAAATGACAAGATAACATTTACATATGGAAGATGTAAGTGCTAGATATTGCTTTGGCATTATTGTTAAAGAGGGAGAGATTCAAATGAAAACACATGAATAGAAAATACTGAGGTATATGTTCTGAGATTCAAAGAAATGAAAGGGAGAGATTCAGAGGGAGTAACTATGTGAACAATCAAGAAAGGCTAAATTATTGTGAATCAGAATGAAGCTAATGATATTATAAATCTTTCTGATGCATAGACAAAGTTTTTGGTTTGGTTGGTAAGTCATGTGTTATTCATATGGTGTTGCCATCAATGCCAGAGGAAATCACTGAGCTGGTTGTTATTTTATATGATAACACAAGTTCTATCAACATATCAAAGAATCTAGTGATGCACACAAAGACTAAACATATATCTATCAAGTATCATTACTTGAGAGAAATGGTACATGATAAAGAAGTGAGAATGGATTATGTGAATATAAAGGAACAACTAGTAGACATATTCAAAAAAGCTTTACCTAAGGATGCTCATGAATATCTTAGAGGTAAACTAGGGGTTCTTCCCCTAACTAAGGCTTCCTAGTCAACTAGGAGCACTGCATCAAATTTTCTACATAGAATATTTGATAAATTAGTGCAAGAAAGGTCATAGTTTAGGAGTTGCCTAGAGTTATGAGAAGTACAACAAAGCTGATAATCAGTCATAAACAAGATGACAGAGGAGAAATACTAATACTGAAATGGCAAGATAACATTTACATATGGAAGATGTAAGTGCTAGATATTTCTTTGGCATTATTGTTAAAGAGGGAGAGATTCAAATGAAAACACATGAATAGAAAATACTGAGGTATATGTTCTGAGATTCAAAGAAATGAAAGGGAGAGATTCAGAGGGAGTAACTATGTGAACAATCAAGAAAGGCTAAATTATTGTGAATCAGAATGAACCTAATGATATTATAAATCTTTCTGATGCATAGACAAAGTTTTTGGTTTGGTTGGTAAGTCATGTGTTATTCATATGGTGTTGCCATCAATGCCAAAGAGGGAGATTGTTAGAAACTACAACTGAGACAATGTTTGTACTATCCTTGATGTCAAACCTTAACTTGTAAGATAGTTTCTATCTAAGAGAGTAACATATCTATTGTTTGATGAAAAGGATTAGGGAAAGGGAGAAAACAAGAGAACCTAAGGAAATGATGATTTATTTGATACTTCAATGGGTACTTGATTATTTGGCACATTGATAAGATAATGTATTGTTTATCTAAGTAAGAAGAAAGACTAGAGAAGTAGGCTTAACCAAGAAAAATTAAAGAAATCTAGTTTAAGCCATGTGATGTTAGTGTCAACCGAGGGCTAGTATATGCTGAGTAAAGTTAGTGTTGACCGAACATCAGTTTATGCCGAGCGACAGGAAATTATCGAGCAAGACAATGTTCGTTGAGGATGATAGTTTGTAGAGATAACTGAGTTACATAGTGATGACTGAGGAGATGAACACAATATTGACCGAGTGTCAATAATTTAAATTTGGAGAAAGAACTGAGATTCCCAGCCGACATAGTTGAATTATTGGGATATATAAATCATGTTGACTTTCTTAATTGTTTGTATGGAGACTTTAATGCATGGTAAATTATTTTATTATGCATTCAATGAGAAGTTTGAAGATGTATCTAGAAGGAAGGATGAAGAGCTTAAATGATGGAAGGATTTAATGAATCTGACCTAAACCTAATATCTACGAAGGAGATTAAGCGGAAAAAGATGGATCTACCTAATTGGAAAGGTATAAAGGAAAACCTAATTGTGAGGTTACAATATGGGTTGAAGTTGTTGATGTTATTGACTGATAAGTCTAAGCAGAAGGCTAAAGGTAAAATTGTGAAGGAGTTTATCAGAGTTGTGATTTCTTGAAGCAAATTTTGAGAAGATCAGTGATGGAGATGGAAATGGAGCTCAGTTAGTAAATCAACATATATGTGCAAAGTGGATCTGTTATTTTCAAAGTGAGTTGTATGTTTTTCAAATCAAAAATTGAATAGAGGTAAAATGGATTCACCACTATTCCGATGTAAAGGGGGAAATATGAGATCTATTCTCAAAACCCAAATTCCCTAAAGAAGAGATCCAATTTGATCAACCACAAGGTTAATACACAATTGAATCAATTTTGTGAAGAATATGGAAGAGAGAGAGAGAGAGAGAGAGAGCAAATCCAATATTTCCCTATGGAGGAGAATTATGTATATATTATGTTATACTTGGAATTGAAATACAAATACTAACCTCAAATTAGGGTAGATCTAGAAAATGTTGAATTCTAATGTTCATGTGTACTTTTGAGAAAATCTAAAACCTATCTTGGACTGGAAATACCAAGATAGAGAAAACCCAGAAATCTTTCTCCAAGATAGCTCAGCTCAGGTTTGACCCTCATAAAAGGTCAAATACTACATTCTTTATTTGAAGTCCGATTTGAATTTTGTTCATAGATCTCAGAAGTTTTCTGAAAAGGGTATCCAAATTCTCTCTTAGATCTAAAATTCTACACCTGTACCTGGAAGAAAATGGGGGTTTTTGTTGTATGGGGGATTTTCCTTGGTCAAACCCCAATTTAGGAATTAACCTTGAAATTGAATTGAAATGTATTGTGCATAAACAAAGTAATTGAAACAAATCATCTCGCTTATGTTGAAGTCCTTGTAGAGAATTCAAATCCTCAAATCCACAAGTAGGAATGCTTCAATGGATGTAGGATGTTTCCAATCAATGGTATTTGATCTTCAACGCCAATCTTGATTTGATCTTTGCATATGAGAAGGCTTGAATGAATATGGAAGGTTGGATCATCAAAGGGTGCTCCAAAGAGATTGAATCCTTCAATAGCTAATAATGGATCTCCTTGATGGATGAATTCTTGAACACTTGAATGCTTGAAAACTTGCTTGAATGCTTGAATTCACTTGAGAGCTCTAGATGCTTGATTGCCAAACTTGATGATGAAAAATGAGAGAGGAAGGCCTCCTTTTATAGTGAACTAGGGCACAATCCTCTAGAGGGGCCACCTTGGAGAATTAAATCCCAATTAGGTCCTAACCTTTAGAAAATATACCTAGATTAAATGCAATTAAAAGATTTACCATCCCAAAACTTGAAATGATTAACCCAGAGGCGGGAAACTAAATATCCCAAAGGCCCGAAGCACAAAAATTTTGGAAATTGGAATTTGGAGAAAGGAGTCAAAATTAAGGTTGGAATTAACCTAATTAGGTCTAAGCTCAACCCTAACCTAGTCAGGTTTGACCTTGAATCTGACCCTAGTCCTGGATTGGCTCAAAACCAAGTTAGGAGGTCCCGGGGATGCCCAGAAACCTAAAACTAATGCCAAAATAGGATAGAATGTTAGGGATAGACATAAAATCCTATGATTACTATGATGAAGGCCAAGAGGATCTATTTTTTAATCCTACCTAGAAAATAGAGCCATTGAAGAGGTAAATTCAGTAGAATCCTTAAGATCCTAACCCTAATTTCACCTAGAATGAAGAAATCAAGTACAGGAAAGAAGTGGAAAGCGGGGAGAAAATACAAATACATGCAAAGACCCAATCAAGGTGCTTAACATGACCCCAAACCACCTAATCAGAGGGCTAAATGCTCTTATCATGGAAGTGCTTCCATTTTAAGACAATACAAAAATTACTGTTACTTTCTAACCATTGTATCAGTCTAAATCATTTAATCAAGGTTGACATAAAAGTCATTGTTAAAATCCTTTAATCAAGGTGGAATTCTAATAGAATGTAGTTAAATCCTTTAATCATGTCACTTTTGACAGAGTGTTTAAATCCTTTAATAGGGTCACACCTAGCAGTGTGTTTGTAAACCTTTAACAAGGTTGGATTTTCACAGAGCTCACCTCAGAAGAGTGAAAATATCAGTAACATGTTACAAAGTGGTTTTTCCCAAGTTGGGTTTCCACTATAAATCCTGGTGTTATACTTGTGTGAATGTTCTTATATTCTACAAGTTAATTACTTTTGGACAATGGACTGCATGTTATATGTTTCTGATATATACTTTAGAGACCGAGTTGTGTTGGTGATTAGATTTGAGATTGTTAAAGTGTTTAAAAGTTCAATTGGTACATCTGGACCTAAGAACAACTGATTCACCCCCCCTTCTCTATTGTTCTAAATAATATTAATAGGAATTTCATCCACCACTATGTCTTTATACTTCTTCAAGAGTTTTTGGAATTCTTGTGGCACATCTTTCACTTTTTCTACCAGTGCAAAAATCTTGGGCCTGTTTAGGACATCAAACCCTACTTTCACCTCCTTCATAGATTTCAAAAATTATTTCTCTTCTACCAAAATCACATTGTTTCCAACTTGTCAAATAGGTTCTTCATTCTTGAATGGTGTGATTAAAGGTAAATCCATATTTTTCAATTACATATGTGTTGTTCCTTCCATCATGTTTGACATTCTTGTCATATTTCCATGGTCTACCAAGTAAAATATGACAAATAGACATAGGGATGATATCACATGGTACTTTATCCTTGCACCCTCCAATGTGAAAATCCACCTAACATTGTTCATTCACCAATACTTGCTATCCATTGTTCAACCATGTAACCTTATAGGGATTTTTATGAGGTATTTGTTAGGATTTGGTAACACTGAGAGGGGGGTGAATCGATGTTACAATACTTTATTAAATTATTAAACTTATTTGACTTATTTAAGAAATAGATAAAGATATAACAAAAATTGAATAACCATGCAACAAAAATAAACATAGAAGAACTCATAAAACTATATTTGTTTTCAAGGAAACCTTGACCAAGGGAAAACCTCGGTGGGGATGGTACCTACAAAATTCTGCACTATGAATCTTGAAAACTTGTTAGGAGTTCTAGCCCTATTAGGAGCTGATTAATACAATATAGGTAGGTCTTGATTAGAGGATTTATACAATGAAATCCCTAATAAGCAATCAACCCTATTAAAGGTCCTAACACTATTAAAGGAAAAAAAAACCTTGTTAGGGGTGTATAATAGGTGCAATAATAGTTACAACAAATATGTTTTCCTAAATACAAAGAGTTCATAATGTATTCCTAGAAGAACTCCTCTTGTTCTCCTTCCTCTTGATCTCTACTTTGCCTGCTGGATGTCTTCATAATTCACATCTAACATCCATCCATATTCTCTTCTTTTCATCACACACTTTTACAAAAGTGTATGTATACTTATACCCTATTAGAGGTATATTTACAAAAGCTAGTTGGTATTACTCTAGCTAAACATCATATTAATTCAAGCACAATTGTGTACTTTATTATCATCCTTAGTTGGCCTTAAATCCAAGATAGCATTCAAAAATATCTTTCCAAACTCTCACAAGGTTGGCCTCCATGATCTCTAACAAGTAATGCATTGTTTACTGTCTTCGCATCCAATCAACATAACATATCTCTTCGATCCTGCAATACTAACATGTGTGACTTCACAAATGTGTTCATTGGTGTCCTGCAAGTATGTCATTAAGATCACAATCCTTAATTCAAATTTTGTAAAGCTTGCTAAACTTCTATGTCAGTCTAGGTAACTGGAACAGTTTGTGGACTTAGGCATTTTTCCATTCAACAACTATATTCAAAATATTCATTATATCCAGTATGTACGACCATAAAATTGATAAGTGTTGCCATAAATGAAAAAACTTCATATGTGTGCATGTGCATGTGTGTGCATGTGTTGACCACTTGCCAACAATCCCCCCTTTGGCATTGATGGAAACACTTAGTGAAAAAATTACTAAGTGCGTCATCAACGCAAATATGTAAAAGGAAATATACTGATAAAAATGCAGCACATAAAAAATTCAACACATAGCCTTCAAAAGAAAACTTTTCTTTATTTATGTTTACTATTTTTTCATTTTACATACACATACTTGCTCTCTTACATTACATTTTGCATTTTTTCTTCTATCTCTCTCCATCTTTGACATCAATGGAAAAGGGTGCCAAAATGTCAAAATTTGTGACCAAAACAACAAAAATAGTGTACAAGATTACAACTTAACTGTCTACAGTACATCTCTATAATTTTTCTTCAAAATCTTCATGTCTACATCTAAAGCTACTTTTATTGCCTCTGCTACCTGAATCATTCCATTAAGACCAAATGCAGCCTTGTCTACTTCCTCTACATTAGTAGGTATTAATCCCTAAAATATTTTGAGGCCAAATTGAATGTCCTCATGGGTACTCTCCAAGACACAAATCTTTGGAGTAAGAAGGCTCCTTAATTAAATGAATATTTTTTGAACTCTATTATTTTCCAACTGTAGGGTATGGATTTTATCCATGATATTGTTTCTTTCCTTATTTATATCCAAAATTTTCTTATTTTCAAAATGGTTAGAGAGGTTTGTCAAAGCCTCTTCATCCTGAGCTATAATATCTGATATACTCTTTACATGCTTATGCGAAGTCATGCAGAGTCTATATAGGTCTTATCCATCCTTAAGACAAGATTTAATTTCTTTTTCAATGCAAATAAATGGATTAAGATCACTCTTGATCCCATCAAGAGTATCTTTCATACTTAACCTCTTAAAGTCATCTACCACTTTTATTCTTGCTGCTTCTTCTAATGTATAAAAAAAAATTTCTACTATACTTAGAACATTATCTAAATTATTGATAGGATCTCCAATATCTACAAGAGGTGTAATAAAAAACTTACTCAACACTTGTATTTCTCATTGGATTGTCTTTGTAGTTTTATCAATCTTCTTCTCTGATTTCTCCTTTTCTTTAGCAAAAACAAGTACTGACCACTGCATTAGATATGTGACATCCATATCCTCTAAGTTATATGTAAGTTATTGGGATCCACTTGCCAACATACTAGGTGTAACAAAAGGAGTGAGGTAGCAATCCTTTTGCCTTTTCCTCTACCTTTTCCCATTTCTTCTTCTTTTCTTTTTCTTTTTCTTCTGATACCTACTCTTTTTTAGGTGTTTTCTCCTTTTGTTGCTTCTTCTCAGCTGATTCTTCTTGAGCAATCTTGGGAGGTTCAAGGTTCTTTACTATTGCATTAATGTTCGTCAATGTTTCAATTATCTGAAATGGATCAGATGTATCCTACTCTATTTCTAGTGAAATTCCAACATTGTCAATGTAAAAATCATGTAAGGTAGTATCTCCTACCTCTGGCTCTTTAGGAACTGCAACTTCTTCTGCAAGTTTAGCAATTTCAGGCTTAGTAGGGGTGATCACTGGGGTTGGGATCCTTGAAGACTTTCCAAGATCAAGTTTCTCCTCAAGGAGTAGCTATCCAACCTTTTCATGTGTTTCCTTTTCAACCTCTTCATACTTTCGTTAAATAAACTTGATGATTCTAATTTTGGTCCTTAGTTTTGGCCTTAACTTCTCAAGTCAATCTACCACCTCATTCCTTGTCATAGTAGAAATATTCTGTAAAAGGATATCCTATCTCATCTTGGTGTCTTCATCCAAGGCTCTCTTCTTTCTTCCTCTAATCCCTCAAATAGGTCCTTATTGATTTGACCTTCTATTTCAATTAGATTATTTTCGAAGGCAAGCATGTGCTCCACAACTATATCTTCTATCTTATTTTTCTCTTCCTCATCATATTTATGAAAATATTTTTTAATGGAGGCAATTTTACCATCATTCACTACTCTCTTCTCTAAAAATTTCAAGGGTTTGAACAAATACCTTTGTGCTTTCTGGCCTTTTTTATGTTATGTCTCTGCTACTTTCTTCTTGTCTTCTTCAATTGCCCTTAGGTTGGCCTCTGGAAGTTTTCTATCTTTTTCATCTTCTTTTTCTTTCTTCTTTTTACCAGCTCTTCCTTTACTACTGTGTATTTCTCTTCATATGTGCCCCATCTAGGAGCATTGGGGTCTTTAGGGGACTGTAGGACATGTTGAATGTGAAGCTCCAAAATGGTGTAATCAACTTCATAGCTCATAGGGGTAGCTGATGAAGTTATAGGTTCTACTACTTCAAAACATGTGTTGTTAGTTGCCACCATGAAATGTATGCCATTTATATACTTATCAACTAGTCTCCAAGAGATTCCTTCCCTTTCATGTTGTGGACTAGGCTTTTGAGGATACCTGTTTTGAAAGCTTCAAGCCAAACAAAGATTAGATTTTAACCTAACATGAAATCAATCCAAAACAAGGAAAACTCTAGGCTAAGCCACCTTAGATTGAGCTAAAACAGGTGCACCCAAGCATTGTTTGATTTGCTCTTGCTTAAGGGGATGTGGGTGTGCTCTCTAAGCACTTGGAGCATACTCTAATACTTTCTAAGATGATTTGAGACTCATGAAAACTCCAAAAATGGCACAATAATGGGTAGAACACCCAAAATTGCCCCTAAGGCTTCAAGAACTCAAATAAATTGCTTTGATGGAGATTTGAGCTACATTATGTTTATACTAAGATTGATTTTAAACCAAATAGAGATGTGATATGATGCTATGATTATGCAAAACAATGGAAGAAACTAGGTTAATCCATTAAATCTATGCTAAGATGTGTTTTAAGAAAGCTTGAAAATGATGAAAAACTAACAATTAGTATTGATTATGCTAAGTCTAGAGCTAAATGAGCATGATAACAATGCTTGAAATAAAAGGTGAATGAATGCTCTTAGAAATGAGGGTATTTATAGGATTTCCTAAGGGGGAATGAGTGGCCAGGATCAAAATCCTTAAGAGAGGCCAAGATTCATTCAAAGGGGAGCACATGGATTGTGCTAGTTCAGGGCCACCTCCTTGTGACAAGTGTCACAAGGGCATTGGGTTGAAAGATGGGAGGGATGTGCACAATTTGGGAAATGTGCCTAAGGTCAAAGGGTGTAAGAAAGGGGTGAGGGGCTTCTTAAATGCATCATAAATGCATGTAAGAGGGATAAGGAGGCTTTAAATGCATTTAATGCATGTAAGAAAAGTCTCTAGAAGTTTGTTGACTTGGGATTAAGCTTAGGAGTTGGCTAACCTTGGTTAGGGAATGTGACAAGGTGTAGACATGAAAAATTGGCAAAAGGCTTAAATCAATCAAAAGGTGCATCAAATCATCAAAATAGCATGAAAAATCAATAAATGGAACAAAGGCAATTCAAAACAAAGGAAAATTCAATTAAATGATTAAATGATTAAATAAGGCTTGAAAAGGGGAAAAACACTACAAAATTGATTAAATTTAATTAATGACATAGTTGTTGAAAGCAAAAATCAAAATGAACCTCTTACCCTTCATGGCTAAATTTAATTACTTTAATTAATTAATAAATCATAATTTCCCTCAACAAAGCAAAAAGGAGACAAAATGGACACAAATCACTCACTTTTGTTGAAATGGTCCAGCCTTTTGAAACCATTTAAATGTTTGTCCCCCCATTTATGGACAAAGCAAAGCCAATTGACCTTACCCAAGCATAACCATGGTTATCTCACTCTACCCCCTACCCTTGGGAAAATCTTATATATTGAAGGCATTTAGAAGCATAAATCATCCACTTCATATCTTTGAATTGCAGCAAAGCTCTGTCAATTTGCATCCATATCACTCACTTATCATTTGTCATTGCTAATTAGCTTAAATTGTTGATCATTTTGTAGATTTCTTATCAAATAGAGCTAGAATTTGATAGAATAGATCTAAATTTGCATATCATATAGCTTAATTCTCATCTTTAGAGTGTCACTAGTGAGGATCATAGCTGAGAGCCTCATTTACCACTTTATTTTAGAGATCCATGAGATGTTGATAGATTAATTGTGCATTTGTTAGATTATTTTGCTCTAATTCTTGTTGTTCTTAGTTAATCTTGTAATTTCATGAAAGTGTAAATCACTCACACACACAAGGTTAGGGGGGGATTAGGACTTTCTAGAAGAGTCTAGAATTTCCTTAGGATAAATATGGATTTTGGGAAATAAATAAAGATTTATTTATTTCCATGGTTTAGGTTTGAGAATATTTATTAAAATGAATTTAATAAACATGAGGATTAAATATTTAATCTTAATTAAATAATTTGAGTTGGGATTAGGGTTAGGAAAAGAGGGGATTAGCCTCTAATAAAAAATTAAAGAAAGATTAGAAGATTCTGGAAGAGGTTAGCGGTCTTAAGGAAATTGACCAAGTTTTGGGCAAAAAAATAAATAAATAATTTATTTTGGGATTTTTGGTCAATTTATTAATTAAATAATTAATAAATAGGAGAATAATGTTTAAATAAGATTTAAACATTTTTGGGAAGGGATTTCTTAATTAAATATTTTTAATTAAGGTAAAGGGATTTAATGGCATAAAAATTAATTAATTAAATAAATAATTAATTAATGATGATGTCATCAGGGATTTTTCAAAAAATAAAAATACTTTATTTTTTAAAGGATTTTTAGGTGTCTACACATGCATTTGTTTTTGAAAGAGTTTCATCATGCCTGCAATGTCAACATACCTATTTTTCTCATCACTTCTTCTGTAATAATTAATCATCTACATGGAGCATCTATCGGATCTCCATAGGTACATGTTATGAAATCTTCTCATAACATGAAAGAATACGTACATAATCAATGATCTAAATCTAAAATGTGTTATCCTATTCCTTTTAATTCCTGCAAGATTTTCCATTAATTGATGTCTTAGAACCTTGCATAGGTCATACTCTTCATCCTCAATTACCATCTTGTATGCTATGTGAACAAAACTGGCTGACACACTATTTATTTGTGCTGCTATATTGGAATTTGTATCCCAATATCATTACTAATAGTTTGACATCTTCTTTTGTGATGTCTTTTACAGTCATGACTCTTTTGTGCCATTTTCTTTTTGTCAATTTTTTTACTTCAAACCTTATGTTCTTCTTTGCAGTAGGTACTTTACTTTTCATAGGTAATCTAGTAATATCATGTAGTAGTTCTTTTCTAATATTAGTGGGAGTTCCACCAATCCATATGAATTCATCATGTATTCTACTTACTAAAATCTTGATCCAGTCTAATTCATCAAATTCAAATCTCTCCATGAATTTGACCACTCGCAACCTGTGAACTTTTTTACATTCTTCTCTTAGGGTTTTTTTGCATTATATTACCCTAGCATTTCATCATAAATCTCTTTAGTGCCTATGAATTTAATCTTATTGTGTATGAATGCCCTGACATCTTCAACATGAAGAACACCAACCAGAGTGTGTGAAAACACACCCTCTTGATCCTCTTTGGTGGATTTGAAGGGATGACTCTTAAATTTGTATATATTCCTCTCAAGTACATTGAAAACCTTAGGTGTATCCATACTGATTACTTTATTACTATAATTGATAAATATTTCTTGGAATAATCACAAATACCTAGCTCGTACGACTATGTGAGAGCTTTGCGAACACAACTACAAACACTTCATGCTCCAACTAATGTTCCAAACTCTTCAATGCTCTCTGATCTCATTGTAAATGGTAGATAATTAGACCATAATATAAGCCTTATATACAATTTGGAACAAGTCCCAAAAACTTCCCATAAAGTTGCAAGAAACTAGTGTAGGCTCAGACTAGTAGACCTTCTCATAGACATTTCCAAGCTGCCTTCAAGTTCACACAACTTAAATCATCCATATAGGGGCTCTTTTTCTAACTGGTGTTAATCTGTCATTCTCCCCTAAGGCATACACTGTCCATAATAAAGCTAGTGAAGCAATGTACCCTAGAAATGATTCAAAAAGACTCTTAGGACTCTTGTGAATGCTTGCATTCCACTCTTCATCTTTCTTAACCTCAAATTCTACAGGTTCATTATGTTTGACCTGTTTCTCCTTAAATTCTGCTTTCAGTTCTACTAGCTCTCTATCTTCTTCATTCAATTCTTTTTCCTTTACAAATGGTTTAAATGAATTCTTCACAGGTCCTTTAAATCTCCAATACTTCACTACCTATCCATCATTTTTACACTTAAAACATGTCACCTTCTTCTTGGGTTTCAATTGACTGTAATCAATTTGCAACTTGCAATATTTAGCAATATAACAAAATTTGTTGCATTTGTAACACAAAATATTTCTAGGTCTGGCAATAGGTTTCTTAACTTCTTCAACTATTTTGTTAGTTTCATCCTTGTTGAGATTAGAAACATTATCTTGCATAATATCATTATCTTTTCTTGTTTCCTTATCCTCAAGTTGCCTATGCTCAACATTTTTACTACATTCACCTTTTTCCATATTTTCCGCATTCAAGCTTTTCTCTTTTAGCTTCTTAAGAAAATCATCCAAGTGATCATATGTAGGTATTCTAGATCTCATATCTGGTTTTCTACATTCTCTTACCTTGTGACCACAAAAGTAATAATTAAAACAAAAAACCAGTAAACTTGGGCTTAGGAATACCTTTTTCAGTTGGTTTCTTTGATTGATCTTCATGGCTGTAATCCTTGTTATTGTCCTTGTAAGGAGGTATCTCAAGTTTTAATATCACAACATCAGATTCAAAATTCTTAGGTGAATCAAGATTCATCACAATTATATCTTTCCTCTGATCCAAATTGTCATTAAATCCTACTCCTGTCTTGTCTCCAATAGACTTCTGCATGTTGATTTTCTCATCCAATTTTTTTCTGCTCTCATGAATTTCTTCTATGCAACCTTTAGTCTGATCAAGTTCACCAATAATGGTGATGCAATATTTCTCTACCTTGTCATATTTTGTCTTTAATGTATTTAGCTCTATTTCCAAAGTTTGCATCCTATCCTTTGTACTTGACAGTTCACTTTTTAATTTTCCATTTACTTCTTTTTCAGTATCAAGTTCTTTCATTAGGTTCAATTTTGTGATCTTTAATTCATCCTTCAAGGAATCCTTTTCATGCTTCAACTGCTCAATCTAATCTTGGTTTGACAACTCTTTAGTTTGTGCTTCTATAAGATCATCTCTCAATTTTCTCTCATGTTCAAGTTGCTGCTTCAACTTCTTGATAAAGTCATCTTCCTTCCTTAGCTTGTACTTTAGATCCACTCTATCTGCATTAGCAATGTCCACATCATCCAAATCCATTTCATAATTCTTCTTCAAGTTTTCCAAATCCATCTTGATCTCCCTAAAGCTGTTAAGCTTTTCTTTCAAGGTCCTGATGCTCTGATACCGATTGTTAGGATTTGGTAACATTGAGAGGGAGGGTGAATCCATGTTACAATACTTTATTAAATTATTAAACTTTTTTTACTTCTTTAAGCAACAGATAAAGATATAACAAAAAATGAATAAACATGCAACAAAGATAAACATATAAGAACTCATAACACCATATTTTTTTTTGAGGAAACCCTAGCCAAGGAAAAACCCCCATGGGGATGGTACCCACAAAATTTTGCATTATGAATCTTGAAACCCTGTTAGGAGTTCTAGCCATGTTAGGAGCCGATTAATACAATATAGGAAGATCCCTGGTAGGGGATGTATACAATGAAATCCCTGATAAGGAATCAACCCTGTTAAAGGTCTGTTGGTTAGTTTCCTAGATTTTAGGTGTAGTCCGTCAAAATATTGATTTTTGATGCCTATCCCTTAGTTTCATGATTTAATTTCCAGGAATTTCTAGTTTTTAAGCCCTAAAATTGTTCAAACATTTGGAAACCCTAGGTTTTAAGACTTGTTTTGCCTTTGAAATCCCAAAACCCTAAAAATTGCTCATCTGAGTCTATTCAGCTATTACTTTTTTCAAAATCACTTAACGACATTTTGCAGCATGTGTGCTTTATATTTTCAAACCAGTTGCTTAGTCTCTCAAATGATTTACCATATTCATTTTTTACTAGCGACTACCCATTTCCCTTTGTTGCATAGTCTCCCAAGGATGGAGGAATATCCTTTATCTTCAAATGACTCAATGGTTGCCTTTAGTTGCCAAGTCTCCAGATAAATATTATGAGATCTAGTGACTGCTATGATAAATTTTTGCTAAAGTGACTATGGTCGCTTTATCTCTAGATCAAATTAACCTTTACTCAGGTAATATCTAAAAGAAATAAAATATTGTTATAAAACTCAGTGATATTGAGATATGTTGTTGGTCACTAAATCTCCAGATGAAAGGTGGTGGTCTTTTTCACCGATCACCAGGTTTTCAGGTTTTTCAATGGTTAGTTATTTTATCTCACGACCTGGCAATTCCAATGTTTGTTTATTCTCATGGTTCTGATGATTATGTCTTTGGCAGTCAGCCATTTAGCGACATGGTTATCTCTAGATCTCCTAGTCAGGTGGTTAAGTCATAAAGGGTATGGAAACTTAGTAGGAACCATTGGATGTAGATTAAATCAGTGGTCAGTGTTTAATCTCATTACTTGACCAGGGTTAAGTAATTCTTTTGGTGACTTTGAGAACAAGGGTCTTCGTGCAATCTCCGATCTTGACCATGGTTAAAGGAAATAACAGGTGACTTGGAGGTGTCTTCAATCACGTAATCACCAAATGGGCTTGAGTTAAGAGAAAGGTTTGTGGGACTGTTATTGTCAGCCATTGATTTAGTTTTGATTGAGTGGTGGTCACGTGGTCGGAGGATGTAACTATGGGTTAGAAAATTATCTAGCGACCTTGAAATTTCCCTTGTCACTCAGTCTCCAGGTCAAACTCAAGTTATGAAAATTGCTCAGCAATTAGGAGACTATCTTTAGTCAGATGATTGCTAGATGATCCGCGGTTAAGTGTTGACTAAAATTAAAGGATTGAAAAAATATAAGTATCCATTTGCCGGATTTTATGATGTGTCTTTTTCTAATTGGTTGATAAAAGATGAAAATGTGAACAAGAGGACTTGACTATAGTCATTGAATCTCTAAAAGAAATAAATTGGAATTTTCTTGTCTTCAGTCACCAAATCTCTAAATGGTTAAGTCGGGAGGTCTCAAGAAAAGGTTTGAAAAGTCAAATAGTTTCAGCGACTGGGAGATTCACTATGGTTGCTAGATCTCTTGATGGATTTATGTCACTAGGTCTCAAGATAAATTCTAAAGGAAATAATTTTACCATGACTAAAGTAATGAATATAGTCGCCAAGTCTCAGGATGAAAAATGTAAGTGAACACTTGGTCACCCGATCTCCAGATAAATTTGAAAGAGTTCAAATTATTCAACGACTATAATATTTCACTGTAGTCACTAGGTCTCTGAAAGAAGTATAGTCATTTAGCCACTATGGTTTCCTTTAGTCACCAGATCTCTAAAAGTATAAAGGAGGCACCAAATCTTTCAGCAGTTATGAGAATGTGTTCTAGTCACTAGGTCGCTAGAAGTTAAAATTTGATTACCTATCATTTTCTCAGCTTATAGCTACTAAATTGAGTTCTGAGCATGTCAAGTAATGGTGCAAGTGACATAATTTTTAGGTTTTGTTCTCTAACAGATTTATGCATTCAATTCTGCAAAATAAATATAGTTGTTTGTCAATTTTTTCAAATTACCAAGCATTTAGAGAGCCAAAGTAATAGAATTCCTTCAGATTTTCTGGAGCAATTTCAAAGATCAAGATGTCCAAAATTTTCTAAGGAGTTTAAATTTGTAGACAAGATGAGCTAATTTTCAGTCAGTGGGGCTTCTACCAACAAGGGAGCTAAGGAGAAAGTCAAAGAGAGTTATTCAGATGAATTCCTCACCTTGCTACTAGGTTCATCACAAAATAAGAAGGTTAGTGATGAATGTTTTATTGATGAACTCGCATACTATAGGGATGCTAAGACATGAGACATTACTTGAATGTGTCTATTTAAATATTTTTATAAGAATACTGAGATTCTGGACCCTGTTTCAAACCCTTGGACGTCGGGGTTACCAAAATTGATAGTCCTAGAAGTGTTCCTAGACATAGATGTCCTAATTGTTCTAGCTCATTCCTATGACCCCCTGTCCAGAACTATTAGGAAGGGTGATGGTTCTCCTCTAGTTACCCTTGACCAAAATTCATTTATAATATATTTCGACATTCAACTTGCTATGGCCACTGAGATTAATTTGTAGGCCTTGGAAAATAGGTATATCAAAGAGGCTGCCATTGTGGCAAAGGAAATTCAGAGCCATGTTCCCTGAGAAAATAGGAATTACATAGCGCCAATGCTAGGAACAATTCCATATGCATACAAGGACCTCCATTTTTAAGGTACATTGCCTATGGATTGTGCAAGGTTCTAGGGATAGATGGTGGAGAGAAGATCCCCTCGGATGTCTTGATGATAGATTTGGACTCCCAGATTTTTCATGCTACAAAGGGATATGATTATATAGGGTATATAATAGAAAAGATGCATATAGGTTACAGGCATTAAAGAACCATACATCTGGTTCTACACTAAGGTTTATGCACTATTCTTTGTTGATGCATCTCATTTTGTACTTCAATTATAATATCATAAACATGGAAGTCCTTGAGCCACAAATGACATACAAAGGATAGCGAAATCCAGTACAATTTTGGATTAGGGCTTGTTGGCAATTTGGCTGAGGTATGTACATAGCTATTGTCATTATGGAAACATATGTTCCCTATGAAGATTGCATAAGCTGGAAAGTAAGTATGGAAGATCGCAGACTAAAATTGTCTAAGTATGAAACAATGTTTTTGACAAAGCACCTGATACAGTTTGTTTTGGTGACATTCACTAGAGCATGATCAAAGTTTGTGCAGCTGAACATAAACTCTATGGTGTCTAAGGATACCCCATCTTAGTGCACAAAAGATTACAAATAGTACAGACAAAGTTATGATTGTTTTACCGATGACAGAGTACAGTCGACAAAGCAGTTTTGAAGATAGAACTAGTAAATGAATTAAGGGATTATTTTGCTTGTCAAAATAATGACTTAATATTATAAAGAGATGACATCCTAGATGTTTACTCTTGGATAAAGATATGCAAGCTGATAGGAGAAAGATATTATGTTTGTATCTTGTATAAATAAAGATGTACCGAACATACTTGAAATGTAACATGTAATATATGTAACTTGTGATAGCAATGAAATTTGTTGATGTGAAGTTGTAAGCAGTACCATATTGTAATCAATAAACATTTGTATTACTTGTTTGGGCAGTGAGCTCATCTAGTAATCAGGTTTTGTATCTATAACTCCTAACAGGGTTGAGGCTTCTAATAAGGCCTATAGTCCCTTAACTAGGACTGATACACTATATGATTGTAACAGGCTCCTAACAGGGTCAACATCCTTAACCAGATATCTTTTGATTAGTGGATCTTTGTGGGTACCATCCCCACTAAGGTTTTCCCTTGGCCAGGGTTTCCTCAAAAACATATCATGTGTTATGAGTTCTTTACATTTACATTTATGTATGCTATTTAGTTTCTTATACTTTAAAGTAATCTGTTATATCCATAAGTAAGCAAAAGTAAAAGTTTGTGAAATACTGATTCCCCCCCCCCTTCTTAGTATTTCCTATTTCTAACAATTGGTATCAAAGCATAGTTACTCAGAGAAGAAACATTCAAGGAAAGCCTACCAGCTTGAGTAAGATCTCTATGGATATGGATCAATTACAGAAGAATCTTGAAGAAGCTTTTGAGCAAATTAATATGCTTACTGATGAAAGAAACAATTTGAAAAGAAAGTATGATGATGCAAAGAATCTTATTGACAAATTGAAAGGTAAGATAGAAGATTTGAAATCTGAGAAGGAATCTAAAATTCTTGTTGAAGATTGTGATGATTTAGAAAAATAAAATGTGATCCTTAAACATGAATTGAAGATAGCAAATCTGAAGCTTAGCTTGAAAGATGGAAATGACAATTTAAGATCTGAGAATGAAAACTTGAAGAATGAGAATGAAGATCTGAAATCTAAACTTGGCAAGGTAACATCTGAATTTGATAAAGTCAAACTGTAGTATGATGAACTTGAGAAATACAAAAAAATTGTGAAAGGTGAATTGACTCAATCCTAACAACAACTTGAGAGGCTATATTCAAAGAGTGAAAAGATTGATAAGCAAGTATCTTATGGAAAACCATTCTATGAAAAAACTGGTCTTGGATTTAACATATTGAAGATAATTAGTGAAAGCAAGAAACCAGATCTGAATGAATGTGAAAGCAGAGAAGAAAAGAAGTTAGATGAGAAAAAATATGAAAAATCACCAAAGCAAGAAGAATCACCGAAGCAAGAAGATGCACCAAAGCAAGAAGAATCACCAAAGCAAGAAGAACCACCGAAGCAAGATGAATCATCCAAAGGTATGCAAAGAGAATTCAAAGGTAGATGTTTTGCTTGTAATACTATTGGTCATATGAAGAGAGATTGTACAGGTAAACAATTCCAACCTCTTAATGGTTATTGTTAGAATTGTCATGGTTTTGGACATAGAGCTATTGAATTTAGAAGATATAAAATTATTGAGAATAATTACAATAGAAGAATGTCTAGAAATACTAACAATGTAGATCAGAGGTCAACTGAAGACATGAAAAGAGGAAATGGAATAGTATGTTTCAGGTGCAACAAAATTGGACATATTGCTAGAAATTGTAGGACATAAATCAATCAGCAAACACCTAGATATGGAACCAATGGAATCACTTATCAGATATGTAACAAGATTGGACACACAACAAGATTTTTTAGAATGAACAATGGAGGTTATCATCATAACCCTAACCCTAGAAACTATGCAAGAAGAAATGAAAATGCAGGAAATAAAGAGAAAGGTTGTTGTAGCAATGAAGATGAAGTAAAATTTGTTAAAGGCATAGATCAAGAAAGTATATTTAGCATTGAAGGTAATCAGGAAGGTAATGTATCTGATGGTAAGAATGAATCTTTACCTAAGCCTTCTTTAAGCACTTAAATTATGTAAATTTCTGTAGTTTAGGAACTTAGAATTAGTATAGAATTAGATTTTGAATGAGTTAAGTTTTGCATAGTTAGATGAAGGTTTTTTATGTTATACTAATGCTATGGTTAAGTGCACAAAAAGAAATATTGTGGTTTGCGAGGTCACAAGAAGATTTATGGTTGCAGGTTTACAGAATCAGCTTTTTGGCATTTTAGCAGCAAAATAATTGAATGCGATGTCAGATCGAGTAAATGCTAAGTATTAAAAGATTGAAATCAAAGTTATTGTGATTATCAAGTGATTAGAAGTGATCTTGAATCAGCTTAAGTAATCAGATATAATCATGGATGTGTTGTTGATTCACAACATTAAGGATAAGAATAGACCTAGAACTAAGAAAGATCTAGTTGAACCCTCAGAAAGAGATGCTAGTTTAGCCTTATAATCCATACTAGATGGAGTTCTTCATTTAGAGAATGTTAAAAGTTATCTTGGATGCAAGTATGAAACCCTAAGGGAGAGAGATTTTAATGGTGATTACAAGAAATTGTACAACTTGGATATGTCAGTGAAACAAGGTTATGAACATCTAGAAAACAATGAAATCATTGAGTACTCTATGAAATATGAATTTGATGATGAAGAGTGTACTAAGATCATTTTGAGTAGGATACATAATGGTAAATTTTGGTTAGAAGATAGAGTTATAGACATAACTGAAAACCTAATTCATGATGTGACTGGATTATCAAAAGTTGGTGCAATTCCACCGAATGAGAAAAACATAAGAAAGATTGTGATTGAAAACACTGGTTCAGTATACAATGGCAGAGGTATAGTCATTAGTAAGATTAAGCAAGATGTAAAATACTTGTGTAAGATTTTGACAACAAAGTTTTGTGGAAGCTCTAGAGAAGATGATATGCTAGCAAGTATGGTACACATTGCTTATTTGATGTGTGTGGAGAAGAAGCCTGTGGATATGTGTGAAATTATGAGAATACAGTTGTTTGAGAATTTGGAAAAGATAAAGAAAGCTAAATACACTCACTTTATATTTTCCTCATTGGTTACTTACATGCTCTTCCACTTGCTAAGAAGATTTACTTACACTATTGAATGGAATGATGGTGAGAATACTATGGCAAGAGTCAATAAAGTTTACATGAAACATCTTATTGAGAAGGTTAATGACAGTGTAAAGTTAGTGTTGAAATTTTTTTAGAACATTATGGTAAATAGATCAAGAATTCCTTCATCCCTAGTTGAGAAATACAAAGATGATATATGTTTTATGGTTGATACTGATTTCACTTACATTGAGGTAGTAGAACCTAGACATGAATTCATAGACCCTCTTGGCTATGAAATCTCTGAAGTTGAAACATAAGGATATGTTAGTAGATTGTTGAAAAGTAAAGTTGATGCTCATGGCAATAGATTTGGAACATATGATGAAAACTTTGATTCAGCAAAGACACTTAAGGAAGAGAAACAATCAAAGAAGATAGTGGAGTCTACAATAAAGAAAATTCTAAAAGAATCAGGTATGAGTGAGCAGCAATTTGGTATTGCAAGAAAAACTATAGAAGCAATAAGGAAAAGTGAGATACTATCAGTCCTACCTTTGGCATCAAGTGCATAACCTATTCAAGTTAAGGTAAAGGTTGAAGAACCTGAGAAGGAGCAAGAAAATAGTCAGACAGAGAAACCCTTTTCTTCAACACCAAGCAAAAGAATGAAGGCAAGTGCTTCCGGACTGGGTAAAAGACAAAAAAAAATTATTCCACCAATACCTAGAAGAGTTACAGAGATAAAAGATGATGAAGTGACAATAAAGAAGAAATCATGGAAACCAAGGATAGAAAGACTTAATGAAGATATAATGCAACATGGAGACTTTACCAAAATGAACAAATACTATGATTAATATGGATCCTCTGATAGATTAAATCTAGAGAATGCAATGGTTACACATATGATTTTGACAAATAAGAAATTTGATACTATTCATGGAAAGATACCAGAATATTTGTACAACAGACTTGTGAGAAGAAAGATGAGAGCACAAGACGAAGATACTAAAATGAGAGAGAATGTGATTAGATAGTTCTGTGAGATAAGAGATGATGACCACCTTAAACAGATCCTCAAGCCACTTGAAACCCTATTAAGAAACAAAAGAAGAATTATACAAATAATGGGAGGTCAGTATGAACAAGTGAAGACTAAAACTGAATAGGCAGTTGTGCAAGTGCTAGCAAACTTTGTAGCAGGAAAAGATAGCAAAGATCAATCAGTTGTAGAACTAGTAGAGAAATAGAGTTCAAAACAAGTAGAGGCAGTAGTAGAGGTAGTTGAAGCTGAAGATATTCCCTCTTCTTCTATAAACATTGGCATAGAATCTATGGACATTGAAGGAACAAAAGTTACTTTAGATTTTGATGATGTGGTACTCAATAATTTGGATAATATTGTTAATAATTTGGTTTTGGGAAAGCAAGAAAAGAGTATTGAAATAGAGAGTACACAAACTAAAGTGCAAATGGAAATAGAGGCCCATACACCTATTGAACCACAACAAGACATCAGTCTTACTCCTAAGACTAGAAAGGTGAAAGGAATAGGAACATTGAATGAAGATTTGAGCAAGGAAGTTGATGATGATGATCAATTAGAGTTGATCACTTCTTTGAACAAAATTATTGGAAAGAACAAGAAAGTTAAGAATTTGGAAGGTAGTCTAAAAGATTTGACTGAGAAGCTACAAAGTGTTATATCTACAAAAGTCTTTAATTCAGATCCACTTGAAAGAGCAAAGATGGTAATTAATTCTTTTGATGTTGAGTTCACTAATTTGACTGATATTGCTAAGTTTAAGGCTCAAGCAGCTTATGAAGCTAAGATGTTGCAGAATATAAGTCAGAATATCAAAAATGACATTGACAGCCTTGACAAACACATTAAGAACTTAAGGAAACATCTTGAGACTGGAAAGTGTTTGTACATTTAGTGTACAAAATCTATAAATATTTTAATTGAGGAAGAGAAGAAGATAAAAGAGAAGCAAGATGAAATTGCAGTAGAGACAAATTCTTTGGCCAGCCTAAACATAAAGATTAGTACAGTTGAGAAAAAAATCAGAAAATTATGTGATGAGATAAGGACTTTTGAATGATGAGAAGAACAAGAAAATTATCAGAATAAACATCTTGAGAGAGCATGTCTCAATCAAGTTGACTATAATAGAAGAGCAGCTAGATGAATGTCTTACTACTGAGACATCATTTCAAAAATTCAATTTTGAGTCCCTTCAAGCCTGTTAGATTGAAACATACGGATTGAGTACTTTACTCAATGTAGCAGAATCAATAAAGAAGGCATGGGAGAAAGATTTTGAGACTTGGAAGATAGATTTTGTAGATTGTGTTGCAAGCCTACCGACTTTTCAATAAGATAGTAAGGTAAAATTTTTGACACAATTTTGTATATCCCTTTCCACCCTTTATTTTGTCATTGTTGTCAAAGGGGGAGAGATACTTAGAAAATTATCTATTTATGATAAGGAAGGATACTCATAGGGGGAGTTCTATGGAGTATTATGAAGTGTTATAGCTTATGTGTATATTTTGAGGATATATAAGGATAGTATACTTATTTTATACTATGGCCACAATTTTGATACAAATTTTGAGATTTTGACTTGTACACTTAGCCAATTTTCTCATATGTTGCCACCAATGACAAAGGGGGAGATTGTTGGCAATTTCACTGAGGTATGTAAATAGATGTTGTCATTATGGAAAAATATGTTCCCTATGAAGATCGCATAAGCTGGAAAGTAAGTATGGAAGATCGCAGACTAAAATTGTCTAAGTATGAAATAGTGTTTTTGACAGAGCACCCGATACAATTTTTTTTGGTGACGTTCACTAGAGCATTATCAAAGTTTGCGTAGTTGAACATAGACTCTATGGTGTCTAAGGATACCCCATCTCAGTGTGAAAAAGATTATGGATAGTACGAACAAAGTTATGATTGTTTTACCGATGATAGAGTACAGCCGACAGAGCAGTTTTGAAGACAGAACTAGTAAATGAATTAAGGGATTATTTTGCTTGTCAAAATAATGACTTAATATTATAAAGAGATGACATCCTATATGTTTACTATTGGATAAAGATATGCAACCTGACAGGAGAAAGATATTATGTTTGTATCTTGTATAAATAAAGATGTACCGAACATACTTGAAATGTAACATGTAATATATGTAACTTGTGATAGAAGCGAAAGTTGTTGATGTGAAGTTGTAAGCAGTACCATATTGTAATCAATAAACATTTGTATTACTTGTTTGGGCAGTGAGCTCATCTAGTAATCAAGTTTTATATCTACATCTCCTAACAGGGTTGAGGCTTCTAACAAGGCCTATAGTCCCTTAACCAGGACTGATACACTATATGATTGTAACAGGCTCCTAACAGGGTCAACATCCTTAACCGGATATCTTTTGATTAGTGGATCTTTGTGGGTACCATCCCCACCGGGGTTTTCCCTTGGCTAGGGTTTTCTTGAGAACATATCATGTGTTATGAGTTCTTTACATTTACTATTATGTATGCTATTTAGTTTCTTATGCTTTAAAGTAATCTATTATATCCATAAGTGGGCAAAAGTAAAAGTTTGTGAAATACCGATTCACCCCCCCCTCTCAGTATTTCCTATTTCTAACAGGGCTTGGAGTCCTTCTTCCAGGAGTGATTTTTGTATATTTGAAAATTGGATAGTTCAGCCTATCCTCCTTAGTGTAGGGCTCAATCTTTCAAGGCTATCCACAAAGGTCCTAAAGTTGGTAAGGCCTCAATAATTTGTTGATAAATGGACCAAAGGTCACAATTAGGGAGATATCTATTATGAAAAGAGCTATACTATGATTAGAGTGTATGGATGCCCTCAGCCCCCTCATATACAACCATTATTTGGTCCACTGAGGGTGGCATATTTAGAATTTATATGGCAGCTAATGCTAACTGATAGGGAGCACCTAGGTTCACATAGAAAAGGAACTTTTACCCCAAGGCACTTTAGAGTGCATAGTCTCACAATAGGAAAGAATGCCTCTAGTAAAGTAAATGATTAGGTGGGGTAGTTTGGAATGCATGTTGCTCCCCATAGGTACATGGATATAGAGGGATTCATGGTTGCTGCCAGGAAGTATTACATGCCCAACATTCCATTTAATAAGAGACATGAGGAGTCTCTTGAGGAGGATGTTTTGAGGAATATAATAGAGGAATAAGAAGTGGTAAGAAGATCTGATTAGATACATGAATTATATTCCATGTAAAAATGAATAAAGAAAAAAGGACTGGCATTCAGTGGCTTCTTCCCCAATCTACCCTATCTCCAAAGGCTTGAACAAATGTTGGCTCAATTCAATACTTTGATGAGGACCTTTGAAAATCAAATTGATGAGACAGATAGGAAGGAGGATGTCCAATCTAAGTTTGAATGTGGTGAAGATAGTGATGATGGTTATTCAGTGCATAGCATTCCCCTTTAGAGAAAATAATGGTTGAAAGACACCAAGCCGGAGAAACTATTATTCATTTAGTAGAGCTCCATAGTTCTCAAGACACAAATGAGCCTCTTGCAAAGAAGCAGAAATTGTTAGTTGTAGAATATTCTCAAGCAAGGAGAAAAGATAAGGTGGGAGCTCTCATCACTAGAACTAGTGTTCATCACTACGAGCTAAGAAAAATGATAAGGGAGGAGAAAACAAAAATAAAATTGGTAAAGGAAGATGTTGAGTTTCCCTTGGCTCTATGCCAAGATGAAAGGAGGATATAATAAGATGCCTTCTTGAAAGATGATAATTTTATAGAGTCGGATGAATTCAAGAGCTTCTTGATATGGCACAAACAATAGCAAGTTACATCCAGTGTTAAGATCACTGAAGAGGGTCAAGTCCCTGATGAGGCAATGCAAATATTGAAAGAATATGACCCATAGGCAAAAAAATTTACCCCAAAAGAGGCTAGACAACTCATCAAAAATAACAATATGCTACTTGTGCCTAGGTGGAATTTGTATTCAGATTTTATTATTAATCAAATTAAGAGACATGAGGATATAACTTTATCCTCAAAAACCCAAGTAGGGGATATTATCAGAGGATTTGGGTACAGCCCAAGGAATCAATCTTTGGCTCTATGGAGTCTTTATCCTAAAGATAAGAAGCCTTCAATCTTGAATGTTAAAGAGAAAATGGATGGTGAAAAAATTGTTTGGTCAATCCATAATACATGAGACCTTGAGATCTCTTAAGTGTTAACTCAGTTTTCTAGGCTTAATGAAGACAAGACCAAACAATTATCTGAAAGATATGGTTCCTTGTTTGAGGACTACAATGCACTCTTAAAAGATAGAGATATTAGAATAATAAATGAAAAGGCATTGGAGAAGTCTCTAGAAAACTTAGAACAATAGATAATCAACAATCATGTAGCTACCCCTACACCTCCTAAGAAACCATCATTACCAGAAGGAAAAAGTATGAGTGAAGAAGAAGTTGTTGCAGAGATTGAAAAAATAAGGATAGAAAAGAATGAGAATATCCTACAGGACTTATTGAAAATCTTGCAGCACAAGGTTAATGCATTAAAGGATAAATCTAATTCAATTTTTAGTGCTTATAACAAATTTCCTCAATTACAGGTGGAAGTAAATAATTATGTCACAATTTTAAATGGTTATTATGCAACTTGGTCAGTCAGGGAAACACTCTTTTAAATATTGGTAGCTATTCAACCTTTTAGAGCTGATATTCCAGAGATTGTCCTGCAAGTCGGTAAAGAAATAAATAGAGTTAAGGCCATATTTCCACTTTTTAAGGGCAAGGCAAATCAAATTGAGGCTAAGATACCCATGCTTAGCTCAAGTTCTAACAAATTCATCCCTTCCATTAAAGATGCAGATGGTGCCATGAAGAGCCTTGATTAGTGGAGATCATATTTTGATCTTGTATTTCCTAGGAAAGAGGAATTTTTAGATGAGAGTAATGAAGTAGATGTGGAAAGATTCAACAACACTCTAGATGAAGCCATAAAGGTAGAAATGGAGCTTACCAAATTTGTGGTAGATGTCAAGCTGATACTAGATGCCAAATGGGAAAGACAAAAGGCACAACTGCAACACATCCAAAATTACAAATGGTCGACAAAGGAGGAAGTAACTGTTTGGGATGAACTCACAAAGCCCAAGAAGATCAAATCTACTATAGTTGACTTTGATATTTTGGATGATAAGTAAAGAGGACACCTAGAGTAGCTGACACCTAACCTCAGAGCACGGGGATGATAAGCTATTAGTAAGAGCAGTTTAAATTAGCCAGATGGCAACCACCATATCTCACAACAACTCAAGAAGCTATCATGAATATTTTTAGACAAATGTGTTAGTGATCAACGAGCGAGGAAGCAGAATAGTCCAAAATATTTTTTTCTTTCCACCACTTGAGGGCTTATTGTAATTTGTCTTATATGCTTTTTTAGGCTTAGGTCTCCAACCATCCAAATCTTGTTGCATTCTCATTTAATAAGAGAATTCCAAGATGGTTGAGCTATATATAAGTGGTATCCCCATTTTTGTAGAGAGTGAGAGAAGGATAATAGAAAAATAGAGTATAATTGCTACAAAGTAGACTTTTAAATTTTGTGTCTGAGCTTCTCAGTATGAGTTTTTATGTGTAATTTATAATTTCATTTTAATACAAATACACTACAATTTTCTTCTCCTATTATTTTTGTCTCTTTACTTGTATGTTTTCTCTTGTATGTTTTATCTGTAAGGCATTTAAAATATACTAATTGTTGATCAATTTCTTCAATTGATTGTGAGTTTCTCTCAAGGAGAGAATTAAAATCTTATTATCAATTGTAGAGAGTAAACTTATATGTAGAGATTTTGATAATAGTAATATTAGATTGATAGAATAGATTGTCAGGCATTCTATTCAGATTGCAGACTATGTGTAAGGCATACTATTGTATTTCTTTTAAAATAACTTGTGAATTTGCATTTAGACTCTTTTTCCCTTTGGATTAGGCACTGGTTTAAAGTATGTTTCTTATATAATTACCTTTTCATGATCTTTAGAGATACTAAAATTCATTTCATTACCAGTGTTTTACTTTCAAAATTTATTTGTGTACTTTGAAAGAAATGTATCCAAGTGGTACAAGTTCCTATTTAGTGATTCCTTGAAGAAAGAATCAAGAGGTTACCCTTCCTTGAGTTTACCTCAGAAAAAGGAGAAGGATGAATGTCCTTAGGCCATTTTTCTATGCTATCACATTTATAATTTCCATTCTTATACTCTGTATTAGGATTGTCTAGGCTATTTGTAGAGTAGTTCTATTTTATTGAGATAATTTGAGGGATCAATAGCATAGCAATGAAGAATTAATCCACTATTTGAGTTTACTTCAAACATAGTAAGCTACTATAGGAAATACCCACCTGAGTCCTATGGAGCTCAAAGTAGAAGGAGGGTCCTATCCAATCCTCATTAATTAGACTCTTTCTTGCAGACTTGAGAACCCCTAAAACTTGAAACCCAACACATACATTTATCAAGTTTGATCTTAACAAGAGAAAGCTCTAAAAAATTGGCGACTCTACTGGGGAATCAAAACTTTTTCACAAGTCATAAATAACATAGGTTTCAAGTAGAGTTTAAATCCTGGCTTGCTTATTTCATACCAATCAGTCATCATTGAAGATCAGAGTTATTCCTGTATTTCTCTATATTTTTCTCTTCTAAGTCTTGCCCATATACTTTCCCAAGGAAAAATATCCCCAAATTCCCAATCAAATTGGGTGGTGACTCTTAATAAAGTCTCTATGCTAGTACTCCATAAGAGACCCCTTGTTTCAGGATGACCCATAGGAATACAAGGTCCTAGATAAAAGAACATCCAAAAGAAAATTTAGAGGGAGAGCTTCCAACTATTTCAAGGAGAAATCAAATGAGGAGGGAAAGAAATAGTAATTACATGTCTTTCACATGGAAATAGAAAGGAAATGTGAGGATAGAGGATCCTGTTCAAACAAGTCAGGAGGGAAATACATCAGAATATGAGGAGGTAGTTGATTTGGGTTTAAACCAATATGAAGATTACTATTCACCTTCTGAAAAGGATGGAAGGAGAGCACAACCCCATAGAAGAGGAATTCCTACAAATAATAAAATATCTAGAAGCCAAAGTAGGAATAGACAAGACTTTGTTCCTTCTTTTCCCCATTGTTCCTCCTTACAGGGTCACCAAGTGCTTAATGACCACCAAGAGGAAGTCCTTGCCCAAAATTCTTCATCAAAAACAACCCTCCTAGACTCTGAAGAAATTTTTGAGGAAGTGTTTGAATTAGAAAGAAAGATCCGAGAGCAAGTTGAAATAAGACAAAAAAGAGAGAAAGAGAAAGAAGAAAAGATTAGACATGCTATGATAAGAGCTAAACAATTGAAGAGACATTTGTTGGATTATGAAGCTATAAATTATTTTCCCACATTAGAACAAACAAAGGAACAACCCATTATCCAAGAAGTGCATGAAATAAGAAACCCCAGGGATAAGGGTAAACAAAAAGTTATAGGAATTTCAATTAATGAACCAAATCCTACTAAAAACTCTTTAGATCAAGCATCAAGATTAGATGTTGACCTTGAAAAGGCCAAGAGACAAAATGAATTGTTGGATAAAGAATTAGAAAAGGTAGAACTTGAGGCTACTATAGCTGAGATGAAATGAAAAATTGAGTTCTTAGGCAATCTTTTGGACCCACTAATACAGTTTCCACTTCTCTAGCACAAGGTACAAATGTTTTGAATACTGCTAGAACTTTCCTTTCATCTGTTGTCCATAAAGTCTCCAATGTTTCAAATGTTCAGACATCTACATCTTTAGGTGCTGGCCTATCTCAAATAGGATCTATTCATGAGAGACACAAGAAATTAGTTTTTGGTGGAATCCCCAGATACCCTAATCCTATCCCTGATAAAATTAGGAAAAAACTCCCAAAATTCACTTGAACTAATGCAGTCACCTATGAGGAACACTTGAAGAGCTTCATTGATGTGATAGATGACTACAACATAGAACTTGATGATGTAGTTATGAAACTTTTTGTTCAATCTCTAACTTAAGATGCTAGGGATTAGTTTAGGAATTTACCTCATGCTAGCATAAGTTCACGGGAATAGTTCAAGCATTATTTTAAAGAATAATATGGTGATAAGACCAATGAAGGTTTCATAATCAATGAATTCAATAACATCAAGAAAAACCAAAATGAGGGTGTTCTTGAATTTAATGTCAGATTTCAGAAAGCTATGCATAAATTGTTACAAGTTATCAGGTTGGATGACAAAATATGTTTTAACACTTATCTAAATGCTTTTGATTCAAAGATGGGATATCTTTTGAGAGACAAAAACCCTAGAAGAATCGTAGAGGCTGACAAGTTGGCCATTAACATAGAAAGAAATAGAAGAATATTAGGAAAATTGGGGAGAAGGGATGACTATAAACCTCAAGTTTCAAATAGGAAGGAACTAGGGAAATCTTATAGAAAACCAAAAGAGGATGATAGTTTGAAGAAAATTTTAAAAGCTATAAAAGATTTGAAGCCTAGTGAGAATAGAAATAATAGATTGGCACCAAATGACAGGCCATCTTTTAATAACTTTAACAAATTACCAAGAAAATAGAACTATCCCTATAACACTTAGTGGAACGATGGAAAACTGGTGCTTCTTGAAAGAAGGGATAAACCCAATGATAAAACTCCTGACCCATTACACAAGAACACAGTGAACATGAATGATAATGTTCCATGGTGTATTGTTTGTCAATCACCTCATGATCCTTATTACTGTGTGATTGCTTAAAGTGTCTCTACAGATGGAGAACAAGAAAGTAATGATGAAGAGTCTTATCATGACTGAGGATGTACCATGACTTCTTCATGTATGTATGATGAAATGGACTCCACTAAAGAGGATGAGGGTCAAGATGTATCTAGCTCCCAATCCAGGAATGAGGTTTACCATCAGCAAGTTTTTTTTGATAAGGAAGATGGTCAACTAGATAAAATCCAGTGTAATACCTTGAGAGATGATGGATTAGTTGTGTTGAGAAGGCCCTCTAATAAAGAAATTACACAAATCACAATAGATATGGTTACCCAAGCTAAGAGTAATTATAAATTAAGGAATAGGGTGGTGGGTGACCAAAATCATTAGACAACTATTATATTCATCAAAAAGTCAGAAAAGGATGTGAAACAATCTCAGGATAAACATAAGGCTACTGAGGTTGTCAACAAAACTAAGATCAAAAGGAATGTCACTTTTGCTAGCCCCAATATGAATTATAGAGTGAAAGCTAAACCCTTGGAGGAAACTATCATTTTTGCCCAAAAGAAGGTTAAAACCCAAAGCAAGGATCATCCCAGCCTAACTGAACACAAAGAAAATAAGGAGGTCATTATTATTAAGCAAGATATAGTTGATCCAAAATATATTCCTGTTGACATGAGTAATTTTCTATCACAAATTACGGTCAAAGTTCCTTTTTTAGAAATGATGAGGATAGAGGAACACAAAGAAAAAGCCTTAAGCTGGGTGAATGGAGTTACTCCTACTGATACCCAGGGTGCCACTAAGGTTGATAAATTATTTTCCTCGGTAAATGACTCAAATGAAAACCGGTGTGGGGAAATCATCTCAGAGATCCCTCAAATATATTTGGATGCAAATGTTATTAATATTGTGTCAGGGATAGTTGACCCTTTCTTTCTGTCTTTGACAGTAAATGGGAAGTTTTTAAAGAATCGCATGATTGACTCAGGAGCTTCTAATACTGTTATACCTATAGAAGTAATGAGTTTTATGGGATTGAAAGTAGATACATCTCATGGAAGATGTCAGGCCATGGACTCAAGAGAAGTGCCAGTTGTTGGTACTATTAAAGAATTACCTTATAGGCTAGCGGCTTACCCAAACAAGTTGTTAACTATGAGTGTCTTGGTGGTTGATATCCCACCTCAGTATGGAATGTTGTTATCTAGAAAATGTAGTGCATCAATGGGAGGTAGTATCCAATGTGACTTGTGTTTCACAACTTTTAACATTGATGAAAATAATGTCAAAGTATCTAGAGAAAGTAGGACCCCACACATGATAGAAATAACTGATGTTAATGATCTGAATTATTGTGTGGATGTTGATATGGAAAACTTTAGAGTGGAAAAACTCATTCCACAAGAAGAAGATGCTGACCCATTGATTGGAAAAATGAAAGAACAACAAAATGGGTTATGGAAAATGTATTTTGATGGAGCTTGTTCAAGAGAAGGCTCAAGAGCTAGAGTCCTATTCATATCTCCATCAGGTACCACTTTCAAGTACTCTTTTCTATTGACTTTTTAGTGTACAAACAATACTGCTAAATATGAAGCATTATCTTTAGGATTGAACATTGCCATAAAACATGGGATAAAGTGTTTAAAATTTTATGGTGATTTTGCGCTTGTGGTAGCACAAGTTAGATCCAAGTATGCTATTAAAAATGATAGATTAAAATTATATAAACATGCTATCTAGGATCAGATTGAATTATTTGATGCTTTCAACATCTGTTGGGTGGAAAGGTCTAAAAACATTATGGCTGATTTTTTAGCCAATTTTTCTTTAAAAAGAGATGATGTAACTTTGTCTGGAGTATCAATAGTGGAAATAAAGATTAGGCCAGTTGTTCTGGATAACATTTACAACTGGTAGGACTTTGAAGATGACCAAGATATTCTGAAGTTTATTCAATGCCTTGACACTTATGAAGATCAGCTCATAGACTATAACACTTTGATTAAAGAAGTTGATGGTAAAGATATGGTCATGGGAAATGAGGTAATCTAGTTGAGTACAAATCACATTCCTAAAGGTTTAATTGAACTAAAAGCATTATATAGTAATTAGGATGATCACATGTTTAAGACTAGTAATGCTAAAATAGAAGATTTAGAATAAGTAAACTTGGGATCACATAATACACCGCAAATGATTTATATTGGAAAAGGGTTGGATCCTCAACTAAGGTACAATCTAATAAAGTTATTAAGAAAACACAAGCATGTATTTGCATGGTCTTATGATGACCTAAAAGCCTATAGAGAGGACCTTTTCCAACATGAGATCTCATTAAAGCAAGATGTCAAGCCATTTAGATAGAAGTAGAGGCCTATAAACCCATTATTGGCTCCCAAAATGCAGCAGGAACTGGTCAAGTTGAGTGATGCAGGAAGAACCTAGCCTATAAGGCACTCAATTTGGGTATCTAACCTAGTCCCAGTCAAAAAGAAAAATGGTGATATTAGGTTGTGTGTGGATTTTAGAAACCTAAATGTTGCATTTCTAAAAGATAACTATTCTTTTCCCAACATGGAAGAAATGTTACATAAAGTTACTAGATGTGAATTAATATCTATGATGGATGGCTTCTTTGGATACAACCAAGTGTTGGTGAAAGAATTTGAATAGTTTAAGACTGCCTTCACAACACCTTGGGGAACTTATGTCTATGTCAGAATGCCATTTGGTCTTAGAAATGTTGGAGCAACTTTCCAAAGAGCCATGGATGTTGTGTTCAAGGAATACATAGATCTGTTTATGGTTGTTTACCAAGATGACATGACTACCTATTCCAAGAAAGTAGAGGACCATTGTTCTCATCTTGAAATTTGTTTTAGCAAGGCTCTAGAATATGGTGTGTCCCTAAACCCAAAAAAATGTAACTTTACAGTCAAAGAAGGAAAGTTGTTATGGCACATTGTTTCAAAGGATGGAATAAGGATTGACCCAGAAAGGGTAGAGGCTATCCAGAGGGTTGTTGCACCAAAAAATCTCAAAGGTGTGCAATACTTTTTGGGAAAAATTAATTTTGTTAGAAGGTTTATTGCAAACTTTGCTGAAATTGTCAAACCAATAGTCAAGCTACTCAAAAAGGATGTTAAGTTCCAATGGATTGCTGAAGCTCAGTAGGCTTTTGACAGAATCAAAGAATTTATTCAAGAGGCACCTGTATTGAAATATCCTGACTACAACAAACCTTTCTCATTATTCTCTTTTGCATCATTTCACACTATTTCTTCTGTATTGCTACAAAAGGATGAAGAAAATTTTGAACATCCGATTGTATTTTTTAGTAAGTCCCTACAGGTTGCTGAACTAAATTATGAGATGATGGAAAAATGGGCATATGCATTGGTAAAAGCTGTAAAATCTTTCAGGCCTTATCTGGTGTGCACTAAGGTTATAGCATATGTTCCACATGCATTAGTGAAAGATGTTCTTACATAGTCAGAGGTTACTGGTAAAAGATGTAAGTGGATTACTAGGATCCAGGAATTCAACTTGGAAATTCATATCACCAAGCTAGTAAGAGGACTAGGTCTAGAAAAATTGATGACTGAGGAAAACATGGATTTAGTCCAGGTTAACAGTGAAGGGATATCAGACTTGACAATAACAAGTATTGAAATGCAACCATATTACGTTGATATAGTTTATTTCATTAAGAATGTCAGATGTCTAGAACATATGACTGACAATCAAAAGAGATCCCTAAGGTTACAAGCCCAGAAGTATACATTAATGCAAGGTGATTTGTACTGGAAGAAATAGAGATGGAATTTTTCTATTTTGCATTGACAAATATCAAGTGAAGAAGGTCTTGAATGAAATACATGTTGGTGTTTGTGGGGGGCATTATTCTGCAAGGACCACTATGTTGGAAACTACAATTTGAACAATTGTTGTATTATCATTAATGTCAAACCTTAATTGGTAAGATTGTTGCTACTTAGGAAAGTACTATATCTATTGTATTATTGTGAAGGATTGGGGAAAGGTTGGTAACAATAGCACCTAGTGAAAGGTTGAGTTATTTGGATATTACAAAGTGTACTTGACTATGTTGTACAATGATGAGACAATGTATTATTTATACTAGTAAGACTAAATTGGTAGGCTTGACAGAGCAAGAATGGAGAAATCATGTGTAAGCTGAGTAATGTTAGTGTCGACTGAGTCAGTGTATGCCGAGCAAAATTCTAGTGTTGACCGAACAATAGTTAATTGCCGAGGAAGATAGTATAAGCTGAGGAAACATTTTTAGTAATGACCAAGCTTTCTACATGAAGACTAAGTAGTTGATCATAGTATTGATCGAGCATTAGCATTTTTATATTTGAAGAGAATTTAGTTTTGGAGCCGACATTATTGAATTCTTGGATTATGTAAAATATGTTGACTTTATTTATTGATTGTTTGAAAGACTTAAATGCACTGTAAAATGTTTTATTGTAAATCTTTAAGAGATTTGAGATGATTCTAGAAATGAAGCCGAAGAACATTAAGTGGGTAGATTCAATGAATCTGACCTAACCCTAAGATCTATGAATGAGATTGAGTGGCATAAGATGAGTTAACCTAATTGAGGAAAGTATTAAGGGAACTTGAGCATTGGATATGTGTGTGCATGGGTGAAAAATAGAATGATGGAAGATCAATAAAGTTTTATTGACTGTATAAGAAGAAAAGGCTAAAGGAGAATTATGGTGGTTGCTTGAAGAAAAGTTCCAAGTAGATCAGAGATGGAGATGGCAAAGTTTCAAACTCAGTAAACCAACATTAGTGTATGGAATCAGATCTGATATTTGCAAAGTGAGTGGTATGTTTTTCAGATAAATATTGCAGCTACTTTCTAACCATTGTAATAGTCAAAATCCTTTTAATAGAGGTTGACCTAACAGTCATATGTTAAATCCTTTGAACAAGGTTGCATTCTAATAGAGTGTATGTAAGTCCTATAACAAGGCTCACTTTTAACAGGGTGATTGAAATCCTTTAACCAGGTCACACCTAATAGTGTGTATTGTAACCTTTGATAGGGTTGGCTTTTAACTAAGCTCACATTAGAAGAGTGAAAATAATAGTAGCATGTTACAAAGTGGTTTTTTCCACATTGGGTTTCCACTATAAATCCTAGTGTTAATACTTGTGTGAATGTTTTGGTTTGAATATTTCTATATTTTACAAGTTAAGTTACAGCTGGGTAGTGGACTGCATTGTTATATGTTTCTATTATTGAATTAGTGATGACCGAGTTTGTTTTGGTTATTGGATCTAATTTAAGGAAAAAAATTTAAGTTTGTCTTATACATTTGGACCTGAGAACAACTGATTCACCCCCCCTCTCTATTGTTCTAAATCATATTAACAATTGGTATCAAAGCTTTGTTGCTTATTATTAGTGTTTACAGAAATTAAGTTTAAAGGGACTTGAAGCAAATGATCAGGATGTATAAGAAGGAGGTATTGAAGCTGAATAAGGAAAACTTCTCTGCATGGAAAAGCTTGATGAAGATACATCTGGCTGGTATTGGTGACTCTGCAAAGTACTACATTGATAATGGCTATGTCTCACATATCGCACCTTTGACTGTCCAAGAAATGAGAGCTAAGCAAGAACATAATCAGGTAATGCTAGAAATTGCATCTGCCCTAAGCTATCCAGAATTTGAGGGCATTAAGGATTGCACAACTACTAAGGAGATGTGGGACACTCTTGCAAGGATCTATGGTGGTGACTTAAATGTACTAAAAGCAAAGGCCGAGATTCTTAGAGGTAAGTTTGATGAAATGAGAATGCAAGAAGGTGAAAACATTGCACAATATTGTGGTAGAATGAAAGAAGTTGTGAATGCTATTAGAGGAGAAAATGGGGTTATTGATGATGAAACTATAATTGGGAAATTACTAAGAACCCTATATCTTATATATGCTATTAAGATCTCAGCTATTCAGGAATCTAGATGCAACTCTGCTAATGTGCTTACTTTGGAAAGTTTGGTTGGTAAGCTGACTACTTTTGAACTCTCTAACTATTATAATTTCACTATTGGAAGCATTGGTAATGTTGAATCTACTTTCAAGTCACAACTAGTTTTGAACAAGCCAAAGAAAGAAAAAGAAATATGCATCAGTGAAAGTGAAAGTGACACTTCTGATGAAGAACTGGAAGATTTAGAAGCTCTTATGGCTAGAAGATTGAGAAGAGGAAAAGGAAAGTATAAAGGCAAACTTCCTATTATATGTTTTGCATGTAATAAAGTTGGTCATATAGCTGCTAGATGTCTTGACAGGAAGGATAAAGATGATGAAAGAAAACACAAACACAAAGACAGAAGAGATGATAGAAGCTACTAAAGGAACAAAGACTACAAAGGAAAAGGTAAGAAATCTTGTTACATTACTGAAAAAGAAATTAAAACTGATAGTGATGATTTTGAAATTGAGGTAGTCTATGTTGCAATGAAAGATGAATCTGATAAGGATGAGAAAACTGCATTGATGTCCTATGTGAACAAGAATGATAAATAGATTATTGATAGTGGTTGTTCACATCACATGACTGGTGACAAAAATAAGTTTGAGACCTTACATCATTACAGAGCTAAAAGTGTAAAATTTGGTAATGCTGCACCATGTCCTGTTAGAGGAAAAGGGTTGATTAAACTGACTAATAAGATATCTTGTGAAAATGCATATTGGGTTGAAGGTCTTAATTATAATTTGTTAAGTGTTGCTTAGCTCAATAGAACTAGTTACTGAGTGGAATTTCATCACAAGAAAGCTAAAATATTTGATGCTACTAGAGAACTAATTGGAAGTGGAGATCATACTAGAGGTAATTTGTTCTATCTTGATCTATCTAAAGAAACATGTATAATTGCACAGCTTGATGATATTTGGTTATGGCATAAAAGGCTATATCATGTTAACTTTGACAATCTGGTAGAGATAAGTAAGAAGAAAAAGGTAAGAGGTCTACCTAGATTGAAGAAACCTGAGAATGTGATGTGCAAGGAATGCCAAGTAGGAAAAATGACAAATTTATGTTTGAAGAGGAAATCCTTTACTTCTAAAAACATTTTAGATTTGGTTCATACTGACCTTTGTGCACCTATGGGTGTACAAAGTTACTGTGGTGTTAGATATTTTATCTTGTTTGTTGATGATCATACTAGGATGATGCATGTAATGTTTCTAAAAGAAAAATTTGAAGTCTTTCAATTCTTTAAGTGGTATTTGGCTAAGGTTGAGAAGGAGATAGGTAGGAACCTGAAATGTCTTAGATCTGACTGAGGTCAAGAATTTACATCAAATGAATTCAATCTACTTTTCAATGATAGAGGAATTAAAAGATAGATGTCTGCACCTAGAACACCTCCACAAAATGGTATAGCAGAAAGAAGAAATAGATCTATCTTGGATTATGCAAGGACATTATTGATTGTAAAGAATGTGGCATAGAAATATTGGAAAGAAGCTATAAGCACTTCTTTCTACACTCTTAACTAGGTATAGATCAAGAAAGGTACAAATCTGAAACCCTATGAATTATGGTATGGGCATGCACCAAGTGTTAAATACTTTAGAATCTTTGGAAGTAAGTGATATATATTAAAAGAAACTAGGAATGGAAAGTTTGATGCTAAGAGTGATGAAAGAATATTCCTAGGATATTCCATAAAAAGTAAAGCTTATAAGTGTTTGAACTCTAACACTAACAAAATTGTAGAAAGTGTGAATGTCAAAATTGATGAGTATGCAGAAAGAAATGAAGCTGACAATAAAAGAGAACCAAAAGATTATATATCTTTTGTGTACATTGAGGAAGAAGAAGAGGCAAGTAACAGACTTGCACCTGATGCCAAGTCTCAGGTAAGCAATGTCGAGCAATAGACAGATGTCGCCGAGCATCAGGAAAAAAATGCCGAAAGAGAACAAGAAAATGCCGAGCTACAAGAAAATGCTATCGAGTATTAGGAAGAGGTTTCCAAGCACTCAAAAGATAAATCTGACAATCTTGTTGGGGAACCTAATGAAATAGAGGAGAGAAGAGCTGAACCTATTTTGGAAAAATATGTAAGAAGACATCACAAGCCTGAACAGATAATTGGAGACAAAAATATTGGAATTCAGACTAGAAGTAAGACTAAGGATCCAACATGCCTACTGTGTGAATTTGAACCCAAGTCAACTAGTGAGGCATTAGAGAATGAAGACTAGATACAAGCAATGAATGAAGAGATTGACCAGATTGAGAAGAATGATACTTGGACTCTGGTGCCGAGACCTGAAAACAAAAATGTTATAGGAACAAAGTGGGTGTTTTAGAATAAGATGAATGAAAATGGTGAAATAACTAGGAACAAAGCTAGGCTGGTATGAAAAGGCTACGCACAAGAAGAAGGAATAGATTATGGGGAGACATTTGCCCCTGTAGCTAGATTGGAAGGAGTAAGAACTCTGCTGGCATATGCTATTTATAAAGATTTCAAGGTATATCAAATGGATGTCAAGTCTGCATTTTTAAATGGTATACTAGAAGAAGAAGTTTACATAAAACAACCAAAAGGTTTTATTGATCCAAACAGAAGACAAATGGTGTGTAAACTAAACAAAGCACTATATGGATTGAAATAGGCTTCCAAAGCATGGTATGAGAGGTTGCACAACTACTTGATATAGATTGGATTTTCAAGAACAAATGACACAAGCAATTTGTACATGAAAGATGAAGTAGGTAAAGGTATCCTGTTAGCAAAAAATTTTGTGGATGACATTATTTTTGGTGGAAAAGATGCAGTGTAAAAGATTTTCAAATGAAATGCAAACTGAATTTGAAATGAGCATGTTTGGTGAGATCAAATTCTTTGCTAGTTTACAAGTATATCGGAGGAAAAAAAGAATTTTCATTACACAGTCTAAGTATGTTAATGAAATACTGAAAACTTTTGGGGTGGAAGATGCTAAACTAGTGAGTACTCCTATGGTTACTGGACAAAAGTTATCTAAGAATGATGATGCTGTAGAAGTGAATTAGACTTTGTACAGATCCATGATTGCAAAATTATAGTATGCTGTACATAGTAGACTAGATATTGCACTAGCTATTGGGATTGTGGCAACATTCTCTACCAATCCTAAGGAAACACACATGATGGTTGTGAAAAGAATTATGAGATACTTGAAAGGAACTACTGACTATGGTCTATATTATAAGAAGGATGACAAATTTGAACTCAAAGTTTATACAGATGCTGATTGGGTAGGAAATGTAGATGACAGAAAGAGTACTAGTGGTGGAGCTTTCTTTCTTGGACAAAGATTAATCTCCTGGATGAGCAAGAAACAAAATTGCATTTCCCAATCTATTGTCAAGGCTGAGTATGTTGCTTCTCCAGTAAACTATTCAAATCTGGTATGGATAAAACAATTGTTGATAAGCATGAAAGAAGAAATCACTGAACCTATTGTTATTTTCTATGACAACACAAGTGTTATCAATATTTCTAAGAATCCAGTGATGCACACTAAGACCAAGCACATAGGAATCAAGTATCACTACTTGAGACAATTAGTACAAGATAAAGAAATCTGGATGGAATATGTGAATATAAAAGAACAATTAGCAAACATATTCACTAAAGCTTTACCCAGAGAAGCTCATGAGTATTTCAGAAGTCAATTAGGGGTCCTTCCCCTAACTAAGGCTACCTAGTCAAGCTAGGAGCACTACATCAAATATGCTACAGCAGAATATTTGACAAATTGATGCAGAAGATTATCACACTTTAGGGCTGGCCTAGAGTTGTGAAAAGGAGCAAAGACAAGGAATTAGTCATAAGAAATATGACAAAGGGAGAAACACTGAGTTGCACAGATAGTATCTACATCTATGGATGTATGTTTTAGTTGTTGCTTTGGCATTTTTTTCAAAAAGGGAGATGAACTGATATGATAACACATGACACTAAAAAGTAAAAGTAAGGGTGATGAACTGAAATGAAGGATTAGGATAGAAGGAGATCTGAATACTTCTGACAGTCATAGAAGTGAGGCTTATATGATTCTGAATCAGAATGAAGCTAAGGATATTATAAATAATTCTCTGATGAATAGATAATTTTTTGGATTGGTTGGTAATCCACGTGTTATTTAGGTGATATCATATGGTGTTGCCATTAATGCCAAAGAGGAAGATTGTTGGAAACTACAATTGAAATAATTGTTGTATTTTCATTGATGTCAAACCTTAATTGGTAAGACTGTTGCTACTTAGGAAAGTACTATATTTATTGTATTGTTGTGAAGGATTGGGGCAAGGTTGGTAACAATAGCACCTAGGGAAAGCTTGATTTAACTTGATATTACAAAGTGTACTTGACTATGTTGTACAATGATGAGATAATGTATTGTTTATACTAGTAAGACTGAAGACTAAACTAGTAGGCTTGACTGAGAAAGAATGGAGAAATCATGTTTAAGCCAAGTAATGTTAGTGTCGACCAAGTTAGTGTACGCCAAGCAAAATTCTAGTATCGACCGAACAATAGTTAATTGCCGAGGAAGACAGTATAAGCCGAGGAAACATTTTTAGTAATGACCAAGCTTTCTTCATGAAGACCGAGTAGTTGATCATAGTATTGATCGAGCATCAGCATTTTTATATTTGAAGAGAATTTAGTTTTGGAGCCGACATTGTTGAATTCTTGGATTATGTAAAACGTGTTCACTTTATTTATTGATTGTTTGAAAGCATTAAATTCACTATAAAACATTTTATTGTAAATCTTAAAGAGATTTGAGATGATTCTAGAAATGAAGCCAAAGAACATGAAGTGGGTAGATTCAATGAATCTGACCTAACCCTAAGATCTACAAATGAGATTGAGTGACATAAGATGAGTTAACCTAATTTAGGAAAGAATTAAGGGAACCTGAGCATTGGATATGTGTGTGCATGGGTGAAAAAGAGAATGCTGGAAGATTAGTAAAGTTTTATTGACTGTATAAGAAAAAAAGGCTGAAGGAGAATTGTGGTGGTTGCTTGAAGAAAAGTTTTGAGAAGATCAAAGATGAAGATGTAAAAGTTTCAAAGTCAGTAAACTAGCATTAGTGTATGGAATCAGATCTGACATTTGCAAAGTGAGTTGTATGTTTTTAGATAAATATTGCTACTACTTTCCAACCATTGTAACAGTCAAAATCCTTTTAATAGAGGTTGACCTAATAGTCATATGTTAAATCCTTTGAACAAGGTTGCATTCTAATGGAGTGTATGTAAGTCTTATAACAAGGCTCACTTTTAACAGGGTGATTGAAATCCTTTAACCGAGTCACACCTAATAGTGTGTATTATAACCTTTGATAGGGTTGGATTTTAACTGAGCTCACTTCAGAAGAGTGAAAATAATAGTAGCATGTTACATAGTGGTTTTTCCCACATTGGGTTTCCACTATAAATCCTAGTGTTAATACTTGTGTGAATGTTTTGGTTTGAAAATTTTTGTATTTTACAAGTTAAGTTACAGTTGGGTAGTGGACTACATTGTTATATGTTTCTATTATTGAATCAGTGATGACCGAGTTTGTTTTGGTTATTGGATCTGATTTAAGGAAAAAATTTCAAGTTTGTCTTATACATCAGGACCTGAGAACAACTGATTCACCCCCCCCCCCCTCTCTATTGTTCTAAATCATATTTAACACATTGCTCATAAGATCTTAAGAGCTGACTATTTTTTGCCTACATTGTTCAATGATTCTTTCCAATTCATTAAAAGATGTGAGGCTTGTCAGAAGTTTGCTTCTAAATTAAAGTATTCAAGAGCATTATTATTAATCCAGTAGTTGCAGAAGCACCATTTGCAATGTGGGGAATGGATTTCATAGGTGATTTTTCTGAAAAGTCTAGTGGTGGGCACAGTTGGATACTTGTTGCAACTGACTACTTCACAAAATGGATAAAAGCTATCCCTACCAAGAAGCCAACAAGTGGAGTAGTGATTGATTTTTTACTAGACAATATTCTGACCAGATTTGGTGTCCCCATGAAGTTGATCACTCATAATGCAATGTGTTTTAGATCAGATGAGTTTCAGGATTTTAGTAAAGAAAATGGGATTATAACATCTTACTCATCTCCCTATCATCCCCAAGAAAATGGACAAGTTGACTCTAGTAACAAAAGCATTTTAAAAATTCTAAAGAAAACATTGGAGAAAAATAAAAGAGCCTGACATTCAAAGCTAAAGCTTGCTCTGTGGGTAGACAGGATTACAATAAAAAAGGCTATAGGAAAATCTCTATTTGAGCTTGTGTATGGATTATAGTCAAGATTACCTATCAATAACTTGATGCCTATGTACAAATTCATCTAGGATGAGGAGTCAGATATTTTGGAGCCAATGCAGGACATAATCATGCAATTAACTGAATTGGATGAAATTAGAAGAGATAGTCAAAAGAGCAATGTCAAGTTACAGCAAAAAATGAAGTACATGTTTGACAAAAGGGCTGCTGCCAGAAAATTACAATCAGATAAACTAGTGCTTCAGTGGAATGTCAGAGAAAAAGATAAAGGAAAGCATAAGAAATTTGAATCATTATGGCTAGGTCCCTACATAATCCATGAAAGTTTTGGGAAGGATTCCTATTTGTTAAAAAATATTGATGGAGAAATTTTTGAGTTGCCAGTGCATGGGCAATTCTTAAAACCTTTTTTCAGCTAAAAGTCTTGATTCTTATGCACATGTAAATTTCATGTAAAAATATGTATAGGTTTGTTTCCTTTCCAGTTGCCTGTTTTCTTTCCTACTTTAGGTCGATTGGTTTTGGTCTACTTTCCTAGAGATCTATGGTTCTTACTTAAACTTACATTTAAATATCCTCAGATAGAGCCACTATTGGTTAGTTTCCTAGATTTTAGGTGTAGTCCTTCAAAGTTTTGATTTTTGATGCCTATCCCTAAGTTTCATGATTTAATTTCCAAGCATTTCTAGTTTTTAAGCCCTAAAATTGTTCAAACATTTGGAAACCCTAGGTTTTAAGACTTGTTTTTCTTTTGAAATCAAAAAACCCTAAAAATTGCTCACCCAGGTTTATTCAGCTATTACTTTTTTCAAAATCACTTAATAGCCTTTTGCACCATGTGCGCTTTATATTTTCAAACTAGCTGCTTAGTCTCTCAAATGATTTAGCATATTCCTTTTTTACCAGCAACTACCCATTTCCCTATACCGCATAATCTCCCAAGGATGGAGGAATATCCTTTGTCTTCAAATGACTCAGCAATTTCCTTTAGTCACCAAGTCTTCGGATAACTATTATGAGATCTAGCGACTGCTATGATAAATTTTTGCTAAAGTGACTGTGGTTGCTTTATCTCTAGATCAAAAAAACCTTTAGTTGGGTGATCTCTAAAAGAAATAAAAAATTGATATAAAACTCAGTGATATTGAGATTTGTTGTTAGTCGTTGAATCTCTACATGAAAGGTGGTGGTCTTTTTCACCGGTCGCCAGGTCTCTGGGTTTTTCAGCGGTTAGTTATTTTATCTCGCGACCTAGAGATTCCAATGGTTGCGTATTCTCATGGTTCTGATGGTTATGTCTTTAGCGGTCAGTGATTCAGTGACACGGTTATCTCTAGATCTCCCAATTAGGCAGTTAAGTCATAAAGGGTATGGTGACTTAGCGGGAACCATTGGATGCAGATTAAATCTGTGGTTAGCATTTAATCTTGTTACTTGACCAAGGTTAAGTAATTCTATTGGAAACTTGGAGAACAAGGGTGTTCGCACAATCTCTGATCTTGACCATGATTAAATGAAATAATGGGCGACTTGGAGGTGTCTTCAGTCATGTAATCACTAGATGGACTTGAGTTAAGAGAAAGGTTTTTTGGACCATTATTGTCAACCATTGATTTAGTTTTGATCAAGTGGTGGTCGCATGGTCTCAAGATGTAACTATGGGTTAGCACATTATCTAGTGACCTTGAGATTTCCCTTGTCATTTAGTCTCCAGGTCAAACTCAAGTTATGAAAATTGCTCAATGATTACGAGACTATCTTTAGTCAGATGATCGCTAGATGATCCACAGTTAAGTGTTGACTAAAATTAAAGGGTTGAAAAAATATAAGTATCTGTTTGCCAGATTTTATGACATGTATTTTTCTGATTGGTTGATAAAAGATGAAAATGTGAACAAATAAGAGGACTTGACTATAGTCATTAAATCTCTAGAAGAAATAAATTAGAATTTTCTTGTCTTCAGTCACCAAATCTCCAAATGGTTAAGTCAGGAGGTCTCAAGAAAAAGTTTGAAAAGTCAAACGGCTTCAACGACTAGGAGATTCACTATGGTCGCTAGATCTCTTGATGGATTTTTATCGCCAGGTCTTGAGATAAATTCTAAAGGAAATCATTTTACCATGACTAAAGTAATGACTATAGTCACCAAGTCTTAGGATGAAAAATGTAAGTGAACACTTGGTCGCCCGGTCTCCAAATAAATTTGAAAGGGTTCAAATTATTCAATGACCATGATATTTCACTATAGTCGTTAGGTCTCAAAAAGAATTAAAGTCATTCAATGACTGTAGTTTCCTTTAGTTGCCAGATCTCTAAAAGTATAAAGGAGGCACCAAATCTTTCAGTAGTTATGAGAACGTGTTCTAGTCGCTAGGTCAGCAGAAGTTAAAATTTGATTACCTATCATTTTCTTAGCTTACAGCTAGTGAATTGAGTTCTGAGCGTGCCAAGTAATGGAAAAAGTGACATAATTTTTAGCCTTTGATCTCTAACAGATTTCTACATTCAATTTTGCTAAATAAATACAGTTGTTTGTCACTCTTTTCAAATTACCAAGCATTTAGAGAGTCAAAGTAATAGAATTCCTTGACATTTTCCAGAGTAATTTCAAAGATCAAGACGTCCATAATTTTCTAAGGAGTTTAAATTTTTAGACAAGATGAGCCAATTTTCAGTTAGTGGGGCTTCTACCAGGAAGGGAGCTAAGGAGAAAGTCAAAGAGAGTTATTCAGATGAATTCCTCGCCTTGCTACCGGGTTCATCACAAAATAAGAAGGTTAGTGATGAATGTTTTATTAATGAACTCGCATACTGTAGGGATGCTAAGACACGAGACATTACTTGAATGTGTCATTGTGGTGTTGGTGTTTAAAAATTCTTATGCCAACTAGGGTTGCCAATATGCCTATGATGGATATTAAGGATTGGTTAGTTCCAAATATGGGCAATCTATAGGCAACTGGACCAACTATAGGGATGGATTTTCCCTCTTCTGCTTCTGGCTCTGTGAAACCAAGGCGGGTGTACCTGATCCAATAGTATTTAACTCTTAACTGATAGTGTGAACTCTGCCCTTTGTTTCTTTACTGGATCTTTCAACAGATAAAAATAGTGAGAGAATACTAAACAACAACCTATTGTTCATTGATCCTCCATCACTAGGTAGGACAATACATAAATGTAAATAAAACTAAAATTACTAGTAGTGGTTTTAAGATTTTGGGACTTTGAAATCTAAATCACCTTCTCAGAACAAAGATAGGAGAATACAGGCCAGTGTCTTATCCATTGGGCAATAGAGTCAGAAAATAGGAAGGATCCCAAAACAACTTTGAGAACAACTAGTTTTTGAAACATAAATACAAATACCCCAACTCTTCCCTACTTACAGATAATCCTTATGTGAATTCAATGAACACATATTTTACTTTGAGTAATATTTAATCCAACCCTAGCTCAGAACTCAAAGTGAGATACATACACATAAACCCAAAAATAGGCTTAAAGATTCATTAAACAAACACAATGGAGAGGTAAAGATTTGATATTTGTATTAAGTATAACCATGATCATTTACATACATCATATTCTGAAAAACAAACTTACTGGATAATGGTGCCAACTTGTATCTCTTCTCTATTATCCTGACAAAATCATGCAAATTTACAATCCTCGACTGAGGAGTAACGCTTCAGAATTTCCTTTTTCTTCTTACACCTAACTCACTCAATACCTAGAATGACCATGGGAAATCCTTTTATATACAAGGAGACGCAATAAGCTTCCGGTCACTCTAGGGTTTACAAAATATCAACCCTAAAACTTTACAACAACTACAAAATTTACAATAAATACACTCAGTCACAATGGCAAGAAAATTGCAGTTGAGCTGACCTTCTTCACGTCTTTCAATGCAATCCTTGGCTAGCTGTTAACAAATCTGATCTGTAATATTTGTTGTCCATTCTATAATGAATATTTCCTCATATCTCAACCACCCTTATGACTCAAAATTAACTGTTCTGATCTACTTTATGAAGGTAGCGGTGTATCTTCACTCTCCACAGCTGGCATGTACTGAGATCTCCATTTATTATACACCTCTTCACTTGGGAACTCAAACTTAACAAATTCATCCTTCCCGGTAGACAACTGTTCCCATTCACTTATGAACTGTGTGATTTTCTATTGAATGGTGTCAAACATCAATCTGGCATTTATCAACATTTTGATTGTGCCACTGAAAGAAGACTTATCACTTAAAACATTATTGATTCATTCTATGAGGAGTCCATCTAACTCCTCCCTCCACTGACAAGCTTCCTTAAATTCTCCTTTGTCTGTAAAAATAGGAGGCACCAGTTCATAACCTAAAAGCATTAATTCAGATTTCAACATACTTGTTCTCCTAATAAAATTATCCACAAAAATGTTGAAATGCACCAACTTCTTCACAATTTGATGCAATGGTTTTATTAAAGGATCTGAGTGTTCCTGTCCCTTGGATAACATACAAAATAGTTTTACATTGGGAGACCTTTCAATCCATCTTTTAAAAACTAGAGCCATTTCATCCTTCTCTTTATTAATAACCTTAAGCAAAGAAATTAACTTATCCATATGGCCATGTATAATAGAAGGCTTTAAATCTACTGCAAATTCCATAATCACCCCTACTATTTTTTCTTCATATTTCTGATTTACCAAAGCTGTAGCCTTTGCATTCTCATTCCTTTCCTTTTCCAATTGTTCCCTAATTTCCCTCAATTTATTTGTTTCCTCTGTCAGCTTCAGCTTCTCCCAAGCAACCCTTGCATCCATATCTATTTCTGGGAGTGGTGAGGGTGGAAATTTGATTATTGGGCTTGAAGATGAAGCCACCGCAGGCTTATCAAAAATTGCTAATTGAGGAGATCTTTGGTCCTGTGGCCCTGATAACTGGACAATCAGTTTGTCCTTTTGAATTAGCTCAACTTTGAGCTCATTATAAGATTTAAGGACCATTTCAAATTTGAGCCTAAGCTCTTCCTTTTCTCTGGCATCCTTCTCCGCCACACTAACATTGAACTTGGTAGTTTCAAGAATTAAATTAGATGCCTCCACACCAGATGTTTCTCCCACTCTCTGAACCATTAGGCTCCCTGTATATCCTGTGGAGAAATCACTCTTCTTCCCTTTATTTTTATCTTTATCTAAAGACCACATGACCAGAGCAGCATGATCTTCAGAAAAAGTAATTCCCCTAGCTGCCTGCTTAGCCTGTTCTAATGTAGCTAGGGTCTTTACCTTGCTCTTCCTTACTTGGTCAAAAACAATGGCATCAGCAATGTCCCATTCTGGTAGGATCAGAATCCCTGCTGTATGAATCATGGCTCTCCCTTCTTCTGGAGTGATCTTCTCAAATTGTCTAGCCATTTGTGCCTTGGTCTCTTCTTCTATCTCTTTCACATCTTTATCAGGGGATTCTTCCTTCTTCTTCTCACAAATCTCCTTAAACTGATTGATTTTCATTCTCCACAAGAATTGTGAGAAGGCCCTGGTTTTAAAAAAATCATCATCGGCAAGGAAAGAGTCACTTGCCTACTTTAGAATAGGGTCTATTTGTTTACCCTCAAATTCTTCTACTGTGAGATCCATGGCCACCTCTTTAGGTGCCTCCGGCATTCCCTCCTGCAAATCTTCATTAAAAACAAAAAGATTTCCTTCATCCCTTAACTGCACCAGCTGTTCTACCGCTCCATGCTCATCCAACTGAATAGGGGATTGAGAAGGAGAGTAAATCTCCTCTGCCAGTCTTTCTTCTTCTTGTGTTTGCCTTTTTGGGGAAGGTGCCTGCACTGCTGGATCACCAAGTGGTCTTTTCCCTCTTGAAGTGGAAGGAACATCTTCACTTCCTTGTTGTGAGGTTAGAAGGATAGTATGTCCACTCTTCTTTTGTACTGTGTACACCCCCTTAGGGATTAACTTCATATATTTAGGCTAGTTTAAGATTTGCCTAGCCTTTTCTAGATCTGTCTTAGTCACAGATACCCTTTTCTCATTTACAGCACTCATGAGTCCCTCAAAATTCTCCATAAGGACATTAACTTTTCTAGCCCATGGTTCAAAACTAATCAATGGGTCATAAGTTTTATCAAAGTTCTGAATAAAACCTATAGACTTGCTATAAATCACCCATTTTTCTTTCTTAATCTCCTGAGCTTGAAGGTCAAACTCATTTCTTATTATGTCTTCTGGAAAATTAAATTGATGTTCAATAAGAGCACACCTCACCTTATCTTTGAACATGCCTGAAAGGAAACCCTCTGTATCTGCACACCTCACCACTACCTTTGACATTCTGTAGGGTTGCAAAACCCTATGCAAGTGCACCCATCCTCCTTTTGTAATTACATACTAATGTGCCAGAGTTACATCAAGAAAGAAAGTTCCTCTACCTTTGCCAGTGAGTGTGGTCTCTTGCAAATTTCCAATCTGTCTTAAGATCTCAGCATATCCTAGCTTCAAAGGGACCTGATATGGAAAAATACAAGGCGCCACTTTACTTCCATACACTCTAAATACTATGGAGACTGGATATAAAATAATGTCTCCAAAATTATGGACAATGGAAATGTCCTTGCAGTAATCCATCAGCCTAATCAATCTTAATAACTCTCCTGGGATTCTTGGATTATCAACAAATAAAAGAGACCTAAGCCTCGATGCAAAATCCCTATCAAAGGCAATATAACTAGCATCAGTTTTGTCCCAAGACAATGCTATGGTCCAAAATTGCACTGGGAGAGTCTCTCCATATCTTTCCTTCTCAATATTCATCATTGTACTAAAAAATTTCTCACCCTTATACAAAAACATGTGCATAAGCATTGAGTACCATCTGAATGGTCTAGAGACCTTCATATTCTTAATCCCTATTAATCCCTCATGAATTATTTTAGCCAAATGAGAAGCAAAGTCAAAAATGAGGGCTAGCTGGGGGTGGAGTGACTGCACCATCATGAACATAAAAGGTACTGGCATATGAGTCTTCTCATCATGCCCTAGGATCAAAGACAAAGACTTATAAACTTCTTGTGCCTTTTTACTGAATAAATCTAACCTGATGGGCTCTGGTGTACTTGAACTGACAACACACATTGATCCTATCTGATCAAAATATTGCCTTAGAGGCCCTGCCCTTAAATAATCCTTCTATGCCTCATAAATCTCAGTGAACTCCGTGAAATCTATTTTCTCCAACCCCACAGATGGTTCATTTAATGAGAAAACCTGTCTAATCTCATCCTCGGTAATGCTTATCAGGTCTCTTCCGCTTACATCCCTGACACATCTTGTCACAGGATCATAGCATTTAGCAATCTGTATTAACAATTCATCATCCATGAAAACCCCAGGACATACCAACCTCCCAATATCAAACTGCCATACATTACTGAGGGGCGCACAAGCGTTCCTTTGTGAATATGCCAATTTAAAAAGAATAAAACCATTGTGCTTATCGCCCACTTTAGCATCTCTCATCCAATTCCCTCTGTCATAGGGACCTTCTACAACTGAATCTCTAGGATGTCTTGGAGTGAGCTCTTTTACTCTTTGTGCCCCATTATTAGAAAATGGGAGCAACTGCATCAAATCCTTGAAAATTCCTCTCTTACTATATTCTGTTTGACTAGAAAAACTCCTCTTGGGCGGCATTTTGAAAATAGGGCTTCTTACTAAGATATGAATTCCCAAGAAAACTTCAAACAATATCTACTGACCATATGAAAGAAGACCCCACAAAGTTTTACAAATTTCAAATGACTTAAACACAAGAGAAAACCTACCAGGCACCTGAAAAATATTCTTCTTGAAAGCACTGCATGAAAAATATATCGCCGGAGAACACATGAGAGCAGTGAAGAAAAACAATAATCAAATTCTGGTATATAACATCTGCTAACAGCTCACAATTCTCCTGCATGTAACAAATTTATTCCACCATTACTGAGGTTGGCAGCCCTATCACTCACTAGACATGAAAATGTCATTCAAGAGAAAAATTCAAATTCAAGCCGTTGATATATTTCATTTTCAGCATATCGGGCGGTAGACAATCTTATCAGCAAAATCCTATAGTACCTTTAGCAAGCTAGTTCTCGACCAACAAGAACATTTCAAAATTAGCATGTGCAGAAATAAATTCCTTAAGTTCATCCTGGTCTGAGCAGTGATCTTTACACGTCAACATCACCCGTGGCCAATCAAAAATGACCGCCTGATCAATATATTTAACACAGAGGACCCACCAAAAGGCTTCCATCTCTTTATCCAAATCAACGGTTGTCGCTAAACCACAAACTTAAAACCCGAGCATCTCATCCCAATGGTTTAACGACAATCGTGAGATCTTGCAGCATTTTAATCATCTGAGAAACTAAGGTCCCACTGTGACACATCAGCGGGCACATAACAAATCAAAACATGCCATGCAGTAAAAGACTGACAAGTGGACCCAGTCCCTGTTCCTTTCTAACTCGGAGCACTTTGAAAATAGTCAGATCACAGTTGTTATCCAACCAATAAGAAATAAACACGTCAAAGTCAACTGGCACAATAAGGGGCCCACTAAGCACTTAAGTCTCTAAGAAGATTAGACGGTCGTCGCTATACGGTGAACTTAAAATCCGCACATCTTTGATCAACGGTATAATGAGAAACGTCCGATCAAACTGAAGATTAACCCTTTGGAAAACATGACCCCACAAATAAACACATCGCCTTCTATTAGCCAAATCACATTGTGCCACATTTTCATATGGGTGGGCCCCTTCTGACTATCCTTTACCATCTTTAAATATGCATCAGCCACCACCTAGCTTTTCTGAGAACCAATAAGAATCAAAAGATTGTAATGACCTAGCACTGTTAGGACCCGCCAAATCCTTTTTCAAATAAAGCAAATCTGATGGCTGTCGCTATACCGCAAGCTTAACATGCAAGCATCTTGGATCAACAATATAATGACCGTCGTAGATCCTTTCCACCCTTTAAAGTCCACAAACTCTTCCTCCAGTCGGGCCCACCTTTGAGACAGGTGGCAACTCATCACTATATCGCATGTCAGAGAAAACTGACAATTGGGGTCTTGCGGTGTAACGACAGCCACTCGTTTTACTTTAGTGAAAACCTTAGGAAAATATACCAAAAACTTAGGCTTAGAGAAATTAAAAGGAGAAGAGGGGAACGGGGGCCAACAACCTTCTAACCGCAAACACATGGCTTTAAAATGTTAAAGGCACATGCGGATTAGCATTCTTAGTGAATCAAAAAAGGTAACACGGGAAAACAAAAAGGGAACAAACCAACCTAGGGTTTGGAAGTGAGGGAGGAAACCCAAGCCAAAAATGTGGATATTTCAGAGCTACAAACGTGGAGCCAAGAAATATTTAAAAAAGTGATAACATGTGGAAAAGGAAATTTAGAGCCATGTTCCCTGACAAAATAGGAATTACATAGCACCAATGCTAGGAACAATTCCATATGCATACAAGGACAACCATTTTTACATAAGGTACATTGTCTATGGATTGTACAAGGTTCTAGGGATAGATGGTGGAGAGAGGATCCCCTCGGACCTCCTAATGATAGTTTTGGATTCCCAGAGTCTTCACGCTACAAAGGGATATGATTATATAGGGTATATAATAGAAAATATGCATATATGTTTACAAGCATTGAAGAACCATCAATCTGGTTCTACACTGAGGTTGATTCACTATTCTTTGTTGATGCATCTCATTTTGTACTTTAATTATAATATCATAAACATGGAAGGCCTTGAGCCACAAATGACATACAAAGGATAGAAAAATCCAATACAGTTTTGGATTAGGGCTTGGAGTCCTTCTTCCAGGAGTGATTTTTGTATATTTGAAAATTGGATAGTTTGGCCTATCCTCCTTAGTTTAGGGCTCAATATTTCAAGGCTATCCACAAAGGTCCTACAGTTCGTAAGGCCTCAACAATTAACTAATAAATGGACCAAAGGTCACAATTGGGGAGATATCTATTATGAAAAGGGCTATACTATGATGAGAGTGTATGGATGCCCTCAACCCCCTCATATACTACCATTATTTGTTCCACCAAGGGTGGCATATTTAGAATTTATATAGAAGCTAATGCTAACTGATAGGGAGCACCTAGGTTCACATAGAAAAGGAACTTTTACCCCAAGGCACTTTAGAGTGCATAGTCTCATGATAGGCAAGAATGCCTTAAGTAAAGTAAATTATTGGTTGTGGCAGTTTGGAATGCATGTTGCTCCCCACAGGTATGTGGATATAGAGCAATTCATGGTTTCTACCAAGAAGTATTACATGCCTAGCATTCCATTTAATAAGATAATGAGGAGTATCTTGAGGAGGATGTTTTGAGGAATATAATAGAGGAAGAAGAAGTGGCAAGAAGCTTTGATCAGATATATGAATTGTATGCCATGGAAAAATGAAAAAAGAAAAAAGGACTAGAATTTAGTGGCTTCTTCCCCAATCTACCCTATCTCCAAAGGCTTGAGAAAATGATGGCTCAATTCAATACTTTGATGAGGACCTTTGAAGATCAGATTAATGAGACAGACGGGAAGGAGGATGTCCAACATGAGTCTTAATGTGGTGAAGATAGTGATGGTGGTTATTCAGTGCATAGCATTCCCCCTTTAGAGAAAATAATGGTTGAAAAACACCAAGTTGGAGAAAATATTGTTGATTTAATAGAGCTCCATAGTTCTCAAGACACAAATGAGCCTCTTGCAAAGAAGAATAAATTTTTAGGTTGAGAATCTTCTCAAGCAAGGAGAAAAGATAAGATGGGAGCCCTCATCACTGGAACTAGTGTTCATCACCACCAGCTAAGAAAAAAGATAAGGGAGGAGAAAAGAAAATGAAAATTGGTAAAGGAAGATGTTGAGTTTCCCTTGGCTCTATGCCAAAATGAAAGGATGATAGAACAAGATGTCTTCTTGAAAGATGATAATTTTATAGAGTCAGATGAATTCAAGAGCTTCTTGATATGGAACAAACAATAGCAGGTTGCATCCAGTGTTAAGATCACTGAAGAGGGTCAAGTGCCTAATAAGGCAGTGCAAACATTGAAAGAATATGACCGAGAGGAAGAAAAATTTACCCCAGAAGAGGCTAGACAACTCATCAAAAATAGCAATATGCTAATTGTGCCTAAGTGTAATTTGTATTCAGATTTTATTATTGATCAAATCAAGAGATAAGAGGATATAACTTTATCCTTAGAAACCAAAGTAGGGGATATTATCATAAGATTTGGGTACAACCCAAGGAATCAATCTTTCTCTTTATGGAGTGTTTATCCTAAAGATAAGAAGCCTTCAATCCTGAATGTTAAAGAGAAAATGGATGGTGACAAAATTGTTTGGTCAATCCATAATACAGGAGACCTTGAGATCTCTCAAGTGTTAACTCAATTTTCTAGGCTTAATGAAGACAAGACCAAATAATTATTTGAAAGATATGGTTCCTTGTTGGAGGACTACAATGCACTCTTGAAAGATAGAGATATTAGAATAATAAAGGAAAAGGCATTGGAGAAGTCTCTAGCAGACTTAGAACAATAGATAATCAACACTCCTATAGCTACCCCTACACCTCCTGAGCAACCAGCATTACCAGAAGGAAAAATTATGAGTGAAGAAGAGGTTGCTGTAGAGATTGAAAAAATAAGGATAGAAAAGAATGAGGCTATCCTACAGGCCTTATTGAAAATCTTGCAGCACAGGGTTAATGCATTAAAGGATAAATCTGATTTAGTTTTTAGTGCTTTTAACAAATTGCCTGAATTGCAGGTGGAATTAAATAATTATGTCAAAATTTTAAATGGTTATTATGCAACTTGGTCAGTTAGGGAAACACTCTTTGAAAGATTGGCAGTTGTTCAATCTTTGAGAGCTGATATTCTAAAGATTGTCTTACAAGTAGGTGAAGAAATAAATAGAGTTAAGGCCATATTGCCACTTTTTAAGGGCAAGGAAAATCAGATTAAGGCTAAGATAGCCATACTCGGCTCAGGTTACAAAAAATTTATCCATTCCATTAAAGATGCAAATGGTTCCATGAAGAGCCTTGATCAGTGGGGATCACATTTTGATCTTGTATTTCTTAGGAAAGAGGCATTTTTAGATGAGAGTAATGAAGTAGATGTGGAAAGATTCAACAACACTCTGGATGAAGCCATAAAGATAGAAATGGAGCTTACTAGATTTGTGGTAGATGTCAAGCTGATACTAGATGCTAGATGGGAAAGACAAAAGGCACATTTGCAACACATCCAAAATTACAAATGTCTGACAAAGAAGGAAGTAACTATGTGGGATGAACTCACAAATCCTAAGAAGATCAAATCTACTACAATTGACTTCAATATTTTGGATGATGAGTAGAGAGGACACCTAGAGTACCTAACACCTGAAATCAAAGCACATGGATGATAAGCTATTAGTAAGAGTGGTGTTAATTACCCAGATGGTGTTCACCATATCTCACAACTCAAGAAGCTATCATGAATATTTTCAGACAAAGGTGTCAGTGATCAATGAGCCAGGAAGTAGAACAGTCCAAAATATTTTTGTCTTTCCACCGCCTGAGGGCTTATTGTAATTTGTCTTATATGCTTTTTTAGGGTTAGGGCTCCAACCATTTGAAGCTTGTTGCATTCTCATTTGATAAGAGAATTTCAAGATGGTTGAGCTATATATAAGTGGTATCCCCATTTTGTAGAGAGTGAGAGAAGGATAATAGAAAAATAGAGTATAATTTCTACAAAGCAGAGTTTTAAATTTTGTGTCTGAGCTTCTGAGCATGAGTTTTTATGTGTAATTTATAAGTTCATTTTAATACAAATACACTACAATTTTTGTCTCCTATTATTGTTGTCTCTTTACTTGTATGTTTTCTCTTGTATGTTTTATCTGTAAGGCATTTAAAATATACTAATTGTTGATCAATTTCTTCAATCGATTGTGAGTTTCTCTCAAGGAGAGAATTAAAATCTTATTATCAGTTGTAGAGAGTAAACTTATATGTAGAGATTTTGATAATAGTAATATTAGATTGATAGAATAGATTGTCAGGCATTCTATTTAGATTGTAGACTGTGTGTAAGGCATACTATTTTATTTCTTTTAAAATAACTTGTGAATTTGCATTTAGACTCTTTTGCCCTTTGAATTAGACACTGGTTTAAAGTATGTTTCTTATATAATTACCTTTTCATGATCTTTAGAGATACTAAAATTCATTTCATTACCAGTCTTTTACTTTCAAAATTTGTTTGTGTACTTTGAAAGAACTATATCCAAGTGGTACAAGTTCCTATTTAGTGATTCCTTGAAGAAAGAATCAGGAGGTTACCCTTCCTTGAGTTTATCTCAGAAAAAGGAGAAGGATGAATATCCTTAGGCCACTATTCTATGCTATCACATTTATAATTTCCATTCGTATACTCTGTATTAGGATTGTCTGGGCTATTTGCAAAGTAGTGCTATTTTATTGAGATAATTTGAGGGATCAATAGCATAGCAGTGACAAATTAATCCACTATTTGAGTTTACTTGAAACATAGTAAGCTACTATAGGCAATACCCACCTGAGTCCTATGGAGCTCGAAGCAGAAGGAGGATCCTATCCAATCCTCATTAATTAGACTCTTTCTTGCAGACTTGAGAACCCCTAAAACCTAAAACCTAGCACATACATTTATCAAGTTTGATCTTATCAAGAAAAATCTCTAACAAGGTCCAAGCCTTGTTAAAGGAATTCAAACCCTGTTAAGGGTATACAATAGGTGCAACAACACTTACAACAATTCTATTTTCTTGAATACAAAGAGTTAACAAAGTATTCCTTGAAGAACTTCTCTTGTTATCCTTCATCTTGATCTATGCTATGCCTTTTGGATGTCTTCACAATTTGCATCTAACATCCATCCATATTCTCTTCTTTTCATCACACACTTTTACAAGAGTGTCTATATACTTATACCCTATTAGAGGTATAATTACAAAATCTAGTTGATATTACTCTAGCTAAACATGATATTAATTTAAGCGCAATTGTGTTATTTACCATCATCCTTAGTCAGCCTCAAATCCAAGATAGCATCCAAAAAAATCTTTCCAAACGTTCACAAGGTCAGCCTCCATGATTGCTAACAAGTAATGCTTTGTTGACTATCTTTGCATCCAATTTAAAAAACATACCTCTTCAATCCTTCAATACTAACATACCTCACACATGTGTTCATTGGTGTCTTGCAAGTATGTCCTTAAGATCACACACCTTTAATACAACTTCTGTAAAGCTCGCTAATCTTTTCTGTCAGACTGGGTTACTCGAATAGTCTGTGGACTTAGGGATTTTTCCATTCAAAAATTGTATTAAACATATTTATCATATCCAATATGTGTGACCATAAAATTGATAAGTGTTTCAATAAATGACAACACTCAATATGTGTGCATGTGCATGTTCTGACCACTTGCTAAGATTATTCTTTTCAGTTTGATTTTCTCTACCATCTCCACAAAGATCAAATTATTTGTGCTACCAGATTCAATCACTACCTTGCAACATTTTCCTTGACTCTTACATGTGGTTCTGACTAGTGATTTTCTTTACGGTGGTTCCTTCTCTACTAGTACTTTAATTAGTGTTCTTCTCATTAGGAGTTACTCTCCAACCTTAGGAGAAACTTCTTGACTAGGTGAGGTTACACTCTCACTATCTTCCACTTTAACAATCTAATTACTTCTTTCTACATTATATAATTTTGTAGCCTTATTTTAGGATACTACCAAGCTTGATGGCCAATAAACTTATTGCACTTGTAGCATTTTCTAGTAAATGCATTTGATCCACCTCTTTGACCTCCAAATCTACCCCTAAAATTGGATCTTCTTTCTGTAAATCCTTCTCTTGTTTCAGAATTAAATGATTCTTATGATTCACTTGTTTCTCCTTGAGATATTTGTGATTGATTTTTACCTACAAATGTGCTTCTTCCTCTGAAATTTGATCTACCCCTTCCTCTACCTTGTTTCTCTTGTCTCCTCTTCAACGTATCTTCATCTTTTAGTGCTAATTTAAAGTACTCTTCCATTGTTCTTGGAGTGGTAAGACTAATCTCATTGTGTTTATTGAACCTCAATCCATTTATATATCTTTATATTTTTTCAATCTCATCTTCCTCATGGTTGGATCTTATACTCAATTTTTAAAACTCATTTGTATAAGCCCTTACATCCATATCCTATTTCCTTAGATTATAAAGCTTCTTATATAAATGAATATAACAGTCACTAGGTAATAATTTAGTCTTGAGTTTGGCAACCATCCTATCCCATGAATTAATTATTGACTTTCCTCACTTCCTTCTCTCAAATTATGTGTAATCCCACCATTGTGAGGCATGACCTTTTAATTTAGTCTTGGCTAGTTTCATCTTATATTCTTCAGGTATCTCTTCATACTCAAAGTAGTTATCCATGAATCCTATCCAATCCAAGAGTTCTTCACCATCTAGACTTCCTCCATACAAAAGTAAATATTATTTCACCTTAGGACAATTTTCTTTGACAACCTTCAACATTCTAACCATCCTTTCCTCTCCAGGATCCAACTTCTGTGGGGGTTCTTATTCCCCTTCCCTTTTTATTCCTCTTGATCACTCATATCTCCTATGACCATTCCTCTTTTCTGACTTATATCTACTATGTCCAACCTAGCTTGAAGTCTCTCTATCAACTCTTTCAACTCTCTAATCTCCTTGGCCAGTTTCTCTTACAACTGACTCACCTTCCTAACAACTATCTTTTTATGAGGCATCTTGAAATGTTTATCTACCACACAATAAATCTTCTATGATCTAGCCTATGCTCTGATACCAATTTGATCTATCCTTTTCTTTTACAAATTGAGTATAGTAAATTTGATGTAGAGACAAGAGAAATAAAGAAGAATAAGTCAAAGTCTCAACAAGATAATGAAACTAGGGCCCAAATCATCCTTTACTATCACAACACCCTCTTGGTACATAATCTGTTCATCAAGCATTATAAACATGTTAAATAAGGTAGATCACCATAAGAAGTAATCACCATAGTCTTCCCAAGAATCAAACACCAACTTCTTATATAATCTTACATCAAGTTTGTGACTGGTTCATGGGACAAAGCTAAGGCTCTTTTAAGACAGATAGCAAATCCACTTCTTCTCTCACTAATTTGGTGTAACAAAAAATAAATCAATGCCTTTGAGGTCCTATAAATTAGACAAGGAATTCAAGGAAGTTGGAGTGGGGATCTTAACTCCATGATATTACCTTGAGAGAAGCTTTGGTGTGTGATAAATAAGTCTCTTTTTATGGCTGTCCCCATGAAGGTGATTGTGATAGTCATAACACCAGCATATAAAAATTTTGTAAGACACTATAAATTGAGTATAAGAGATTGGATTCAGAGATAGGAGCAGTAAACAAGAATAAGTCAAAGTCTCAACAAGGCAATGCAACTAGGGCCCAAATCATCCTCTACTATCATAACACTCTCTTGATACATAATCTTCTCATCAAACATTAGAAACATGTTAAATAAGGTAGCTCAACATAAGAAGTAATCATCATAGTCTTCCCAAGCATCAAACACCAACTTCTTGTATAGTCTTACATCAAGTTTGTGACTGGTTCATGGGACAGAGCTAAGGCCCTTTAAGGACAATCAACAAATCCACTTCAAACTAGAGAAATTTTATTAAATTCTCACTTCAAATATTGATCAGTTCATACCAATGGAGCTCAAAAGGCTTATTTAGGTCTAAAATGATTAAAATTACTAATCTATGCCCACTTATGACTTTTTTCCTTCATTTCTTGATTTTTCCCTCTTTAACCAATTTTTACACACTAGTAAATTTGAGGCCATATTTTGATGACCATGTTTTGGATTTGTAATGCCTATTTTTTGATACTTCGATAGATGTGTCCGTCAGCATTTTTGTGTTAGGAATTGTGATGGAAGTGATAACCATCAGTATTCCAGCATCCTTTCCTATTGGAACAAGCCACATAAATATAAACTTTACTATGGGATTTCATATGGTATATCTATCAGAACTCTGACAAACCACTATCTGAATTGCGACAGCATTCCCGTCACACAATTCTAAAAAATGGATAATCTTTGACGTTTCACATGTCAGGAAGGCAAAAAAAATGCAGTAAATGTCCAATAAGAAAACTCATTGAATGTATAGAAGTCCTGTCACACAAACCTATCTAAAAAGGGGTTCTCTACAACATTTTATCCGTTGAAAAGGTGATAGATATGCAGTAAATGTCTAACAGGAGAACCCGTTGGATGTATAGTAGTCCCATCACACAGATCTATCAAAAATTGCTTCTCTCCAATGTTTCACCTATCAAAAAGGTGACGGATATCCAGTAAATGACCAATAGGAGAATCCATCAAACGTATAGCCCTTCTCTTGAAATAAATTTACTACCCATTGAAAAGTAATGGATAAACATAGTAAAGATAACAAAGCTCAAGAGACCATCATAGTTGGTCTCCGTCTTTGGTCCATATACTAACAAAACATTTTGCCTTTTGTTAGCTCATCAAATGAGGGGATTTGAAAGAATTTAATAAATTATTTTCATGATAATGTATATTATTTAAGTTGACGTTGCATAAATTTATCAACTCCACGCACTTGTAGACTATGAGCATAGAAATAAAGAAGCATCTCCTCCCATGGCCTACATTACTCAAGCCATGGGAGGGGGTTCTTCTTTATGGTTGTTCTTGATGTCTACAAGTGCGTGAAGTAGATAAATCCATTCAACATCAAACTAAAATAATGTACGTTATACATGAAAATATCATCCACTAAATTCTTTCAAATTGCCACATTTGATGAGCTAACGAAATGTAAAACCTTTTGTCAGTATATGGACCAAAGATAGAGACCAACTACGATGGCCTCTTGAGCTCTTCTATCTTTAGTCCTAGCTACTGGGTAAGGGCTGGAAGACTTATACCTGTCGATCATTAAGAATAATCATCACCTTGCCTTAATTTACACTACACAGTATCCAATATAAGAGAAGGTAGAAAATATGAATGGATAAAAGAATTGAAAGATACAATAAAATTATCTTTTTGTTGACCTTCTCAAAATTGATCCAAATCTTGCAAAAGTAATTTTATACGATCACTAGCACATTTCGTGCATGGATGAGAAATAGTATCCAAAGTTTCTAGATTCTGAGATGTATGAGTGGAGGCCAAAGAAGGTATATTTGTGAAGGTTTTATAGACGTAGGTCATTGAATCATCATCTTTGCACTGGTACTCAATCTGGGAACCCTTGTCCTCACTTTTGTCCCACCTTAGCTCAGTAAAAAAGATATTCTCTAGAATTTTAGACATCTAGCAAATCTCCACAAAAATCCCTTTTGGCCTCCACTGAATATACGTCTTCTTGAAATCTAAAAACTCTCCATCATTGATTCTCATCAATGTATGAATAAAATTGTGAGAAAATTCTTAATCCCTAATTCAATCTTTGACAAATAAAATTGTGATAGAACACTTAAAGAATAAGGAAAGCTCACAATGTTTAGAGACACACTTGACTCCAAGTTCCATGTACAACAAAAATAATTTGTCCAATTTGGATAGTAAGTTAAATTTAACTAAAATGAGAACCATAGCTAACACAAGAGGATAACTTTAGAGAATACTTGCTATCATGTTGTAAGAATTGTGTTATTAGATTAGACTTTCGACTAGTTTTACAGAGAAAAATAAGACCAATGGAATGGCATTCCATCTCATTGTAAGATAGTCTTTGGAAATGGATGATGTCATAATAGTGGTAACAATGGAGCTGTTAGACTTAAATAAATAGAAACTTAATAGAGACTAGTGTAGTTTTGTTTAGCATATACATATTATGTAGTATTTTGAACTCCATACTTGTTTTTAGGTTCTAAAGATATACTGAGACCATACCAAGCCGTCCAAAAGAAAATTTTCATACCGGCATACCATATGTTTGTTGAGACTTGTCTTGTTTGTCAAAGAGCCAAGGGTCAAACATCCAATGGAGGACTCTATACACCACTTCTTATTGCTTCCAAACCATGGGAATCTGTAAGTATGGACTTTGTGATTGGACTTCCAAGGACTAAATCTAGTTATGACAACATCTATGTAGTTGTGGACTTGAGTCCTTTTAATCTTGTGGAGCATGGTGCAGGGCACCTTGGCAAGTTCTACAAGTCTTCATGTTTTTAGCAAGTTTTCATTGTAGTAAAGGATTGAGTTTTCATCCTATTGTTTGTGTGTTTCTTTTGATCCTTTCTTTTGTTCAAGGACTCTAAGGTCATGTTTATAAACTTTGAGTGCCTTAGGCCATTGGATCTAATCAAGTTTTTGATAGGAGTTAGGATCTAGTATGTCTTGTGTTAAGCGTTTGTGATAGGAGTTTGTCATGGAGAAACTCATTTGTTTTGTCATAATCAACTTTGAGTTATCCATTTTATAGTTGTTAGGAGGTGAAATTTTCCATAATATTGAACTTTACATTTCTATAATGTTGATTTTGGCATGACAACATTTTGTTTATGATAATAGTTATGTATCTTTCAAAAACTAGTTGTTTTAGTTGTTCCCAACAGTCACAACTCCTCATGGATGGTTGTGAAAATTTGGGGAAAGCCTATTTAGGCTTCTCAAATCATTTTCCACAAAAAAAACATTTTTGGATGATTTTTCATGTACAAGCAAAGTCATTTTTATGGAAAAAATAGAATTTTGAGCATTGTTTCTACGTGAATGGCATGTGCACGGGCTAGATAGTGTACATAATATATATGGATAGATAGATATTTGAACTAGTTTTCATTTGAATATGATTTGAGTGATTTTCATTAAGTTTGTTAATATATCTGAACTAGCTCTATCTAATTATTTTGGTTAATATATGTGAATCTATTTCAATCCTAAAAAGATGGCATGTGACCTCCAGATTCAAGAAGACATGCAAAATTCAGCTAAAGCCTATCAATTTTTGCTGTCACTACAAACCTTTTTTTGGCAGCTCCTTTGATATAGAGCATTTATTGCACAAGATCGCTGCATTTCATCACTATGGATATGTGCAATTTATTTAATAATTTCCTGTTTGAATTTACACCCTCTAGTTTTATTTCTTAATTACTCATTCTAACTAGTTTATTTTCAGGAGTAGTCCATTTTTTCACTCCCAATCAGCTGATGTACCTAGAGAAATGTTAAAAAAGTGATGATTATATGAAAGTAGTCAGAAGTTCCACCTATCTTTCTTGATATATAATAGACTATAAACTACATCTAAAGATCACAATATCTATAAATAGAAATCAATATCCTTTAGAAGGTAGATGGATAGCTCATAGATTAATAGATATAACTGCTTAAAAACCTAAATGTAAATAAAAGAATAACTCATAATTGAGAATAAATCATGTAAATATATTATCATTATTCTACACGAGCTCAAACATAACACTAAACTATCAAAAAAAGTAGTGTAGGAGCACCAGGACCAAGGATGAAGACTTAAGAAGACACTAGGGTCATTAATAGATCCTAGGGGGCAACAAGAGATGAACATGACCTTGAAGGGTCATATGATTGTAATAAGACCTTTAATGGTCTTTTATTTGTGTTTTGATAATCCTTTGATCATTTTGTTGAAGATCAAATTTGTAAGCCTTTAATGGAATTAAGAAGGGATAAGGGCACCTAGGGGTCACTAGGGAAGAACAAGTTGATCCTAGGTTAGTAGGATTTGAACAATGACCTATAAAGGTCCATTCTATATGTAAATGGCCTATAGAGCCATCTAAATTGATGTAAAAGCACTTGAAGTGCTAAACTATGTAAATGGCATATAGTGGCAAACTAAGGCCTAAAGGTGTTAGGCCATTTTCCTGTCATAGCCAAAATCCAATGAAAATAGTCTATTCCTTGCAAAACCCTAAGGAAATTGTCATGATCACCTACAAGCTTGTTTTTATCTATGAAGAAGATCTATAATGTTTTATGGCTTGCGCCCTTAGCCAGGGATAGTTCAAGATGTGACCAAGTTCCAGTCAAGATCGCATGTGCTAAAATGCAAAAACTAGTGAGATATGGTAGTTTTAAGGTTTGAGAAATAGGGTTTTATCCATGTCCTAGGGCTTCATGAAATTTTTCTAAGTCCAAAACCCTAGCCAAAGTCTATTTCTTTGTTACCTTTTTCCTAGTCACTTAAGTCCCCATTCTGCACATGTCTAATTTCCTTGCTCAGGCTGTTATGTTTCTATTCAGAGATTACGCGATTGAGTATTTGCATGTTCTCTTGTTCTGGGTGGTCAATGGATTAACATCTAGTGACCTAGCAGGCGGTCTCAATTTCATTCAGTCACTGATTCTCCAAATGATTTGGTCAAGTATGCTAGCATTCAGAGATTGAACAAAGACTGTCAATGTTGATCTTAATCGGCGGCTGGCGTGTGTTCTCATAATAAAACCCAAGGTTAAGAAAATATCCAGTGACTTCAAGTTTTCTTTAGTCACTTATTCTTTAGATGGCCTAGGTTAGGTCAAGGGTTAGCATCAAGTCTAAGTGTGGTGGTCAAGTCATAGATCTGTCGACTTGCAGACTGAGTGTTCACATGTTCTCTTGATTCTGGTAGTTAGTGCCTAAAAATTCAGTGAACTGGTGAACACGGTTATCTCTTGATCTCCAAATTAAATGGCTAAGTCATGAAACATCTAGTGATTCAGCGATAGCCATAGGATGAGGAAAATATCAATGGTCATTGTGTAGTATCAAGATATAACTGGGGTTAAATGAAAGATCTGACAACTTGGAAAATAAAGGCTATCTCATGTTCTCTAGATGTAACTAGGGTTAAGAGAAATGTTCCAAGATCTAGCGACTGCCTCAGTCATGTGATCTTGTGATCAAGCATGAGTTAAGGTTAAGGGGGCTTGGAGATAGAATCTGGACCATAAGATGAAAGATTGATTGACAGCTAGTGTGTGTTCATTGGATAAAACTTAGGGTTAAGAAAGCATCCAGAGATATAGAGAATTCTTTATTCGCATATTCTCAGGATTAAATAAGGGTCAAGCCAAGTATTCAATGATTATGAAAATTCTTTGGTTGCTGGATCACTAGATAGAGTTGGGTTGAAGGTAAAGGTTTCAAGATTGAATATGAGTCATGGATGCAAATAAGATCAGATGTTGGTCATTTGTTTGCTAGATGGAACAAAGGGTTAAGGAAAGACTCAGAGATCATGTGAATGCTTCATTCACATGATCTCCTGATCAGACCTAGGTTAAGTAAAATGTGATGTGACCTAGTGAATGCCTTTAGTAACATGTTCGCCAGATGTCTTAGGGTTAAGTAAGCTTACCCAGGTCAAAGTGGGTCCATTTTCCAGTCATTCCAAGGTGCTTGATTTTGATTGGATGTAGAGATAGATGATGTGGCCAGGTAACTTTAAAGGGCTTAGTTGATTTTTTGATGATTTTTGAGAGCCGCTTGATGTATTGGGAAGACTAAGATCAATGGTCATGCTTTAAACTTGATCAGTTAGCCATTGCTACTAGGATTTGAATTTTTTGCTAGGGTTTCTACTAGGTTTTTGAATGCTGGACTAGATACCACAAGGTTAGATTTGATTTATTTTCTCCAAGGAAGGTTGTAGGTAAAGGAATGATGAAGATGATATGGGTAGCCACCTAATCTAATTTTGTTTCCTGATGTGCCATGCCAAGTTAATACTGAGGACTGATGTTAGGAAAAGGGTGGATAGGGTTTGTTGGATGTCAGAATTATTTCCATGCTCTGATTCACACAAGTCTTCTTTTGGTGGTTCTAGCATTTAATTTAGCTTTTTTTGCAACAAGAAATTAGTTGAATTTGTATTTGCAGTAAGCCTATACTGATGAAACCCATATAATTGTACATCAAATTTGATCTGATTCTCCCAAGTTTCTAGGCTTTTTCTACATTCTTTCATTTCTTGTTGAGTCTTGTGGTTGAGGTTGTTGTAGACCTAATTTTTCCCTAAATGATCCATAGCTTGTTGCAATCCTTTTTAAGGATTTCTAGGATAATTTAGAAGTGTTCCAGTTTTTTGATAATCCTAAGGGTTTCCAATTTCCTTAGTTCCATGAGTGGTTCCTTCCTATAAATATATTGCCTTCTTCTTTGCATATAGGGTGTTCCCTCTTTCCTTTCTATCTTGGAGAGTAGAATATAAGTTATAACATTTTTTCTTATGAATAAGATCTCAATATTTTCATACTACTATTAGATTGTCTCCATTTGATTCTTGAACTTGTTGATTAGAGCATCAAGGGTGTTTTAGTCTTTCTATTATATGTCTGAAGATGTCTGCAATAGAGTTGTTTTTGCAGAAACAACTGAGTTTATGACTGGTTTTCAAATGTGTATGAGTTAGGATACCAAGGGTATCTCATGCTTGTCTTTCAGTGCATGTTGATTAATGTATTGCTTATTTCTAGGTCTCTTCTAAGGGGAGGGTTAAAGTCCTTTAAATAGGTAATTACATATCTCAGTACACAGGTGGATTTCTAAGTAGGATCTGATCAATGGTGTATGTTTGATGTAAGGCATCAACATATTAGAATGTATTGTCTTCTCTATTCATAGCTCTCTATTGTAGTGATTTATTTCACTCTATTGCCCATTAGATAAGGCACTAGTCTATGAGAGACTTGGGGTATTTCAGGGGTCCATTCAACCCAAAAAAAAAACTTACATGAAACCATTTTCCCTTTCATGTTTGATAGGAGGAGTTAGGAGTTCATTCTAGTTTTTTAGATTCATTCTATGCAAGTAGGATATTGCATAATACTTGGTGAACATTGAGGTACGGGATACCTATAGGAGTTTGAAAGCTATTCCATAGTCATATATCTACATGCCTATTGTTTGTCACAAGGATTTATGTATGTGCAGATGAGGTATACCCACTTAAGTGATGTAGAGCTCAAAGTGTAGGATGATCATTCTCTTGGTCCTTGTTAATTGGCCATTTTTCTTGTTAGATTTTGAGTGGTTATTCAGAGTCAGTGACATTAATTTGTCAATTGAATTGTAAATCTGGTAGTAGAAAGAAAAGAAACAAACAAAAGGCTTGAGTAAGGGTCTAGGAAAGGATTAAGGCTTACAACTTAAAACTTATAAATCTGATAATATTAACACTTACTATTAGAATAACTGAGAGGGGGGTGAATCAGTTATCCAGTGTCCCAAAATAAAATGTATAATTCAAAACAACTTCATCAATTTCTGCTCCTCAGTAAACAATAAATACTTTCACTATCTGTGCTTTTACCGATTACCAGTCAAATACTATAATATTTACTGATCAAATCTAACATGTAACATGAAAAGTATGATAACAAACAAATATCACAATCATCACATAACACAAGAGATTTAACGTGGAAACCCTATGAAGGGAAAAGCCACCTGGGACCGACAACCCAAATTTTTTCACTCTTCTGAAGTGAGGTTGGTTAAGACCCAACCCTATTAAAGGTTTACAAACACACTATCAGGTGTGACCTTGTTAGAGGATTTTAGACTAGAATTTATCATCCAACCAGCATTCACTATGGGGTTGATAGGATAACAATGTTCATTCTATGAATGATACATCATAACACTTTCAAAGTCCACTCGGTTAAGAGATTTTGACTATATACAGTGGTTAAATATGTAACAATAAATGACCTACCTTAATACAACTTCAATTGCAGATTACATATCAATATTCAATCCTAACAAATCCTTCTGACCAATATTACACTTCAAATTCAATATTGTATCAACTTACTATCCATCGGTAATTGCTCTTTGTAGCTCGGTAATTATTTTGTAGCTCAATTCTTATTTAACCAATATGATCAAAATGCATGAAAACCTTGTTCATGCGATATTCCTATAGTTTCTACTTCTTCTAACATTTTCATAATGAAATTCTATTCTCTTATATAAATGATTAAATCATTTTCTTCTCCACCATCATATTTTTCTACTTAACCACATTCATAGATTTTGCCACTTCAAACTTTCTCGACTAACATGTCATTAACACATTTCAATCTGCTCCATTAGATCTTCCTTTAATTTTGTTAGTCGTCGATCTTCATAACAAACATTATCTGTTATCATTTAAATTGAGGTACTTTACAGCTCATCAATCTTATCAGCTAAACTAATCATTTAGTTCATTCTGTTATGCTCAGTTAGCAAATAAATGCATCGGTGAACACTACTCAGTTAATATTGTGATTGGTATACACTACTCTCCATCGATGTATACTAGAAATGCTTCATTTACTGACAACACTACTTTGTGTCTTTCATCTCTATACTTCATCATAGATGAATGCAACATAATAAAGTCAATATCATCAAATCACAGACTCATCAACAAGTTACTCAATGTGTTCCTCATCCTCATCTATCATGTACATCTTTTCCTCATGTAGATTTCACTGTTCTTCATCTCTTTCACCTTTATTCAGATGTCTCGGTATAGTAACTTACAAGATAAGTGTGTTAGAATAACTAAGAGGGGGGGTGAATTAGTTATCCAATGTCCCAATTCAAAATGTATAATTCAAAAAAATTTCTTCAATTTTTGTTCGTCGGTAAACAATAAAATTTTTACTATCTGTGCTTTTACCGATTACCAATCTAATGCTAAAACAGTTATCGATCAAATCTAACATGTAACATGTAAAGAATGTGTTGGAGCTTTTCCTTGCAAGACCAAACTTGAATCAATAGGTGGGCTTGATTCTCAAGTTAGGCATTCAAGTTTGACAAGAAAATAGTCCTGTTGGTGTCCAAAATGATGCTTATGCACTAATACGCTGCCAATGTACCTTGAGACTAATATTAGGAATGGTTAGTTCCAAGTGTGGGAGCTCTACAAGGCAACTGGACCAACTATAGGGACTTAATATGCCCTCTTCTACTTCTGGCTCTGCAAAACCAAGGCGGGTGCACCTAACCTAATATAAAATATACTTCATACACCAAGAACTAGGTTTGAATAATAGATAATAGGATAGTAAGAAAGTACTAAGTGTTAACCACACACTCATTGACTCTCCATTACTATGGGTAGAACCACATACAACCAAATACTCAAAACTTAAAAGGATGGTTCTTAACTTATGCTTTTGGGATCATAACAACAACAATCAGTATTTGTTATGAAGATCGAACGGTTGTCGCATGATTGCAAGGGGAAAGAATATTCCTTGCGGTCATGCGGAAACCGTAGGATTGAAAGGGCTTTGACAACTGGGCCCACATCTCCACCCCACATCCAATAGAACCTTGCCACCCCCACATCTAGAAGATGCCACTTCACCACCTGCTATCGGGCCCCAGGGACATGTGTCAACCGGTTGCATGATCGCATAGCCAAAAATTGGGCTATGTGATCATGCGACAACCAACCAAAGGCTGCCACATCACCATCAATGGGACCACCAAACTGCTCAAACCCCACAAATGGGCCCACGACATACCAACTCATCACATATCAACCAATAGCAGACTGACACATCAGCACCAATCTAACATGGACCCACTTCAAACAAACCCGTCAGCATCCAATCGGATAGTGGGTGCATGATTGCATGGGGTTAGAATATTCCATGTGATCACAGGCCGATCGTAGATCTTAAATCTTTGACACCGGGCCCCGCTGACATGAAATCCAACTCATTATAGGCAACCAATAGAAAATTGACACATCAGTGCCATTGAGCAGACAGGTCCCACTACATGCCCATACAAGAAAATTGAATGGCTATCACAAAAGTGTGAAGGATAAACACCGTGCATCTTTACCATGCAAACATACGACAACCACCGATTATGTCCAAGCTTTAACCACACCTGGCAACTAAGAAGAACTAGGACCCACGCAAATAGGTGGCAAGCGGTCACATGATCGCATGTCAAAAAAGTCTAACATGTGGCCATGCGACAACCAATCAGGAAGAGCCCACAGACCTGGACCCACCATCCATCGTGCTTGCACAGTTAGGGAACACAAGCAAATAGGAAACTATGAGGTTGAAAACACAGGGTTTTCGATGGAAAAAAATTGAAAACACACAAGGTTTCTGACACCAAAAGATAAGCACACAAAAGCTAGAAGGCATAAGGTTGAAAACAATGAAGGTTTTCACACAGACCGAAAACATCATGGATTTTCAAAAACATTATGGGTTTTCGACACTGTGGCAGATTCTAAAATTTGTTTCCTGCAGACCTTAGAACTTGAATAACTTTCTGAGTTTTGTGAATTAGCACATGCGATCTAGACTGGAGCAAGGTGACAACATGAAGAACATAGGGTTAAGGGCACACACCATGAAACGTTGTGGATCTTCTTCGCACATTAAAACTATGTTGTAGCAAGGTGGGATAACTTCAAAATTTGCATGGAAGAGGCCATTTTCCTGGGATTTTTGCTGACTGGAAAATGGACTAACAAGTCCAATTGATGAGGATAGAGAACATCCTCCTTCTTTGAGCTCCACATCACTCAAGTGGGTATTGCCTTATCTGTACACTCAAGACACCTTAAGATAAGCAATAGGCCTACAGATAGATCATAGTGGAATAATCTTCAAACCCCTTCAGGTAACTTGTACCCCAATGAAGCCAATTCACATGCAATAGCCCTACTTGCATAGAATGAATCTGAAAACTAGAAAGGACCTCCTATTACCACTACCAACATGAAAGGGAAAGGTATTTGATTTGAATGATTTTAATGTTGGGTTGAAGAGACCCCTGAGATACACTAAGTCTCTCATAGACCAGTGCCTTGTCCAATGGGCCACAGAGTCAAATACCGTATTGCAATAGACAACTATGAAACAAGAAGACAAAATACTCAATGTGTTGATGCCTAACATTAATCACACACCATGACCAAACCTCAATTTAACAACCCACCTATGTATATAAGTATGTTATTATCCATCCAAAAGATTTTAACCCTCTCCTTAGAAGAGACCTATAAATACACAATACATTAGCCAGCATCCACTGGAAGACAAGCATGACATATCTTTGACACTTCAGCTCATACATACATGAAAACTAATCCTAAACTAGTTATCTCTACAAAGACAACTCCACTTGCAAACACATAGGCAATGCAAATAGAAAAATCAAACACCCTGTAAGCACGTGCAAAAAATTTCATGGCTCTAGCCCTTTTCCCCTGGTCTCTGCAATTATTTTTAGGTCTCTACCTTTAGCCTTGGTTCAAATTTTTGAAAATCTAGCCATTATGTTCAAAACCCTTTGTTATGCCCTGGCCTTGTTCTAATTTGATGTTACTTTATTCAGGCCACTTAAAAGTCCTTTAACGCATGTGTTAAAATCGGTGACCTCTTTGTTGCATGATCATGTGAACCTTTTTCATGTCCTGCGATCATGCGACTAAAGTTTTATGTCGGACCCCCTTGATTTATTTTCCTAAGTCTCTAACTCTCGGTGACTTTTAATATTTCCTAGGGTCCTTAGTGCCTAATTTTTCCTAAAAGCCTAAGTCCTACACTTTAATTTTTCTTATGTTCTGGCTTAATATTTTCCTGGGCCCGATCTTCTGACAACATCTCAATCTGATGGTTGGCGTAAGTTCTCATTGACTTTGTCAGAGGCTTGAGATCTTATGCCAGTCATTGATTTTCTTTATGACAGAGCTTCTCAAACAGGTGGGTCCATTGACATGTATGCACAAATGGCAGTTTCTCATTGGTCCATGTAATAACACAGTGGCAGTTGGCAGTGGGTCTTGGGTTGCCGGCTTGTCAGAGGGTCCTGACACTTGCAGTGAATCAACGGCGGGCATAAATTCTTATGAGATGTCTCAGACGTATGAGATTTTGAGATGACCATTGATTCTTTTGTATGATGTAACCTTTTCTTTTGGTGGGTCCATCTACCAGATATGTTGATTTTTTGTACTATGATTGGTCCACATTGTGTGAGCTGGACGTGTTGTTAGTAGGCCTGGTATCTCAATTGGGAGATTCAAGATCGACGGTTGGCGTAAGAGCGCATAGAATCTTCAAAGCCTTTCAGATCTTGCGCCAGCTATCTGATCTTCCAGATGTCTTAATGTTCTCAGTGGGGCCATTTTCCAAGTGGTGCAGGATTGTTCAAATTTTATTGGTCGACATGGATGATGTGGCAAGGTGGGGTTTTTGTCAAAGAGATCAATGATGAGGATATGATCTACAGTCAGCATAAGTTCTCATGAGTTTTGTCAGAGCTATGAGATCTTACACCTGCCATCTGATTATAAGGCTTATAGAAAGTGGGTCCTATGTCAGTGTGACCAAGCATGAGCCATGAATGAGGTAATGACATGTGGCATAAAGTGGGCCCAGGTGGGGTCTAAGGTCTTAGCGATCCTAACAAAATGATTAGTGGCCTAATAAATTTTCAAAGGGTTTGCTCATTCACATGATAAAATGGTGACCTTCTAAAAGTCTTGGCAATTCAGTGAACAAGGTCGTGTAATCGCTAAATCATTTGGCGGAGAGATAAAGTTTTCTGTGAACTGGAAAAGGTCTTCGGTCGCCAATTCGCTAAATTTGACTAGGGCCCTTTTAAAAAGTAAATCATAAAGCCCGCGAGATAAAGAGATCTAACGACTACGACTTAAAGTGAACCTGATTTCAAATATCAACCGCCGATTTGCTAAAAGTGCCATAAAGTACCCGTTTGATTTCAAATTTGAATTTGCAGAGGGTTTCCAGCGATAGGAAGTACCAGAATTTATGGTTTTAATAGCTGATTTCAATTGGTTTGGTGGTGCTTCCTGTTGTAGTGTGTTCCAGGGTGTGCCATGATTGATTGCAGAGATCTATACTGTGTAAGGAGTGAACATAGAATGGCTCGAGGCATATTTCAAGGTGATTGAATAGACTAGTTTTCATGGAAATTCCTTGTTGTTCTGTACTTTCCTCATAGATTTTCATGATTACAGATCTGTTTGAGATTCATTTTCTCTGAGTTGCTTGTGTTTCTTTCCCTACAATAAATTCTGATGTAGTTTTTGGTTGGTTAAGTTGTTGAAACCCTAACCCTAGTCATCCTAAGCTTCATGCAATCTCTTTGAGATTCCCAAGGTGGCTAGTGGTATGAGTTGTTAGTTTTTGATAGGGTCAGGGTTTGAATTTTAATCAGTCCAGAGGTTCTGATCTTGATTAGTTCTAGGGGGTTGTAGCAGGGTTGATCATATTGTATTAGATTGAATAGAAAATCCTTGTAGTCTTTTGTAGGTTATTGAAGTGGTTTGATTCTCCATCCTACTTTGAATATGTACATGCCTCATCATACTTAATATAAATGTTTCAAGCTTTCAGGTCTCTCCTTAGTGCCAATATTGTGAGTTTTGGATTTTCTAATCCATTGCATAGGATTACCTTTGCATATGTTATTTTCTTTAGTTCTTGATTTAGGATCAGGTGAAATATACTTTAGAAGAGACATAGATTCATTTGTTTTGTCTACAGAAGGATCTTATAAGTAGTGGATGGGCTGGAATGTTTATATTTATGGCTATGAGTCTTTGACAATAGTTGGTTCATGTTCAATGTGTGTATCTAAGATCTACCAAATATGTAATGGCACTGATCAGGGATTAGTATTTTCAGTTGAGTTCAATGCTTGATTGGCTCTTGTTTACTTCTTTCCATCTTCATATATCAACACCTTTTCAAGTTTTAATTGTATTTGGTTGATAGTAGTAACACCCTATAGTAATGGAGAGTCAATGAATGTGAGGTTAGCATTTAGCACTTTTTTATTATTCAATCTATTATTTGGACCTAGTCTTTGGTGTGTGAAGTATAGCTTACACTGGGTTAGGTGCACCTGCCTTGGTTTTGTAGAGCCAGAAGTGAAGAGGGCAATCTTGTCCCTATAGTTGGTCCAATTACCCTAAGATCCCTATACATTTTGGAACTAACCAATCCTAAAATCAACCTGAGGGTATATTGGAAGCCTAAGAGCATAAGCATCCATTTTGAACACCAACATACCCTTAATGTATGATTAATGAATTCAAGATTCAAATGGAGATAGTTTGATAACAGTAAGAGAATGTTGAATCCTCATACATAAGACAAATAAATTACAATACATATCATATTCTCTGAGCCAACCAAGGAAGGAAGAACACCCTATATGCAGAGAAGTAGAGAAAATCTATAGGAAAAGGACCCTTCATAGAATTGAAAAGGAACCCTTGGGAACTAGGATTTTAGAATGCTTACACAGTCAAAAATTCAACTATATATACCACTAGCTGCCCTGAAATCCCAAAAGAATTTAGGATGCAACAAGCTTTGTACAGCTAGGGTTAGGGTTTCAACAACTACACCAACCCCAATTACAACAAAAATGAAAATTTTCAGAGGGAAAACCAAGTACAGGTCTATCAAATCCAAGGATGATCTTCGTGAATGAGAAAAAACTCTAAGAAGTACAAGAAAATCATAAATTTCACCATATGAACCAATCTGATCAGACCTACAAAATGCCTTGAGCCACCAGAAATATCCATCCCCACATGGTACAAACCTCCCTATAATCAATCAAGGCAGCCTGGATCACACTGCAACCACTGACACCACCAAACAAATCAAATCTGACGTCAAAAGTAATTAAAACCAGTCCTCTCTATCGCTGGAAACCCTTAGAAAATTCAAATTTGAATTACAACAGTCACATTCATGGCACCTACAACATATCAGTGGTCATCATTCAAACTGAGATCAACTTTATATCATGACCATTCGATCCTTCCTTTTCACGGTCTTTAAGTCTTAACTCAACTGCCACCTTCAAGTTAACTCCTAGCGACTACGCGACAAGGCCTTTTTCTGTTCACAGAAAGAAAACTCTAACCCTTCTTTAACTCCACGACTTGGCAACAAGAGGAAAACATTAACCTCGATCCTTTATTTAGCAAGCCACTGACAAAAGGTTAGTGCCTATTCACCGAATGTTTCACCTTTCTGCCAATTCATTTAGCTATTACATGAACACTTGTTCGCTAGATCACCAATCAATTTAGAATATCACCACTTTATTGTGCAAATGAGTGAGGCCTTTGAAAAATTTTCAGACCACTAAACACTTTTGTTCAGACTGCTAAGACCTTAGACCCCACCTGGGCCCGTATCAAGAAGATTGAAGACCATCTCATCTTCACATAGCCATCCAAGATTCCATTAGATTACACACCCATTGTCGAATGGAGAATCTCTCCCTGCTCTAACAATCCTCTGATAGGATATGAAATCAATGGTTGGCACAAGATCTAAAACCTCTGACATATCTCATGAGAACAAGTGCCAACCATTGATTGACTAACAGTGTCAGGACCCTCTGACAAGCTAAAAAATAGCTCCCACTGACAACTGCCACTAGATTAATACATGGACTAATCATAGCTTGTCATTTGTACTTATGTGTCACTTCAGACCCATAGTTTGTCTACCATCATATCGAATGGTTGTTTCTATACCACCATATTAAACATCGAGCACTTTACCTTAGCGGTGTAATGACAACCACGAGATCTAGTCATGTGTTAACTTTCTTCAAACCCTGAGGACGGGCCCGCCAGGATAGGTGGCACATGGTCAGGAATTCACATGTCAAAGACCTCTGACACCAAATAGTCATGTGAATTAATGACAACCACATATTTTGAAAGGGTGAAACAAAGGAAAGAAATTTTGCAGCTGGAGACTTAGGAAAATAAAATGTCAAGAGACTTAGGAACTTAGGGAAATATTAAAGGGGAACCCCGATGTAAAGCCTAACCACATAGCGAGCAAGGGGGCATAACATTTAAGCACATGGGTTATTGAGATTTTAAGTGACACGATAAATGTAATCATTAAAATAGAACAAGGTCATGACAATACAAAGGGTTTTCACACCAATGGCTAGTAATTTGAATTTTTGCAAGGGTTTTAGCCAAAGACATGAAAAATGATATAGAGATTAGGGGAAAGATAATGAAGCCATAAAATTTTTGGCATGTGCTAATAGTGGCTCTATCTGGGGATGCATGCCTCCTGTAGGCATGGCAAGAAACCAGATCTCTTAAAAAAGTAGACCACCTACTGGAAGAAAGGCACAGAGACCTCAAAAAACATAGGGAACACACCAGGGAAAATAGGAAGGGAAACTATATACAAAGTTTACACACTTTTTTTTTTACAAAAAGCCTGAAACCTCAAAACTTGAACCAATCTTTTCCCCTATCAAAAATCTGGTTTTCATTTCTTTCTTCTTGAGGTAAACTGGACACTTTATTCCCATTTATTTCACCAAGCATATCAATACTTTCAATCAATCCTTCATGCAAAACAAAATCTTTATCTTCACCTTCATAGTGCATGTAAAAACTTAAAACACTTTCACCATCTTGCTCACTATGAAAGTAAAACTCAACATGCTCATGAACACAGTCCTCAAACTGAAACTGATCCCTATCTACTGATTCATGCATGCCATCTATCTGAAATGCAAAAGTCACATACTTCACTTGATAAAAGTCTTCACTCATACCTTGACTTTGCATATCCTCAGGTGCAACTGGTTGGAGTTCAAATGATTAATTAGGTTTATATTCACACATGTCATCATTATCAAATTTTGTAACATTTGATACCTCCATGTGTTCTTCAAACAATGGATTGATAATTCCATGTAATACTCCTTTTTGCACATTATGATAGAAAATGGGCTGATCATCATCATAGTCTTCATCATATAAAGTATTAGAAAACACTTTAAACTCACTACCCATTTCATCTCCATGGAGATTCTCAGCACACAAAGAAAAATCAAAACTACATGCAGATTCACAATCAATATCACCTACCAAACATATAGTGTCCACAATTATATCTTCTTCATTATCTTGTTTAGGAAAACCATCATAGCAAAACCATGGTTCACTCCTAAACCCTCTATTGTATGTTGCAACCTCATTATCCAATGCAAGATCACTAGATAACCTTTTACTCAAATCTTCATGTTCATCCTCATTGATATTACATTGAATTATCACTTCTTTATCTTCATACTCAAGCTGATTTGTACAATGTACAAATTGAGATGCACTATCACTTTTAGATTCAAAAAATGAAAACACACCTTTACTGATAAAGGAGTGTTCACTTCCATCATTACTTTCCTCCTCCCATGTTGCATCCAACTCACATGAAGACACCTCAACATCACTACCTTCATCACTCTCACTTGAGTAACCACTTTTAGCACTATGTTCCTCAGACTGTGACTGATATATCTATGAATCACATTCCTCATCTTGTGCAGAAACTTCAAACTCATCATTAGAGACATAATTTTCAGCCTCCTCATTTGTATAACACTGAGATATAGAAGCAGCAACCTCATGCCTAGGAACATAAGAAAAATCATGCTTATAATCAAAATTACAAGAACTAACTACAGTGGCTAATTCACAACTCAAAACACCATCACACTGCTCAATTCTACCAAGGTCTAGAATATATCTTACTGTTGTAGCATCCTAAACACATGTCTCATCAGTAGAAAAAGACTCAAAAACATTTATACACATATCTTGATTTGACATTTCAACTTGATTACAAACCACAGCAAACATGTTGGTACACTAATTTGGAATTGTGGTATCAATACTACATTCTTCTTTTCTTTCATATTCATTATACCAGCACACACTCATGGTAAAATGACCTCTGGTCAATCCATATTTCAAATTGTTCTCAATGTCCATCGCAATTACAAATGCTTGATATAATGACCTAGGTTCTTTATCCCTCAGCAAGTAGTTCATTTTCTTACCAAATACATCAAAGTAGACATTCATACATGATCATTGGGTCTATAACTCTTAGGGATTTCATTCAATACTTTTGCAAATTTGATATTGAAATGCGGAACAAGTTCATCATTCTCAATATGAATCTTTAAAAACTTATCATAGGAATTAGATATGCTTACCCTTTCTCCAAATTGCTCCATGAAGGCCAAATGCATCTCACTCCAAGATGAGATAGAACATGCTAGTAGAAAAGAGAACTAGTCTCTAGCATCACCTTCTAGAGTATGAACAAACAATTTCATCCATAGGTCTTCATGGCAAACATCAAAATCACACATCACATCAACAAAGCATTGAACATGTTTCCTTGCTAACTGATGTTGGTCCCTATCATACTTTGGTAAATATCTCCTAATTTTATCAGGGATCTTATTAGGGAAGCCAGGTATGCCATCATAACAAAATGGCACATATCCTCTGACAAAAGAAACCCTGTGAACATCCATCACTAGATGCAGCTTTGCACACCCACTTGAAAATCTTCAAGACTAATGATAGGAAATCTATACTTGAAACTAATCTTCTTTTGTCACTGAACCCTTCCTACATACTTCACACCTTATTCCTTTTCTTAGTGCTTGATCACTTAATAAGGAAACATTTTAGATCTTTGAGAAATACCTGAGAGTTTTGCAGCAGAAGACTTTGTTGACTAGAAGGCAGGCCAAATCTAGAGCTCATAATGTAGCTCCATTAGATTCTATGTAATGTAGAGTCCCCACCTCCTTGAAGAGGAAAATATTGGTTTTATTTGTACCTCTTCCAATCAACCAAAACTACACCAGGAAATCACACTGTCTATCAGGAACTGCACTGATCAAATAGAAACTTCAAAGCCGCCACTCAACACTTATTAAGAAGATATTAGCAAATGCTTTATTTTTATATCTTACTCTTTCCAATGGCTTCCCCAATAGAGTCACCGATTTTTTGGAGCTTTTCCTTGTAGGACCAAACTTGAATCAATAGGTGGGCTTGATTCTCAAATTAGGCACTCAAGTTTGACAAGAAAATAGTACAATTGATGAGGATAGAGAACATCCTCCTTCTTCTTTGAGCTCCACATCACTCAAGCGGGTATTGCCTTATCTGCACACTCAAGACACCTTAAGATAAACAATAGGCCTACAGATAGATTATTGTGGAATAATCTTCAAACCCCTTCAAGTAACTTGTACCCCAATGAAGTCAATTCACATGCAATAGCCCTACTTGCATAGAATGAATCTAAAGACTAGAAAGGACCTCCTATTACCACTACCAACATGAAAGGGAAAGGTATTTGATTTGAATGATTTTAATGTTGGGTTGAAGAGACCCCTGAGATACACTAAGTCTCTCATAGACCAGTGCCTTGTCCAATGGGCCACAGAGTCAAATACCCTATTGCAATAAACAACTATGAAACAAGAAGACAAAATACTCAATGTGTTGATGCCTAACATCAATCACACACCATGACCAAACCTCACTTTAACAACCCACTTGTGTATTCAAGTATGTTATTATCCATCCAAAGCATTTTAACACTCCCCTTAGAAGAGACCTATAAATAGACAATACATTAACCAACATCCACTGGAAGACAAGCATGACATATCTTTGACACCTCAGCTCATGCATACATGAAAACTAATCTTAAACCAGTTATCTCTGTGAAGACAACTCCACTTGAAAACACATAGGCAATGCAAATAGAAAAATCAAACACCCTTAATGTATGATTAATGAATTCAATATTCAAATGGGGATAGTTTGATAATAGTAAGAGTATACCAAATCCTCATACATAAGACAAATAAATTACAATACATATCATATTCTCTGAGCCAACCAGGGAAGGAAGAACACCCTATATGCAGAGAAGTATAGAAAATCTATAGGAAAAGGACCCTTCATGGAACCAAAAAGGAACCCTTGGGAACCAGGATTTCAGAATGCTTACACAGTCAAAAATTCAACTATATATACCACTAGCTGCCCTGAAATCCCAAAAGAATTCAGGATGCAACAAGCTTTGGATAGCTAGGGTTAGGGTTTCAACAACTACACCAACCCCAATTACAACAAAAATCAAAATTTTTGGAGGGAAAACCAAGTATAGGTCTGTCAAATCCAAGGATGATCTTCATGAATGAGAAAAAACTCTGAGAAGTACAAGAAAATCATAAATTTCACCATATGAACCAATCTTATTAGACCTGCAAAACACCTTGAGCCACCAAAAATATCCATCCCCACATGGTACAAACCTCCCTGCAATCGATCAAAGCAGTCTGGACCACACTGCAACCACTGGCGCCACCAAACAAATCAAATCTGGCCTCAAAAGCAATTAAAACTAGTCCTCTCTGTCCCTGGAAACCCTCAAAAAATTTAAATTTGAATTACAATGGTCACATTCATGGCACCTGCAACATATTGGCAGTCATCATTCAAATGAAGATCAACTTTATATCATGACCGTTCCTTCCTTCCTTTTCACAATCTTTAAGTCTTAACTCAACCACCACCTTCGGGTTAACTCCTAGCGACTACGTGACAAGGCCTTTTTCTATTCACGGAAAGAAAACCCTAACCCTTCTTTAACTCCGCAACCTGGCGACAAGAGGAAAACATTAACATCGGTCCTTTATTTAGTGAGCTGGTGAAAAAAGGTTAGTGCCTATTCGCAAAATGTTTCACCTTTCCGCCAATTCATTTAGCTATTACATGAACACTTGTTCGTTGGATTGCTAGTTGATTTAGAATATCACCACTTTATTGTGTGAATGAATGAGGCCTTTGAAAAATTTTTGGGCTGCTAAACACTTTTGTCCAGACTACTAAGACCTTAGACCCCACCTGGGCCCGCATCAAGCAGATTGACGATCGTCTCATCTTCACATAGCCATCCAAGATTGCATCAGATTACACACCCATTGTCGGATGGACAATCTCTCCCTGCTCTGAAAATCCTCTGACAAGATATGAAATCAATGGTTGGTGCAAGATCTGAAGCCTCTGACATATCTCATGAGAACAAGCACTGACCGTTGATCAACTAACAGTGTTAGGACCCTCTGACAAGCCGAAAACTAGGTCCCACTGACAACTACCACTAGATTAATACATGGACCAATCACAGCTTGCCATTTGTACTTACGTGTCACTTCAGACCCATAGTTTGTCTACCAACACATCAGACGATTGTCGCTATACCACCATATTAAACATCAAGCACTTCACCTTAGCGGTGTAACGACAATTGTGAGATCTAGTCGTGTGTTAACTTGCTTCAAACCCTGAGGACGGGCCCACCAGGACAAGTGGAACACAATCATGAATTTGTATGTTAGAGACCTCTAACACCAAATAGTCTTGTGAATTAATGACAACCACATATTTTGAAAGGGTGAAACAAAGGAAAGAAATTTTGCTACTGGAGACTTAGGAAAATAAAATGTCGAGAGACTTAGGAACTTAGGGAAATATTAAAGGGGAACCCCGACGTAAAACCTAACCACATAGCGAGCAAGGGGACATAACATTTAAGCACATGGGTTATTGAGATTTTAAGTGACCTGATAAACGTAATCATTAAAATAGAATAGGGTCATGACAATACAAAGGGTTTTCACACCAACGGCTAGTAATTTGAATTTTTGCAAGGGTTTTAGCTAGAGACATGAAAAATGATACAAAGACTAGAGGAAAGATAATGAAGTCATAAAAAATTTTCCACGTCCTAACAGAATGATAACAAACAACTATCACAATCAACACATAACACAAGAGATTTAAAGTGGAAACCCTGTAAAGGGAAAAACCACCTGGGACCAGCAACCCAAAATTGTTCACTCTTCTGAAGTGAGGTTGGTTAAGACCCAACCCTATTAAAGGTTACAAACACACTGTTAAGTGTGACCTTGTTAGAGGATTTTAGACTAGAAGTTATCGGCCAACCAGCATTCACTATGGGGTTGACAGGATAACAATGTTCATTCTATAAATGATACATCATAATACTTTCAGAGGCCACTTGGTTAAGAGATTTTGACTGTATACAATGGTTAAATATGTAACAGTAAATGACCTCCCCTAATACAACTTCAATTATAGATTACAAATGAATATTTACTCCATACAAATCCTTATGATCAATATTTCGCTTCAGATTCAATACTGTATCAACTTACTGTTTGTCAGTAATTGCTCTCTGTAGCTCGATAATTGCTCTAAAGCTCAGTTCTTACTAACCAGTATGATCAAAATGCATGAAAACCTTATTCACGTGATACTCCTGCAGCTTCTTCTTCCAACATATTTCATAAAGAAAATTTGTTCTCTTATATAGACGAGTAAATCATTTTCTTCTCCACCATCAAATTTTTTCACTTAACCTCATTCATAGATTTTGCCACTTAAAAATTTCTCGATACTTGTGTCAATAACATGTTTCAATCTACTCCATTAGGTCTTCCTTGAATTTTGTCAGCCATCGATCTCTGTAACAAACATTATATGTTACCTCGATGTTATACTCTTGCTAGCTCATCAATCTTTATCGACTAAACTAATCATTTAATACATTATGTTCTACTCAGTTAACAAAGAAATGTGTTGGTGAAAACTTCTCAGTTAATACTGTGATCGGTGTACACTACTCTCCGTCGGTGTATACTAGAAATGCTTCATTTACCGACAACACTACTTTGTGTCTTTTAGCTCTATACTTCATCATAGATGAATGCAACATAATAAAGTCAATATCATCAAGTCATAGACTCATCAACAAGTTACTCAATGTGTTCCTTATGCTCATCTATCATGTGCATCTTTCCTTGTGTAGATTTCTCTGTTCTTCATCTCTTTTTCACCTTTCCTCAAATGTGTCGGTATAGTAACTTACATGATAAGTGTTGTCAAACTAGTTGACATCAATGACAACATAATACTTATTTAATCATATTACATATCTAATTAGCAACTCCTTAATGATCTTTAATCATAGATTCTTCAATCAAATTCCAAATTAGTTGTAGTCCAACAATCTCTCCCTTTAGCATTGATGGCAACTCAAGTAATATGAAATGTACCATACACATACCAAACATATATTCTACAACTTAGTGAAAAAAATTTTGTAAGTCGAATAGACTTAATATGTTTAATCACTACATTAATAAGCAGCATTAAATAGTATAGCTTTACCATTTTGTAGTTGTGATCTTTTCAGTTCTCCTATTCTTGCTTATGTTCTCTGTAACTGATCTTCAATACTCTATCTCATTGAGATTGTCTCTCCCTTAGATAATTCTCATCGGTGCTTGTTCCTTTTCATATCTTGTTTATCTCTCCCCTTTTAATTTCATATTGTTTATCTCTCCCTTTGATAGCAATGCCAGAGAAACAAATAAACAAACAATTATGTCTTCCTCTGTATCTCTGAATACTAATATTCCAATCAGTTCAAGTTCTCAAACTTAATCACAACCTTGAACATGATTCAAAGTGTGAACTATGTTGCATCAACATGAATGATCTTCTGATAAAAGTAGGCTGATGCAACAACCAGATCACCTTAGTGACTGATAGATAGGGGACGGACCCCAAGTCTAGTCGTCAAGAATTCAAATGTGTCCCTCGGTAGGGGTTTTGTAAAAATATCTGCAAGTTGTTCTTTAGATGTGATAAATTCTAACTTCACTTGCTTCTCTTGCACTTGTTCTCTTAAGTAATGATACTTAATAGATATATGCTTTTTCTTAGAGTGCATCATAAATTTTTTTGAAATATTAATAGCACTAGTGTTGTCACAATATATAATCACTGGGTCTGTGATTACCTCATTCATTCCTTCCAACACTTGTTTGATATATGCAATGTTTGAATAGTTAATAGCAGCAGCAACATATTCTGCTTCAGCTATAGACTAAGATATACAAGCCTACTTTTTACTTGTCCATGTTACAAGTCTTTCACCAAAGAAAAATGCCCCTCCGGTGGTTCTTTTTCTATCATCCACATTTCCAACCCAATGAGCATTAGTGTAAAATTTTAGTTCAAACTTCCCTTCCTTAGGATACCATAATCCATAATTCTCTATTTTCTTCAAGTATCTTAAGATCCTTTTTGTAGCTATCATGTGTGATTCTCTAGGATTAGCAAAAAATCTTGCAACAATTCCCACAGCATGAGCTATATCTGGTCTACTGTGAACTACATACATTAACTTACCAATCATGGATCGGTAGAGTGTCTAGTTTACCTTTGTAGTTTCATCCTCCTTTGTTAATTTGCATCTAGTAGCCATTGGTGTTCCTACAGGTTTAGTATCTTCCATGCCAAATGTCTTCAGTACTTCCTTTATGTATTTAGATTGTGTGATGAATATCCCATCGCTCTGTTGAATCACTTGTAGTCCAAGAAAGAGCTTAATCTCTCCGAACATAGACATTTCAAATTCCTTTTTCATTTCATCAGCAAATGCCTTGCAGACAAGATCTGAGCCTCTAAATATAATGTCATCAACAAATATTTTAGCAATGATAATAGTATCATCAGTATCACCTTTCACATATAGATTATTGTTTTCACTTGTTCTAACAAATCCAATACTTAACAAATAAGTATGCAGTCTTTCATAACATGCTCTTGGTGCTTGCTTCAAACCATATAAATCTTTATGTAATATACATACCATGTCTTTATGGTCGGGATCAACAAATCCTTTAGGTTGTTCAATGTAGACCTCTTCTTCAAGTATACCATTTAAAAATACTGACTTCACATCCATTTGATAGACTTTGAATTTCTTATGTGTAGCATATGCAAGTAGCATTCTAACTCCTTCTAATCAAGCAATAGGTGCAAATGTTTCACCATAGTCAATGTCTTCTTCCTGTGCATATCCCTTGTATTCCAATCTAGCTTTATTTCTTGTGACTTCACCATTTTCATTCAATTTATTCATGTATATCCACTTAGTACCAATAACATTTTTATCTTTTGGTCGAGGTACTAGGAACCAAGTTTTGTTCTTTTCTATTTTCTCTATTTCTTCCTTCATTGTATTAACCCATTCTTCATTCTCTAATGTAACTTTCATAGTTTTAGGTTCAAATTCACAAATTAAACATGTACCTTGTCTTGTTTTGCTTCTAGTTTGCATTCCAGCATCTCTGTCTCCAATGATTTTTGTCTCGGGATGATGTCTTCTGATAAAACTAGCCAAAAATTGGTTTCTCCTTTCTTGCTCATCCTGCTCAGGGTCATTATCTTGCTCAGTAGCTCCATCTTGTTCCTTAGTTTGTGTTGTCTATTGTCCTACATTGTTTCCTTGCTAAACAGTTGACACAATTTGTGGTGTTGGTAGATACTCTGGATGTTCAATATAAGTGAATCTACCATAGTCTTCTAGTTCCTTTGTACTTTCTTCTGTGTACTTGTCATCAAACTCATCAACACAAACATTAGTATTTTCAACTATTTTATTTGTAGCCTTATTCAAACATTTATATGCTTTACTTGTAGTGGAATATCCCAAAAATATTCCTTCATCTCGTTTAGAATCAAATTTTCCATTTCTCTCATCTTTCAAAGTAAAGCATTTACTTCCAAAAATTCTAAAATAACTTACAGTAGGTTTGTGTCCAACCCATAGTTCATAAGGTGTTCGGTTGGAGTGCTTCTTCAGTTGTACTCAATTAAGAACATACACAGCTGTACTAACAGCTTCCCTCCAATATGTCTAAGCAACATTCTTCTATATCATCAATGTTCTAGCACAGTCAATTATAGACTTGTTCCTTTTTTCAGCAATGCCATTTTGCTGAGGTGTCCTCAGTGTAGATACCTATCTTTTGATTCCATGCTCAGTACAAAAATTAGTAAATTCATCAGAGATAAATTCACCTCCTCTATCAGATCTTAAACATCTTATTTCCTTTCTGGTTTCTTTCTCTACCTTAGCTTTATACCAGATAAACATTTTGAAAGCTTCAGATTTCTCTTTCAGGAACATAACAGTCATCAGTCTAGTATAATCATCAACAAAAAGAATAAAATATCTATCACCAGAACAACTCTGAGTTCTCATAGGACCACATAGGTCGGTATGAACCAACTCAAGTATCTTCTTTGTTGAATATTCTTTTCTTTTAAAACTAGACTTAGTCATCTTACCTTTCTAACATTCATGGCACATGGCATGATCACGTTTTGTCAAGTTAGGAAATCCTCTAACTCTTTTCTTTTTACTAATCTTGATCATGTTGTCAAAGTTCACATGGCATAACCTTCTATGCCACAACCAAGCATCTTCATCTTTTATTAACAAACAAGAAGACTGATCCATATCAAGATAGAATAGATTACCTCTAGATTGTGTACTAGTTCCAACAAGTCTTCCTCCATCATCATAGATTTTCACCTTTTTTCTCTCAAAAGCCAGTCGGTGGCCTGAATTGTTCAACTGAGCCACACTTAACAAATTATAATTTAATCCATTGACCCAATATGCATTTTCACATTGTAATCTATCATTGATCATTAGTGAGCCTTTACCTCTTACCATACAAGGTGCATCATTTCCCATTCTCATAGATCCTCCATTATATTCAACAAGATGATCAAACTTCTCTACATCACCGGTCATATGATGTGTATAGCCACTGTCTATAATCCATGTATCATTTCTTCTTACTTTAGAGATCAGTGTTGTCTCTTCATGTTTCTCTTCTTCTTCTGAGTCATCTTTCATAGCCACAAATACAACTTTTATATCATCATCAGAATCAAATTCAGTTTCAATATCTTTGGCTATGTAACATACCTTTTGCCTTTTTCATCTTGGTTGTCTCTGTTGTAGTGTTGGTAGCCTCTTTTGACTCTTCTCCCATAGCTTCTTTCAGATCGGTCTTTGGATCTATCATCATCTTTCTTCTAAGGACATCTAGCAGCCATGTGACCAACTTCTTTACAATTAAAGCATGCTATAGGTAGCTTACCTCTATACCTTCCTTTTCCTTTGGGCAATCTTCTGGCCATAAGTGCTTCAAGCTCATCAAGTTCATCATCGGTATTGTCATCACTATCATAATTTTTACTATTCCTCCTAGATTTTCCAATCTTCAAAGAAGACATGAAAGCGGATTCAACAGAAGGAACAACACTATTATCAAAATTGTTTAATTCAAAGGTTGTAAGTTTACCAATTAGAGTGTCAATATTAAGGTTGGATGTAGCTCTTGTTTCATGAATTGTAGAAATCCTGATTTCATAAACTGGTAGCAAAGTTCTGAGAATCTTTCTTATCACTATTTCATCATCGATCACTCCATCAGATGCTCTAATAGCATGTACCACCTCTTTGAGTCTATTTGAATATTGGACAATGTTCTCACCTTCTTTCATTCTCATATCATCAAATCTACCTCTCAGACTTTTAGCTCGGGCTCTTTTGACATTCAGATCTCCATTGTATATTTCTGCTAATTTATCCCACATTCCTTTGGTAGTCATGCATGTTTTGATATCTTTAAATTCAATGTCGGTACAAGTAGCAGCAAGTTCCATCATAGTAACATTGTGTTCATGTTTTTCCTTCAATTGATCAAGAGTTAAGGGACCAGTGGGTGGTTGCATGTAGCCATTCTCCATCAGCTCTAGTGCAGAGTTCCCAATTCCATATATGTGCAGCTTCATTCTACTTTGCCATACTGCGAAGTTCTCTTTGTTCAGTTTTGGTACTTCCCTCTTATACATCTTGAGACCTTTATGCTTAAGTCCTTAAAACTCTATTCCAAGCAACCAGTGCTCTGATACCAATTGTTAGAATAACTAAGAGGGGAGGTGAATCAGTTATCTAGTGTCCCAATTCAAAATGTATAATTCAAAACTTTTTCTTCAATTTCTGCTCATCGGTAAACAATAAAACTTTTACTATCTATGCTTTTACCGATTACCAGTCTAATGCTAAAATAGTTACCAATAAAATCTAACATGTAACATGTAAATAATGATAACAAACAAATATCACAATCAACACATAACACAAGATATTTAATGTGGAAACCCTGTAAAGGGAAAAATCACATGGGACCGGCAACCCAAAATTGTTCACTCTTCTAAAGTGAGGTCGGTTAAGACCCAACCCTATTAAAGGTTACAAACACACTATCAGGTGTGACCTTGTTAGAGGATTTTATACTAGAAGTTATCATCCAACCAGCATTCACTATGGGGTTGACAGGATAACAATGTTCATTCTATGAATGATACAACTTCAATTGCAGATTACAGATCAATATTTAGTCCATAGAAATCTTTCTGATCAATATTTCACTTCAAATTCAATACTGTATCAACTTACTTTTCATCCGTAATTTCTCTCTGTAGTTCGATAATTGCTCTGCAACTCGGTTCTTACTAACTGGTATGATCAAAATGCATGAAAACCTTATTCACACGATACTCTTGTAGCTTCTTCTTCTTCTAGCATATTTCATAAAGAAAATCTATTCTCTTATATAGACGAGTAAATCATTTTCTTCTCCACCATCAAATTTTGCCACTTAACCTCATTCATAGATTTTGCCACTTCAAACTTTCTTGATACTTGTGTCAATAATACATTTCAATCTACTCCGTTAGATTTTCCCTAAATTTCATATGTCGTCGATCTGTGTAACAAACATTATCTGTTACCTTGGTGTTATACTCTTGCCAGCTCATCAATCTTTATTGGCTAAAATAATCATTTAATACATTCTATTCTACTTAGTTAACAAAGAAATGTGTCGATGAACACTACTCGGTTAATACTATGATCGGTGTACACTACACTCCGTCGGTGTATACTAGAAATGCTTCATTTACCGACAACACTGCTTTGTTTCTTTCAGCTCTATACTTCATCAGAGATGAATGCAACATAATAAAGTCAATATCATCAAGTCATAGACTCATCAACAAGTTACTCAATGTGTTCCTTATCCTCATCTATCATGTGCATCTTTCCTCATGTAGATTTCTCTATTCTTCATCTCTTTTTCACCTTTCCTTAGATGTGTCAGTATAGTAACTTACACGATAAGTGTTGTCAAACTAGTTGACATCAATGACAACATAATATTGATTTAATCATATTACATATCTAATCAACAACTCCTTAATGATCTTTAATCATAAATTCTTCAATCAGATTCCAAATTAGATGTAGTCCAACAAAGTGTTGTCAAACTAGTTGACATCAATGAAAACATAATACTGATTTAATCATATTACATATCTAATCAGCAACTCCTCAATGATCTTTAATCATGAATTCTTCAATCAGATTCCAAATCGGTTGTAGTCCAACAATCTCTCCCTTTGGCATTGATGGCAACTCAAGTAATATGAAATGTACCATACACATACCAAACATATATTCTACAACTTTGTGAACAAAATGTTGTAATTCAAATAGACTTAATATGTTTAATCATTACGTTACTAACCAGCATTAGATAGTACAGCTTTACCATTCTATAGTTGTGATCTTTTTAGTTCTCCTATTCCTGCTTCTGTTCTCTATAACTGATCTTCAATACTCTGTCTCATTCAGATTGTCTCTCCCTTAGATAATTCTCATTGGTGCTTGTCCTTTTTCATATTATTTATCTCTCCCTTTGACAGCAATGCCAAAGAAATAAATAAACAAACAATTCTATCATCCTCTATATCTGAGTATACTGATATTCTAATCGGTTCAAGTTCTCCAAACTTAATCACAACCTTGAACATGATTCAAAGTGTGAACTATGTTTCATCAACATGAATGATCTTCTGATAAAAGTAGGCTGATGCAACAACCATATCACCTTAGTGACCAATAGATAGGGGACGGACCCCAAGTCTAGTCCTCAAGTATTCAAATGTGTCCTTCGGTAGAGGCTTTGTAAAAATATCTCCAAGTTGTTCTTTAGATGTGACAAATTCTAAATTCACTTGCTTCTCTTGCACTTGTTCTCTTAAGTAATGATACTTAATAGATATATGCTTTGTCTTAGAGTGCATCACAGGATTCTTTGAAATATTAATAGCACTAGTGTTGTCACAATATATAATCATCGGGTCAGTGATTACCTCATCATCCCTTACAACACTTGTTTGATATATGCAATGTTTGAACAGTTAGTAGCAGTAGCAACATACTCTACTTTAGCTGTAGACTGAGAAATACAAGCCTTCTTTTTACTTGTTTAGGTTACAAGTCTTTCACCAAAGAAAAATTCTCCTCTAGTGGTGCTTTTTCTATCATCCACATTTCCACCCCAATCAGCATCGATGTAAACTTTCAGTTCAAACTTCCCTTCCTTAGGATACCATAATCCATAATTCTCTATTTTCTTCAGGTATCTTAAGATCCTTTTTGTAGCTATCATGTGTGATTCTCTAAGATTAGCAAAAAATCTTGCAACAATTCTCACATCATGTGCTATATCTGGTCTATTGTGGACTACGTACATTAACTTACCGATCATGGATTGGTAAAGTGACTGATTTACCTTTGTAGTTTCATCCTCCTTTGTCAATTTGCATCTAGTAGTCATTGTTGTTCCCACAAGCTTAGCATCTTCCATGCCAAATGTCTTCAGTACTTCTTTTATGTATTTAGATTGTGTGATGAATATTCCATCACTCTGCTGAATCACTTGTAGTCCAAGAAAGAACTTAATCTCTCTGAACATAGACATTTCAAATTCCTTTTGCATTTCATCATAAAATGTCTTGCATACAAGCTCCGAGCCTCCAAAAATAATATCATCAACAAATATTTCAGCAATGATAATATTATCATCAGTATCACCTTTCATATACAGATTGCTATTTTCACTTGTTCTAACAAATCCAATACTTAACAAATAAGTATGCAATCTTTCATACCATGCTCTAGGTGCTTGCTTCAAACCATATAAAGCTTTATGTAATCTACATACCATGTCTTTATTATCGGGATCAACAAATCCTTTAGGTTGTTCGATGTAGACCTCTTCTTCAAGTATACCATTTAGAAATGTTGACTTCACATCCATTTGATAGACTTTGAATTTCTTGTGTGCAGCATATGCAAGTAGCATTCTAACTCCTTCCAATCTAGCAATAGGTGCAAATGTTTCACCATAGTCAATGCCTTCTTCCTGTGCATATCCCTTGTAGACCAATCTAGCTTTATTTCTTGTGACTTCACCATTTTCATTCAATTTATTCCTGAATATCCACTTAGTACCGATAACATTCTTATCTTTAGGTCGGGGTACTAAGGACTAGGTTTTGTTCTTCTCTATTTTCTCTATTTCCTCCTTCATTGCATTAACCCATTCTTCATTATCTAATGCAACTTTCACATTTTTAGGTTCAAATTCACAAACTAGACATATACCTTGTCTTGTTTTGCTTCTAGTTTGCATTCCAACATGTCTGTCTCCAATGATTTGTGTCTTAGGATGATGTCTTCTGACAAAACTAGCCAGTACCTAATTTCTCCTTTCTTGCTCATCCTATCCAGGGTCATTTCCTTGCTTAGTAGCTCCATCTTGTTCATCAGTTGGTGTTTCCTATTGTCCTGTATTATTTCCCTATTGACCGGTTGTCATAGCTTGCAGAGTCAGTAGATACTCTGGATATTCAATGTAAGTGAATCTATTGTAGTCTTCTGCTTCCTTTGTACTTTCCTTTGTGTTCTTGTCATCAAACTCATCAACACAAATATTAGTACTTTCAAATATCTTGTTTGTAACCTTATTCAAAAATTTATATGCTTTACTTGTAGAGGAATATCTTAGAAATATCCCTTCATCTCCTTTAAAATCAAATTTTCCATTTCTTTCATCTTTCAAAATAAAGCATTTACTTGCAAAAATTTTGAAATAACTTATAGTAGGTTTGTGTCCAAACCATAGCTCATAAGGTGTTCGATTGGTATCCTTCTTCAGTTGTACTCAGTTAAGAACATACACAACTGTATTGATAGCTTCCCTCCAATATGTCTGAGCAACATTCTTCTATATCATCAATGTTCTAGCATAGTCAATTATAGACCTATTCCTTCTTTCAACAATTCCATTTTATTGAGGTGTCCTTGGTGCAGAGACCTATCTTTAAATTCCATGCTCATTACAAAAATCAGTAAATTCATCAAAGATAAATTCACCTCCTCTATCAGATCTTAGATATTTTATTTCTTTTCCAGTCTCTTTCTCTACCTTAGCTTTATACCAGATAAACATTTTAAAGGCTTTAGATTTCTCTTTTATTAACATAACAGTCATCAATCTAGTATAGTCATCAACAAAAAGAATAAAATATCTATCACCAAAATAGCTCTGAGTTCTCATAGGACCACATAGGTCAGTATGAACCAACTCAAGTATCTTCTTTGTTGAGTAGTCTTTACTTTTAAAACTAGACTTAGTCATCTTACCTTTCTGACATTCATGGCACATGGCATGATCAGGTTTTGTCAAGTTAGACAATCCTCTAACTCTTTTATTTTTACTAACCTTGATCATGTTGTCAAAGTTCACATGGCATAACCTTTTGTGCCACAACCAAGAATCTTAATCCTTTATTAACAAACAAGAAGACTGATCCATATCAAGATAGAATAGATTACCTCTGGATTGTGTACCAGTTCTGACAAGTCTTCCTCCATCATCATAGATCTTTACCTTTTTTCTCTCAAAAGCTAGTCAATGGCCTGAATTGTTCAGCAGAGCCACACTTAATAGATTATAGTTCAATCCATCTACCCATTATCCATTTTCACATTGTATTATGTCATTGATCATTAGTGAACCTTTACCTCTTACCATACAAGGTGCATCATTTCCCATTCTCACAGATCCTCCATTATATTCAACAAGATGATCAAACTTCTCTACATCACCGGTCATATGATGTGTACAGCCACTGTCTATGATCCATGTATCATTTTTTCTTACTTTAGATATTAGTGTTGTCTCTTCATGTTTCTCTTCTTCCTCTGAGTCATCTTTCATTGCAACAAATACAACTTCTATATCATCATCAGAATCAGATTCAATTTCAATATCTTCGGCTATGTAACATACCTTTTTTCCTTTTTCATCTTAGTTGTCTCTATTTTTGTATTGGTAACCTCTATTGACTCTTCTCCCATAGCTTCCTGTTGGTCCATTTTCCTGTCAATGCAAAATCTTGAGAAAATGGCCTTTTCCCTGTAAATTTTGAAGTTATCCCACCTTGTTGCACAGTTTCATCTTGCATTGAAAATCTATAGTGTTTCATGGTGTGTGCCCTTAGCCCCTGGTATTTTATTGTGTCACCTTGCTCCAGTCCAAAACACACGTGCTGAATCACAAAATCCAGAAAGTTATTCAAGTTCTAACATCTGCAGGAAACAAATTTTAGAATCTGCCACAGTGTCGAAAACCCACAGTGTTTTTGAAAATCTATGATGTTTTTGGTCTATGTGAAAACCCTCATTGTTTTCAACCTTGTGCCTTCCAGCTTTTGTGTGCTTATCTTTTGGTGTCAGAAACCTTATGTTTTTTTGATCTTTTCCATCGAAAACCTTGTGTGTTTTCGACCTCATAGTTTCCTATTTGTTGGCGTTCCCTAACTGCGTAGGTGCGATTGGTTGGTGGGACCTGCCTCTTTTCATTGCCCAGTGTGGTTAAAGTTTAGACAAGATTGGTGGTTGTCGCATATTTGCATGGTAAAGATGCACAATGTTTAACCTTTACACTTTTGCGACAACCGTTCAATTTTCTTATATGGGCGTGAAGTGGGTCCAAGTCTGCAGGCTCTTCTTGATTGGTTGTCACATGGCCGCATGTTAGAATTTTTTGACATGTGATCATGTGACCACTTGCCACCTATCTGTGTGGGTCCCAGTTCTTAGTGATGTTCAGCTGCTTGGTGGTTAAGTTTTTCTTTCCGCGATCTGGCGACTCGCGGTTATCTCTTGGTTGCTGATTCTTGGCGATTAGGCCCTTAACATCTGGTGACCTAGCTGGCGGTTTACTTTTCTTTAGTTGCACAATCGCGTAATGGTTGGCCCAGGTCTGCATGTTTTTAAAGGTAAGGCCTCTTCGGCGATGGTCCCGCTGGTGGTTATGTGGCGGCCTATGGTTGGTTGTCGCATGATCGCATGTCAGAGTTTTTTGACATGCGATCATGTGACGGGTTGACACATGTGCTATGGTCCTGATGGTGGGTGGTGAAGTGGCATCCTCCAAATGCTGAGGTCACAAGGTTCTAGTGGCTGCGAGGTGGTGATCCAAATTTTGTCAGTGGGGACAGTGTTTTCGGTGACATGGGCATTCCCAATTGGCTGGCTAGTGACAGGGTGGCATTGACGTGGAGGCTTGTCGCATGTTCACATAGCCTAGTTTTTGGCTATGTGATCATGCGACAACTACTGGTGTCACGGTTGCGGAGTTGGGCGGGTCCACGGTGCCTGTGTTGCTGACGTGCTAGTTTTTTATTGGTTGTTGACTTTTTGAGGGGCCCGCGATTGTTGTGAACTTAAACATAGGCCGCTCAATGTGCCAAGAAAAGGATGGATCATCAATGGCCATGTTTTAAAATGAGCTGGGCACCAAAGACTTGACCGTTGGAATTCAAATTTAAACTTGTAGATGGTTTTCATGACAAGAGGTACCTAGAATTTATGGTTTTTATAGCCGTTTCTTGATCTGGTTGGTGGCATCGATTGTTGCAATGTGGTCCAGTGAGTTGGGTGATTGCTTGTAGATGTTTTTCCATGTGGGGGAGGATAGTTTTTATTGGCTCGAGGTGTTTTGATGGTCTGGTCAGACTATTATTCATGATGAATTTGTGATCCTGGGTACAGATTTGAAGATTTTATCTTTCTTGTGGATCATTCTTGTTTCTGACAAATTGGTGTTGGTTTTCCCTCCAGTGAGTTTTCAGATTTAGCTATTGTAACCCTAGCCCCAGTCATCTATAGCTTGTTGCAACCTATTTTGGGTTTCCAAGATGACTGGTGGTATATATTGTAATTTTTTGACTCGTCAAGGGTTCTAAATTTTGTTAGTTCCAGTGGTTCCAATTTTTGGTTCCATGAGCGGTTTCTTCATGTAAACATTTTCATCCTGGTTGTATCAACATTAGGGAAAAACCTCATGTATCTTTTGCATATTGTCTATGGTGTTTTCTGAATCAACTTGTAATATAGGGATTTGAATCCACATACTTAATATAGTTTCTCATTCTTGGATCTCTCCTTTAGTTGTTCTTAATGAATTTTGAGTTTTCTAGCTCATTGCATTTGGTTGCTTATGTATATGTTTCATCTCTCAGCCTTGATTTAGAATCAGGTTAAAAGTCTCTGAGTGAAGCATAGATTCATTTGGTTCAATCAGTAAGGATACTTGGAAGTAGTGTAAGAGATGTTTAACTATGTTTATGGCTTGGATTCTCAGATGAATCTAGTAGTTGTCCTTGTTTTCCATGTTCACTTCAGGTGTGATGCCCAATGGATAAGGCACTGATCTTAAGCTAGTATCCCTGTGCTGATGCAAAGTGTTGCATGGTTGTCTGCATCCTGCAAGAAACCCAATTATATTTAATATCTCCAATCCTGCAATCCCTCATAGTCTTGAGGTCACAAGGCCATTTTATACCTAATAGCAATTGAGATTCAATGATTGTCTGGTTAACATTTAGTAGTCTATTTCTATCGTCTGCTTTGTTTAATCTAGTCCAAAGTCCTAAAATGCTATAATTTACTGGATTAGGTGCACCCGCCTTAGTTTTGTAGAGCCAGAAGTGTAGAGGGTAGTCTTGTCCCTATAGTTGGTCCAGTTGCCTTACAGAGCTCCCATACTTGGAACTAACCACTCCTAACATTAATCTCAAGGCATATTGGTAGCCCTAAGTGGCATAAGCATTTTTGAACACCAACACTTCCTTCAGATCAGTCTTTGGATCTATCATCATCTTTGTTTTGAGGACATCTAGCAGTGATGTGACTGACTTCTTTACAATTAAAGCATGCCAAAGGTAGCTTACCTCTATACCTTCCTTTTCCTTTGGGAAATATTTTGCCCATAAGAGCTTCAAGCTCATCAAGTTCATCATTGTTATTACTATCACTATCATAATTCTTACTATTCCTGCTAGAATTTCCAATCTTCAAAGAAGACATGAAAGCAAATTCAACAGAAGGAACAACACTATTATCAAAGTTGTTTCATTCAAAAGTTGTAAGTTTACCAATCAAAGTGTCAAGAGTAAGGTTGGATGTAGCTCTTGTTTCATGAATTGCAGAGATCCTGATTGCATAAACTGGCAGCAAAGTTTTGAGAATCTTGCTTATCATTGTTTCATCATCAATCACTCCATCAGATTCTCTAATAGGATGTACCACCTCTTTTAGTCTATTTGAGTATTGTACAATGTTCTCACCTTCTTTCATTCTCATATCATCAAATTTGCCTCTTAGGCTTTCAGCTCAGGCTCTTTTAACATTCAGATCTCCATTGTATATCAGATTTAACTTGTCCCACATCTTCTTAGTAGTATCACAACCCTTGATGTCTTCAAATTTGGCATCGGTACAGGTAGAAACAAGTTCCATCATACCAATATTGTGTTCATGCCTATCCTTCAGTTGATCAAGAGTTAAGGGACCATCGGGCAGTTGTATGTAGCCATTCTCCATCAGATCTAACATGGAATTCCCAATTCTAGATATGTGTAGCTTCATACTTCTTTGCCATACTGCAAAGTTCTCTTTTTTTAGCTTTGGTATTTCCCTCTTATACATCTTGAGACCTTTGTGCTTAAGTCCTTAAAACTATATTCTAAGTAGCCAACGCTCTGATACCAATTGTTAGAATAATTGAGAGGGGGGTGAATCAGTTATCCGGCATCCAAAAACAAAATTTATAATTCAAAACAACTTCTTCAATTTCTACTCCTTGGTAAACAATAAATACTTTCACTGTCTATGCTTTTACCGATTACCAGTCAAATACTATAATAGTTACTGATCAAATCTAACATGTAACATGCAAAGTATGATAACAAACAAATATCACAATCAACACATAACACAAGAGATTTAACGTGGAAACCCTATAAAGGGAAAAACCACCTAGGACTGGCAACCCAAAATTGTTCACTCTTCTAAAGTGAGGTTGGTTAAGACCCAACCTTGTTAAAGGTTTACAAACACATTGTCAGGTGTGACCTTGTTAGAGGATTTTAGACTAGAAGTTATCATCCAACCAGCATTCAATATGGGGTTGACAGGATAACAATGTTCATTCTATGAATGATACATCATAAGACTTTCAGAGTCCGCTCAGTTAAGAGATTTTGACTGTATACAATGGTTAAATATAGGTAACAGTAAATGACCTACCTTAATACAACTTCAATTGCAGATTACAGATCAATATTCAGTCCTAAAAAATCCTTCTGACCAATATTACACTTCAAATTCAATACTATATCAACTTACTGTGCGTCAGCAATTGCTCTCTGTAGCTCGGTAATTGTTCTATAGCTCATTTCTTATTTAACCAGTATGATTAGAATGCATGAAAACCTTGTTCACGTGATATTCCTATAGTTTCTACTTCTTTCAGCATTTTCATAATGAAATTCTATTCTCTTATATAGATGAGTAAATCATTTTCTTCTCCACCATCAGATTTTTCCGCTTAACCACATTCATAGATTTTGTCGCTTCAAACTTTCTCGGCTGACATGTCATTAACACGTTTCAATCTACTCTGTTAGATCTTCCTTTAATTTTGTTAGGCATCGATCTTCATAAAAAACATTATTTGTTATCACTGAAATCAAGGTACTTTACAGCTCATCAATCTTATCGGCTAAACTAATCATTTAGATCATTCTATTCTGCTCAGTTAACAAAGATTACAACTCGTGCAACAAGTTTGGAATAACCGCCAAAGCCTAGCTTATGTTGCTCGTGTTGTTGTAGTCTTGTCATTGTTTCCTTTTATGTGTCAGATAATCTATGAAGAGATTAAAATATGTTAGTTCATATAAGATTCCATAACTCCAAAAACTCATCGATAAGAGGCTCAATATATACATTCATATCTTTAACTTGGTATTTACCTAATTGAATGAACAGCATACATAATTATTGTGACCATTTTACTGCAAGATCTATAATTACATATAGATAACTATTAAATGATCAAATACCTAGAACAATCATTGCCAACATAATGTGCTCCCTCTTTATTGACATCCATAGAGGAATTTTATTGTTGATGACAAAAATAGGCCAAACAGAGTAAACAAATATTAGCTCTCCAAATGGGTTGACACCGTCTGTTGCCACTGAAAGATTGAGATTTCAAGGTTCTTCGATAAAGTGCGGCTACTTTTCCTCTATGTCCTTAAATGCAGAACCATCCATAGGCATTCAAATAATGTCATCTCAACTCCTATTGCGTGCATGGTAATCCATAAATTGTACCAAGCTACTACACCTAAAAAATTTTTGCAAATATGGTATAATGGGGATGTAACGAAGAACCTTATGAGACACTTTTTTTGTTATTTGATCTATTCAATATCTAATTGTATGAAATTTAGGACATTCTATTGCAAATTCATGTTATTTATGATAAATAATATGATCATTGGGACATGCATCTATTACTTGATACTCTATTCCAATATCTTTTATAGTGGCACATAATTCTTGATATGAGAGAGGGAGAATATTCGATGGTGGTAACAAAAACTCACCTATCAATCTATAGAAAAAATATATAAGTTGTTAATATTAACAGAATGAGAAGAAATAGTATGGGTGCCAAAATGAATAGGGTTTGAATTTGAATAGGGGTAAGATGTATGATATAAGGGTGGAATATAGGACCTATCCTCAATCCAATTCCCAAAAGGAAAGATCCAAATGGATTAATCACAAAGAAGTGATCAATACACAAAAGAATAAAATAATGGAGAATATGAAGAAAGGAGAAAATCCTATAATCTAATATAGAAAGTATGTTCTTGAAATATGAAATGAATAGAAGGAAAATACTAACCTCAAAATAGGGCAGATCTGGAAAATGATGATTTCTAATGTTTGTGCATAGTTTCGGCTAATTCCTTAATTTGTTTTGGACTAGAAATGCCAAGACAGAGAAAACCCAGAAAACTTTTGTCTTTCAGGAACTAGGTCATCCTTGGCCCAGATAGCGGGGCAAGGTCTTACCCTGAGGCAGGATCCTACCCCCCACTGAAGGTCATCCTTGATCCAAAATAGCTCTGATGAAAAATCTATTCGCGAATCTTGGAAGTTCGCTGAAAAGAGTATCCAGATCCAAGCTCTGATTCATAGTCCTATACCTGTACCTACAAGAAAAAGAGGGTTTTCATTGTTTGGATGGGGGGTTTGCCTTGGTCAAACCCCAATTTAGGAATTAACCTTGAAATTGAATTGAAATTGCAATATGTATAAACAAAGTAAATGGAACTATTCACCTTGCTCATGTTGAAATCCTTGTGGAGGATTTGAATCCTTGTATCCACAACTATGGATGCTCCAAATGAATGTAGATGTATGTAGGATATCTCAAATAAATGGCATTAGATCTTCAACACCAATCTTGAATGGATCTTTGCACAGGAAGAGGCTTGGATGAATGTGGATGGAGAAATCTTCAAGGGGGCTCCAAAGAGATTGAATCCTTCATTAGCTAACAATGGATCTCCTTGATGGATGAATGAATGCTTGCTTGCTTGAATGCTAGGCTTGAAGATGAATGAATTATTTTTTTCTTTCCTTCTCCTTCTTGCTTGATCATGAAATCTCTTGATGACCAAAAGAGATATAAAAAAGTGATGGAGAAAATGAGAGAGGAAGGCTTCCTTTTATAGTGATCTAGGGCACAAACCTCTAGAGAAGGCCGAAATTGGAGAATTAAATCCCAATTAACCTTAACCCCTAGAAATAGACCCAAATTAAATGCAATTCAAGGATTTACCATTCTGAATCCTAAAATGGCTAACCCGAAAGTGGGAAAAATAAACTTTCCAAAACTCGACATCTCGTAACTCCCAAAATCTAAAAATTGGACCTCGGGTTAGGGATGAGGTAGACACCACCCTAGGTCAGGGTTGAGGTCATCCCTAACCTAGGTCAAGGTCTAGGTCATCCTTGACCCTACCAGTTCATCTTTTACCTAGACAGTCAAAAACTCCAGATTCTCAGAGAAAACTGTTCGAAAAAGGCTAGAAATAAGGAGGAGAGAAGCAAAATAGGGGGAAATAGCTAGATACATGAAAAGACCTGATCAAGGTTCTTAACATGACCCCAAACCACTCACTCAAAGGGATAAATTCTCTTAACATGGAAATGCTTCCATTTTAAGATGATACATTAAGCGCACACTTTAGCAAGAGTATGGACTTGATGCAAACTCTTGGTAAAGGAGATCATAATGAAAAGATAATCTTATTGCAATCAAAGGGACAAAGAGAAACCTCAAGCCCCCGGGGACTCAAGTATTCATCAAATCCATGATCAAATTAAGAGAGACATCTCTAGAGAGAGAGAGAGAGAGTGATTATCTCACCCAATGAGAACTTATGTCCCATTGTGAACCACACAAGGAAACGGTGCAACTAGAAAAATGGAATTGAACCGCCTAGTGAATGTGGCTACTTACTAGTCAACCCATCAAGGATTCACCCTTAGGAATATTCTATTCCATAAGAGAAAAACAAAAAACAAAAGAGATCTAGTCTTAAGGACATCTCCGACCTTAAGGGATCACAAATATATTTGAAACTAGAGGGATCAAGAGATCCTAAAATATAAATCTATGCTTTAAGGATTAGTCACTAATCCTAAAAGGGAGAAATGGTATCTTGAAAAATAATATATGTGTACCAAAAAGTGTGTGTGTGCAATAGGTGAGCAGAGTGTATGCCCCAACATTAAAGTCATTGCTAACACTTTAATAGGAGAAATGGCTTTAATGAAAACATAAACAACTCCACTGATTACATTTCCACTACGAGATGCCCCTAGACGAAGACAGCTCGAGGGAAATACCACATAAAAATACAAAGAACACAGAAGGGATCTACCTTTCATGGGGTCAGTATGATCATAAGATAATATATCTATGATATTATTGCAAATGAATTGACATCATTCCCCAAAGAAAGTAGAACTACAATTACAATGGAGGAAAGATCACATAATAAATACAAAGAAAAATCTTTTCAAACCATGACATGTAGACCAAAATGAATCAGTGCTACCATGTCTCGAATCCAAGTAGATTACACAAGGAAACATTTATGAACAATAGAACATTTACAACATAACATGAAACAACATATAGAAGAATAGAGATACATATAGAGGAATTGTACAACAGGTTCGATTCCTTTTATCACCTTGCACCAAATGAGTAACAAGGTTCATATAAAATAATCTAACAACATTTAGCAAACACATTATGAGAGAAGCACAGTACAACATGAAAACACACAATAAAGATACCATAAAGGACAAGCCGATCAAGCGTGCTACCTACTATACCCATCTTGTTCTATATCATTTAGGGAAGGTGGGTAAATTGCAAGAGGGACTACATTGAACATAGAAGGAATAATAGCCAGTTCCAAACAAGGATCCTCTTGAGAATCACAATGTTCGATACTAGGTGTAAGTGTTAATTTTGATGAAAGAATATTAGGTAAATCAATGTCAATGTCAATAGTCTCATATTCATCATTAACATCAGTAGTATCATGAAGAGTATCTTCTTCTTCCAGATTAATCAAAATAGGATCTAAGATACGAATAGAATCATCATAATCATGCATCTAAACATCATTATTAACAACAACTTCATCATGCATAGATTTATCAGAAGAAAGTAAAGAATTTTGAAGAAGAGAATTATGAGCTTTAGCATGACCATGATTATTTTTACAACATTCATTAGCAGATCGATTACATTTTTATTTACTTGAAATATGTCGAGAACTTAGAGGAACAACTACAGGATCCTTCACAGGTTCTTTAGGAGGATTAATAGGATTATCAACAGATTAACAAGCAACACTATGAGCTTGATTAACAGAACTAGAAGCTATAGATAAAGGAGGTATGGAAGGTGTAGGCAAAAGACCACAATTAAGATCCATCAAAGGTGCACTTAATTCAAGAATCTTACAATGCTTATAACCTTGATATGAGTGGAAAAGATTATCAAGTCGAGAAGGACATGAATTAGGTAATGAAGGCCAAAAGAAGTCAATAGTAGCATAATCCTTGGGTCTAGAAGGTTGATATAAACTATGATTAACCATCTTCACTTCTTCATCATGAAAAAATTTAATACATTTATGGACAGGTGAAGCAATGACATGCATGGAATTTAACCATGACAAACCAAGCTTAACTTGAAATTGATCATAAGTAGGAACAACAACAAAGGTAGTGTTCACAATTTTTCCACAAAGTTCAACCGAAAAATTAATAGAACCAAATGATGGATAAAGAAAACCATTACAAGTTTGAATCCACACATCCGATGTATCATAATAATCACGTTGCAAATTTTTCATAAAAAGATTTTCTTCAATAATAACATTGACTAAGGATGTAGGATCAACAAGAAAACCACGCGTGGGTATCTGAGAAATCCTAAAATAAATATAAAGGGGACCATTAGGAGCTTTAATAGTCTCAGAATCATCGAAGGTAATCAAAAGTTCCTGAGGTCTTTTATTCTTAAGTTGTTGTCGAGGTTCACTTGATCAACAACTACATTCGCTTGTTTATTTATCTTGACATAGTTGGTGAATTTTTTAAATTTGTTTGGATTAGGAGCAACATCACTCTTATCAACTAGAACAAGAGCCATTGGAGTCTTGCTCTCAAATTGACTCACTTTTAATTGATAATGATGAAGCACTGCACAAAGTTATTGAAAAGAGGTAAATTCAGTAAGCAAAATCTTATCTCTAATATCCTTTTGCAAATTTGAAATAAACATACGTTTAATATCAATATCAGGAACATGATAGAAAATTTGAGCATGCAAATTCTTAAATCTACCAATAAATTCAATCATTTTTTCCTTAGCACTTTGTTTTCAATGCATCAAATAAGTCAAAGACACTTGCGCGCTAATGTTGTTTTGAAATTGTTCAATAAAGGCATTAGCAAGTTTTGCAAATGAATCAATAGAATAAGGAGGCAAGGAACAATACCATTATAAGGCCTTGTCACGAAAAGTTCTAGCAAATAGTTTGGCTAAAATCTTATGGTCATGAGCATAATCACTACAAAGGATTTGAAATCTCTTAACCTGATGAATGAGGTCTCCTTTTCCATTGTAATTCTCAAGATGAGGCATATCAACTTGCTAAGGAATAGGAGTATGAATGATATCTAGGGACAAGGGACTTCCCATGTCACATGTAGGAACACTAAACTTGTTTTGAGTTAAGGAAGCAAGTTGTTGTTGTAAGGATGACACAGTTTGAGCCAAAATGATGATTGTTGAATCATTAGAGGAAATAGGAGCAACGTTAGAAACACTAGGTAAAGTGTAAGAAGCTACAAGAATAGAAGACACAACTGGAGGAAAACTTGGAACTAAAGTTGGAAGCAGATTGGAATAAGTAAAAGGAACATTATGATAAGAAGGTTATGATGTGGGCAAGGACACAGGAGGAACACTCATAGGAACAAAGGGAACCATCATAGTCACCAAAGAAGGAGTATAGGTAGGAACAATAGGTAAAGGAATAGAAGAAGGTTCTACACTAGTAACAATAGGAATCAACCCTAGATCTTGAGCTTTTTGAGCTAAAGGGTTAACATTTGAATGCACGAGGTGAGTAATACCATGAAGAAGATTAACACCTTGATCACTATCATGAAGAACTTTCATAAGAGCCTCTATAGCTTGAATAGAATCTTGATTATGATTTTCTTGAATAGGCCAATTACCCATTTTATCAAGTTTAGTTGAAAGTTTTTGGACTTGCTCAGGAGGAACTCTTAAAGCATCATCCTCATTATGAGATGAGTGAGAAGATTTTTTCTCCATAATAGTATTGGAATCATGAAGAATCAAATTATCATCCGGGATCCTAAGGATAGGAGAGGAAGACTCAGGTTCAAAGGTACCCATAAGTCTATGACTTCATCTAACCAGAATATTATAAGTAGGACTAGAAGTAGTAAAGTTCATAAACCAACACAATGCAAATGAACTAAACTAAGAAAACATAAGGCATGAATATTTTTGTATTTTGAAAGAAATTTTATAATTTTTTTTGTATTTTTGAAATATAGAAGTGATAAATTTAATTAGCATGCAAGATTTAACATGAAAGACAAATCTAATACCAATAAGATAATATAGAGGGAAATCTAACACCACAAAACATAATAGGGTATCTAATTACATAAAAGAAAAGAGGGTAAGTATGTCAGGTTCACCAAAATGAATGAGAATAAACAATATGGGTGCCAAAATGAATAGGGTTTGAATTTGAATAGGGGTAAGATGTATGATATAGGGGTGGAATGTAGGACCTATCCTCAATCCAAATTCCCAAAAGGAAATTCCAAATGGATTAATCACAAAGAAGTGATCAATGCACAAAAGAATAAAATAATGGAGAATATGAAGAAAGGAGAAAATTTTATAATCTAATATAGAAAGTATGTTCTTGAAATCTGAAATGAATAGAAGGGAAATACTAACCTCAAAATAGGGTAGATTTGGAAAATGATGATTTCTGATGGCTGTGCATAGTTTCAGGCAATTTTGTAACTTGTTTTAAACTAGAAATGTCGAGATAGAGAAAACCCAAAAAACTTTTGTCTTTCGAGAAGCAGGTCATCCTTGACCCAGATAGCGGGGCAAAATCCTACCCCCCATTGAAGATCATCCTTGACCCAAAATAGCTCTGACAGAAAATCTATTTGTGGATCTTGGAAGTTCGACAAAAAGGGTATCTAGATCCAAGCTCTGATTCACTTGTACTTACAAGAAAAAGAGGGTATTTGTTGTTTGGATGGGGGGTTTTCCTTGGTCAAACCCCAATTTAGGAATTAACCTTGAAATTGAATTGAAATTTCAATATGTATAAACAAAGTAAATGGAACTATTCACCTTGCTTATGTTGAAGTCCTTGTGGAGGATTCGAATCCTTGAATCCACAAGTATGGATGCTCCAAATGAATATAGAGGTATGTAGGATATCTCCAATCAATGACATTAGATCTTCAATACCAATCTTGAATGGATCTTTGCATAGTAAGAGGCTTGAATGAATGTGGATGGAGAAATCTTCAAGGGGGTTCCAAAGAGATTGAATCCTTCAATAGCTAACAATGGATCTCCTTGATGGATGAATGAATGCTTGCTTGCTTGAATGCTAGGCTTGAAGATGAATGAATGCTTTATTGCTTTCCTTCTCCTTCTTTCTTGCACTTGAGAGCTTGATCTTGAAATTTCTTGATGACCAAAAGAGATATGAAAAAGTGATGGAGAAAATGAGAGAGGAAGGCTTCCTTTTATAGTGATCTAGAGAAGAAACCTATAGAGAAGGCCAACATTGGAGAATTAAATCCTAATTAACCTTAACCCCTAGAAATGGACCCAAATTAAATGCAATTTAAGGATTTACTATTTTGAAACTTGAAATGGCCAACTCAAAAGCAGGAAAAAGAAACTTTCTGAAACCTGACATCCTGTAACTCCCAAAATCTAAAAATTGGACCTAAGGTTAGGGATGAGGTAGACACCGCCCTAGGTCAGGGTGAAGGTCATCCCTGACCTAGGATAGAGTCTAGGTCTTCTTTGACCCAACCAGGTCATCTTTGACCCGGATAGTCAGAAACTCTAGATTCTCAGAGAAAACTATCCGGAAAAGACTAGAAATAACAAGGAGAGAACACTAGTAGAATTTGGGAAATAAATGACCAGGTGACTAAAATTGATCATGTTGTACCATTTTTTTAGTCACGTGACTAAAAAATTTAGTCATGTGACTAAAACTGATCATGTTCTACAAATATAAATGACTAAATAAATGACCAATTTGGTCATTGGATAAAATCACAACTAAAATGACTAAATAAATGAATATATTTAGGCATCATTTTTATAACAACCTTGTTATTAGATTTGTTGGTACCTATCTTAAGATGTTTAGTATTCTATTTTATAATTAAGGGCACAACTAATTATTATCCTCTCTATGTAAATAGGAAGCAGGATGAAAAAGGGTGAATATAGACTTTGGTACCACAACTGTAATAGGCATTCTTGTTGGGTTTCTATATGGTGGCAACAAAGAAGCAATTGCACCAGTTGTAAGTTATTATAAGTTATTTTGTCAAATCAGTTATGAATAGATGTTTTCTTTGCCAGTCTCCATTTGCTTAATAAACATTTAAACTTGTATTGGGTTTGTTTCTAATGCTCATAGTTTTTGAAGTTGGAAGTTTATTTCCTCAAAAAGGTATGGTTAGAGATGTAGTGCTCAAATATCAAGTGGCTCAATAGATAGGATGTTTTCCTTTGGCCTCAAAATTATCCCTCAAACTCCTGTCTCAAGTCATACGTGATCATTGCTAGCTATGAAAAGACATGCAATTGCTAAAAATAGCTTCCATAATTGTCCATAATGTATGCAAATTCACAACTCTCCAAAAATCTCATAACATCCTCAAAAATCCAATTGAGCTTCTTTATTTTTCCTTATTATTGCATTTTAAACTTAATGTTTATTAAATAGATTTATAATTGACCAATTGATAAAAAATAATTACATTATAATTTTTTTGTAATAATAAAAGGAAAAATAATATTTTATTTTATCTTAGAATTTATAAATAAATAAAATAATAATAACATTTTGTTAATTTCTCTTCAATAGAATTATCATTATTTTATTTTATCTAAAAGTACAAATTAACAACAAGTGACATCAAACCTCACTTGTCAAAATTGGCATATTGAAAAGATATATCAAAATGAATTTAAAAAATAAAAAAGAAAAGGGGTTTTGTAGCGGCAGTACTCTAATCCTACCCCGCCATTTTCTTTTCATCTTTTGACTCGGTTCAGTCTAGGCCGCCATGGAAAACTGTTAGGGTAGGGAAGAGATTGAGATCTCCACAAAGCTTCATGTTGCAAACATGGGTCTATTGGTGAGTTCTTGCTACTTTTCCCTTTTATTCTTTCTGCATATGATTTTCCTGTAAATTTTCTCTAGAAAATAGTCATAACGTGATTATAGCTCTATATACCTTTTGATGCTCATTAACGTTTTAGCTATAGATAGCCCTGAAGGCTATAGAAACAAGACTAATTTGATCAAAAAGTTATGCAAACATATGGATCACCTGAGATAATCCTGTATTTCCTCCATGGCTCAAATCATGTCTTTTAACCCCGCAAATTATTTGAATGCAATGTGACTCTTTCAAGACTTGTAAGGAACTCAGCTCTAGCACAATGCTTCTGCTCATAAGTTATTTTCTAGTTTGAGATGCTGGAGATTTTTGCATGTACTGAATAATTGGAATTTAATCTTACAAGCTATTTGTGTTAACTATGCTATTTTCATACTAGCAGGGTATGAATCTAGAAAAATGATTGTTTGAGAAGTTGTGAGGGAAGGTCATATTTGCATCCATGAGGACTAACTTTTTATAGAAGCACTTGGCAGTGGCGGCACACATGGTAACAGTAGTGGCACCATAAAGTAAAACCTTACTTCCCTTCATTTTGTATGTAAAAGAATAAACACAAGAAAAATTTAATGGTTGAATGCCATTTTTCTTAATCATTTGAGTTATGGATATTATAGGCACAAATATCTACAGCCCTACCAATCGAGGGTTAAATAATTGAGCAAACTCAAAATGAATTAAATGTCACAAAATAGAGCAGATAATATAATGCTCAAAATAAAATGACACATAGATCAAGTGGTTCGCCAATTTGGCTACATCTATGGGAAAGGTGAGCACAATATCTTCATTGTGAACATCAGAAAAAGATCAATGTTCTTCATGAAGAAGCTTACAATAATCAATCCTGCTGATGCACTTACCAAATGCATTCCTAAAGAGAATCTAGAGTTCTGTAGAGCTTCTCTTGGTTTGGTAAAAGTGTGATGATAAGTCTGGAAAGGCAGGTGCATTTTGGAGCTGCAGCATGGTTTGGACTTCAAGTTGGAGATTTTTGCACAATGTGAAGTCCAATGGACTTATTGACCGCCCCTTCACATTCTATGTTTGATTTCTTTGTTTTACACTACCCCCAAAAGACTACTTCTATATATTTTGGGGATTGATTATTGTAAGCTTCTTGATCAGAACACTGTATCTTTATCTGATACTGCCATCCTGAAGAGAAATGTTAAAAAACAACTTTAAAACATCAAAAAGAGTTGCATCCAAAGCAATCAAATCTGAATGTAAGAGATTACGTCAATGCAGATAGCTCATAAATTCAATGAAATATTATGGTCTTCATCTATAGTTACTATAAATCTTAGCCTATAAATTATTGCAAACTGATGCTTTGGTCAATCTCATTTATAGGCACAATGATACACAACATTCTGGCTAACATTTCAATACTTAAAAACCCTGAGAGTATGGTTTAGTCCTTGTTTTACGAATTTTAAACATTTGATGGCTTTAATAATACAATGCGGGTAGCATATGTCAAATACCATGCAGACCTTTAAGCCTATAGTGAAGTCTATATTTGTTCCAAATCTCTAATTCACCACTTTTCAGTGTTCCAAGACAACATATGTTGATCAAACTATTTTACTGGATGACACCTCAATGTAAGAGACAACACATTCGGCTGGATGCCTACCCAAGGGAGTACTTTTTTTTCTTGGGTTGGCCCTGATGTATTAATTTCCCCCTCTTGTAAACATGTTAATCTTTTATTTGACAAGTGAACTTATTTTTCATTTCTGTATGAATGTTATTTTATTAATGTCCTAGAGTTTTTTTTCCAGATAGAATCTTACTACTGTAGGTTTTTAAATTTTGTAAATTGGAAGCCATGTAGTTGTAGAGATTTGTATTAGACAACTCTTAAATTTGGATCCACATTATTAGTTGGGTTTAATACTGGTCAGATTGCATAATCAAAGTAGTTCACGGCTCTTAAAATGTTGATTCCACTACATTGCTGAAGGATTTTATTGCCCACAATATATTCATCTGTTATTTTATGTTTTTATTTAAAGATATAGTTTTGTTGTGTCTTGTTCAATATTAGTGATTGTACTCGGTTGGCTCGGATTTCTTATAGCCAAGGTATCTTTTGCAGGCCATTAATAGCTTGAAAAATGTTGATTCTACTGCATTGTTGCAGTTTTTATAGCCCACCATAAATATGCTTCTGCATCTTATTGGGGATGGTGGTGAAACTCTTCAAGTCTGTCAAGTTTATTGTGGTTCTTTTTTTTTGTTTATTCAAAACACTCTGGGTGGTTTTTAAACATTCTTTCTAAATTGCTTGCACATGGATGAAGTATTTTGGGGGCTTGTAAATTTATTATTTTTGTTTAGATTTCTTGGCCAATTTCTCATTCAGTTCTAGCATAACCTAGAAGTGTTTTGCTAAATTATGTCAAAATTGCATTGCTTATTTCTTTTGCATATCTTAATGCTATTGAAAGTGAGACAATTCACAACTTTGCACCAAATGTGGAACATTGATGGTTGATTTTTGTTTACTTTGGTTAGAAAAATATTAACATAAACAACATATGTTGTATACAGTTAAATTCCTTCAGAGTGAAAATTAAAGGTATATGTATACAAAGAAAAGTCTTCTAGATTTTTTGGTGTGTACAAAGACTCTAAAAATTTGAACTGCTGGACTTTTTGAGTATTGACATATAGAGGTTGCAGTGTAAAGCCATTGGATCCTCTATCGAAGTCTGAAAGATCCATAGAGTTATACAAACATTAGTATTCTTCCCCTTTTCTTTCTCTTCTCTTTATGTTCTTTCTCTAAAAGAAAATGAGGCTAACAGAAAAAGTCTAACTGTAATGCTAAATGCTGACTTTTTTTAAGCATTTAGAGGCAGGGTTGACTTCTTTACTAAAAAAAAACCTTGACCCTATGCCTAGATGTCGAACAAATCAAATTTTATGGGTAGGTTTAGGGTTTATTGAAATCCAAATCTTCTTCATCAGTACCCATTATATGTTCAGCCAACATGGATTGTATTGAAAGCATACCAGGAGATACAAGTTGCCTCCTTGCAGCCCTCCATCTAGCTAGAAATCCTCTAGCATCTACAAGTGAAGAAATGGAACTAATCATGTGAAACAAGAAGAATGTTGTCCACCAACTTTGAGATTCATTTCCCTGGTCAAAATGAATACCCTCTTCATTTTCAAGAACATAATCCCCAAGCACAACTGCGCGGGGCATGGAAGATCGTATAGTACTTAGAACATCCCCAAAGTCATGCTAATATTCTAAATGGCTCCAAGCACATTGACGGGAAGGGTCCACATCTACTGGTCTAGCTATGGGATGTATTCTTCTTGCATGTTTGCGCAATTGTTCATAGGTCCCATTGAAAGCACATGATTCATGGGAATAATTTCTTGTCTTCATATTCAAATACTCCCTGGCAACTTCTACAACCTTCCAGCCATTCACCGTGCCTCTACAAAGAGGGAATTTTAATTCAATGTCATCATTTAGGAAAACATCTATCCCACTCCTATGATGTCGAGTATTCATGAGCGGAGCTGATCCATTTGTATCCTGTCTTATCAGTCTAGAACTTGTCCTCCTTGACTGCAATGCACTCCTATTCAGTGAATCTTCCAATGCTTCTGAACTTGATGCCCATGGATCAGAAGGATTCTCTTTGGTATTTTTTGGCCCACCTATTTCAGAAACTTCATCAATGTTTGTCAAGGCTCTTAAACCTGAAGCTCTAGCCCCAGAATTGTCCATAAAGGCTTCATGAGTTCAGCAATTTGACCGCGGCTTTCTATACTAATCAAGGAAATTTGAATGTCGATAACTAGTATCACACATGTATGGACAATGTCCATTTTCATAAGAACTAAAAATGAGAAGGAAAGCATTGTGTGGATGCTCTATACAAATGGGGCATACGGCGTCATCCCATTCTTTCTTCTGAGCATTCATTTCTCCATCTTTTAATGTGCTTCCTTCAAAAGCCAGATTGTTGTAAGGATGATGCCGAGCATGCTTATTCTTGATGGAACTTGAGTTATCGCATTGCTTTGCATCCTTTGGCATCTTTATCTATTAACTGAGCAAGCACAGTGATATAAGCAAGCAAGCTATCAGTTAGAAGCAGATTCCATGACTCCATCACAAGAGCATCAAACATTTGCAAACCCACTGAGAAGTAAATAGTGATAATGTATTTTATAAGTTTCCTCAGTGTAATAATAGCATTTGATACTACCAATATATTATTTTCAATGATCAAATGACATCCATGAAAGAATTGGGATATATTTTCATAGTGTAGCAAATTATGTGATGGTTTATTGTGTATTCAACCATTTAGTCAACCTTAATGGACCTATATTTCACAAGTAATAGTTCACAAGAACCCCTCTATTATGAAAAATTATAGCACTCATTGCATCTAGGTGATGTTGACAATGGCGAATCACCAAAACTTCTAGGATCCTACTTCACATAAAATTACTCTAGTCTAGGCATGCTTAACTATGGAGTTTTCCCCATAAGCTTTTTGGTATTGCTTGCTATCCCTTCTACAAAATCTCTGAAAAGTGTTGTGCCTCATGACATTCAATATAGAGCTCCTCAGGTCATCATTTCATACAAGGAGAAATAAACATAAAATAGTTCTCTAGTAATGAAATTTTCATTATAGCTATAATTTGTGTTAAAAAAGGGGATGTGTTTTCATATATATGTATGCATGTTCTTTTTTAAATTTTAATGAATGCCATATCTGTATTTGATATTTGTATATCTGTCAATTTATCTTGGTCCTAGACAAGTTCTAATCTGGGTGTCTAATATATGTTTTTGTTATGTATTACTTTGTTACTTTTTATGGCCTTTAATGAATTCTTGGAAGTCTGGAACTTTACAGTCAAAAGAGCATTTTAAAGATTTGACATTTTAAATTAGTTATCTATTTGAAATTCAGTAGGTTCATTATTGTTTATCTTGTGTTGAGGTTGTACAAGACAATGTATAGTAAGATGTGAGCTATCATGAGATGAATGGATCCATAAATAAATTATAATAACTTGAACAAGATGGAAGCAGTGATATTCAAATGGCATAGATGTGTTCAGTGACAAGACCTCAAAATTTTAGTAGAGTCTTTAGACATTTGTAAATCTCTTATATCCGAACAGGTTTTATCATCATGCTGACAATGTATGTGAATGTGCATATGTGCACACGTATGAATGAACTTTCCCTGTACAAGCACAGTAATAGTGATTTGTTGGAGGAATCATGTCAAATTAGACACAAAGGAACATGGGTTATGACTGCATGAATTGACTATCAGACAAGGCCACATTGACTCAAGCAAACTAGATAGCATTTCCATAAATGTGTTGGCTTCCTATATGACACATTGACAATGTAAACGTGCACCTATATGGAGTTCATAATTTTCCATTTTGTTGATTTAGTGTTCTTATTTTTGAAGATATGATTGATCCTTGTAAATAGATGATTTTTTATTATTATATTGAACTTGCCATCCTTAAATTGGAACAAATATTTTCTTTGTATGAGGATAGACATTTAGTTGCTTTCGGTTGTCACACTTTTCAATATAGATGTGTTTAGACATGTTTACTATCAAGAAAAGTGCAACAAATTATACCTTTTTAATAGATTCTATTTTTTAGTAGGGAAAGGATGATATTGACACTTTCTCACATTGGCTTTCAAATACATCAACACTAATTTCCTTACTACAACATAAAATATCCTTGAAGAATACAGAGGAGAAGCAATTAATGGCCTTGAATGGTCAAATTCAAATGGCCTTGAAGAATACAGAGGAGAAGCAATTAATGGCCTTGAATGGTATGTTTTCAATATTTTATTATGATTTAGTTTTAAATGTTACAATAATTACGAATGTAGAAGGATCATAATATTTGGTGTATTTTCAAGTTGATGCTTACTACACCTATTTATATTTCTTTGCCAAGAATCATTTTGATACTGTAGATGAATTCTGTAGTAGATAGTTTTCTTTGAAAGTCTAGAATGCTCAAAATGCTGGAGCAAGAATAGTGTTTTTCTCTGATGATGGGGAGGAACCTCCTATAACCATGGATTCACCTAAATAAGATACTTTAGTAGTTGAATACAGGGCAATAATTTGTTGTTGATCAGGTGAATTATTTCTTAGGGAGCTGACACATTTCTTACTTGAGAAATACACTTCTTGAAATGATAAAAATTTTGTTCATGTGAGATTAGTTTGAACTTTTTCAAGTACAACCATGAGATTCTACTAAAAATCTCATGGTTGTACTTGAAAAATCTCAAACTGATCTCACATGAATAGAATATTTATAAATCACCAACTTGAATATTTATATAGACTAAAAATTACAAACTAATGAACTTGAAACCTGTCAACTATTACATACCTCGAGCCATCTCATGTGAGCTGAGAACCATGTCAGCTGGCATATCCATTGGGGGCATGGAATTGGTGATTATATAGTCACCAGATACATCATCTAACTCCATTTCAGTTTCCCCTACAACTACTTGTGTATAATTCATCTCAATATTATTGTGAGAGTCCTACTACAGCAGTGCATCTAGAAGGCTTGAACTAGAATGCCCAAAATTACTGGTCTCCCCCTCAGACTAAAGCTTGAAAGAATAATCATAAGATATGGGTGTGGTGTCTAATGACAACAATAATTGGCTTGAAGGGAGCCCCAAAATGAGGCCTGATGAAGCCCCATTTACAGAGTAGCAAAGATTAGTATTACTATTACTACTACTAATGATACTCTTAGTGTTATTGATGCTACCACTAGTTTGTAGGATATCAGCATTGTCAATTTTTCTCATTACTCTTTCAACAAAATTATTACTATTATTACTACTCATCAACTCATAAGAAAGTGATTTACATTAGAATGGATATAGCAACATATACTCTTAGTGTTTGGATATGATAAACATTTCTCATTATCTGCTAACTTCCTGCACACTCAATGAACTCCATCTCACAGATTCTAAACAGTAAATTATGACGTACATCAGCATTAAGCATAATGAGGAATAATTCACAATCCCCAATTTTAGTAGAATTCTGGTAGATCCGCACTTGTTTAATTGTTTCCAATCTCTAAATTTGTACACTTTATGCCCAAGCTATATTTTATAGGTCCATTGTAATAGGAGAGCTTGATTTTTCAGTTTGGTCTCTCTAAATCATTTTGTACTTACTATCTAAGAAATTCATAGTATTGGAATCACTATTGGTTCCTTTTTAATTTCTAAAAATAATAATGTAAAAGTCGACATAAAATAAGATTAAAGAAAATTTCTAGCATAGGGTACCAAGTTTCTCACAATGTTGAGCTCTGGAATTTCTTATGTTTTATTTAGTTTTAAACATTTGTCATGAAAGGACATCTGATAGCTTGTCGTAATCTATAATTTTTAACTCTTTTTGCATTTATCATCAAAGTAAGTTTGTGCAGTATTTTGATGGCCATCCCCATTGCATGGGGTACAAAATCTGCACCAACATATGCTCTTCTAAGTTTCCATATGTCATGCCATACACAATCCTTTCAAGCAGGCCCTTCACTTCTCTCATGGTTGATCTCCACTGGATTATGCCTGGTGCACTGCAGTCCTATAATCTTATTCCAATTAAATTGAGAGCTGGCTGCCCTGCTCTAAGGATTCAGTAGGCACTATCAAATTCAACTCTTCAACTACTCTAGCTCATACTTTGGGATGTCACTAGTGAATTGATTGATTTATATAAATAATTAAAAAATTCTTGTAGTTTTGAACTCTTGAATAAAATATTGTTGGAATGGATCTTGAGAACACATTATAGTGTTGACCAAGGGCCTGTAATTCTGTATAATTTATGATAGTAGGAAAATTATTTCCATGGAAGTGGTGTGTACCCAGCTCAAGTGCTTGTAGATGAATCAACGTCGCCAATACTTGCAGTATCACTTCTCTAATTGATTACATGGTGTGATAAGAACAATAAGTGTAAAATCTCCTATAGATTTTGGGATGCTATGACATAGTTGATTCACCATATTAGACATCATTTGTAGTTTCATCAGCTTATCCATATTTTTTGGGATTTTCCTTACAAGCTTGTTGCAAGGTGAAAACAAACTTCTTAATTATAGTGCAGTTCATGAGGGAAGATAGCATTGCGAAGCTATAGTTCTTGCAAGAGAGAAGTGAACCCAACTCTGCAATAAAGTTGCAAAACAAGGATTATGAATGCCTCCTGCAATATTGGTAGTGTTGTTCAGCTCATGATCCCTCAGTCTACATAATTTGCCTATCTTTGTGAGTTCTACATACATATACTCTAATGATAATCTACCTATTGCTGTTAAAATATTGGATGGAATCTGTCTCTTATACATTTTCTTTTATAGCCATAAGACACTCAATTTTGTGCAGTTATTTTATAAAGACTAGGGAATTCCTCCCTAAATCTGACCACTTTCTAGATTCACTATCCTTTGATTGCTGAGGACACTAGATTTGGAGAGATTATTCAAAGCTACATCTATGGATTTAAGCACAAAACAATTTTCCAACTATGGTGGGATTATACCTCATAAATTATTTGAATGCAATGTGACTCTTTCAAGACTTGTAAGGAACTCAGCTCTGGCACAATGCTTTTTCTCATAAGTTATTTTCTAGTTTGAGATGCTGGAGATTTCTGCATGTACTGAATAATTGGAATTTAACCTTACAAGCTATTTGTGTTAACTATGCTATTTTCATACTAGCAGGGTATGAATCCAGAAAAAATGATTGTTTGAGAATTTGTGAGGGAAGGTCATATTTGCATCCATGAGGACTAACTTTTTATAGAAGCGCTTGGTAGTGGCGGCACACATGGTAATAGTAGTGGCACCATAAAGTAAAACCTTACTTCCCTTCATTTTGTATGTAAAAGAATAAACACAAGAAAAATTTAATGGTTGAATGCCATTTTTCTTAATCATTTGAGTTATGGATATTATAGGCACAAATATCTACAGCCCTACCAATCGAGGGTTAAATAATTTAGCAAACTCAAAATGAATTAAATGTCACAAAACAGAGTAATTAAGATAGTGCTCAAAATAAAATGACACACAGATCAAGTGGTTCACCAATTTGGCTACATCTATGGGAAAGGTGAGCACAATATCTTCATTGTGAACATCAGAAAAAGATCAATGTTCTTCATGAAGAAGCTTACAATAATCAATCTTGTTGATGCACTTACCAAAGGCATTCCTAAAGAGAATCTGGAGTTTTACAGAGCTTCTCTTGGTTTGGTAAAAGTGTGATGATAAGTTTGGAAAGGCAGGTGCATTTTGGAGCTGCAGCATGGTTTGGACTTCAAGTTGGAGATTTTTGGACAATGTGAAGTCCAATGGACTTATTGACCACCCCTTCACATTCTATGTTTGATTTCTTTGTTTTACACTACCCCCAAAAGACTACTATATATTTTGGGGATTGATTATTGTAAGCTTCTTGATCAGAACATTGTATCTTATGCATTTGTTCACAATATGGATATTGTGCCTGTCTTTCCTGTGGGTGTAGCCAAATTAGTGAACCATGTAATCTGTCATTTAAAATAATAATAATAATAATAATGCTACCAATGACTCTAGTTTGTGGCTACAGCATCCCAGTAGGGGCACAAAGTTTGTGATCATGTTGTCTCAGTGAGGATTTGAATTTGGGTGGCTTCTATAGCAACACCAATCCAATACCATTGCACTATGCCATAGAAGAACAAAAGTCAAAATACTAATGGAATCTATATAATCAAGGAAAATATACAGTAGTAGAACCAAATGTTTTGAAGTCAAAATGAGAAATTAGATTGAGTTAGAGCCTTATAGGGTAATAGTACAAAGATACTTGGCCATGCCTGTAATATGTAATTACATAGATTAATCAATCAAAATTCCTGTAGTGGGTGTTATATGATAAGGTGGCCAACACACATAAGAGTTTGCATCTATTAGCCTACTGCAATCCCTAACATAGAGGCACAAAAAAATTAAATTCATAGCAATACGCTTTAGCATTTTTATGATTATCCATGGAAGGTTCTTTGCTACTTGATGATATAGAAATGTAGACTCTGCTTACTCTCAAGTCATGGGAAAAGATGGAGTAGCCTTTCTCTATGCAATCTGAGACCAAAAAGGTGCTTAAATTAATAATAGTCAACTAAATGCAATTATTTTGTCAGGATTTGTTTCTTTTACACTATCCATGTTGTTTAGATTCTATCTGTTTAACCCATCCATGAAAAGTATTTAGAGTGAATACTTAGCATTTGTATCAAATCAAAGATTACATTGATCATTATTATGTAAAGGGTCTGCCAGATCTATGAAACATATAGACTATTTATTTTTAACAATGTGAGTCCTTATTCTTTTGTTGTTTTCTTATATCTTGATGATGGATCAGAGTATGATCTAAAATATTGATCTAAAATATTATACAAAATTAGGTACATAAATTACATACAATCAATTAAATCCACATTGCAAGACCATATAGTGTTTTTCATGCTAATGTTGGCAATTTGGCTGAAGTGAGTACATAGATGTTGTCATTATGGCAACATATGATCCACATTAAGAGTGCACAGGTCAGAGAGCAGGTATAGTAGAGCGCATTGCAAATTTGCCTAAGTGTGAGATAGTGTTTTCACCAGTGTACTAGGATACAATTTTTGTTTGCGACATTGACTGGAGTGAGTTCAGTGCTTGCGCACTTGAACATAGACTCTATGATGACTTATGATGACCGATCTTAGAGTGCAAGTCAGTACGACATGTATAGAATTAGTTATGACATGTACAAAATTAGTTATGAAATTCTAAAGACTAAAAATAAAGAACTAAAATCTAAACTTTGGAAAGTAACATCCAAATTTGAGAAAGTAAATTTGCAGTATGCTGAACTTGAAAAATACAATTAGATTGTGAAAGGTGAACTGACTCAATCCAAACAACAACTTGAAAGGCTATATTCAAATAGTGAGAATATTGATGAGAAAGTATCTTTTAGGAAACCATTCTATGATAAGACTGGTCTTGGATTCAACACTTTCAGAATGAATGATGAAAGCAAGGAACCAGATCTGAAGATATCTGAAAGCATAGATGAGAAGAAGCCTGATGAGATCAACAAATATGAAGACACACCAAAAGAAGAAGAATCACCAAAGCAAGAGGAATCACCTAAAGGTATGCAAAGAGAATTCACAGGTAGATTTTTTGCTTGTAATACTATTGGTCACATGAAGAGAGATTGCACAGGTAAACAGTTTAAACCTCTTAATGGTTATTGTTATAATTGTCATGGTTTTGGACATAGAGCTATTGAATGTAGAAAACCTAAATTTATTGAGAATAATTATGGTAGTAGAATGTTTAGGAATACTAACAATGCAGATAAGAGACCTATTGAAGATATGAATAGAAGAAATGAAGTAGTGTGTTATAGATGCAACAAGGTTGGACACATTGCTAGAAACTGTAAGTCATAGATTAATCAGCAAGGACCGAGATATGGAAAAAATGGAATTGTTTGTCAAATATGTAATAGGATTGGACATATAGCAAGGTTTTGCAGAATGAACAATGGAACTTATCATCCTAACCCTAACCCTAGAAATCATGAAAGAAGGAATAAAGATGCAAATAACAAATAGAAAGGTTGCTGTAGCAATATAGATGAAGTGAAGTATGTTAAAGGCATAGATCAAGGAGACATATTCAACATGGAAGGTAATCAAAAAGGTGAAGTATTGAGTGGTAAGAATGAATCCTTACCTGACCTATCTCAAAGCACTTAATTTATGTAAATTATAGTAGATTAGGAACTTAGAATTAGTGTAGAAGTAGATTTATGATGAATTAAGTCTTGCATAGTTAATGAAAGGTAGATTATGATGTACTAATGCTATGGTTAAGAGGGCAAAAGAAAATATTATGTTTTGCAAGTTCGCAAGAAGTTTTGAGTTTTGCAGGATAACAAAAACAACTTTTGGAAAGAAGCGGCAAAAGAATTGAATGCGATGTCAGAACTAAGTGAGAAAGAAAGGAATTACTACTGGACCAAGAAAGAGGTAGAAGACTCTAGTTCAACTAGTACCAAGAAAAATTGTAGAAGTAAAGGAAGATGACATTACAGTTAAGAAGAAGACATGGAAACCAAGAGTTGAGAGAGTAAATGAAGAAATCATACAAGATGGAGATTTCACTAAAATGAACAAGTACTATAAATTTTATGATTATTCAGAAAGACTTAATTTGGAGAATTCTATTGTGAACCAAAAGGAGAACTATTTTTATTATGGGAGGTAGATATGAAGAAGTTAAATCTGACACAAAGAAGGCATTAATCAAGGTCATGGCAGAAATGGTTGGAGAGACATCAGTTACAGTAGATCAAGAAGTTGAAGTTGAACAAGAGGATATTCCCTCTCTTTCAGCTATTAGCATTGAAGATGAAACTATGAATGTGGAAGGTACTAAGGTCACCTTGGATACTGATGACAATGTATTCAAGAACTTAGCTAACATTGTTGACAATTCGGCTCTTGATGAACCAGATAGAACTGAAGAAGCAGTACAAACCCAAACTGCTAGTGAAGAACCTAAGGAGACTAAGATTCAAGCACCCATTCTTGCCAGAGAAGATACCAGTCTTACTCCTGAGACAAAGAAGAAGGAAATCGGATCCTTATTTGAAGATTTAGGAAAGGAAGTTGATGATAATGATCAGTTGGAGCTGATTACTTCTTTGAATAAAATCATTAGAAAGAACAAGAAGGTGAAGAACCTTGAAGGAAGTCTGAAGGAACTTACTGAGAAGTTGCAAAGTATTGTAACTATGCAAATTTTTGAAGCAGACCCTTTGGAGAAAGCTAAAAAGGTAATGAACACTTTTGATTATGAGTTTACTAACCTATCAGACATTGCAAAAGTGAGAGCTCAAGCAGCCTATGAAGCTAAAATGCTTTTGAACATTAGTCAGAATATCAGGAATGATATTAGCAGTCTTGATATTTGTATCAAGAACTTGAGGAAGCATTTGGAGACAAGGAAATCTTTGTACATATAGTGTACAAAACCTGAGATTTTGACAGTAGAAGAGGAACATAAGATCAAGTTGAAGGAAGTTGAGATTCAGAATGAATCTAACCTTCTTTCTAGACCTAATGTGAAGGTATGTGATGTTGAAAAGAAAGTTCAAAAGCTTTATGATGAAATAAGAATATTGCAAGATGAGAGGATCATAAAAATGAGGAGACTTACACTTTTGAGAGAACACATTTCTATGAAGTTGAGTGTCATTGAAGAGCAATTAGAAGAATGTCTTACAGCTAAGACATCCTTTCAGAAATTCAAATTTGAGAACCTTCAAGCATGTCAAATAGCATCTTATGGACTGAGCACACTACTCAATGTGGTAGATTCCATCAAGAAATCATGGGAAAAGGAGTTAGAAACTATGAAAGCTGATTTTGCAGATTGTGTTGCAAGCCTACCGGCTTTGCAATAAGTAAATGGAGGTATAATCTTTTTGGGTTACAATTTTGTAATCCTTCCTACCTTATTTTTGTCATTGTTGTCAAAGGGGGAGTGATAGTAGAGCAGAAAATTGTTATATATATAAGGATTGATACTCTTAGGGGGAGTATTGTATTAGAGATTATATTTTGAGGAGTTATAAGGATAGTATACATATTCTATACTATGGCCACAATTTTGATACAATTTTGAGATTTTGAGTTGTACACTTAGCCAATTTTCTCATATGTTGCCACCAATGACAAAGGGGGAGATTGTTGGCAATTTGGCTGAAGTGAGTGCATAGATGTTTTCATTATGGCAACATATGATCCACATTAAGAGCACATAGGTCAGAGAGCAGGTATAGCAGAGCGCATTGCAAATTTGTCTAAGTGTGAGATAGTGTTTTCACTAGTGTACCAGGATACAGTTTTTGTTTGCAATGTTGACTGGAGTGAGTTTAGTGCTTGCGCACTTGAACATAGACTCTATGATGAATTATGATGACCCATCTCAAAGCGCAAGTCAGTACAGCATGTACGAAATTAGTTATGACAGTTTTACCGAAGACAGTATTAAGCTGACAGGACAAAGTATGAAGACATAATTGGTAAAGAGTTAAGAGATTATTTTGTTTAACAAAATAATGACTTAACAATATAAAGGGATGACATCCTAGATGTTTACCTTTGGATAAAGTTATTTTGTAATATGGAAGCTGACCATGTAAAGTTATTAGCCTTAATAACTTGTATAAATGTAATTATAAATTGTAAGAAGATGAGTTCTTTATTGTTATGCATATTGTTTAGTTTCTAAAGTTATGCATGTATAAAGATAATCTATTATATCCATAATTGGGAAAAAGATAAAGTTTGTAGAATACTGATTCACCCCCCCCTCTCAGTATTCCCTATTTCTAACAGATAACAACATTTTTAGGACTACAGATGAATGTTAACATCTACCAGAATAATGATAAACTGCAGTTTACTTTCAATCTGATGGCAAAACAAATATTGAGCTTCAATAGTGGAGAGCTTGAGATAGATGAATTAATGAAGGAATACTTCACCTTCATGAAGGGAATTATCTTTGCACCCATAAATTTTCTAGGGACAAGTTACAGGAGAGCTCTCAAGGTAAGAAAAACTTAGAAAATAGGGAGCTCTAATATAAAAAACTTATTTCATTCAATGCTAAGAGATTTCTACAATCTATCATATAAAATAGAGAATGTTGTTTTTAGATTCAATAGCATACATTTTCACATCAGGAAGAGCTAATAATGCTTGCATGATAACAGTCTAGATCAAAAATACTAGAAGCAATGAAAAAGATAATGGAGGAGAGAAAGAAAAAACTTGATACACATTATGATGATCTTCTCAGCAATGTTATGAAGGATGGAAGGCTTTCAATAGAGAAAATATTGGATCTCATTCTTAATATTCTCTTTGCTGGTCATGAAACTTTAGCAGTTGCCTCAACTCTCTGCCTTTATTTTCTTCTCAAGTTCCCTTTGGTAATTGACTCTCTCAGGGTATGTGGGGACATGTTAGAAAACACTGTACTATTACTATGCTACTTGACTTTTGATTGACTGAATTGATGTAATTAACATATTCTGCATTTTTGATGCAGTCAAAAAATTTAGATATAGCTAGAAGAAAACAACAACAGGAGCCCAAAGATCTGAGGTTAAACTGGGATGATTATAAAAGGATGGAGTTTACCCATAATGTGAGTTGAGATGCATTTTATTTAAATATTATTTAGATTAATGATGAAATAATCAGTAGAAAATTTATATTTTATTGATGTAGTAAATATATATCTTATTTTTATTAATCAAAATAACTTTTGACTCTTAAATTGAATAGCAGTTTAATACCATAATTTTGTGTTGTTGATAGGTTATCAATGAGACATTGAGGCTTGGGAACGTAGTTCGCTTTGTTCATCGAAAAGCATTGAAAGATGTTAATTTCAAAGGTTAGTGGGTGATCACTATTTCTTTTTCATGAAATTTTTTCTACCATTACAATCAAAGTTATACAAGCTTTTATCCTTACATTATTATAAGAATGGAAAACCTAGATACTCTGATATCTGAATATAACATGAGAATTATGATATGTTTGTAGTTGGGGGCTTTTTAAAAATAATGATAAATTTGATGAAACTATATATATAATGATATGCCCAACCTTCTGAATTTGAAGTAAACTTTTGAAGCATTTTGATTGCATCCATGATGGTAAATTAATATTTGAAATATACTTCTTCTCTTCATTTTTCATGGCATAAGTATGAAAATTTTGATCACTTAAGCCTATTGAACATATTGATGGTCAATTGGAAAAGAGACAAACTCAGTTCAGGGCTATGTATCGGCAGAGTGAATCAAGAAGAATAGGACAGAATAATTACATGCTGAAAATCCTTCATGTATTGTTGCTAACCTTGGAAACCTTCAACCATCTTGCCATAAATTTCTTCACATGCTTGAAAAAATTAGATAAATGAGCCATAATTATTCTGCTAAAAATATCAGAGGCGGACTTGTTTTGAAATTCAAAATCAATTGCCTTTATTTAGGTGGTAAGTACTCTGTGCATGCTCTAGACTTGTTTTTATTGCTTTAAAGTTTAAAGCAATGGTAGAAATCACTTATGTTGTTTCCACTCTTTGACTGGTTTGGCAGAGTCAACTAGTGGCTTTGCCACGAGAAATTTTATAAGACATTTGTCATTTGGTCTTCAGATAGAGTTTGCTAGTGGTTTTGCCACCCAAGATATGTGCCACTCTTATGACTGATTGGTCTTTATGTTGGGTGTGGATTCATAACCATTTTGTGACTTTTTTAACCTTGGAGGCAATTCACTTAGGTTTCAGCCCTATTTATCACTCAGATGTTGATCACTAATGCTTTAGCTAGCTTTTTTATCATGTTTCACACTGAATTTGGGTGTCTTTTCAATTCACTTTGTGCATCTCATTAAGATTGTTTGTTGTCCTTATTTGCTAGGCTTGCCTTCAATTTGACATGTTTTTAAGAGCTTTGGCAGAGTTATGGTTAACTTGAAACACACAAAGGTGAACCACTTTTGGCCTGATTTCTTTCCTTGAAAGGTAGGTGGTAATCTCAAATGATATTGCAAATGTTAATGTTTCAGGCCGAGTTTTGAGATGGCCACACCAATAAAAAATTGTACCAACTTTTCACTTAAATCTTTCAAGTTACCTTGGCATGTTTCACTTGTATTTCTGCCATATATCCTGATTTCTGGGCATGGATTTGTAAAGGCAAAACTCTCCCAACTATGCACAAGTTTTACATGATGCTTTTCTTTGCAATTTTGATGCACACTTTACTTACGTGGTTTCCACATAGTTAAAAGTTGATTTGATTCAAAGTATCTTATGGTGTTTGCCAAGATTAAAGGTGGAACTTTTAGTGTTTTTTCCATTCAAAAGTGCATCTCATTCAATTTGAAACCCCTCTTAAATGTTAGGCACATTTCACATAACTCTGCTACCTTTCCAACATGCCTGGTGAAATTTTTTGGTGGTACTACAATACTAGAGGTGTGCTATTTGACTGCCCATTACACTTTGGTTGAGATCATGGAAGACTTAGCCCATCTTTGTAGGGAACATTAGTGGCTTAGCCACGTAAAATGTATGCCCCACTTAGACTTCATGCATCTTATTCATTTCTTTTGCAGGATTCACTAAAGTTGCCACCAATTTCTTCCTTAGGTGGACTTTCATAAAATCTTTGCATGTGCCCCACTTAGACTTGATGTATCCCATTGATTTCTTTGGTAGGATTCACTAAAGCTGCTACCTATTCCTTCCTCAAGTGGACTTTCATAAAATCTTTTCATGTACTTGACTTGAGCAGAGGGCAACTAAGTTTTTGCTAGTATGAGAAACTTTGAGAGGAGTTTTCCCACCACTTTGCCACTTTGCCCCTTTGAAGCCCTCATTACCTATGTTAGTTCATACATGTCTTTTGAGTTTTATTGATGCAATCATCACCATCAGAAATATCATCATTTTTATCTGGAGTATTAAAACCTTGATCACCCTACAAAAATAATGAGCCAAAACTCAAGGCTATGACATGAAACCTTGCTGCTTGGCTAGAGAACACTATCACTAACCTTGACCTTGACACACAAATGATGATAAATTGATGATAGAGACATACATCAAGTAGTACAAACATTGAGTTTTGTATGGATACCAATAAACATAATGTAATAAATAAGATTGAAAAATAGTTATGTGAAGGGACCTGTTTAGAAATGTTATGTCCTTAATATCTGGTAGGAAAATAGTTAGGTGGCATAAACTAAGAATGTTGATTGATGTGCAAAAGGATTGATGTTTTACTAGTAACCCATCTCCAAAATAATGATTTCAATAGCTTCTAATATACATAGAAGTGCCTTTTGACCTGAAAAAGAAAACAATAGATCATGGAAATTGATGTGGCCTACATTTGGGTCCAACAGACAATTTGTAGCTCAAATATGCATTCTTTATAATTTATGGAAACAAGATGCAAAGAATTTGTCAACAAAATACAAAGGCCCAATCATAGTCAATCTATAGATTAGAATTCAAAATATCCTTTCTAGGAATAAAATCCTACATATGCCCATCTACTTAAGGGTTGTAGGTTATATTTAAGGTGACACCTTCTAGGCTGTTATCTTGAGTATTCCATCTCAAAACAACTTGAGGAACTTAGATTCTTAAAATGACATCTAGAAGTGATCTTGTGAGGCAAACGATTATTTTTTATTGAGGTTTGAAATTGTCATCTATGTTATTAGATTATTTTTAGTGTAGTGCATGAATGTTGAAGGAAATATATTTGTAATTTAGCAACCCTTTTCTTTAGATGGAGGAAATCTGGTGCTCTAAAAAATTAATGAACTCTCTACTTATTTGGGGGATAATCTAATGTTGTAGAAGACTTGGTTAGAATTTTAAAAATTTGTGTCTTTGTTAGAATTTTTTAAAATATTTTTATAAATTTGTTTGATTTTCAAAGAAACCAGTTAACATTGTATTTTAAAAAAGTAACGTTGAAGTAGTCGATTTAGTTACTTTTATTGTTTTTTGTGACCTAGATATTTGGTCGTAATTGGCAAATTAAAGTGTTCAAACAATGATTAGTGATTCCAATGCATTACTGACTAGTGGCATCCTTAAGTAGTTTTAATGTCAATGTTTAATATTTTGTGTTTTCCAGCTATGATAAGAAAGATGCTACGTTATTAGTTATTAATGTATCTTAAGAATTAGTATATACCACAAACATGAGATCTTGGAAAATGGCTATCGATTTTTATAAGCTGAATTTAGTGTGTATCAAATTTCCTTAATAATACTAATTTTATGATTGATGTATTGGATAGAAGTGTAATAGATTGGTAGGTTATCAGGAGTGTGGACTTCTAAAGCAGTAAAGCTTTTGATGGGTTAATTAGGAGTTAAAATGTAGAAGGTATGATCATTGGTACATACTTTATCTCTATTTAATGTGGTTGGTTTCCCCTAAAGATATATTTTTGTCATTATAATAAGGGGAACAAACCACATGTAATGTATTTTACAATGGCATCATTCACTTCATTCATATATTGCACATTGAATAACTTCACCATTGAGTTTAAACTATCACTAGTCATCCTCCCCTTAAGCTTTGCTACCCTTGAACTATAGATGGAAAAACTTAAAATCATGTTTAGTGGAAAGTACTAGTATACATGGCATGATTATTCTTTAAAGGGTACTAGCTCAATGGAAGAGCACCTACTTTACAAGTATGAGGATGATGGTTTGATTCCATCGTGCTCTAATATGACTAAATTAATGACTAAATATATGACTAAATTAATGACCAAATAAATGACCAAATAAATGACCAAATAAATGATCAAATAAATGACCAAATAAATGACTAAATAAATGACCAAATAAATGACCCAATAAACTACCAAATGACCAAATAAACTACCAAATAAGCAAATAAATGACCAAATGACCAAATAAACTACCAAATGACCACATAAATGATTAAATATATGACCAAATCAATGACCAAATAAATGACTAAAATAGTTTAGTCATAAATTCGATCACGAGATAAATGACTAGCAATAAACTATCACTGGTCACGTGACCAAATTTGGTCATTTATCTACAATTTTTGGTAGTTTATTTGGTCATATATTGCTATTTTTGTACTAGTGGAAGCAGAATAGGGGGAAACAACCAAATACATGAAAAGACTTGATCAAGGTGCTTAACATGACCCCAGACCACTCACTCAGAGGGCTAAACACTCTTAACATGGAAGTGCTTCAATTTTAAGATGATACATTCACAATATCTATGGTACATGTTTCACCCTTGAATTACTATAATGACATATATGACATACCTTAGCATACGTGACATTGTTATGTTGGATAAACCATTCATAACCTTCAAGTTCAACAACATCAATACAACAAAGAGAAGATTTGTTTGGGAGCCTTTGTAAAGGGTTTGGCTGCCTTCTCAAGTAGAGGTATATCATGGATGACATCAACATCATCCTGATCATCATCATCAGTTGCACCAGTACCAAATGTGTCATGGATCAATGTATCAGTACCATCATCTTAAAATGTGTTATCTAGCGCATGATCATCATTTTCCATTGGATCATAATCTTCAGCTTCAATATTTGCACCTCCATGGTCCATATCACATACTCCCTTAGGGAGGTCGACCTAGATAAAAATGATGAACACAAATAAACCATGATAATGATCTCATCATCAAGTGTATTTCATATATATATATATATATATATATATATATATATATATATATATATATATATATATATATATATATATATATATATATATATATATATATATATATATTATTAAATCAATATAATGAAAAACTTACCAATTGATGATAATCAAACTCCCCTTCAATGTGACCATTATCCCTATAATGTCTCTTAGCTGTTTTGATTACCAATCTTCTAGTATTTAACCCTTCACAAATATTGTAGGGACAATAAAATTTTCCATTGCCTTTTCTTTTCAAGTTAGACCAGAATCTATTGATTGTATCCCCATCATGTGCTTCACTTGGATTGTCTGACATAATCCTTCTTCACTTAGATTATCTATAGCCTAATTATATATAGAAATTGAAAAGTTAGTTATGAAATGATGTTTTAGTATAGTATACCAAATTGAAACACTTTTGTTATTGTAGTCTTCCACCTCAAACTCTTTCCTATTGTGGAAAGAAAGAAATATATTCAAATAATATAGTAGTTTGTAAATCAAAATAAAATATCATATATATTATGCCTGACAGCTAGACCCGAAAACAAATGGACTTGTCATGATTTTCACAATAATACATTTGTTGTAGGGTAAGGTCCCAGTAGTGCTTAGGAAAATGAGCATGGTCAAGGTTCTATATGTTCTATATGTTGTGTGTGTGTGTGTATGCGCATAAAAAAGGGGGCCTTTATCTTTGATCTTAAAATAACAAATATGCCTATCTAATGCTTTTTGAGGGTGCAGGGAAAAAAAATGGAGGCAACTTGAGACCACAAATGGAGGCAAGTTGTTGATTGAGGGTGCAGGGAAAAACACTCGTCAGTACTTTTATCGAATTGTAAATTTTAATTTTCAACCATTCTGTGAATATAGAACATGGATGTAATCTCAAAAAATAACAAAATGTAGACACGAAAGATTACTTATTTTGTTATTCTACATTACTTACTATTTGAGTGCACGTTCCACCTGCAACTTGATCAACTCTTGTTTGATGCTTCAATTTTGTGTTGACTGTCCTGTAGAAGTACAAAGTTTTGTATTTACCCAATATGTTACTCAAAAAACAACAATAGAATAAAATACTTGTTGAGAAAAATTAAGAAATATTGATATGCTTTAAAAAAATTGAGATAGATGAGTGTGAGGTGAGAGATAACTATCCTTTGAAGAAAAGAAGCCAAGGCCTACTAGAATGGAGTTGAGAGCATGTTAGTGTGCAACCAAGGCGATGCAGGTGTGCTACCATTACTGATAATAATTTGATATATTTAGAGATCTGGTCCTGAGAACAATATCATGTAGATCAATCCCTTTCCTTGGTAAATTCAGACTAAACTGTCCAATTTAGCATTAATAAATAATCACACTAGCAAAACAAGGATTTCCATTTATGGGGGAAACCAGATCTAAGCTACATACATGTATCCTAAATAGTTTCATTATTATCATTAAATACATATATGTCTATAAAGACCTTAAGTGGAGGTCAATTGTGGTTTGGAGCTTGATTTTTTTGTAATACACAAGTAAAGTTTAAAAATTTGAGAGGTTTAGGCACTTTACTCTACCAAATCCTGTCTCCAGTCAGTTCCAGGTCTAAAAAATACTTGTCTCACCATTAGATAAACATTCTAAGAGGATTCAAATCCTCAGGCATGTACCCTTTGTTCGAGTCAAATGCTCACTGCTATAGTCTAGCAACCACTCCCACTGGTTTCCTTTCATTGTCCCACAACAAAAACCCAATACTACACTTATTCCTACATTTCATCTATTAATAGACTATTTTACATGTTAATTCAATACATCCCATGAAGTATGGGCCCTTAGAGTTCATGGGATGGCCATAAGTTAATGAAAATTCAAGACTGTTTCCAAAAAAATACCAGAATCTAAATAGTTTGCTCAAACCAGGTGTACATATTTTGAAATCTAAGTAATATCTATTCAACCATGATCAAATATGAATGATAAAATACTTCAATGCATTCTTACAACTCCCCAAATTCCACAATGCTTCAAGGAATCAGGTGTTCAATACCAATTGCAAAAAATAAGAGTTTTTGTTGATTCTCTGTATCCAGTCCGTACACCCAGGCTTATTCTCGCCTGTACAATAAAATTTCACCAGTAAAATAGAACTTCCAATAACCATATCAACCAACTTTTTTCATTGAGTTGAGTGGTTAAGGCTTAAAACAAAACAAAATACTATTTCCCTCTAAACATCATGTAACCGTTATTTTTTTAAATATTTGAATTTTTAAACCATAAAAAATGGCTTTATTGAATACTTACCCTTTCTTAGTGATTCCTAATGCCCTAGATGGTGTAGGAGCACCAAGGTCATAGGAAGGAGCCATGGAGTGCACCAAGGTTACTAATGGATCCTTGGGAGGAGTGGAAGACAAATGACCTTCAAAGGTCATTGAATCATGTAACAAGACCAATCATGGTCATGTAATGTTTTCTTGATCATATCTTGATCACATTGTAACCAAATCTTGAATGTAAGCATTAATGGAAATGATAAGCCTAGAAGGTACCTAGGGGTCACTAGGAATGGATTATAGATTGATCCTAGGTTAGGGGATTGGGAAAATGACCTATAAGGGTATTAAAAGATGTAATAAGGCTATTAAAGCCTCTAAATGTTGTCAAGAGCACTTGAAGTGCAAAATATTGTAATTTGCCTATATTGGCAATATGAGCCTAAAAAGGGCTTATTTGGGGTTAGTAGGGGTTATAGGTTAGTTATCTTTCTAAGGTTGTCTCTAAACCTTTTATGAGTATTCAAAATGGGCAAAGGGTGTTGTGTTGTCAAGTTGACAACTTTTGTTGTCAACTTGACAACTAATTATTGTGTTTTGTCATTAACAATCAGACTGTTATGTGACAGTTAGAAACTTAGTTAGTAGGTTACATTCGGTCTTTTGAGAATTAGAGTATATCTTTGAAGAGATCCACATGACTGGAAGGGGAGAGTGTTGTTGGTAGGTAATGGATCGATCTTGTAACAGATTGAAGGAATAAAATCTAAATTCTCTCCAAACTCACAACTCTTTGCCGTGGGTACAGTCTGGATAAAAGTGAATGCATATGTTTGAATAAAACATGATATTAGTTGGAATAGGATGCAAAGACATTTATTTGTGTTTGTTTTACATGTGTAAGAAATAAATTCACAATTTTGTTCCTATTAAAATCCAAGGAAATCGCTGGTGTTCAGGACTTGGACTGGTTTGAAGACACAATCAGGGCATTTGGGATTGTAGTCTCCTAAAGAGGATTGACTCTCCCGCCCTCTGTGACCAATGTAATCTATGGGAGATGTAAAATGTAATATATATTCTTTTAGTGTATTTTTTTTACAGGGATATGTAAAGGGGAGGTGTTTAGAAGCCACAACAAGGTGGTAATATGTTGATTGTTAGGGTACAGTCTCGCACTAGTCATTATGGGATAGATTCCACTTAAGGATGGAGGCATTTTATGTTAGTTTACTATTGTGTGGGATCATAGTGACATGTTAGGGTAAGGGTCATTTGGATGTAATATGGACCATTAGTGTCCAAGGGTGTCTTAGCGTAGTTAGGATTATAGCAATGAAGTAATCAAGTCTCCTAAGTGTTTGGAAACCTTTGGAGTTCTTAAAATTCCTATTAATAAGGGTTTTAAAGAATTTTCATAGTTTAAGTTTACAAATATTTAAAATACAATGGCTAGTAGCCATTTAGGAGGGAAGTTAGGATTTTGATATCTAAATACTCAACTAATCCCTCTAACCGATCAGGAGAGGTTGGGGAAGTTGAGATTATGATTCCTATTTGTAATCAAAACCATTAGTACGAGTATGATAGACTTGGTGTGTACGGGATGAACAAAGAATAACAAAGAAAGTTACATTTCTCTACAATATTGGTGTTGAATTTGTATTTAATTTATATGAGATATTTGTAGAAGTGTAAGATATTCATTAGGAGTTTTTTTTAATCCATTTCCAATCTCTACTACTTAAAATATATCCTATTTGAAGAGCTTACACGCCTAGCATTGATTCACAGTCTGGATTAATAGACTTTTTTGGTAACAGTCTGAGTTTTCTTTGAAGATGCAATCATCCCATGAACTCTAAGGGCCCAAACTCCATGGGATGAATAAATCTAACATGTATGATAACCCTTTAACTTATTAAATGTAGGAACAAGTGCAAATTTGACTGATCTTCACAGGATAGTGAAGGTAACCTAGTGAATTTTCTAGGTACAATACAAGAGTGGGAGTTTGGTCTGAAGGGCATGGTATTTTATGATCCAAATAGTCTTACCATGTTGTATGGAAGGTGAATCAATCACCAATTGGTTTTGAAAGTGTCTCCATAAATAAAGATTAGGAAACTCTTCTTCTAAAGAACAAAAAAAAGATACATGCAAATATTGAATAAAAAACATACATAGATGATGACATGTCTGAACATGATGAAGAACTAATAACCAAATCACTTATTTATTGGTTTAATGAATCAAATATAATCAAAGATTTTGATACAACTAATATTAGAATTTTTCCATCAGAAGGCTTGAAGCCTCTAGGTATTTTTCAAGACACTTATTTAGAAGAGATGAACTTCTGATCTCTACTCTATGGATCTTCTCGGCCATATGATCTTACAAAGAAATTATCATACCAAAAAAAGGGGGGAGATCATACATAAAAAATAATGAATTTTCAATGCACATAACAAATGTTTTATTTAAAGTAATTAAAATCATTATTCAACAAATACCTTTATTTTCATGGATTTGCATAAGAAAAGTTGAGTTAAAAGGTAGAAAGCTAGTTGTTAAGGATGTGCACGCTCCTATGTAAATCTGGAGAAAATACTAAGATGTTAATTGGGCTTTAGATCTTTGAGAAGTATTTTCATATCTCCAGATTATTTAGAGAACACAAAAAATAACATATTTGTAATGATAAGACAATATGGACCTCCAACCTTTTTTGTAACATTGACAAGTGAAGAACATTTTCGGGAGCCATTATGCAAGGCCTTATTACATATATCTAATAGGCCCAAGAAGTCAATTATTTTGACAATATAGAGGATAGAGACCTAGAATTTGAAATTAGAAAAAAAACCATTACTTTGTAGTCGCTACTTCTACTATAGGGTCAATGCATTTTGAATAATGATGCTAAAAAATGATCAACTCTTAGGCTATTTTTTTGTCACAAAATTTTAGAATTGAGGAAATGAACATGTACATTTTATGTTATGGATAAAAGATGCACCTATCTATAGAAAGTGCAGGAACATTGAAATAGAAAATTTTGTGGACAAATGCATTACATGTGATTCTTCATTGCTTGGTGCAAATCTTATCAAAATACAAACTTATCATAATACAAAAACCTATAAATAAATTAAAAAAACTTCCAGTTATTGATTTAGTTTTCTATTGCCTCCAATAAGAACAACGACAATATTAGAGCCCTTGCCAAATAAAAATTCTACAATGAAAGACAATCAAAGAGAGGCTCCTAGTCGAAGGGGATACACTTAGGTTTTTTTCCAAAAGTTTGCAAAAAGATATAGTAGGTCAACTACTCTTTCTTCCTCTTCTAATGATGGTGCCCCCTACAAATCTATAGGCGACTGGATCAAGATCAGAATCACTTGCTTCTTCTACTACTATTCAATTGACCCTTTAGAATAGTAGGGAAATGACTACTGAATCTACTGACTCAAAAGCTTAATGAACATAATCACCCTTCAAATTCTATGGGGAAAATGTAGAAAGTTCAAACTACTTAATCGAATGAAAGATCTGAGTCTTTATCTAAATCACCAGAATCTACCGCAACTGTTGAGTCCATGACCCCCTACTATTCTATGGGCTTAGTATTCTTAATCTTCTGCTTATAGCCGTACTATTCTGTGGGGATACCCCTACTATTTTCCAGGGCATATGCCTACAAGGTGCATACACTCAACTGAAAAAAGCTTCAACTCACCTGATAGGATAGGGATACACTACCCAAACCCGACGCAGCTGGGAGAGAAGACCAAAATAATGGTGGAAATGTTGATTGCAATGATGAGTTTTGGAGGCTCACATACCTCATAATTTGTCAAGGTCTTTGTCTATTGGCTTCATCATGCTCCTAAAACTCTCTTCATAGGATACAAGTCAATCACTTCATCCCGCTCTAAAACTCTCTTTGTGGGCAGTCAAAATAAAAATGATTTGGACGTTTCACTTTTTTTTTAATGTATACCCTGAAACTATTAGAATTCTGATGGTCTATTTAAAACCCATCAAAATTACGACACCATCGGGACCTATTACAAAAAAAAAACCCAAATTCATTATAAAAAAATATCTGTCAGAAGTTTCTATAGGACCCCTCCATTTCCCTCATCTTGGTAAGAACACTCTGGTAAGCACTATTGTTGTTTCTTGCAAAACTTTTCATAGATTTTATGAAAAGTTAGTAGATGTCTTGACTGTAGTTCATCAACTTAATTAGAATAGATTTCATCTTCAAATGAATTCATGGAATATGTTAATTTAAGACATAGTTTTGAAGTAATATTACCTTTAGTTAACTATTGTGGTATTAGAACATGAAGGTGTAAACATGTGCTTACATGATAGAATTAATATTACTCTAAGATGCTTGGAAATTACATCTGAAATTATAATAAGGAGCTTATGTGGACTAGAATATTGCCCTAATGAATAATTATGGTTAAGCTAGGAAATGATGTACAAATAAAACTCTTATTGCACTTTCATGTAAATATGGATTTAATAGTTAATTCAATTTGTTCAAAGTTTAATATTGTAGAATTCGAACATCCTGACAAATCAGATTAGACAATTAATTGTTATGAACTAGAGGTGAAACTATAATGAATGGTTAGGTTACTTAACCTTGAGTTAAAATGAGAAGTTGGAAATAGCATCGATAACTATTTTACCATAGTCCCTAGTATACCCTGAGGCAGGATTAATAAAGAAGGGTTGATAATTATGTGACTTTAACTTTAGGTCACAATGTTTATTGAAAATTAAATCTTACTTTTGAGAATTGAGAAGGTTATAATTTCTTAATAGAATAAGCTTAGTTCAATAAAGCAAATAGTGATGATTCCATAGATTGAAATTATGAATCAATTGTGATTTGAAGCATTTTGAAATTTAGTATATTAAGAGAATTGATGGATTCCTTAGAAGATAACTCGCTACGTAACTTGAAAGCGTATTGATAAAATGAAAGTTAAGTTTTTATTTTATTTTGATCATGCTCTGATTATTATGGGAATACTAATAATTACATTGAGTGTGCAGGACTAAAACCATGGAAAGGGGAAATCAACCTATTTTGTGTGTGCCTCCCATGATACCAAAATTCGTGTCCTAAAGGGGGACTACGCCTATTGTGATGTGTCGTATTTATTTATTTTTGTGAAGAGAAAGGGGTTATGTGAATGTTTAATTTTATTATTTATTTTTGTTATTGTGGACCTTGCCAAGTAGGAAAGTGATGTGTTTTTGGAGTTGTTTATGACACTTATAATGTGAATTTAGTTGCATTTTAAATTTACTTGGTATTAAGGAAGTTTTCACATCTCCTTAAATCAACTCTAGTACAAATTGGTCTTCCTCATACCTCTACCTTGGTTAGGACACACATGGGAGGTCACATCTCCTTAAATCTCGAATTTCACTTTTAGGTGGGGTTTTGAGGGGTCAAATTGACCCCTAGGGAGTTGTTTTACACAAAAATAGTAGGCCCATGGGTTATACCTATGGGTAAGGGTCCTTTTTGACCATAGGACACCCTAGAGCCACCTTGGGAAGCCCTCCAAAAGTGGGCTTTTGTCAAATGACGAAAATAAAACTCACATGTAAAACTTCATGAGTCAAAAAAGTTTCCAACTCTCTTCCCCATTCACCTTTTTTGTAGTACCACCTTAGGAAAGTTGTAAGGTTTTGGGAAGGTCACCCAATGGGAAGCTGACAACTCTCCCAAGGGCATGAGAGAGTGTGAGAAGCCTATTTTAGTGGCAAACTTGGATGGTGTTGCCGAATCACCCAACCTCCAACTTTGGGGACAATCTAGGAGCTAGGAGAAAGATAGAGAAGAAAAAAGGAAGACTCACTTGATCTATCTACCATAACTTCAGGTGAAGGTATGTGCACCTCAACCTCCATTAATGGAGTTTATGCATTTTATGAGTTCATATGAGTAGGAAGGTGTTTCAGTTTGTATATGTGTGTTGTGAGTTGTTGTTATGCTTTATGTAAGTCCTTGAGTTCATTCATGAGAGTATTGTGGGGCAAGTGTTTTGAATCTCTTGTGTTGTAGTGATGAATGTGTTTGTTAGGTGAGATAAGGTTGAATCATGGTTGTTTTTTCTTGAAGTTCTTATCTCCTTCTTGTTGAGTGGGTCTTACTAGATCCTTGTTGTGAATGGCCATGTAAAAAAAAAAGGGGTTGTTGTAATCCTTGTGTCAGGGCAAGAATGAGGTATATGTTGTTGTTTCTTGAAGTAATGTGATGTGTGAAATATATGAGGGATGTATGGGTGTTTCTTGTTGGCTTGATTTCCCCTTGCTCGGGGGTTGGCTAGGACCTACGAGGTCTCATGATGCCATATGGTACGGAGGAGAGTAACATGCTTTTGCTAGTCAGTTTTGTTTTCTTGCAAGTTTTTCAAGATATCTTTGTTGGACTAGGCCAGGGCTATGAAAGAATGTAGTGTTTGTGAATTCCCTCAAATTGGTTTTGGGTGTAAAGTGTACCTTGTAAAAATGTAATATAAGTCTTTGTCACTTCTTTTTCTTCTTGTAAGATCTTGTCAGATAGAGACTCCTTGTCAAGATTTGTAGTGTGTGTTAGAAGTGACATGCTTCCAAGTTGTAATAACAAAAAAAAGAGAAATGCTTATTGTTGTATCTCTTTGATTGTAGCTGTAACTTGTAGGAACAGTAATTTCTTTATTTATTTATGTTTCTTGTGATAATCTGTCCATACTAGTGCTTGTATTGCTGTGGTAAAATGTGTTTAGAAGAGTTTCTAGTAAGCTATACACTTTCCACATATATATGTTAATATAAAAAAAAAAAATTAGTTGTGTTTTTGCCTAAGGAAATCTGGGCACTACATTTGGTATCAGAGCCAAGGTTTCAGCATTGGAACCTTGGACCCACTATGTTTTCATGACCATTAAAATGAAGTACCCACTTAAACAGATTGCTTTAAAAAAAAATATATATTTAAAAAGAAATAACATATAACATTATTGTGTTTATGACCAAAACTATCGATCTCCAAAAAATTGGACGTTTCTATTTATAAAGGATTATCATTATATTGCATACATCTATTGGACTCATCTATACTGCTGGTTATGGCACTGTTACACGTCAATTACTAGGTTTGCATCAATTACTAATTTTACAAGAAAAATCATATTTTCTCATCTGAGATTGATTGTATCTGATAATCACGCCATGCTCTTTTCTAATTAAAAAAAAGAACCACAATTAGATTTTTCTTTTATTAGAATTTTTTTTAAAAAAATGATATATTTTCAATTTTTTTTTTCCTCAACACACACATGCACAGAAGTATAATGGCAGATAGTTTTTGGAGATCTTATGAAAAAACTGTAACATAATGTATGGATCTGATCATTGTTATCTGTCACATTGAATATCGGTAAAATATTAAATCTTAAGTATGAAGCGATAATGAGAAATGCCACAAGGGCCACTGTGCACAACAAAAGAAAACAGTTGTATTGTGAGAGAAGGAAACATACAAACTAATGGAACAGAAAATTGTTGTTAAAAAACAAATAAAGATATCCTTCAACATCTATGTATCACTACACAGATAGATATCTTAATTCTGGGTCAAATCAAGTAGCAAAAAAAATTATAGGAAAGAAAATCGAAGAAGCCCTTTTACGATGATAAAGAAGTCATCAATATCTAATGGTAATAGTGATTAAATACTTGGCCCAGATGTCTTTTATCCAACATTCAGCAACTCCTCTAATCCACAAAAAGATAAATTAAGAATATGATGCCTGGGTATGGAAATAGATTGGGAGAAGGTGCTACTACCGTCTGAGCTGGATGATCTACTTCACACTTCCTCTAGCATCGAGGGAGCATCATGAAAACTTGCTAAGCTTGAGTGTAAATGTGTATCGATTTTTCCCATGCATTTTTGTCAAGTCATGTGAATAACTTGCTGGTGATGTATAAAAAGATAGTGAAGTTAAACACTAAACATTGAAACGTCCAAAATATGCCGAGGCATGTTTGCGAATATGTTATAATCAGTATAGAGAATATATATGACATTATGGTTTCTTGACTTTTACATTATCTTGAGCAACCTTAAACTGACTAGTCCTTTATGGACATTCCCTAAACATGTAACTCAATGCTTTTGAAGACTTCTTGACAAACATAAACATGCATGCACATTTAATCATCCTCTATACTTTTCACCTCCGCAATTATATACATGACTAATATTCACCTAAAATGATTCTTTTTACTTAGAAAACTTTTTCCCCCCGAAATTAAAGTTCCTATTGCATATTTGCAGCGATAAAATCATCTACATTAAATCCAAACTGAATTAGCTAATCAATTTGTAAACAAACTAATCTTGTATAGAGATCAAATCTCTTGTATCACAGTCTCGCTATCATTATCACCACACCATTTCTGCAGCAAAAGCTAGAGTTCCACATCTCTCTCCATTTCAACGCATTCGAAGAAACCAAAGTCCTCAAAATAATAGCTTACAACCTGAGAAAAATCCACTTGTGGGCTACACGGAATACCCATATCACTATTACTTACCCACAAAATATCTTTCACGTCCTTCTGACCCAGTCAATGTGTGTAGCTTAAGTGAGTGTGCCGTAGATTTAAAGGTTGCACAATGAACAGATTTGTGACAGTCACTGCAAGTTCACATGGCTGTCTGCTCTGCCAGTCAGAGAAAGATAGAACACCACACGCCAAAGTACAATGTGAGCAGTGAGATTTGATAGAGCTTTGGTAAAAAGACTTTGCCTTATTTATGTTTTTCTTCCATGTCATTAATATGATTGAATTTAATGGGCGCTGGCTATACCGGACTGACATCAAAACAGAGGCAACGTCTAAATAGCAAACTAAAATATATTGCAAAATTTTGACTTTTTTTTTTAAAAAAAATATTGTTTGAAACTTATTTGAAAAAAAATAATGATGGGACATTAAGTAGCACTAAAAAATTGTGGTTTTGCTCGCATGTGTGGTGTGTTTATCGAATGGAGAAAGAAACAAAGTGGTGGGTGACATGTACAACAGCTTAACCATTCGATGTTGACATTAACTACGGGTTAGGAAACTACAAGTTAGTGAACCAACTTTACTTGGCGCGTAAGTTAAGTGTTTCGAGAATTAACGGATGGCCTAAACGAAAAATTTGTGGTAGGGGAGAGGGACTAATAGTCGTGAGGGCTAACTTCGTCAACATGTAGCCGTTGCATGGAATATCATAAGATCTTCATTTTTTTTTAGAAATGTAAAATGGACACTTAACTACCTATAACTAAGGTTTGAAGGTGTGGCTCATCACGCAATTCGTTAAAATAACATGCCTAGTTAAACGTGTACAAAAATTGGCTTTTTAAAGATTCGACCAAAACTTAATCTAAAAATCTCTAGTACTTGAATTTAAAAATATCATTTGTTATTAGTTGGTGATTGTATTTCTATACAAAATATGACATATATGCAACTTAAATGGACCATATACCTATTAGTAATCATAAATATTTGTTATATCTAACTTTTAAATCCAACACAAAAGGACCAATGCTTCAACAAAAAAAAACTATTTGTTGTTATAAAAATAACACATTATTATATAAAATACAACCTATACCAAACACAAAGAGACCAATAGTTGAACACTAAAACTTTTTGACAATCTCACACATTTCATGGGAAAATACAAGGCATTTTGGTTGTGTTCACCTTTTATATTTGTGATAAAACCAATTATTAATATGAAATATTATAATGCATAGACATTGCTACCCCAATAGTTGTACACATCATAATAGTATTTGTGCACTAAGATAACAATACTTGTTTAAGTGGGCATCTTATTTTATTGAGTGGGCATATTATTTTTTAATTGACACACATATGATAGATAAGTATGATATATTATTTGAGACAAAAAGTTATCTATTTCACATGCTTATGTTATTTTAATATAACATTTATAGGTTCTCATGTGTTCAAGTATTGGTCCATTTTTTATCAACATTTAGAATTTTTTTTATTTACATTTGGATTATTTAATCACAATATATAGTAAAAATGTGGTGTAAGACTGGATAATATATTCACTAATGACCTCACGACTATTGGACCCCTCACAACTATTGGTCCCTCTCCCCTAGAAGAGAATACGTGCTAGAATTCCAATTGTACAGGCTAGATGGGAATACGTGTTAGAATACCTCTAATTTGGGAAATGCTTAATTACTGAATTAAAGAGTAAAGCTTTAAGCCTTGTACATGCTCCTAAAATGAATGATTACTTGATTTAAACTATGTCTATGAGACTTTTGGTAAATGTGGGATTATAAAACAAAACATTTATGCATGGGAAGTGAGTATTTAGAAGGAGAGTAAATAAATAAATAATTTAATTAAATATTTTATTTTCTCACTATGATCTTTGTTTCCTTATAACAAGTCTTTAAATTGAAATCTACTAATCATTATACTCTTTATATGAAATCAATTCGAAATTTAAAGAGTGAAACTTTCATGAACAAACAATTGTTTATTTAATCACTCTCTTGTATTTTAGATATAATTTTACTATTCCATTGGTAGTGTTTCATAAAAATTATCATTTTATTCATATAAATATTTAATTTAAAAGAGTATTGAAATGTATAGTCATTAATAGAACTTGGATATTTAATAATCATGAAGTTAGACTTTTTAAAAGTTGATTAAACGTAATTTAACAAAGTATTTTAGAGTTAAACTAAGAAGTGAATTTTTTTTTTATACATATAAAAATTGATTCAAACTTCTTAATAAAATAAGATGAACTAATTTTGGCCTCGCGGGGTGCTGCCCCTCGACCCCGCCCTGTATCGCGACAGGGAACGCACCAGGGGCGCTGCCCCTTGGACCCTACAAAGGGTGTTGCCCCTTGACCCCATCTTGGGGGCACTGCCCCCAAACCCCCGTTAATTAATTTGGGGGGAAGACGCGCCAATAAAAGTGGGAAAAAATTTAACCTTGTAATTATTAATTTCTAATAACATGATTTCTTCATATTTATTTATTCCGATTGAATTGTTAAATTTTAAATGTGTGAAGCTCCATATTGATATAATTTATTGATCTAAATTAAGAATTTAAGTAATATTTTAAACATTGGATATTAAACTATTTAGAAAATAAGTCATAGAGCTAAATATTATTCCATGTGTTCTAATATAATCTTCCTAATTTTGGAACAGCCCAATGAATTTGCAAATGTATCTAAAGTAATTAGAAAGCAACTAATTTAAAAATATATAAATTATATAATGACTTACCATGCAAATTCAAATTATAAACATGTATACTTTAAGCATACTAGGAAATTATTTACAACTTGATCACTTGTATATATAGGTATTTATCCTTCATTTAATTGGGGACTAGAGGAACTTATAAGTTAACTTATTAAGAAAACACTAGATGGAAACCTTGCAAAAATATTATTGTGTTGTGTCTTTCTTTTTACGCTCAAGGTTTGATAATTTTAGTACACCAATTAAGACGAAAATAATGCTATATGATTTGAAATAAGTGATGAGTTGTTTGTACCTAGTTTATTAAGAATTGAATGAGTTCATGCATACTAGTGTAGACATGTTATCTTTCCTAATTGAAATTTTGAATTATGTCCTTATTTCTCGAATACTGATCAATAGAATTGTGAACATGTTAATTGACTATGAAACTTATGCAAAGTGAATCTTGTGTTTATGTAATAAGTATTAATTGTGAATTTCTTTTACCATAAAAGATGGAATTATGTATTGTAGACACTGAAAAATCTTTCAGAAAATAAATTATTTTTGTTTTCTGAAAATCCTTGATGACATCATCATTTATTAATTAATTATTTATTTAATTAATTTATTTATTTTTTATGGCATTAAATCCCTCTCTCTTAATTAAAAATCTTTAATTAAAGAATCTAGCCTAAAAATGTCATTTGGACATTATCCCTAATTTATTAATTATTTAATGAATAAATTGACCAGAAAACTTCAAAAATAAATTAATTTATTTTTAATTTATTTTTTATCCCAAAGTTGGCCAAAATTCTAAAGAGCACTAAACTCTTCTAGAAAGTCCTAAACCTTCCTCTAAATGGGTCAAATCCCTAATCTAGTCCCTTCAAACCCTAAGCCTAGATATTTAATATTTATTAAATTTACCTTTAATAAATATCTAAATCTCACCAAAATCCACTTGCCCATCCCTTTCTTCTAATCCTAATCCCAATCCCCTTTCTAATCTTGTCACATTCCATTAGCAAAAGGTTTACCAAAACTTATGCTAACCTCCTCTTAGTCATCCTCCTTAGTCAACAAGGATTGCCACCTCTTGGCCACCTCTTGCAAATGCATTTAAGGATGCATTTAAGCCTTCCTTATCTCTCTTACATGCATTCATTATGCATTTAAGACCTTCTTATCCCTTCCTTGCCACCTCTTGGCCTTGGGCACATTTACCAAATTGTGCACATGCCCTCAAACTTTCAACTCAATCCTCCCTTGACACTTGTCAGGACACTTGTCCTTGACTCAACCCTAACCTTAGCCCTAACTCTGACTCATCCTTTTAAACCAAGCCCTTCCCTTTTCCTATAAATACCCTCACTTCCTAAGGCAAATCATCTTTCAACTCTCAAACTCAATAGCAAAGTTATAATGCCATTTTCATTCTAGCATAAGCATAAACTCATCATTTTAGATCATTTTCAAGCTTAAATCACATCTAAATTAGCTTAATTGGATTAACATAGATTCATTTCTTGTTTAATCAATCTTAGTTCATCTTTTAGCTTTACATATTTGTGTGTTCTTGAGGCCTTTGAGGCAAAATAGGTTCCTCATACCTATTTTGTGTCATTTTGGGTCTTCTTGATCCTCAAATCATCCTAATTTGCATGCTCCAAGTGCTTGAGTTTGCACACCCACATCCATCTATATCTAAGCATATCAAACGGTGCATGGGCGCATCCGTTTTAGGCTTAAACTGAGGTGGCTTTGATTTTAGTTTGTTTACCATTAAATTTGATTTGATTATATGCTATGACGTTTGTTTGTCTTTGGCCTTCAAAACAGGTTTAGGTGCACGCTCAAATCCTAGTCTACATGTATATTCAAAAAGTGAATTAGAGATGTAAATGTTTGGGATGCTATATTTAGTTTGATGAAAGATGAAAATGTTATCAAACATGACATTGGTGTTAAAAGAATTTTTTTGAAAAATTTAAAGATGATAAAGATATGAGTATTGTGAAAAGTTAGTAATGTAAACATGTTATGTAATCCCTTGTACATGTGATTGAGCCTATACCGGTGCTTTTGATGATTGTTGTGATGAAACCAATGCTTGATTTGTGTTGCATGGAGTGATGTGAGTGAGCATCACCCATGGGATATCTTCTTGTTAGGGGTATGGGGACACCATATCTGCTATTTGTTAACCCTTGTATGTATGTGTGTTACCTTACTGAGTTATAGCTTGCGGGGTATTTTGTGCTAGGGTAGTGTTATTACCCATCCCTTGGGTAGCACGTAAGGTGTATGTCAGGCAACATGAAGCGACCTTAGCTTCCACTACTTGAATCTCTCAAGTAGCATATAAGGTGTATGTCTGGCAGCATGAGGCGACATGAGCCTCAACTATTTGAGGGATGGAGTAAGAGGCACTATCCTCCATTTCCCCCACGATGACTCAGTATGTGTAGGGGTGGTAGCAGCCACAAAGTTTCTTGGTTACTAGGGTATTGCATACGCATTATAGCGGTACGAAGCGATGCCAACTTCCACTAACCAAGGAATGTACTCACTACTTCCCCTTCTATGGACCCAAGTGCATGGTTCATATGTGTATATTCCTTATCCCCATAGTTTGAGCATTGTACTAATATTCGATGTGGGACTCTTTTGGATAGATTGGACATTATTGATGATTCATAGCTTCACATATATTCATTGTGGTCCAGCATGAGGTAGGAAGTGTATGCCCTGCTATGATTATTCTATACTGCACGTGTTCTGACATGTTGCATGAGGTACGATGCCACACCCCACTGATGTTTTGACACAGTGTTGGGTGATGATGCCGTGTTGCTGATGGTAGCGAGCCAAGCTCGAGGACACGATTCCATGTACATAGGTACATGAAGGTGCAGTATATGTATGCTATGTATTCCTACTTGATGCTATGTATTCCTACTTCTTTTTCTTCTTGTAAGATCTTGTCAGATAGAGACTCCTTGTAAAGATTTGTAGTGTGTGTTAGAAGTGACATGCTTCCAAGTTGTAATAACAAAAAAAAGGGAAATGCTTATTGTTGTATCTCTTTGATTGTAACTGTAACTTGTAGGAACAGTAATTTCTTTATTTATTTATGTTTCTTGTGATAATTTGTCCATACTAGTGCTTGTATTGCTGTGGTAAAATGTGTTTAGAAGAGTTTCTAGTAAGCTATACACTTTCCACATATATATGTTAATATAAAAAAAAAAATTAGTTGTGTTTTTGCCTAAGGAAATCTGGGCACTATAGTTTCTGTCGAAATTGGGCCCCAAATGTAGTAGTGACAAAAAATGCATGACAACTTTTTACAAATTTTGAGCAACTTTTGTATCTTTTTTCCAATAGGCTTACAATTTGACATAACCATAAAAATGGTCTAAAATGACCTAAGAAGACCTTATTAGGATAAATTAAGACAAAATTTATCAAAAATATCATTTTTGCCTATATGAGGCCTAATAGGACCTAGAGGTGCCCTACACTAGGATTGTATGTTGGTTTAGATGTGAAGGGCTACAATTTGAAATTGCTCAGCCCACATCAAAATATGTAGCTTTGGTTCAGGTGCTTCCTCATTTACTAATGGGAAGGAGGGATACACTTCGTCACTTTATCTGAATAATGTGTGATGCGGTGAAGGAAATGATGAAAGCAAGGGGAATACATCTGCCACCAAATTGATGTGATTTTTATTCCACTACAACATGCAACATGCAATACTTAATATTCTAAATGGGATACCAAATCTTTAACCCTCTCTTGAACAAGGACACTTTATATGATAAAGATTATGAAAAAAGATCATTAAGGCAACTCCAAGGCTCCTTCAAATGATAGATGCTCACACAATAGTAATAATGTGATATGTTGGTATCATGAGGGGACTTACACTATTCACTAAGGTTTATCAACTTGACTTTGAATAATGTCTTCACAATGGGTATTGAAAATATAATGACTTCTCACTTGCTATAAACTTGAACTTACAAATTTAGACTACTTTATACTTCTATCCTTGGATGCAAGGGCTTCTGAATATCTTTGCGACTCTACTAGATGTAGTCTTGTCATCAACTCCACCCACCTAGTGCAATCTTCCAGGGTATATTTGAAGGATGTCTAAATTACTACCATTTCATTGATTCCATCTATGAATGTAAACCAATGAAGAAAATACTAATTGAAGTTAAGATTATGATTTTATGCCATTTGACTACGTAAATCATACTTACAAACAACAGAAAACTAGTGGTTTGGTCTAAACGAGTGCCCCAAAGATGATTCCACAACAACTTTTATGTAATCTAAACTTATTGAAAAAAATTCTAAGTACTTGAAAGAAAATCCTATTCTAATTGAGAGATGTAAAGAACCATCCAATATCCCAAAATGATCATAGTTATCCACCATGCAAATACAACAATGAATAAAGAGCAATTTTAATAGTACTTTGCAATTATTCTCCAACATAAGTCTCTTTACAAATGATGAGAGAAAGTTTTTATATAATGAGTTATATTACAATGAATGATCTAGATTAAACTAGAATCAATGACCCAAATTAATCCACTAGAACCCTAATTAAAGTTTCCATATATTTTGCTAACAAATATTAAATGTCCACCCAATTACAAAAGAGTACCACCATGTGGGCTAATAAAAAAATTGCAATACTTTTACGAGCAAATAAGAATATATGTTAGATATAAACTTAGAAAAAAGACACCAATCAATGGGCCAATTATAAAATGCCACACTTTATCATGGATACAATTTTTTTACATTTCTTTTACAAAATGAAATCTTTCCTATTTTTTCAATTTCTAATTTACATGATCTTTAGTTGCCAATTAAATTCTATCTTTAAACTTTGATGAAGGTTGCTCCCCTTAATACCACAAACACATAACAGAAATAGAGAAACAACAACAATATGCAAGAACAAAAAATTGGATTCTTATTATCTCCACAAATGTGGAAGTACAAAATTTTAGAATTACAATATGCAAAGCCACATGGGCATTCCCTTACAATATTCTGTAGGACAAAGCCTTGAATCAATACCTAGATCTCTACCTTGAACTACCCTAGACAACACTATGGGCCTTCTTTATATAGGCATTTTTCACCGCCCGAGAAGGTTCCAAAAATTTAGCCCTTAGGGGGCCAACCAAACATAGAATTATTTTATTTTTAAATTTATTACATCAAAGTCAGCTCAAAATAACTTTTGAAACCCAAACAAAAATTTTGAAGGAAAATTATTTTCTGCCATTTCAGGTGACCCGACTTCCAGAGACCATAAGTCATCACCAATTGACCAGATTGACTATTATAACCCCATTTTGGAAATGTCACGAAGCACTCTACAAGCTTGACCTATGCAAGTGCTTGTCACCCAAATTTTCAAACTCATCCAAGGCCTCTAAAGCCTTCAAAACTAAGTTCCAAGTTTTTGTACCTGGCTACCAATACCAAAAATCTTCAATATCTTCAAAACTAGACTTGATCTAGCTATGAAACTTTACTGGCATGCTGATATGAACAAAATGAACCTTTGGGGAAGAAATCAGAACATTCCAAGATCAGATGACCAACTTACTAAAAATAGAAAGTTTCCATAAATAGCAGCTCTACACAAGATAGCCCTTATTGAAAAAAAAACTAGAAATATTTTTGGGTGATGAAAGATTTCTCATACACCTAGGATGCTCTTCAATCACCAACTTACTAAAAATAGAAAATTTCAATAAATAGAAGCTCTACACAAGATATCCCTTATTGAAAACAAAACTAGAAATATTTTTGGGTGATGCAAGATTGCTCTTACACCCAGGATGCTCCTGCATCAGACACCCAGGGTAATTTGACAAGTGACCCTGTCACGACTCAGGTGTGGAGAGGAAAAGCAATGTGATCAACCTCCTCCCTTGTCAGCCATGATGAATCTTTAATAGGTCATCCTTTCCATTTGACCAAATATTCTTCATATGTCATGTTCCTTGTGCTTCTGCCAATATTGACTATCCAGTATGTCCTCAATCTCCTTGGTAGCTAAAATAGTTGCTAGAATAATCCACTATGCTATTGTGATCTCATCTTCAACACCTCCCTCATGATACTCCGTCAGATCTGAAAAGTTAAAAACTGGTAAAATATTCAGCTCAGTAGGCAATTCTACCTCATAGGCATTTCCTGAATCATGCTTCTTCAGTATCTTACATGGCCCAAATTTCTTTATTTTCAACTTGTGATATGTACCAACCGGAAATTGCACCTTTCACAAATGAACGATGACTTCATCTCCAACCTAAAATTCTTTATGCTTCCTTTTCTCATCTACCTTAACCTTATACTACACATTCATCTTGGTAATATGCTTCCTCACCTCCTCATGGATGTTCTTCAAATGTTCTGCAGAATCCTCAGTTTCAGCACTACTTATCTCTCCTTTATCTATCTTCCTCAACTCAGATGCATTTTTGGGACTACTTCCATATACAATCTATGGATGATGTGATCAACTAAACTTCAAATCTGTCTTCAACTCTTCACTTTCTACTAGTGTCATTTTGTGTGCTACCTTATTTAGAAAATTGGCTCCTGGAATCAAGTCCATCTGATGAATGATCTTTCTTACTGGGGGTACTCCATCAGGCACATTACCGAGTACAATATCTTGAAACTCATTCAATAATTCTATAACTTCTAGAGGTACATCTTCTACTTCCTCTTTCCCAGCCTTTGGAATTAAGGTAAAACACATATGCTCATGCCACATACAATCTGAGAAATTTCCCCTACCAACAAAAGTTATTCTTGCATTACCACATACCTTTTCTTCTGTTTCCTTTAATGGTTTTATCTTATGTCACACTCCATTCTTTATCAAGGAGTAGGTATTCACATGACCATCATGTATAGCACACCTGTCAAATTGCCAAGGTCTACCCAACAACATATAACATGCATCCATAGATATGATATCACATAGTACCTCATCTTGGTACCCGCCAATCTTGAACTTCACTAGGCACTGTTCACTGACCATGACCTTGTGGTCATCCTGCACCTAGGAAACCTGATGTGGATGTGGATGTTTCTACCTCTTGAGCTTCAACTTTGTCACAATCTCTTCTAACACCAAATTATCAGTACTACCACTATCAATAATCACATCACAACAGTTACCCTCACACTTGCACCTGGTGCGAAATAGGCTTCTCCTTTGTTCATGTTCATTCTCACCACTCAGCAAGACTCTTCTGTTAATCAATGTTTCTCCTCTTTCAGTGTCTTCAGAATTTGATGATCTGGCATCTTCATCTACATGTGCAACTTTGGCCTAGCCTTCATTCCTCCTATCCATCCTTCCTTGGCGTTCAGGAAAATCAAATGCCCTATGACCTTCTTCTCCATAGTGAAAACATGTTCCATGAAAGCCTCCTCTTCCAAATCCTTGTCCTCTTCCTCTTCCTCTCTAATCTCTATTATTCTGATCATGGAAATGATTGAGATTATCTCCTCTCTGATTCAAACTGTTACTGGACTCATCCTTCTTTTTCAGATCTTCATTTCGATCTCCATATGACCATCCACTAGATCTTACATCACGATCTATTCATCTTTGTCTTCTCTCAAAATTCTTGTTCAGCTTTTCCTCTACTTTTAGGGAAAACTGGTATGCCTCTTCAATACTGTTCATTTGAACCAAATTCAATTCTTCCTAAATACTTAGCCTCAACCCATTAAGGTAACGGGCAACTTTCTCCTTATCCACTTCTACATGGCCTTCTCTAATGAGGATTTGATAGAACTCCTCTGTGTACTGAACATATCTTCTCACTTGCTTCAAACTTTGCATTTTCTTCAGTAGGTCAAGCTCATAATCAACAAGAATGAATTGTCGCTTCAATTTATCCACCATCTGATCCCACCTTGTGATTTTATCTTTCCCTCTTCTATTTCACTCCAATTGAATCTCTTGCCACCAGATCTTCGCATGACCTTTCAGTCTGGCCTTCACGAATTTGACCCTATTAGGATTCTCAATATCTTCATATTCAAAATATTCTTCACATTCATTGATCCAGTCGATCAACTCCTCTAGGTTAAGATTTCCTAAAAATGCAGGAACCTCAATCTTAGGTCTTTTCCCAATCTTTGAGATGGCTCGAAAAAGTCTTTCTTCCTCCTAGTTCAGAACTTTGTCTTCTTCTTGATCTTCTTCTTCGGCTTCATCATCACTTTCATCTCTGACATTAAGATTCATTCCTCTACGAATCTCCTCTTGCAATGCTCACACTTGTCTCTATAGTTCCCTAACCTTAGGTTTTACAACACAGCTCTTCCACCATGTTCTCTTCACTGAGGCATTTTCACTCTTATCATTGAAACCCTAACCACGGTCCTGGTGCAAAATGCCTCACATTCACTGATCTGTTTACATAGAAACCCTAACCCACAGTCCTGGTGTAAACTTCCTCATAGTTAGCAATCTATTTACACACTCAAGAACTCCCACTCTGATACCACTTGATGAAGGGTGCTCCCCTTAATACCACAAACACATAACAAAAATAGTGAAACAACAACAATATGCAAGAACAAAAAATTGACTTCTTATTATGTCCACAAATGTGGAATTACAAACTTTCAGAATTACAATATGAAATGCCACATGGGCATTCCCTTACAATATTCTATAGGACAAAGCCTTGAATCAATACTCAGATTTCTACCCTGAACTACCCTAGACAACACTATAGGCCTTCTATATATAGACATTTTTCACCACCCGAGAAGGTTGCATAAATTTAGCCCTTAGGGCCGACCAAACTTAGAATTATTTTATTTTTCAATTTATTACATCAACGTCAGCTCAAAATAACTTTTGAAACCTGAACAAAAATTTTGAAAGAAAATTATTTTCTGCCATTTCAGGTGACCCGACTTTCGGAGACCGTAAGTCATCACCAATTGATCTGATTGACTATTATAACCCCATTTCAAAAAGACCACAAAGTGCTCTATAAGCTTGACTCACGCAAGCGCTTGTCACCAAAATTTTTCACCTCATATGGGGACTCTCAAGCCTTCAAAACTGAATTCTAAGTTTTTGTACCCTCCTGCCAATACCGAAAATCTTCAATATATTCAAAAATAGACTTGATCTAGCTATTAAACTTTACTGGTAGGCTGATATGACCAAAATGAACCTCGAGGGAAGAAATCAAAACATTCTAAGATTGGATGACCAACTTACTAAAAATAGCAAGTTTCCACAAATAGCAGCTCTGCACAAGATAGCCCTTATTGAAAACAAACCCAAAAATATTTTTGGGTGATGCGACATTTCTCTTACACCCAGGATGCTCCTGCATCACCAACTTACTAAAAATAGCAAGTTTCCATAAATAGAAGCTCTGCACAAGATAGACCTTATTGAAAACAAAACCAAAAATATTTTTGGGTGATGCAAGATTCCTCTTACACCCAGGATGCTCCTGCATCAGACACCCGAGGTAATTTGAGAAGTGACCCTATCATGACTCAGGTGTGGAGAGGAAAACCAAGGTGGTCAACCTCCTCCCTTGTCAGCCATGATGAATCTTCAATTTTTCATCTTTTCCATTTGACCAAATATTCTTCACATGTCCTGTTCCTTGTGCTTCTGCCAACACGACTATCCAGTATGTCCTCAATCTCTTTGGTAGCTGAAATAGTTGTTGGAATACTCCACTGTGCTATTGTGATCTCATCTTCAGCACCTCCCGCATGATAGTCTATCAGATCTAAACTGTTAAACACTGGTGAAATATTCAGCTCAATAGGCTATTCTAACTCATAGGCATTTCCTGAATCATACTTCTTTAGTTTATTACATGGCCCAAATTTCTTCATTTTCAACTTGTGATATGTACCAACCGTAAATCGCACCTTCCGCAAATGAACAATGACTTCATCTCCAACCTAAAATTCCTTATGCTTCCTTTTTTGATCTACCTTAGCCTTATACTACACATTCATCTTGGTAATATGCTTACTCACATCCTCATGGATGTTCTTCAAATGTTCTGCAAAATCTTCAGTTTCAGCACTACTTATCTCTCCTCCTCAACTTAGATACATTTTTGGGACTACTTCCATATAGAATCTGTCGATGATGTGATGAACTAAACTTCAAATTTGTCATCACCTCTTTACTTTCTATTGGTGTCATTCTATGTGCTACCTTATTTGGAAAACTGGCTCCTGGAATCAAGTCCATCTAATGACTGATCTTTCTTACTGGGTGTAATCCATCAAGCACATTATCGGGTACAATATCCTGAAACTCATTCAATAATTTTGTAACTTCTATAGGTACATCTTCTACTTCCTCTTTCCCAACCTTTGGAATTAAGGTAAAACACATATGATCATGCCACATACCATCTAAGCAATTTCCTCTACCAACAAAAGTTATTATTGCATTACTACATACCTCTTCTTCTATTTCCTTCAATGGTTTTAGCTTATGTCGCACTCCATCCTTTATTAGGGAGTAGGTATTCACATGACCATCATGTACATCACACCTATCAAACTGCCAAGGTCTACCCAACAACATATGACATGCATCCATAGATATGATATCACATTGTACCTCATCTTGGTACCGACCGATCTTGAACATCACTAGGCACTGTTCACTGACCATGACCTTGTGGTCATCCTACACCCAGAAAACCCGATATGGATGTGGATGTTTCTACCTCTTGAGCTTCAACTTTGTCACCATCTCTTCTAACACCAAATTAACAGTACTACCACTATCAATAATCACATCGCAACACTTACCCTCACACTTGCACCTGGTGTGAAATAGGCTCCTTCTTTGTCCAGGTTCATTCTCACCACTCAATAGGACACTTTTTTTAATCAGCACTTCTCCTCTTTCAGCGTCTTCAGAATTTGATGATCTGGCATCTTCATCTACATGTTCAACTTTGGTCTAGCCCTCATTCCTCCTATTTGTCCTTCCTTGGCATTGAAGACATTCAAATGCCCTATGACCTTCTTGTCCATAGTGAAACATGTTCCAAAGAAGCCTCCTCTTCCAGCTCCTTTTCCTCTTCCTCTTCCTCTCTAATCTCTATTATTCTAATCATGAAAATGATTGAAATTATCTCCTCTCTAATTCAGACTATTACTAGCCTCATCCTACTTTTTCAGATCTTCATTTTGATCTCCATATGACCATCCACTAGATCTTCCATCATGACCTATTCCATTTTGTCTGCTCTCAAACTTCTTGTTTAGCTTTTCCTCTACTTTTAGGGCAAACTAGTATGCCTCTTCAATACTATTCATTCGAATCAAATTCAATTCTTCCTAAATTCTTAGCCTCAACCCATTAAGGTAACATGCAACTTTCTCCTTATCCGCTTCTGCATGGCCTGCTCTAAAGAGGATTCGATAGAACTCCTCTATGTATTCCTGAACAGATCTTCCTACTTGCTTCAAACTTTGTATTTTCTTCAGTAGGTCAAGCTCATAATCAACAAGAATGAACTATCACTTCAATTTATCCACCATCTGATCCCACCTTGTGATTTTATCTTTCCCTCTTCTATTTCGCTCCAATTGAATCTCTTGCCACCAGATCTTCGCATGACCTTCCAGTCTGGCCTTCATGAATTTGACCCTATCAAGATCCTCAATATCTTCATATTCCCCTCAGACTTAATGCAATACTTACTAAAAATGCAATACTCCTCATCAAGCTTTCCCATCAAGCTCGTCATCAAGCTTTCCCATCAAACTTAATGCAATACTTCCATACAATTTTGCAGAGATGCAACTAAAAAACTTGAAGTATGCAAACCTCTACTCACACCTTATCCATTTCTTAGTGCTTGATCACTTAATAAGGAAACATCTAGACCTTGAAAAGTACCTAAGAGTTTTGTTACAGAAGACTTTTTTGACTGGAAGGTAAGGTAGATCTAGAGCTCACCCTGAAGCTCCATCAGATTCTTTGATGTGTAGAGTCACCACCTCCTTGGAGAGAAAATTAATGCACTTCTTCTTTTTTCTTCTTCCAATCAACACAAAACTCCACCGAGTAAGCATGCACTATTTATCAGAAAATGCACTGATCAAATAAAGAGATCAGAGCCGCCACTCAACATGTAGTGAGAAGATTTAGCAAATGTTGTTTCTTTATTCGACTCTATGATCTTTAACCAAGACTCTGCGATGGTCCAACCAAGCAAAGAACCTTTTTGTCTTTTACTTCTTCCCTAATAGAGTCACCATCTTGTTGGTGTTCCTTTTTCCCAAAGATCAGATTGGCATTAGGATTGACAGAGCTAGTGTCACATTCACTCAACATTCCAAATCTAACAAGAAAAAGGGCCAACTGACAAGGATCAAAGAGAGACCCTTCTACACTTTGAGCTCCACATCACTCAGGTGGGTATACCTCATCTACACACACATATAACTTGAATCACACTATAAGCCTGCAGGTAACTAACTATGGAATGGTTCTCAAACCCTTGTAGGTATCCTATACCTCAATGAAACCAATATCTCATGCAATAACCCTACTGTAGACTATGATTTTGAACCTGTTACCTATCTTGAAAGGCTGAAACATTCAAACATTAGACTAATTTAACATGTTCATGAACTAAAAAATAGCATAAGACATGAAAACAAAACCAAAGCCACCTCAAGATTGAGCTAAAAATAGGTGCACTCAAGCACTGTTTGATTTGCTCTTGCTTAAGGGGATGTGGGTGTGCTCTCTAAGCACTTGGAGCATATTCTAATGCATACTAAGATTGATTTTAGACCAAATATAGGTGTGATATGATGCTATATGCTATGCAAAATAATAAAAGAAACTATGTTAATCCATTATTATTAAGCTATGATGTTCTTTAAGAAAGCTTGAAGATGATAAAAAGAAACTAACAATTAGTATTGCTTATGCTAAGTCTAGAGCTAAATGGACATGATAACAATGCATAAAATGAAAGGTGAATGGATATTTTGCTCTTGGAAATGAGGACTATTTATAGACTTTTGGGAGGATGAATGAGTGGCTAGGATCAAAATCTTTAAGAGAGGCCAAGATTCATTCAAAGGGGAGCACATGGATTGTGCTAGTTCAAGGCCACCTCCTTGTGACAAGTGTCACAAGGGAATTGGGTTGAAAGATGGGAGGAATGTGCACAATTTGGGAAATGTGCCTAAGGTCAAAGGGTGTAAGAAAGGAGTGAGGGGCTTCTTAAATGCATCATAAATGCATGTAAGAGGGATAAGGAGGCTTTAAATGCATCATAAATGCATGTAAGAGAAGCCTCTAGAAGTTTGTTGACTTTGGTTAAAGTTTAGGAGTTGGCTAACCTTGTTTAGGGAATGTGACAAGGTTAGGGGGAGGATTAGGATTAGGATTAGGGGATTTTAGGATTAGGATGGGTGAAGAGGTTGGGTTGAGAAGTTTCTAGAAGAGTCTAAAATTCTCCTATGTTTTATGGAATAAAAGTTTATTCATTCCAAAAGCTTAAGTTTGGGAAAATTTATTGAAATATTTTCAATAAATATGAAAATTAAATATTTAATCTTAATTAAATATTTTGAGTTGAGATTAGGGTTAGAAAAGATGGGATTAGCCTTTTAATCGAAATTAAGAAGGGATTAGAAGATTTTGGAAGAGGTTAGTGGTCTTAAGGAAATTGGCCAAGTTTTGTCAAAAAATAAATTAATTATTTTTGGGGGGATTTTTGGTCAATTTATTAATTAAAATAATTAATAAATAGGGGATTAATGTTTAAATAAGATTTAAACATTTTTGGGAGGGATTTCTTAATTAAATATTTTTAATTAAGAAAAAGGGATTTAATGACATAAAAATAAATTAATTAATTAAATAAATAATTAATTAATAAATGATGATGTCATCAGAGATTTTTCAGAAAATAAAAATACTTTATTTTCTAAAAAATTTTTAGGTGTCTACATTTTGCCCCTCTTTGATGCGATGCCACAAGTGGCATGGCTTCAAAGACAAGAAAATAAGATGCCCCAGGCTAGAATTTAGAGGAATAAGGGATTGTGCCCCCTCGAGAAAATAACGCAAGGAGTAAACATTGTGGAATTTTTTCGAAAGGAAACAGAGAAGGAAGGACCTAGGAAGAAGGGGAGATAAATAACCAAGTGTCCAAGAGCAAAGATGAGTGAATGCAAGATGAGATGGAATGCAAAATGCAGGATGCAGCTATATGAGGATGCAAGATTAATCTATATGATGCAGGATGCAGGGGAGATGGGGAAGCTCCAAGTGCAAATGTGGAGAGCACAACCTAGTTTAATATAGCAATGCTAGAGACCTGCCAAGGATACTGGGATCACGAGGCCTTGTCACCAGCGTTGCATAGGACTGACGCGAAAAAGACACGCAGGGTTGCCCTAGCATCGCACATGAAACCCGAAGGAGGCATGGTGGAAATGATGCTGAAGAAACCACAAACACACGACTGACTCACAGGCAGAAGCAAAAGATCAAAAGACCTTGCCCCAGATTATCCTCATTCGCAGCACACCATGATATAAAAGATCGTGGTGACGTTGAGTAGAGAACAATGAGAAGCTGTAAAAGATTAACAAGACCCAAAGGACAAAATCCAAGGTCAAAATGAAAACTCCAAAAAGACATCCTTTGCCAAGGAGAGAGATTTGATTTGACTGATTTGATGGGGGGAAGATTAGATCGGACAGGAGGAAGGATACATCCTCAAGGACCCGCTGATTGATGAGAGAATGAGTGGTGTTGTTCGCTGGCAAATGATGAAGTCAAAGAATAATCACGGTGATCAAGAATAGTCGACAATTGATGTTGTTGAAGTACAAGGCTGGGTAGGACAAAGTGTTCTAATCAAAATGCTGCTGCAGGACTGACAAGGACTGATGTACAACGGATGGGAAAAGATATACAATGAATAGGTACAAAAGCTCAGGATTGGGGATAGGGAGATCTCGCTATACAGGATATACAGGAAGGATTGCTCTACACAGGGGAGTGTACAAGATATACAAGAGTGGATACAAGATATGGTACAAGATATGTGCAAGATATGGTACAAGATATGTGCAAGAGGAATGGTGGTGTTGAGAAGGTTTATGGCGGGGGGATGGGGATGGGAAAAAGGACTGAGATGGTGGGATGGGGGATGGGAGTTTGATAGATAATGGCTCGGTCCATCATGTATGGCGCCTGTTTGCCAGGTTTTCACCAACACACTTGTCCAAGGCGCTTGAATTGCCAAGTTTTCACCATTGGACAATTATTTTCTTTTCTTTTCTTTTTCTTTTTTTCTTTTCTTTTTTGCTTTTTTGTTTTTTTTGGCTTTTTTTGATTTTTTTGATTTTTTTGACTTTTTTTTATTTTTTTGACTTTTTGCTGCTTTTTCCAATTTTTATGGATTTTTTGAATATGTAGGATCTGGTTCAGGCATAGAACCTCTTCAGATGTATGATGTTGATTGGATCATTCAAAGGCTCTCCTTCTGGTGTAGATAGCTGATAAGCTCCGGAGTCGAAGCATGAGGTGACCACATAGGGGCCCAGCCAAGTAGGCTCAAACTTGCCTTTCTTTTCACGATTTTCTTGGACCTTTTGATTTTCTTTGAGAACCATGTCACCGACTTGGAACTGTCTAGGATGGACCTTCTTGTTATAACTCCTTTTGAGTCGATTCTGGTATGCAACCAGGTGATCGTAGGCTTGCTGTCTCTTTTCATCTAACAGGTCTAGCTGTGTGAGACGGGCTACACGATAATCTTCATCAGTGGTGTAGTTCTTCATGGAGACTCGCAATGATGGGAGCTCGACCTCGATCGGTAGAATGGCTTCTGCACCATATACAAGGGAATATGGGGTGGTGCCTGTGGGAGTGCGATAGGAAGTGCGGTAGGCCCAAAGGGCAGGATTGATTTGGAGGTGCCAGTCACGACCAGAATCATTGACAACCTTCTTGAGGATTTTCAAGATAGTTTTGTTGGTTGCCTCAGCTTGGCCATTTCCTTGAGGGAAATATGGACTAGAGAAATGGTGATGGATGTGGAGTCTGGCACACAGATCATCCACATGCTGGTTTTCAAAAGGTGTGCCATGGTCTGTGAAAATGGTAGATGGTATGCTGAAGCGGCAGATGATGTGGTAAAGGATGAACTTGGATATTTGGATGCCAGTAGTTATGGTGAGCGGAATCGCTTCAACCCATTTGGTAAAGTACTCTGTGGCTGTTATGATATACTTGTGTCCATCCGAAGAGAGGGGGGTGATCAAACCAACGAGGTCGAGGCCCCAACATGAAAAAGGCCACGGTGGTGCAATAAGCTATAGATCCTGTGCTGGTGCATGTATCAAATTGGCATGTTGTTGACATGGGAGACATTTCTTGACAAATTCACATGCATCATGTTCCATTGTTGGCCAATAATATCCAACTCTAAGCAGCTGCTTTGCTAGAACCATGCCACTCATGTGGGCACAGCAAATTCCAGCGTGAACTTCTTGTAAGGCCAGGACGGCCTCGTTTGAATCTAAACATCTAGATAGGACATTGTGATACCCGCGACGATATAGGGTGTTGGCTACAAGAGTGTAGCGGGAAGCTCTGCGAATAAGGTTTTGGCGTTGGTTATTGGTGAGATGGGGAGATATGATACCATTTTTTAGATATGCATGGATGTCGTGGTACCATGGGGACTGAGGACCAACCAAGACACACACCATTTCTGCCTCAGCGTTCTCATAAGCTGGCATATGTAGCTGCTCGACTAAGAATTCATACTGTGATGCGTCGCGTGGGATTTCTAACAAGGATCCAATGGTTGCCATTGCGTCTGCTACTTTGTTCTGAAGTCTTGGGATCTGTGTGAATTGTAGATGTAGGAAATGCTCTTTCAGTTTGTTCACCAGCTCTTTGTAAGGTAGCAACTTGTCATCCTTTGTCTGATATTCATCTAGGACTTGTTTGATAATCAGCTATGAATCTCCAAACACTTGTAAGTCTATGATATTCCACTGAATGGCTGTTCTGAGACCTGAGATGAGTGCCTCATATTCTGCAATGTTGTTGGTACATGGGAATCCCAATTTGAATGATTTTGGGATGTAGTCACCTTGAGGTGTGACGAATAGGATTCCTGCCCCTGATCCATGTGATGTGTAGGAGCCATCAAAGTATAGTTTCCACATGGGTTGTTCTTCGATCACACATAAGTGTTCATCAGGGAATTCCATGATTAGTGGATAGGCATCCACCAATGGTGCTTCTGCTAGCTGATTGGCAATGACTTGCCCTTTGATTGCTTTGCGATCAATATACTGGATGTCAAACTCACTGAGTATCATGACCCATTTTTCCATATGGCCTATGAGAGTTGTCTTTGATAGTAGATATTTGAGGGGGTCCACCTTTGAAATGAGCTTGATTGTGTGACTGAGCATGTAATGTCTAAGCTTTTGAGTGGCAAAGACCACTGCAAGGCATGCTTTTTCCATAGGTGAATAATTAAGCTCATATCCGACAAGAGTTCGACTGATGTAATAGATGGCTCTCTCCTTATTGTCATCATCATGCTGAGCTAAGAGTGCCCCCAGTGCTGTAGTGGTTGCCGAGATGTAGAGTATGAGAGGGCGTCCTGGAATTGGTGGTACTAGGATTGGAGAATTGGCAAGATACTCTTTGAGCTTATCAAAGCTTCTTTGACATATGGGATCCCATTTGAAGCTTGTGTCTTTGCATAGGAGATGCGTAAAAGGTTGGCACTTGTCTGCTAACTTAGAAATGAACCGACGCACTGATTGAAGCTTTCCTTGTAGGCTTCTGAGCTATTTGAGTGTTCTTGGTGGAGGCATCTCTGTTATTGCTTTGACCTTCTTGGGGTCTATCTCTATGCCTCGTCGTGATACTATGAAACCTAGGAGCTTTCCAAATGTAACACCAAAGACACATTTCTTTGGATTAAGCTTTAAGCCATAATGATTCAGATGATCAAACACAGGCTCTAAGATGTTGAGGTGTTCATCCCTTGTTTTGGATTTTGCAAGGATATCATCCACATAGTCTTCAAGGATCTTGTGGATCATGTCATGGAAGATCACTGTCATTGCTCGCTGATATGTTGCTCCTGCATTCTTTAGCCCAAAGGGCATCATATTGTAGCATAAGGTACCCCATGGGGTTGTGAATGCTATTTTATGTTGATCTGCTTCTGCTATATGAATCTGGTTGTAGCCAGAAAAGCCATCCATGAGTGATAGCATTTCGTGACCCGCTATGAGGTCTACAAGCATGTCTATGTTTGGCAATGGGAAATCATCCTTAGGGCATGCCTTGTTCAAGTCCCTAAAATTATTATAGATTCTGATGTCGCCAGAAGGCTTTGTGACTAGCACCATGTTAGAGATCCATTCTGAGTAGTCAATTACTCTGATGATTTTTTCTTGAAGGAGCTTCTCAAGCTCTGCTTTAACTAGTAATGCTACCTTTGGATGCATTTTCCTTAGCTTCTGCTTCACTGGCTTGACGTTTGGATCTACTGATAGATGATGAACAACAAGGTTTGGATCAAGCCCAGGCATGTGGGTGTATGACCATGCAAAGTTGATAACTGATTCCTTGAGCAAGGTGCTGAGAGCCATTTCTTCTCCTTCTATTAGGTTGACTGCAATGTAGGTGATCCTTGGACATTCTTCTGTTCCCAAGTTGATTGGCTTGGTTTCCTCTATGATGATCAGTGACTGCTCTGGTCTATAATCTTGGATAGGGGGAAGAGGCAAGGCTTCATCTTCTAGCACCTGAATTGCCAGGTTTTTGCTAGAAGATACGCCCTTTGTTTTTACTATTTTGGAATCAGAATGTGCCCCAGAAGGGTTTTCACATAAAGACTCATGATGTTCTTTTGCTTTATCATTTTTGTGACTAAAGCTTGCCTCTTCCCCAAAATATCCTTTTGGGTGAAGCGTATAAACAGATGTCGATGTTGGATCCTGGTTGACTGCTGGATCTGATGCCCCCATGAATTCTAGGAGTGCTTGTGCACTTTGGAGCTCATCGATGTGTGTGATGCTTGGTTGGTCCCAAGTTATGAGTTTAGGGTGTGTGAGGGGAAGGTCTATGAGGTTGATGGATAGTTGTTGGAGGACAGAAGTCCCCAGGAGGGTGTTGTCGGCAAAGATATCATCGTAGGATGGGATGTCTTTCTCTTCGGGGATGTCTTTGATTTCCACGAGGTCATCTTGGCTATTCGAGAAGTTAACGCTAGTCATGTTGGTGCCCTCAGTTGCGGTATTGGGTTCTTGTTCGGGCAGGCGAGGGATATTAAAGCCAAGTCCTCGATGTTCAAGATTTTGTGATGGTGTGATAGGAAATAGATTTCCATCTTCTTGTGGTCCTAGACCACCGCCCTGATAGTTATATTGTTCTGTGACATTCTTGTATGGGATTGGATATTTCTCTTTGAAATACTCAAGAAGTTGTGTGTCACGGGATGGGGGATCTTTGTACAACCATCTGTTGATATCCAACTCCATCTCTTTGTTGTTTATGTTGCCATGGGATTCAAAAGTCATAGATCCGATTTTCTTGATTTCATGATGCTCTTCAATAGGCTTGCTTTGGTGATCTGGGCGCCCTTGAGTATGTGGATCAAGTGGAAGGGCCCCTACGGCAAATGCATCATGTAGGCTATATTCACCACAACCCTGGTTATTGATCTTGACGGAAGAGAGGGTGGAGGTGAGAATGGTTTCTGGATCACAATGGGATCAAGATGAGCTGGCAATAGAAGTACCAATGTCAGTTCCAGGACAATGAGTGGAGTGAGGGAATGATGCTTCCATCACACGACAGTATGCGAAGGGTTGGGGGTCAGCATGGATGGTAACCTCAGTGCCTTGATGCAGAAATTTGATGCACTGATGGTAAGTAGATGGTACAGCCTTAATGGAATGAATCCACGGTCGGCCTAGGAGGATATTAAATGGTAGGTCAAGATCAACAACATGGCAGATAGTATCTTGTGTTGCTGGGCCTAGCTGGATAGGCAAGGTGATAGTACCTTCAGAGGTACGCTCCAAGTTGTCATATGGTTTGATAGTGATCATCTCATGTTGTATGTCGGCCTCCGTGAACCCGATCTTCTTGATGAATTTTAATGTGCACAAGTTGAGGGCTGAGCCATTATCCACCAGAACTCATTTGATGGCGAAATCTCTGACCATGATAGCAATGTGGAGAGGGAGAGTATGGTCAGGAGCGACATCTGGTATATCAGATTCTTTGAAGGATAAGGCACATGCTGTTGATAGGTGTCCCACAAGAGTTTCAAACTGAGTTGTGTTAATGTCCATGGGGACATGGCCTTCTTTTAGAGCTTTGTCCAGGATCTCCTGATGGATGGGTGATGTGCGGAGCAAATCCAAGATAGATATTTGGGCTGGCATGTTCCCAAGATGCTCTATGATATTGTATTGTGCACTTGGTGCATTATGCTGTGTTGCATGTGCATTTGATGCTGGCCTGGTGTTAGACTGTGCTGTGGATGCAGTAGACGTTGGCCTTGGAGGAGCAGCTGACCTTGGAGGAGCACCGACAATAGTTATCCTACCACTGCGGGTAGTTGCAGCACATTGTTGATCCGGCCCTCTGACGTGGATGGTATTGATGGTGGGCTCATCTTGGATGGGCTCAACCTAAGTTATGCATCCGACATACTTGTCATAGTTGATGTAGGCCGCTGTGTGATCTTCTTGCTTGCCTTTGCCACGATTTTGGGGCTGATTGGCGTTGGCTTGATTCTTCCCGGTATTGTGTTGAGGGAACACATTTTGATATATTTGCAAACCGGCGTTGGGTGAAGCTTGAGCTGGTGCATCGACCTAGATCTCCTTGTGATCAATGAGATCCTGGATGTAGTTCTTAAGCCGCATGCACTTCAATGTTGTGTGCCCCTTCACATGATGGTAATCACAGTATTCATTTTCTTTATACCAATCAGACTTTGGTGCGTTGTCATGCTTCTGTGGGATGGGCGGATATGTGATCATATTTGCCTTGGCTAGCTGATAAAAGATCTGATCCAGAGGCTCACCCAAAGGTGTGAAAGTCCTCTTTGGATTGTTCTGATTGTTGGGTTTGTTCTGCCTTGGGGCAATGTTAACTGCGTTAACAGGATTGCCCTAACATGCTGGCTGTTGCTGTTGGTATTGCTGCTGATACTGTTGCACAGGTGGTTGATGAGCTTGAGGAGGCTGCTGATAAATAGGTGGTTGATATGCGGGAGCTGGTGGTTGCTGGTAGATGGGTGCTTGTGGTGGTTGGTATGTTTGAGCTGGTGTAGGACTAGCCACAATGAATTTACATTCTTAGTGTCAATGGCTCCATCTGTAACAACATTCTTGTTACGATTCTAGTAACGGGATTTATCATTGTTGGGTTTGTTTTTGGAATCATCCTTGAAGTGACGAATAGTGCCTTCATCTAGGAGAGCTTTCTTGATGCCTATGCCCTTGCTCTTGATGTCTTGGTATGTCTGGAGATAGTTCATTCACATGTGATGGGATAGCTTTAGATGCAGGTTATCAATGAAGATCTTTGTTAGATGCTTCTCTGGCGACTGATATGATAACCTGGATGTAAGATTCTGCCATCTTTGCAAGTATTCTGCAAGGCTTTCTCCATCTTTCTGCTTTGAGTTGCATAGGTCTAGCAAGGACAACTCATTCTCCACATTATGGGCATAGTGTGTGATGAATTTCTCAGAGAGTTCAGCAAAGGTTTTTATTATCCCATGTGGTATTTTGTAAAACCACTCAACAGCAGTTCCTCCCAAGCTTTTGGGAAACAGGTGCAGGAGATAGTTATCACTGTAAGCCACTTCTTGGCACACCATGTAGAACTCTTTGATATGGTTTACTGGATCTCCTTTCCCCTGATACTTGTCAAACTTGGGCATCTCAAAATGCTTGGGGAAAGGGATAGTTGCTATGGACCGATCGAAGGGATATGAGCACACCTCTTTGAACTTGTATATTTTATTCTCTGTTCCACTTTGTAGCTCCTTTAGAGCATTTTTCATTGCCTCCCACTCAGCATTGAGTGGCGAGGGAATTGGGACTTCTGCTTGTGATGGAAGCTGTGGAACTGGATATGGTGCTTGCGTGGATAAATGGGTTGGAACTGATTTTGGGGCAATGGTTGCTGGGGCTATTACTGGTGTGGCATAGGGGGATATTGTGGTAAATGATATGGAACCGCTTGATGTTGTTGGGCTGCTTGCTGTTGTTGAACTGGCGGTTGTTGTGAGACTGCTTGCTGATATTGGACATTTGGAACTTGTTGTTGTTGGGGGATGATAGGGATTTGTTGCTGGGGCTGATAGCAAGGGACTTGCTGTCGTTGAGGAATGATGGGTGTTTGCTGAAAGGGGACATGTGGTTGCTGTGGGGGAGGCTTTTGGAATGATGCTGCTTGCGGGTATGATGGTGGTAGTTGCTGAGGTTGGCTTTGGGTTTGGCTGATATAATCTGGGTGCATGCCTGCGTTACTTAGAGGTGGAATAGATGTGGGGAAGCTAGAAGCAACGGGTGATGGGGTAAGATAGCTGGGGCAAGTTGGCTGTTGAGGTGGTGGAACTTGCTGGAAGGTATTTGGGATTTGGGATGAATAGCTTGAAGCCGGCGGTGGTTGGGGTAGTTGCTGTTGTGCTGCTTGGGCGAAGGCGGTTTGTTGACTTGCAACCATAGATGTAGGGGATTGAGATGGGATCCCCCATGCCTTCATTTCTTCTTGTGTAAGTCCCCACTGAGAGCTTGTGTTAGGGTGCACTACAGCGGATGATGGAATGGTAGGAGCAACGGGAGCTTGGGACACGAATGATGGTTGAGAGAAAGGAGCTTGTTGAGGTTGTGGTTGAGCGGATGCTTGTGAGGACGAAAATGAATGAAACACCCAAGAGAAAGATGAGGTTGGAATGGGAAGCGATTGTGCTAACTGCAAAGAAGAAGGTATGGGTGCTTGGGGGTGAAGGGTGACGGTGCTCCTTTGATGGTGAAAGGCGTTGCTTGACTTGCGGATGGTGGCGAAGCTTTTGGTGTAAAAGCTTGCATGAGAGGTGGAAGCTGACTTTGGGTTAAGCGTTGGATTTGGGCTTGGGCAGCCATAGCAGATGATGAAGCAAAAGGGGTAGGAGATGGAGCGGATGGCGCTGCAACTTGTGTTGCGGGACTGGCAAGGCTTCTTTGCAAGAAAAGGGGAATGGTGGAAAGCTCTTGGGGTGTTTGCATGATAGGATCGGGGAATGATTGGACAAATGGAGAATATAATTGTGCTGGAACTTGGATAGTATTGATGGGGATGCGTGGATAGAGAGATGGTGGGATGGAGGTACTTTCTGGTAGATAGTGGGCAAATGTGCTTTGCTGATGTTGCGGTACAAGGGCATTGGTCACTGGTGGGCTTTCTGGAGGATTTGCAAATGCTTGGATTGCCAACAGGGATGAAGGGATGTTTTGATCTTCACATGGGTTACTGGCTTGGATCTGGGGATTGTAGGTCATCATGGCGTTGGTGAAAAGGTTGGGATCGGATGAGGTTGTTGGTGGATAAGGATTCATGCTTCTTCTTTTCTGAGATCTGGTCTCAACAGGCATGGAGATGCAAGTGCTAAATGGATGCAAGATGTTTGGCTAAAAGATGTTGATGGATGCAAAGTTGATGAACTTCTAAAGATGATGACTTTCTAGAATGCAATGCAAGGATGGATGAACTGCTCAGATTCGGATCAAGGATGGTGGAAGATTGGTGGGAGATGGTGGCAAATTGGTAAAAAAAGCTTGGTGATGATGGAGGATTGGTGGGATGCTCTGACTTGGGTCAAGATTGGGTGGAGGATTGGTGGGATGCTGGTGGAAGATTACTAAGTGTCAACAATGAGTTATTATTTTTCCCTGATGGAGGGTCAGTGATAGGATTTGGGCCAACCTAGGATAGACTGATGATCTTCGGTTAACTGGATGCTTATCAATACAAGCCAATCTCTTGCTCGAGATGATGAGGCTGTGCAAGGACAAGTTGGATTTCCTTTAGAAAATGCTCTGTCAAAAAGGGGATGCTTTCTGATTTAGGATAAGGGATGGAAACAACTCAAAGGTTTTGAACACTAAGTGTTTATGGATTTTGGATCTCTGGATTTGGTACAAAAGATGGTGGGTTCTGATTTAGGTGATGGATGCTGGATTTTGGATGAAGGATATGGGATTCTGATGGTGGATTGCTAATGGAAAGATGGTGGAGGATGATGGAATAATGCTCTTTCTAAGAGGATGATGCAGATGCGACTGGGATGGATGATCTATGATGCTGCTAAGAGGATGATGGTGCATGCAACTAAAAAGGATTTCTAGGATGTAACTAAGGTTTGGTGATGATGCAAGGATGAAACTAGGATGAAGCTAGGATAACGGACTACCGAGATAAGATTGTGAGATCTGAAGGTAGAATGGACATGTTATGAATCCAGCTAATCTTCTCTTTCAAGGTTGATGTAGCGATGGTTTACTCAGAAATGGTAGGCAAACTGTTTGACTCTTGCATTATAGCCAATATTATCAAGCCTTTCTTGATATTTTTCTTCTGCTTGGGTTGCTTGGACAAAGGATTGATGGCTTTTAAGGTTCCTCTCTGCAACTTTCTTCTCTTGATAATCTTTGGATTTGGGCAACTTAGCTTTTGGATGTTTGATCAAATTGGGCATATCTTTGGAAAATTCTGATAGGTTTGGTCCGAGAACAAAAGGCTCTTTGGATATCTGATTTCTGCAAGATTTTTTGAATATCAATTTTGTTGATTGGTTTGATTTTCTCAAGTGGCAAAGGATAAATTAAAAAGACTTCTGACAAAGCAATCTCCGCAAAGGGCAAAGCAACCTTGCAGGATACAAACAGGATGACTGACTCTGATAAAGCTTTGAAAGTGTATGTTTCAACAAGTGTTTTCACGGAGTCTTTGACTGTCAAGCACTTCAAACAGATCTACCTAAGGAAGGTGAGTATCAAAATCACTTGCCCACAGCTTGGTATCCCCCAGAAGGGAATACAAATGGTGAGTAATCTTGAGGCGACCTGGTAAACCCCTTGGAATCGGTCCTTGCACAAGGATTTTGATACTTTCGGATGTAGATAGGGTAGCCTCTATTTTATCAGGTTTTTAATAGTTCCGTGGAGTCTCCATACCCGGTTATGCTGACCGCCTGTGACTCACTTAAGAGCCTAGCCAACAACACTGGGGGAGGAATATTTACCTTTCCCCAAACATTTGTATTTGGCACAAGACGCCCGGCGATTAGGAGATGTAAGTGAGTACTTTTTGCCTTCACTTTATTTATATACCGGCCGGGGGGGATACCGGTTTGAGGTCGTTCTCCGAGGAGGAAGCGCTTTTCTCCTCGGACAGGCCTCGCTAAAAGTAGAATAAGTGAACTTGTCCAAGTTCAAATGTTCTACGTTGCTTACTTTAACAAGGATTTTGCAAGAAGATAAAGCTCCTAGATGCACATCAAGCAAGTTTGTTTATTTTCCCAATTTGATTTAAGTGTGTTTGAACTTTGAAATTTTGAAGACACAAGTGCTTAAGGTTTGATTTGTTCTTTTTCCAAAAAGTAAGCGATTTGAGCGATTGCAAGTTCTTTCTTTGATCATTCAAGATTGAGATTGGCGTGTTGATTTAGAACTTTGAAGTGCTTTTTTTTTTGTCCTTTAAGGCATTCAAGATTGAATTTGCATTTTGCTTGAATTGAAAAGGAGGGAATAGAGATGTTTGTTCTTTTAATGCATTCAAGATTGAGTTCAATTTTCAAATGGACAATGACTCTTAGGACTTAGCTTCATTCCTTTAGTTTCATTCAAGATTTGGTTTGCTCCATTTTAGACTTCAAAACAAAGTTGCCTAGATTTAGTTTGATGCATGAATTTTAAAAGGCATTCAAGATTTTGCAATAAGATACTTGTTCACATCAATAACAAAGCTTTAGGACTGATTTAGGAAAATTTTGAAACCTTTAGGAAAGTTTAGGAACCAAATTTGAAAAGTCTTAGCAAAGCTTTTTGATGATTTTGTTCCTAGTTTGCTTTGAGATTTTTAACAAAACTTTGAAGACATTACAAATGAAGTTCTTTTTTAGCTCTTTTTGATGCTTTTTAATTTTGATTTAGGACCATTTAGGATGATTTTTTAGTTGATTAGGGACCACTTAGCTTTCCAATGCAAACTTGATATTTTTTTTATGCTCCCAAATCATAAAATGTTCCTACTTTGCATGAATGCATTTAAAACCTTGATGTTGCAAGGATGCAAATGTTTTGATTGATTTTTTCTTGTTTGTTAGAATAAATTTTGCAAACTTTAGTTCTTAATGCATTTAAGAATGATTTGGGGGTTCATTTTAAGCACTAAAACAAGGTTTGTATGATTTTACTTCCTTATGGATTTTTTTTGAAAAAAAATGGCCATGACCTTGCTGGAAGAAGAAGAAGTAGATGGAATAGAAGAATATAGACAAGAAGAGGAAGAAGAATTTGAAGAGATCCATCCACCTATAAACTTGAAAATTTTGAAAACACTCCAAAATCTATCAGAATGTTTGCAAAGAACCCGTGAAGTGGGTCCCACCGGGCGTGCCAGAATGTAGACTATGATTTTGAACCTGTTACCTGTCTTGAAAGGCTGAAACATTCAAACATTAGACTAATCTAACATGTTCATGAACTAAAAAATAGCATAAGACATGAAAACAAAACCAAAGCCACCTCAAGATTGAGCTAAAAATAGGTGCACTCAAGCATTGTTTGATTTGCTCTTGCTTAAGGGGATGTGGGTGTGCTCTCTAAGCACTTGGAGCATATTCTAATGCATACTAAGATTGATTTTAGACCAAATATAGGTGTGATATGATGCTATATGCTATGCAAAATAATAAAAGAAACTATGTTAATCCATTATTATTAAGCTATGATGTTCTTTAAGAAAGCTTGAAGATGATAAAAAGAAACTAACAATTAGTATTGCTTATGCTAAGTCTAGAGCTAAATGGACATGATAACAATGCATAAAATGAAAGGTGAATGGATATTTTGCTCTTGGAAATGAGGACTATTTATAGACTTTTGGGAGGATGAATGAGTGGCTAGGATCAAAATCTTTAAGAGAGGCCAAGATTCATTCAAAGGGGAGCACATGGATTGTGCTAGTTCAAGGCCACCTCCTTGTGACAAGTGTCACAAGGGAATTGGGTTGAAAGATGGGAGGAATGTGCACAATTTGGGAAATGTGCTTAAGGTCAAAGGGTGTAAGAAAGGGGTGAGGGGCTTCTTAAATGTATCATAAATGCATGTAAGAGGGATAAGGAGGCTTTAAATGCATCATAAATACATGTAAGAGGGATAAGGAGGCTTTAAATGCATCATAAATGCATATAAGAGAAGCTTCTAGAAGTTTGTTGACTTTGGTTAAAGTTTAGGAGTTGGCTAACCTTGTTTAGGGAATGTGACAAGGTTAGGGGGAGGATTAGGATTAGGATCAGGGGATTTTAGGATTAGGATGGGTGAAGAGGTTGGGTTGAGAAGTTTCTAGAAGAGTCTAGAATTCTCCTAGGTTTTATGGAATAAAAGTTTATTCATTCCAAAAGCTTAAGTTTGGGAAAATTTATTGAAATATTTTCAATAAATATGAAAATTAAATATTTAATCTTAATTAAATATTTTGAGTTGAGATTAGGGTTAGAAAAGATGGGATTAGCCTTTTAATCGAAATTAAGAAGGGATTAGAAGATTTTGGAAGAGGTTAGTGGTCTTAAGGAAATTGGCCAAGTTTTGGTCAAAAAATAAATTAATTATTTTTTGGGGGATTTTTGGTCAATTTATTAATTAAAATAATTAATAAATAGGGGATTAATGTTTAAATAAGATTTAAACATTTTTGGGAGGGATTTCTTAATTAAATATTTTTAATTAAGAAAAAGGGATTTAATGACATAAAAATAAATTAATTAATTAAATAAATAATTAATTAATAAATGATGATGTCATCAGGGATTTTTCAGAAAATAAAAATACTTTATTTTCTAAAGGATTTTTAGGTGTCTACACCTACTTGCATAGAGTGAGTATGGAAACCAAAAACCTATCCTAACAACATGAAAGGGAGAGGGTGGAACTAAATGTAAATGATTTAATGATGGGTTTGAAAGTTTCCCTGAGATACCCTAAGTCTCTCATAGACCAGTGCCTTGTCCAATGGGCCACAGAGTCAAATACCCTATTACAATAGACAACTATGAAATAAGAAAGGAATAAATTTAATGTGTTGATGCCTAACATCAATCACACACCATGACCAAACCTCACTTCAACAACCCACATGTGTATCCAAGTATGTTATTACCCATCCAAAGGCTTTTAACCCTCCCCTTAGAAGAGACATGTAAATAGATAATACATTTACCAGCATCCACTGGAAGACAAGCATGACATATCTTTGACACCTCAGCTCATACATACATGAAAACTAATCCTAAACCAATTATCTCTGCGAAGACAACTCCACTTGCAAACACATTGGAAATGCAAACAAAAAAATCAAACACCCTTGATGTATGATTAATGAATTCAAAATTCAAATGGAGATAGCTTGGTAATAGTAAGAATAAATTGAGTCCTCATACATAAGACAAATCAATTACAATATGTATTATATTCTCTGAAGCAACAAAGGAAGAAAGAACACCCTATATGCAGAGAGAAGGAGAAAATCTGTAGGACAGAACCTTTCGTGGAACCAAAAAAGGAACCCTTAGGAACCAAGATTTTAGAACCCTTACTCTCTCAAAAAACACACCACTTATACCCCTAGTTGCCTGGGAATCCTCAAAGAGGATGCATCAAGCTTCAGGTGACTAGGGTTAGGGTTTCAACTACCCAACCAACCAAAAAATTACATCAAAATTTATTGCAGGGGAAGAGACACAAGCAACTCAGAGAAAATAAATCTCAAACATATTTGCAATCATGAAAATCTATGAGATCAACACAGTAAACCAAGGAATTTCCATGAAAACCAGTCAAATCGGCCACCTACAAACACTTTTCAAGCACAAAACCACACTTCACGGTACAACAAAACCCCCAACAATCAATCATGGCAACCTGGACCACATTGCAACCACCGATGCCACCAAACAAATCAAATCTAGCCTCAAAAGCAATTAAAACCCATCCTTTTTATCGTTGGAAATATCTCAGGAAATTTGAAAATTTGAATTTGAAATAAAATAGTCATGACAGAAGACTTTTAAAACACAACCGTCGATACTGTATTTTTCTCGGCAGATCGGGCGGCTCATAATAGCTTTTAAAAATGTCCGCGGGAACCCCTGACAAGTCAACCGCCACCTTACCACACCAATGACCAATCAAAAGTGAGCAACTCAGCACCATGAAGTACCCAGGACCCATCGCAAAGCTTCCCCCTTTAGTGAATATCAACGATGGGTGCATGATCACAAGGGAGAAGAATATTCCTTGCGATCATGTGCCAGCCATAGATCTATCGGCATGTCAACCTCCTTGAAAATACATGGACCCACTGACATAGTCCACCTCATCCAACCTGTACCAATGAGAACATGCCCAAGTTAGCACCACCTGCCAGAGGACCCACCCTCGTCAGCTATCTAAGAAAAGTAGAATCGATGGCTGGAGTAAGATCTCGTGGCTCTGACAACTTCCCTGAGAACTTACGCCAACCATAGATCTTCCATAGATGTCAGGTCCCATTGACAGATACACCAGCAACCAGGTCCCACTGACACATCTGAATCAGCAAGCCCTTCAACCAATCAAAAGAAAGCCACGTCATTAAATCTGACATAGGTCCCACTACTCTTTATCCTTCACGAGCTATTCTGACATCCTCCACCTGTATACTGACACAACCAATGAAAAAACACCATGGTGGCCTAACCTGGCATATGACCCATTGTGAATCACTATCCTGGAAGATCTGACGATGGGTGCATGACCGCGAGGGGGAAGAATATTCCTTGCGATCATGTGCTAGCCGTGTTGGGAGTATTCTTAATTTTTTGAGGTTTTTGTCCAAACGTTGCTTTAGTCCTCTAGTTTGTGAAGTTTTTCTAGGTACAGGTGTCAAAAGTTCTTCAAAAATTTGTCATAGCCCACTTCAAAAATCTTTACCCTAGGTCTTGTCCTTGAAAATGTTGAATTCATGCAAAAATCCTCATGATTAGCCCTTATTCTTCTATTTCATTGTTACCTTTTTTAAGTCACTTAAGCGGATTAAATCATGCACGTGTTAAATGTTTTGTGTTTGCTGAATCAAAAAAGGTCATAGCATGTCTCATATATTATTCGACGATTCAGCCAACAAGTCAATCTTATGCTAAGCGTTAGTTTAGTCGTGTGGTCTCTAAGTATCCCAGTTAACACCCCAACCATTCAGCGAACTGGAGAATATGTTAAAAATGTTAAGTGTTGTCTTTGTTCGCGTAGTCTCCAAATATCCGACGGTTATCAGAAAACATTTGGCAATTCAACGAATGCATTATCTCCAATTCATGTATTCCTTGGCGGTTCTTTGCAAATATTTCAGCGACTTGGCGACCACGGTTATCGCTCATTCTCTGAATCTAGCTGTTAAGTGAAAAATAACCTAGTGACTTGGCGAATACCGTAGACCATTGTCAGGATCGATGGTTGTGGTTTAATCTCAGATATTATTGGGTCCTACATGTTTCATTTGGAGAATGAGTGAATGTGTAAAGACTTCTAAGTTTGGTGGCCCTGAGAGTTTGGTATGAAGAATTTGGCGGAATGGGTGTTTCAAGTGTTCACTTGTTCTTGGAATAAATTAGTAAGAAGCTAAATGATTTAGTGATTCAGTGAGTCATGTGGTCACGGGTTCTCTAAAAGGAAAAGGTAAAGGGCATAATCATTTGGTGAATGCGCGAATCAAAGGATTGGCTAAGTTTTGAGTCTTCAGTCGCTTAATCATGGATTGAAATACTCAGTGCTTAATATGATATGGCAATTCAGCGAACCCTTTGTTCACTTAATCTCGTAATCAAATGACCAAGGATCAAATATTTCAATGAACTGGCGACAGCCGTAGATCATCAACAAGATCAACAGTTCATTTAGAATCTCAGAGTAAAGAGGATGGTTAAGAAAGATTCAGCGATTCAGAGAGTGAAGGCTTCGCCAGTTCTCTAAGTAATCTAGCGGTTAAGTGATCCATTAAGCGAATGTGTGAACCCTTTATTCACTGAATCTCCAAAAGATTTAACAGTTAGAGGCGACATTAAGAGAATGCGAGATGGCTTTGTTCACTGGTTTGCCAAATAATAACTGCAGTCAAGTGCTCGAAGGGTGTCACTGTGTTCGCTAATTCGTGAAAAGTATTATGAGTTAAGGATTGCATTTCGGGAACCCGCGAAGGCTTTGGTCGCTAGTTCTCTGAATATGTGCTAGGGTTAACATTGCATTCAGTGATCATGAGAAGTTTTCAATCGTGGATAAGCTAAATGGGCCCAGTTGGAAAAGGTAATAAAAGAAAAGAAAAGGGACCATTGCCTGTGTGGATAAAGTACAGTATCAAGCTGGAAAGTAAACTAATGAGCCATCCAATCAGTTTCAAAGGAAGATTGCATGACGTAAATAGGTTTAAAGTGTAGGATCTTAAATATTTGCCTCTTTGCCTTATTTTCAAGTTTTTTAAAATCTATCTGTCAACATCTATACATCGGCTAGCTCCATTTTGAAAACTGGTGACATGCAAAATTGAATGCGGGAGCAATTAAGGAGATTTGCAATGATTGTGGTAGTTCTACATACTTGATCTGTGTTGATAAATAAGTTAAGCTCATTGTTTCCTGTGTCCAAAATCATTCGAAGAGAATTGTGTCATTCTGAAGCGATTTTTGAGCGCCAAGTGAATCCATTTTGCAGAGATTGAAGATAATTCTGTAGCAAAGATGAGTCACCCTGAGAGAAGTGTAGCATCTTCCAGCAGTGACGCAAAGGCTAAAAGTGGTGAAGATAAGGGCAGGCCTAATTACTCAGATGAGTTTTTGAAATTGCTACCTGGTTCCAGTCAAAACAAAAGAGCTCCTGATGATTTTTTTGAAGATGTTCTAGGGTTTTGCAGAGATCCTATCACACCAAATACCACAGGTTATACTATCTTCAACTTCTTTTATAAAAATAGAGATAGTGATATCCCTATATGTAATGGTTGGGCTTTGGGGTTAGGGAAATTAGTAGTGCCTGATGTATTCCTGGATGTGGATTTAATTATTGCTCTAGCTAGGTGTTACGACCCTATTTCTAAGACTATTAGGAAAGAGGACTAGTCAGCTTTGGTTACTCTTGATAGGGGTTCGTTCATGAAGGCTTTTAATGTTTATACATCCAGTTCTACTGAAATTGACTTGAGCAAGGAAAAGGAGAGGTACAAGAAGAACATAGAGATAGTGAAGGACCAAATAACGAAGCATATCCCAAAACAAGATAAGTATATAGCTCCCCTCCCTGCTCACATGAATGCCCCTTACCAATTTAAGTCCCTTCAACATTACATGAAGAAAACTTGTTATGGGTTGTGTAGGGTTTTGGGAATTGATGGGGATGCAGATTTTTTACCAGCTGATCTTTTGATGATTATCCTGGACATCTAGAATTCTTTGGTCAATACCGACTATGATTACATCTAGTATATCATTGATAGAATGCATGAGGGTTTGATTTATGTCAAGGATAGTAAGAGCCCAATTAAGTTCATGCATTATTCTTTGCTAATGCACTTAATTTTGTTCTTCAATATTAATAGTTTTGATTCAAACATGCTGAAGCCAAGGTTCAACTTTGAATGCCAGTATAATCCGGTGCAATTATGGGTGAGGATGTGAAATTCTACTTCCAATGAGGGGAATTTTTGTCTATTTTAGAATTTCATTGTGTATCCTCTCGTAAGGATGTTAGGTATCAACACTACAAGGATATCCCCAAGGCTCCTCAGGCTCCTATGACTAGTGCAATTTGTGAACAAATGGGAGGGAGATCACAATTGGGGTGATTTTTACTTGGGGGACAATGCTACAATTTTGAGAGTCTATGGTTGCCCCCAACCCCCACATCTATTACCAAAATTTGTGCCTCCAAGGGTTGCTTGTTTGAAATTTGTGTGGCAGTTGATGTGGACAGACATGGAAATTCTAGCCCCTCACAGGAAGGGTACATTCACACCTAGGCAATTCAAGGTAGGTGACTTCCTGGTAGGAAAGAGGGCATTTCCTCAAATTACTACATGGTTAAATTAGTTCAAAATGGCTACTGGTGCTTGTAGACATGTAGATCCTGAGGACTTTATCAAAACTGCCAGGATGCTATACATCCCAAACATTAGTGTGAACAAAGAACATGAAGGCTTGGATGAGGAAGATGTAGTCAGAAACATCATTGATGATGATGAGGTCAAGAGGAGATGGAACAAGTACTTTGATTTGATAGACTTGTCAAAACAAGTGATGGCAGCCCAGCTTCCATTTGAGGGTTTCTTCCCTGACCTTTCCTATTTAAAAAGAATTGACAAGATGATAGAGATGCATGACACTCTATCAAATCAGTTGGAAAAGTTGATTGACTAGAGTCAACCAAAGAAAATGAAAGACTACTCATCTTCTGATCAAGAGGAGTTTTCTGATGAATCACAAGAAGGGAACAACCTTCCACAAATGGAAGATGTACAAAGTGTTAGGTCTTTTGAAGACCAACCAGAAATAGGGGATACTCCAGAGCCACCCTTGAAGAAACAGAGGCTTGAGGTAGGAGAGCCTTCAAGGTAGGAAAAAAAATGGAGAATAATTGATAGAGCATCTGCTCTAGTGCCAGGTGATAGGGTTTACCATCACCAATTGATAAAATCAATAAGAGAAGGAAAGAAGGTGGCCACTGATGAAGTAGATAAGGAACAGTCCCTGTGGTCAGAAAGGGATATCAGAGAGGTCTATCAGGAGGAATTTTTGAGTGATGACCAGTTTATTAAAACTGATGAATTCAAGAGTTTCCTTGTTTGGAATAAGCAGCAAGAAGTGAGGAAACTTCTGCCTGAAGGTATGGAACCAAGTGAAGAGACATTGAGAGTCTTAAATTCCTATGATCCTAGCCTTGATCCCATAACTGCAGATGAAGCTAGACAACTGGTCAAGTCAAGTGGAATGCTATTGACTCCAGGATGGGATCTGACTTCTGGTTTCATCATAGATCAAATAAGAAGGCAACCGCCAGGCAGCCTGTCATATGAGGTTCACATTGGTGATATGATAAGACGAAGTGGCTATGACCCTAAGTCTCAAGCTGTTGCAATGTGGTCCATGGCCCGTAGGACTCAAAAGCCATCCCTATTGAGTATAGAGGATAAAATGGAAGGGAATCAGATTATTTGGACTGTGCAGAATACAACTGACCTTGAAGCTTCTAAGGAAGTGACTCATTGGGCTAACTTGAATGAGGCAAAAATAGTTCAATTATCTGAAAGGTACTTGAAGTTGTTTGAAAGTGCAAACTTGGTCACCAAGGACAGAGATTTCAAATTGATGAAGATCAAGCAACTAGAAGATGAATTGGCAGAGATAAAAGTTAAGCTGAAAGAAGCTTCGAAGGTGGTTGTTCTTCCCCCTGTGCAGATTGAGGTCCCAATTCAAATTGATGAAGAAGTACTTGAGGGACCTAATGAAGATTTATATAAAATAAGGATAGAGGCATCTTTGGACACCATGTCAAAGATTGTGCAATACAGGTGAGATAAGATAATAGAGAAAATGGATACAGTTTATCAATCAGTCAGCCAATTACACCAGACAAACAGAAAGATAAATGAATCATTGGCTACTTTGGACCCACTTCATAGTGTTTGGTCTGGAAGAAGTTTGTTGTTTGATAAACTAGATAGCTTACAAGAGCATAAGCCTGAGATCCCTGGAGTAGTTACAGAATTTTTTGAGAAGATTGGCTTAATCAATATTGTTTCAAAGTTTTTTAAAGGTAAGTCCAACCAGGTGAGGGTTAAGTTGTTTATGTTTGATAAACATTATAGCAAGTATCTACATGCGGTATGTGATGACAGTGGAAACCTGATCAAGTTGGAGGAATGGAAGCTGTCAATGGATCAGTTGGTGATTACACAAGATGCTTTCCTTAATAATGACAATACTTTGGATTTTGAGAGGTGTAATAACATCATTGACAGTCTATTTAAAATTGAAAATGATTGCATATGATTTGTGGCAGAAGCCAAAAATATAACTGACTCCATGTGGGACAAGCAAGTCAGCTTGTTACAAGAATTACAGACTTACAACTGGCCATCAGATGATGAAGTAGCGGCTTGGGAGAAGCTAACAATAAAGAAGAAAAAGAGGCCAGTTGTCCAACTTATAGAGGAGGAGGAAGAATAGAGTTGCAGATGGCACCTGATCTAGAAATTGAGGAAGAGCAAGTTTCAAACAAAGGATGATGTAAATTAGCTGGATGGCGGTCATCATTCATGCAGCAAATTCAGCAACTGCTCCAAAATATCTTTAGACAAAGATGCCACCTACAGAATTGTTGAGAAAAGATCTTTGTAATGTGTTGTTACAATCTATTTGTCAGTTTGTAATCTTGTCTCTAGTATAGGATCTTTTTCTAGCCATCCCAAGCTTGTTGCATCATTTCAAGGATTCCAAGATGGCTATGTTATATATAGTAAGTTTTACTCTTTTGAAGGGAGGTTGAAAAAATATACTGTAGAGGGAGGTTTGACTCCATTGTTGAAATCTTAGAATATTTTATCAGATTTTGAAATGTATTGATGTAGTGAAATTTTACTGGATTACAATAGAATTCCCTTGCATGATTTCAATTGTCTTCTTGTTTGAATTATGTGGCTTTTGTGTATTGAATCTGTAAGGTAGTTTTGATATACCATTTACAAGGTATCTGTGATTTTAATCTCTAGCTCCTTTCAAGGAAAGGGTAATGTCTTTAGGTTAATTTTTGAGAGCTTAGGAATTTGGCAAGAATTTGATGATCAAATGTGTTTAAGAGAGGATGAATTGTAAGTCATTTCATCTGGGATTTGTTTGTGTTTCATTTAGAAGATTTTTGTAAACATATGTTTCGCTGTTTGACTCTATACCCAAAGACAAGGCACTGGTCTATCCTCGATTTGCAGAGATCTCATCCTCAACAAAACTTAAATAATAATTTACTTTCGTGTATGTTTGAAATACTGGGAAGATAATGTTTGTATCCAGGATATAAACTAATGTTGTGATCCTTTCAAGAAGTAGATCTGACATGGGTTAACCTGTCGAAGTTCAAAGCTCGAAAAGAAGGAGTTTATCCTTGTCACACTTGCCATTTTTCTGCAATGAGTGTTTACTTCTATTAAATATCACAGATTGGATTTCCAAGCTCTACATCAGTTGCAGCAAGAGGTATTAGTAAATCATTGCTAGAACCTTTGATCCACTATTGGATTTCATTGTGAAGCAGTGAGTCTGAAGATAGGTACACCCGCCTGGGTCTGTGGAGCCCGAAGTAGAAGAAGGACTTGGTCCTTATCAATTAGCCTTTTCCCTGTAAGAGTTCAGAGTTGAGAACCCTAGAGTCAAGTTTGAAAACTATATTTGTGATTCTACATGAAAAAGAGCTAACATGCCATAGATTAAGAAAAGGAATGATAGACCGGGCCCGCTGGGATAGATGGCACATGATCATGAATTCAAATGTCAAAACCCTCTTACATCACACAGTCTTGTGAACAAGTGACAACCACAAGTTTTAAAGCTTGGAACATTTGGAAAAATTAATGGCGCAGGGACTTAGGACTTAGGAAAAATTAAAGGAGACCCTGCTAGACATAAAAACCTAACCGCCAAACAACATAAAAGGTCACTTTGATTAACACATGTGGATTTAAGGATTTAAGTCACCAAAAAGGTAACGATGAAAAAGATTAGGGCTAGGGCATTTTTTGAATTTTTCCACCCAATGGCTAGTTTTTTAATTTTCAACTAGGGTTTTAGCCAGAGACCAGAAAAGAGACTGCAGAGGCCAAGGGAAGAACAGTGAGGGCATGAAAATTTTAACAGGTGCTAATAATGGCTCTAGTTGGGGATGCATGCCTCCTACAGGCATGGCAAGGATTTAGATCTCTAGGAGAAGCAGACTACCTACTGGAAAATGGCACAAATACCTCAAAAAACATAGGGAACACACCAAGGATGATAAGAAGGGAAACCCACAATAGGAAAGGAAAAACTATATAGAGTGTACATTTTTACAAAAAACCTGTAGCATCCAACTTGAGTTAGTCTTTGCCTCTGTCAAAAATTTGATTTTCATTTCTTCCTTCATGAGGCACACCAGATAATTTATTTTCAATTGTTTCACCAGGCATGTCAACATTTCCAACCAGCCTGTCTGGTAGAACAAAGTAACTATCTTCATAGTGCATGTAAAAAAATTTGGCACTCCCTTCATTTTGCTCACTATGAAGAAAAGACTCATCATACCTATGAATAGTACCATTAGATAAAAACCTATTCTTTTCTACTAATTCATGTATGCAATCAATTGGAAACACAAAAAACTCATACTCTACCTGTTGAAAGGCTTCATTTATACCCTAACCTTGCATTTCCATGGGTGCAACCGACTGGAACTTAGATGAATAGTCAAACTTATGTTCACAAATGTGATTATTACCAAATTCTGCAACTATTCCACAACCTTCTGATGAAAAAGATGCAACATCATCACTTAAAACTTTATCACAAATGGAAAAAGAAAAACATCCTAACCCAAATGAATCTGAAATCTCCACATGTCCCTCAAACAAAGAATTGGCAACTTCATGCAATACACCTTGTTGAACAACATGACAAAATTTGGATTGATAATCGTCAAACTCTTCATTATATAAAGCATTGGGGAACACTTTAAGTTCACTACCCATTTCAACCTCATGGAGACCTATAGCATATGAAGAAAAGTCATAACAACATGAAAATTCACAGTCATCATCACCTACCAAGCATGTAGTATCCATGATTATGTCCTTGTTATCCAAAAGAGACCCATCAGATAACACCTTGTTCAAATCTTCATGTTCTGCCTCACTGATATCATAATGAATTATTGTTTCTTTGTCTTCATACCTTGAGGATGAATCACCCTCAACATCTTCACTATCCAAAGAATGTTCACTTCCATCATCACTTTTTTCTTCCCATGTTGCATCTGACTCATATGGAGACACCATGACCTCACTGTCTTTATCACTCCAATTATCAGCACTTAAGGACATATCCCCAAGTGCATCATCAAGCCCAAGGTTGTCATCACTAAGTATCCAATCTTTGATACATATATAATACTCTTCCAAAAATGTGTTTGACCAACTAGTTGACTCATGAGAACAAAGATCCAAGAATAAACCAATGAAATCAGATTCTAAAAACTCAACATCATCAGGAAGCTCATTATATATATCCCAAAATCTACAATAGAAAAGAGGTATGGATATATCCTTTCTGCATCCTACTTTCAATCTCATTAATGACATGCAATCCCTAAGGATGCCTTGCTCAAGGAATGCAAGCTCCTCATCAAGCTTTCCCATCAAACTTAATGCAATACTTCCATACAATTTTACAGAGATGCAACTAAAAAACTTGAAGTATGCAAATCTCTACTCACACCTTATCCTTTTCTTAGTGCTTGATCACTTAATAAGGAAACATCTAGACCTTGAAAAGTACCTGAGAGTTTTGTAGCAGAAGACTTTGTTGACTGGAAGGTAGGGTAGATCTAGAGCTCACCCTGAAGCTCCATTAGATTCTTTGTTGTGTAGAGTCGCCACCTCCTTGGAGAGGAAAGTAATGCACTTGTTCTTGTTTCTTCTTCCAATCAACACAAAACTCCACCAAGCAAGCATGCACTATTTATCAGAAAATGCACTGATCAAATAGAGAGATCAGAGCTGCCACTCAACACCTAGTGAGAAGATTTAGCAAATGTTGTTTCTTTATCTGACTCTATAATATTTAACCAAGAATCTGGGATGATCCAGCCAAGCAAGGAAGCTTATTGTCTTTTACTTCTTCCCTAGTAGAGTCACCATCTTGTTGGTGTTCCTTTTTCCCAAAGGTCAGATTGGCATTAGGATTGACATGGCTAGTGTCACATTCACTCAACATTCCAAATCTAACAAGAAAAATGGCCAACTGACAAGGGTCAAAGAGAGACACTTCTACACTTTGAGCTCCACATCACTCAGGTGGGTATACCTCATCTACACACACATACAACTTGAATCACACTACAGGCCTATAGGTAACTAACTATGGAATGGTTCTCAAACCCTCGTAGGTATCATGTACCTCAATGAAACCAAGATCTCATGCAATAGCCCTACTTGCATAGAGTGAGTATGAAAACTAGAGACCTATCCTAACAACATGAAAGGGAGAGGGTGGAACTGAATGTAAATGATTTAATGATGGGTTTGAAAGTTTCCTTGAGATACCCTAAGTCTCTCATAGACCAATGCCTTGTCCAATGGGCCACAGAGTCAAATACCCTATTGCAATAGACAACTATGAAACAAGAAAGCAATAAATTCAATGTGTTGATGCCTAACATCAATCACACACCATGACCAAACCTCACTTCAACAACCCACATGTGTATCCAAGTATGTTATTACCCATCCAAAGGCTTTTAACCCTCCCCTTAGAAGAGACCTATAAATAGATAATACATTTACCAGCATCTACTAGAAGACAAGCATGACATATCTTTGACACCTTAGCTCATACATACATGAAAACTAATCCTAAACCAATTATCTCTACGAAGACAACTCCACTTGCAAACACATAGGAAATGAAAATAGCAAAATCAAACACCCTTGATGTATGATTAATGAATTTAGAATTCAAATGGAGATAGCTTGGTAACAGTAAGAATAAATTGAGTCCTCATACATAAGACAAATCAATTACAATATGTATTATATTCTCTGAACCAACAAAGGAAGAAAGAACACACTATATGTAGAGAGAAGGAGAAAATCTGCAGGACAAAACCTTTCATGGAACCAAAAAAGGAACCCTTAGGAACCAAGATTTTAGAACCCTTACTCTATCAAAAAACACACCACTTATACCCCTAGTCACCTGGGAATCCTCAAAGAGGATGCATCAAGCCTCAGGTGACTAGGGTTAGGGTTTCAACTACCCAACCAACCAAAAATTACATCAGAATTTATTGCAGGGGAAGAGACACAAGCAACTCAGAGAAAATAAATCTCAAATAGATTTGCAATCATGAAAATCTATGAGATCAGCACAGTAAACCAAGGAATTGCCATGAAAACAAGTCAAATCAGCCACCTGCAAACACTTTTCGAGCACAAAACCACACTTCATAGTACAATAGAACCTCCAACAATTCATCATGGCAACTTGGACCACACTGCAACCACTGGCACCACCAAACAAATCAAATTTGGCCTCAAAAGCAATTAAAACCAGTCCTTTCTATCACTAGAAATGTCTTGGGAAATTTGAAAATTTGAATTTGAAATAAAATGGTCATGACAGAAGACTTTTAAAACACAACCGTTGATACTGTATTTTTCCTAGCAGATCATGTGGCTCATAATAGCTTTTAAAAATGTCTGTGGGAACCCTGACAAGTCAACCACCACCTTACCACACCAACAACCAATCAAAAGTGAGCAAATCAGTGCCACGAAGTACCCATGACCCACCACAAAGCTTCCCCCTTTAGTGAATATCAACGATGGGCACATGATCGCAAGGGAGAAGAATATTCCTTGCGATCACGCACCAACTGTAGATCTGTTGGCATGTCAACCTCCTTGAAAATATGCGGACCCACTGACATAGTCCACCTCATCCCACCTAGACCAATGAGAACACACCCAAGTCAACACCACCTACCAGAGGACCCACCCTCGTCATCTATCTAAGAAAAGTAGAATCGACAGCTAGCATAAGATCTCATGGCTCTGACAACTTCCATGAGAACTTACGCCAACCGTAGATCTTCTACAGATGTTAGGTCCCACTGATAGATACGCCAGCAACTAGGTCCCACTGACATGTCTGAATCAGCAAGCCCTTCAACCAATCAGAAGAAAGCCACGTCATTAAATCTAACAAAGGTCCCACTACTCTTTATCCTTCATGAGCTATTCTGACAGCCTCCACTTGTATACTAACACAAACAATGAAAAAGCATCAGGGTGGCCTGACCTGGCATAGGACCCATTGTGAATCACTATCCTAGAAGATCTGACAATGGGCACATGATTGCGAGGGGTAAGATTATTCTGTACGATCACGTGCCAGCTGTAGATTAAGAAAAGGAATGATAGACCGGGCCCACTGGGATAGATGGCACATGGTCATGAATTTGCATGTCAGAACCCTCTGACATCACACAGTCTTGCGAACAAGAAACAGCCACAAGTTTTAAAGCTTCGAACATTTGGAAAAATTAATGGCATAGGGACTTAGGACTTAGGAAAAATTAAAGGGGACCCCGCCAGACATAAAAACCTAACCACCAAACAACATAAAAGGTCACTTTAATTAACGCATGTAGATTTAAGTATTTAAGTCACTAAAAAGGTAACAATGAAAAAGAATAGGGCTAGGGCATTTTTTGAATTTTTCCACTCAATGGCTAGTTTTTGAATTTTCAACTAGGGTTTTAGCCAGAGACCAGAAAAGAGACTGCAAAGGCCAGGGGAAGAACAGTGAGGGCATGAAAATTTTAACAGGTGCTCCCCTTAATACCATAAACACATAACAGAAATAGAGAAACAACAACAATATGCAAGAATAGAAAATTGGCTTCTTATTATCTCCACAAATGTGGAATTACAAACTTTCAGAATTACAATATGCAAAGCCACATGGGCATTCCCTTGCAATATTCTATAGGAAAAAGCCTTGAATCAATACCCAGATCTCTACCCCGAACTGCCCTAGACAACACTATGGGCCTTCTTTATATAAGCATTTTTCACCGCCCGAGAAGGTTCCATAAATTTAGCCCTTAGGTCCGACCAAACTTAGAATTATTTTATTTTTCAATTTATTACATCAAAGTCGGCTCAAAATAACTTTTGAAACCCAAACAAAAATTTTGAAGAAAAATTAGTTTTTGCCATTTCAGGTGACCGGACTTCCAGAGACCATAAGTCATCACCAATTGACCCGATTGACTATTATAACCCCATTACAGAAAGGCCACGAAGCGCTCTATAGGCTTGACTCATGCAAGTGCCTATCACCCAATTTTTTGACCTCATCTAGGGCCTCTAAAGCCTTCAAAACTGAGTTCCAAGTTTTTGTACCCTGCTGCCAATACCGAAAATCTTCAATATCTTCAAAACTATACTTGATCTAGCTATAAACCTTTACTAACAGGCTGATATGACCAAATTGAGCCTCTAAGGAAGAACTCAAAACATTCTGAGATTGGATGACCAACTTACTAAAAATAGCAAGTTTCCATAAATAGCAACTCTCCACAAGATAGCCCTTATTGAAAACAAAACCAGAAATATTTTTGGGTGATCCAAGATTGCTCTTACACCCAGGATGCTCCTACATCACCAACTTACTAAAAATAGCAAGTTTCCATTAATAGCAGCTCTGCACAAGATATCCCTTATTGAAAACAAAACTAGAAATATTTTTGGGTGATGCAAGATTGCTCTTACACCCAGGATGCTCCTGCATCAGACACCCGGGGTAATTTGAGAAGTGACCCTATCACGACTCAGGTATGGAGAGGGAAACTAAGGTGGTCAACCTCCTCCCTTGTCAGCCATGATGAATCTTCAATACGTCATATTTTCCATTTGACCAAATATTCTTCATATGTCCCGTTCCTTGTGCTTCTGCCAACATGACTATCCAGTATGTCCTCAATCTCCTTGGTAGCTGAAATAGTTGCTGGAATGCTCCATTCTGTTATTGTGATCTCATCTTCAACACCTCCCTCATGATACTCCGTCAAATTAGAAATGTTAAACACTAGTGAAATATTCAACTCAATAGGCAATTCTACCTCATAGGCATTTCCTGAACCATGCTTCTTCAGTATCTTACATTGCCCAAATTTCTTCATTTTCAACTTGTGATATGTACCAACAGTAGATTGCACCTTCCACAAATGAACCATGACTTCATCTCCAACCTGAAATTCCTTATGCTTCCTTTTCTGATCTGCCTTCACCTTATACTACACATTCATCTTGATAATATGCTTTCTCACCTCCTCATGGATGTTCTTCAAATGTTCTACAATATCCTTAGTTTCAGGACTACTTATCAATCCTTTGTCTATCTTCCTCAACTCAGATGCATTTTTGGGACTACTTCCATATACAATCTGTGGATGATGTGATGAACTAAACTTTAAATATGTCTTCAACTCTTCACTTTCTGCTAGTGTCATTCTATGTGCTACCTTATTTGTTAAACTAGCTCCTGGAATCAAGTCCATCTAATGACTAATCTTTCTTACTGGGGGTAATCCATCAGGCACATTATCAGGTACAATATCCTAAAACTCATTCAATAAATCTATAACTTCTATAGGTACATCTTCTACTTCCTCTTTCCTAGCCTTTGGAATTAAGGTAAAACACATATGCTCATGCCGCATAGCATTTGAGAAATTTTCTCTACCAACAAAAGTTAATCTTGCATTACCACATACCTTTTCTTTTGTTTCCTTTAATGGTTTTATCTTACGTCACACTCCATCCTTTATCAGGGAGTAGGTATTTGCATGACCATCATGTACAACACACCTGTCAAACTGCCAAGGTCTACCCAACAACATATGACATGCATCCATAGATATGATATCACATAGTACCTCATCTTGGTACCCATCGATCTTGAACTTCACTAGGCACTATTCACTGACCATGACCTTGTGGTCTTCCTGCACCCAGGCAACTCGATATAAATGTGGATGTTTCTACCTCTTGAGCTTCAACTTTGTCACCATCTCTTCTAACACCAAATTATCAGTACTACCACTATCAATAATCACATCACAACACTTACCCTCACACTTGCACCTGGTGCAAAATAGGTGCCTCATTTGTTCAGGTTCATTCTCACCACTCAGCAGGACTCTTCTATTAGTCAGCATTTCTCCTCATTTAGCATCTTCAGAATTTGATGATCTGGCATCTTCATCTACATGTGCAACTCTGGCCTAGCCCTCATTCCTCCTATCTGTCCTTCCTTGGTGTTGAAGACATTCAAATTCCCTATGACCTTCTTCTCCATAGTGAAAACATGTTCCACGGAAGCCTCCTCTTCTAGATCCTTGTCCTCTTCCTCTTCCTCTCTGATCTCTATTATTCTAATCATGGAAATTATTTAAATTATCTCCTATCTAATTCTGACTATTACTGGCCGCATCCTTCTTTTTTAGATCTTCATTTCTATCTCCATATGACCATCCACCAGATCTTCCATAACGACCTCTTCCTCTTTGTCTACTCTCAAACTTCTTGTTCAGTTTTTCCTCTACTTTTAGGGAAAATTGGTATGCCTCTTCAATACTATTCATTTTAACCAAATTCAATTCTTCCTGAATGCTCAGCCTCAACCCATTAAGGTAACGGGCAGCTTTCTCCTTATCCACTTCTGCATGGCCTTCTCTGATGAGGATTCGATAGAACTCCTCTGTGTAATCCTGAACAGATCTTCTCGCTTGCTTCAAACTTTGCATTTTCTTTAGTAGGTCAAGCTCATAATCAACAAGAATGAACTATCACTTCAATTTATCCACCATTCGATCCCACCTTGTGATTTTATCTTTCCCTCTTTTATTTCACTCCAAGTGAATCTCTTGCCACTAGATGTTTGCATGACCTTTCAGTCTGACCTTCTTGAATTTGACCCTATCAGGATCCTCAATATCTTCATATTGAAAATATTCTTCACATTTATTGATCTAGTCGATCAACTCCTCTAGGTTAAGATTTCCTGAAAATGCAGTAACCTCAATCTTAGGTCTTTTCCCGATCTTTGAGATGGCTCAAAAAATTCTTTCTTCCTCCTGGTTCAAAACTTTCCCTTCTTCTTCTTGATCTTCTTCTTCGACTTCATCCTCTCTTTCATCTCTGACATTAAGATTCATTCCTCTACGAATCTCCTCTTGTAATGTTCACACTTGTCTTTGTAGTACCCTAACTTTAGGTGTTACAACACTAGCTCTTCCACCATGTTTTCTTCATGGAGGCATTTTCATGCTTATCATTGAAACACTAACCATAGTCCTGGTGAAAACTGCCTCATAGTTGGTGATCTATTTACACAAAAACCCTAACCCACAGTCCTGGTGTAAACTGCCTCACAATTAGTGATCTATTTACACACGTAGGAACTCCTGCTCTGATACCACTTGATTAAGGGTGCTCCCCTTAATACCACAAACACATAATAGAAATAGAGAAACAACAACAATATGCAAGAATAGAAAATTGGCTTCTTATTATCTCCACAAATGTGGAATTACAAACTTTCAAAATTATAATATGCAAAGCCACATGGGCATTCCCTTACAATATTCTATAGGACAAAGCCTCAAATCAATACCCAGATCTCTACCCCAAACTGCCCTAGACAACACTACGGACCTTCTTTATATAGGCATTTTTCACGACCTGGGAAGGTTCCAAAAATTTAGCCCTTAGGGCCGACCAAACTTAGAATTATTTTATTTTTCAATTTATTACATCAAATTTGGCTCAAAATAACTTTTGAAACTTGAACAAAAATTTTGAAGGAAAATTAATTTCTGCCATTTCAGGTGACCCGACTTTCAAAGACCATAAGTCATCACCAATTGACCTGATTGACTATTATAACCCCATTTTGGAAAGGCCATGAAGCACTCTACAAGCTTGACTTGCACAAGCACCTATCACCCTAATTTTTGACCTCATCTGGGGCCTCTAAAGCCTTCAAAACTAAGTTCCAAGTTTCTGTACCCTGCTGCCAATACCAAAAATCTTCAATATCTTCAAAACTAGACTTGATCTGGCTATGAAACTTTAATGGCAGGCTGATATGACCAAAATGAACCTTTGAGGAAGAAATCAAAACATTCCAAGATCAGATGACCAACTTACTAAAAATAGCAATTTTCCATAAATAGCAACTTTGCATAAGATAGCCCTTATTGAAATCAAAACCAGAAATATTTTTGGGTGATGCAAGATTGCTCTTACACCCAGGATGCTCCTACATCAAACTCCTATGTTCAACTACTTGAAATTCAAATGAATGATTTAAAAACTTCTATTTCAATCGACTTCTATCATGCAATCCTACAAGAAAATCATATCCCATTTTTATTGAAGTTCAAATTTCTGATTCACTGAGTCTGAAATATAGAACTTTATCTTGAAATAACACTCAAGAACCACTTCAAATTCATGATCTTCCTTTGCAAACCCAATTCCCTTGAATAGTTGACTAGAATTCCTTGACTTTCACCTGGAAATTTATCACCTTCAACAAGACTAACTTAACAAAATGCTACTTGATGGTTTGATTTTGGTCTTCCTTCTATGATTTTTGCACTAAATTTGTTCTTATTCGATTGTTGTTTGAATTGGCTAGTGTTTGAAATGAGCTTCTCCATCTTGTTTATATGGACACCAAACCCAAGAGGCATGTCCCTTCTCTTCAAGGAAGCCAACCTAGCCTCATTGAAGGAGACAAAGTTAACAAAAGAAATACCCCCTCACTCAATTCACAACTCTTCACCTTAAATTTGTGCCTCCTATTACATTTTGTGGCCCTTTGGAGTAAAATTCCAAGCTTGTCATTGATAGACATTTACATGCCCTCATTAAATGAATAAAATTGAATTCATAGTTGCTCTTCCATTAATAGCCTGCGGGTCTCTTCATCATATGAGTTGCAACCCATTAATCTAAGAAGAACAAATCGCTTCCCATTATTTAATAAAATATGACCATACATTAATGATATCACAACATTTCAATACTTCAACAAAATCGATCCCATTAGCATTTTAGAAGATCGCAACCTCACTGGTATTAAAATAATCATTCATTGGTTACCTAAATAGCACCACTTTTAGATGTTAGCACTATATTAAATGTGTGGTGCTCCCATTGATATTTGAGTTTCTCCAGTCAGATCGGGTTTCTCTAAAGACCATAGCCTTTTTAGTTGAATTGGTTGATTTGAAATTGGCTCCATTTATAATTTTGATTCATCATTTGAAAAATGTTATCAAGCAATTAATGGCCTCATGAAATATCGAATTAACAGTCCATCTCTCATTAATAATTTTGTGTTTTCTCTCCCCCATATAAATCCTTGTTCATTGATATTAAAAATTGGACTCTTAAGGCACTTAACACTTTGCCTCATTAGGTAAATCCATACCCTTTGAATCGATTTTGATGCACTCAAAATTCCTTTAACAATTAACATAAACATTAGAGAGAATAAAATAAAATAAAATATTTTCAGAATTACAATATTTCTTTAATTTTCTTCCAACTACTCTGTTGTTGTTACAATGCGAAAAAATATTAATTTTAGTAATGTGAAATTATATTTTTTGGCAGTTTTTCACAAAAATAGTTTTCTGCCATTTTTGGTAATTTTTAAAACAACTCTTAAAAAGCTGAATTTTTCCGTGAAGCTTCCTAAAACTAAGACAAGCTGAACTGCCAACTAACCTTCGAAATTGGAAATAAGATTTCAAAGTTATTAAAAAAAACAACTTTTCTAAAAAAACTAAAAAAAATACTAAAATCTTAAAAAGCCACTAAAAACTCTTGTATCATTCTCTTTGGTTGAAAGAATGCAACTCATGTAAGTTATTTTTTAATGCATGTTTGTTGTCTCAATCTAATCCTTCCCATTATATTAGATATTTATTGTATAGACTTGGAGAAAAGAAAATTGAAGCTCTCTTGAATGCAAGTCTACTCCTTTTTCCTAGTCTTCCAATTCTTTGACAATTTGTCCTTCATCTTTGCAACTACCCCTAGGTCCTTCTTCATCTTTTTTTCTTAACTCATAACCTATTAAGTACCCTCTTGGACTTTATGTCCCAAAATTCAATTTCTTGTGCATATACCTCAATAGCATCATCATTTAGGTCTTCATCATATAATATAGCGACATTTCTCCATTACCACAATGTGCATAATTCCATTTCAAATTTGCATATACCTTGTGAACAATCAAATCTAAAACATCTTCATTAGTAATCTTATGATCAAAAAACATTTCCACTTGCCCAATTTCAACATCATATTAAAATAATTGAAAATGACAGGGAGACTCATCTGCAACTTTGTTTACCTTGTCTTCTTCAATTCTTGATGTCAAAACAATCATAGGTATACTCACCATTTTATTTTCTACCTCTTCCTCTATTATTTTTTCCCTTTCTTTCATTTTCCTCTTTTGAATAATTTTTCTAATGGGCCATGTGATCTTCTTCTTAACTGGTAGGTGTCATTTTTGTATCTCTAGGGAAAATCTTGTCGCCAATTATTTTAAGGCTTGATCCAACCTTTGCAGCTCCTTAAAATGTTCTAAAATTTCCTTGTCATCTTCCTTCTTCACACTTGTATCTTTCCTCTTCTCTCATTTTTCTTGTTTCTTCTTTACTAAGCCCTCACTTTGCAAGAACCTCTTCAACAAATCTTGTTGGAGATTTTCTAGCAAGCCAGTGTTGACTGTATGTTTATCATTAATGAAAACATATCATAAGCAACGTGTGTGGAAGTCTTAGGTATGGAGCCTTGAACATATGTTGCCTAGATATGTTATCAACATGATATCATAAGCACAGAGGTTGATTCTCAGTGAAGAAAATTATACAGTTATTTGTTTCAGTAGTGTTCCTGACAGTGTCCTAGGAAGAGTTATGTATGTGATTTGCAGTACAGTTATGATAGAGCCTTACAAGTTTACATTTATGTTGTAGACATGTTAGTGAAGCTATGTTCATGGATGCATAGTTAGTTATGCAATACATGTTGAGTTATGATGTTTATAGTTGCCAGTTAGAGTTTCCTGAGTTTATCTGATGGAGGTGACATTATTTATATTGTTGTAGTAGTTGCACTTATCATTTTGATATGTGTTTGGTTTCATGTTTAGTGATGATTTAAGAATGTTTGGTTAAAATTACATAACGTATTTCAGCATGAGAAGAAAGTTTAAGTTAAATTGGTTGAGCCGACAGTGTAAAGCGATGTGTCTACTCGTATAGATTTGTGTGGTCCTATTTGTGTTGCGTGCTTGATATAGCCATTGGAGATGTTGTTGGAGAGTTATATTATTTCTCTAGTATGATTTCATGAAAGTTCTAATAGGTCAACTTTATTATATCATTTGGAGAAAGATACTTATAGCCGGCCAGTTGTGATCACTATGTATGACAGTTAGCTGAAAGATAAGAGCAGAGCAGAAGGTGCAAAGTATTGAGCCATCAGTAGAAGGAATATGTGACAAAAAAGAGAGTGTATTTTATTCATTGGAAATGATCAAGACAACAAGTCTAACTCACAATTCACCAAGATCCAAATACAGTATGTATTTGTTATGTAGAAGGTTGCAGCCTTCACCATTTAAGTAGTGAGCTCTCGGACAGTGCCTCTGCACCCCTAACAGGGTTAATTATAAAAGACTCCTAACAGGGTTTGACCTTTGACCTTCACCATTTTTTTTCAAGGACACAACATTAAGACTCCCTCTTGGACTTTAGGGAAGAAAAAAAATGTCAATAAGGATCTCTCAAGATGTATGGAGATGCTATTGAAAACAACTATCATTGTCATTATATTAAATTATTTTCTCTAAAAAATCATAGTCATCTTGTGACTAAGTTTG